>OX326952.1:31268088-32468088 GCA_946800315.1 Misopates orontium | reverse complement strand
CTATACAAGATTTTGATTAAGAACATTTAAATTTTACTTAGAAAATATAAGTAAAAATATAAAGAATGGACAATGCGTCAGCAGCGTCACCATTTTGAAATCACATGAAATTATTTATCTACTTTTCCGAGAAAGAATGCTAGGCATAACACATCTTTAACACTTTAGAAGTTCATTTTTCCAGTTGTGAACCCGCGAAAGATGCCTTATGTTTAATTTATGTGACCAATAAAGGGAAGATTGATTTTAGAAAATTTCACAGTTAAAGTTCCGCCCAAATTACTTGGAAATTATTATTATGCTGTTTAAGTAAAGTAAAAGATGATACTTACCAAAAAAGCAGTAAAAGATGATACAATGCCATCCATGATTTGTGTGGACCACCGTGCAGAGCAGAATCAATCATGCATGCTCCATTAATCTCCAAATGATTGCCCGTATAGGAATCTAATTATCTTAATCCTCTTCCGTAGAAAGTAAAAATTATTGTTCGGGTAAGGTCTAAGATAAATATCAATATACTATATATAGTCAGAATTATCTATGTATGAAAGCTTGTGATTATAATCAATCATTCCATGTACTTTGATATATTCTACATTCTTTTCGAAATTTAAGTAAGAATCACCAAAGTGCATTTGTTATATTTCCTCTGCTTCTCTCTTCTTCTTCTTTTTTTCATTTCAGTAATTGTTTTTTACTTTTTTGTAACAAACATTATTCGTGTGAAGATATTACCGTATGCTAAATAAATTCTGATTTCGGCTTAGCTTCAAATCAGTTAAACCAATGAATTTAGAACCAAATTATCTGTTTTTTTTTTTTTTGTAAATTGCCGAAATTGGCCCTATAAGTCAAGACTCACGAACAGAGCACGTGAAAGAGACAATAGCTAAGTTTCATTAAATGCTCACATAGGCCAAATATAGCTAATCTGAAACCATAGACGCATGGTCATTTTCTAACTTGTAAGGGTAATTCAGTAATGATCATTGTCTATATTCACTTGCTTAGCCCCACAGTTAATCGCTGTCAAAAATGAAACTTCAAGCAGCTTTACAGGATTGTAAATTGACGTAACTATAGGGCCTTAATGGTAATAATTAGATTCCTTGGGCTAAGCCTAATGCTAATAATCGTCGGTCAAATAGTGGTACTCCCTACATCTCCACGTCAGCCAACCATGTTTGACTACCCTTATCCAAAACAACAAAATTATTGCGACTATAATGAACTGTTATCTTTTGCCTCCACTCAAAAGTTGCTTAAATAGTTTCTAAATTCTAGAGTTCAATTATTTAATGTTGTTAAAATGTTTTAAAAAGTAGTTTATAATTAATAAAACCTATAAATTCCCATGGGCCAAATAATGATCTTATGGTTGTATATTATTTTGGGATTGGTGTATAAATCATTTTTTCTAATAAAATCAGTAAAAATAAGTTGATCATTATTTTAACTATCAACACAACTGACACACAGTTCGACCTTAGATAATTTGTCTCGAAAAAATAATTGCGAAGTATGTTGTGCGCTAAATTATCAACACAACTAATGCAATATTCAACGCAAGGCTTTCAGTCTATCAAATCTATCAAAGGCATGGTACAACAACATAAAGGCTAGTTCACGCATATTACCAATTTTCGATTTCATTTTTGACAGACTCACTTTTATTATACACAAGATTTGTTTTGTAAAGTAGCACTTGATGTAATGAGTATAATGTTTGGGTTAATGGAGATTTCACAGTTTTGTGCCCTCGTATGGATATTATTGTGTTATCAATTAATATTGATACAATAGCTAGTATAGTAGTGTATATGGATCATCATGACATTAAATGCTATCATTATCTGAGTATCTCTTGGATAATATGATGTGGAAGTATTTGCTTTAGTTCAATTTTTCTCTCTTTGTAAACCAACAAAAAAGGAATCCTATGCATAAATAAATGGAAAATAAAACATGTACTTAATTTTCTTGTACCTTAAAGTTGTGAAGTAACATAAAGATGAGGGGGCACACTGATGGTCATTCTGTCCGGTCGATGCTGCCTGCTTCATCGACCCTGTAATTGTGATGAAAAGTGTCAAAGGTACACAAACAATAATTTTGAGTGATCAAAGATTCCTATTTGATCACAACAGTTTAACGGTTATATTCTTATTTTATTAATCACTAACGCATTATCAAAATTTATCTTCGAGTAAAAATTGATCGGATGACCAAGCAGT
This sequence comes from Misopates orontium, assembly GCA_946800315.1. Taxonomy (NCBI): domain Eukaryota; kingdom Viridiplantae; phylum Streptophyta; class Magnoliopsida; order Lamiales; family Plantaginaceae; genus Misopates; species Misopates orontium. The sequence continues at coordinate 32,465,851 of OX326952.1, read as the reverse complement.
TTCAATCTTTATAAAACTTTTAGAACTCGGGTGCCTGGGGACCCGCGTGCAAAAAAAATTGGTGTAAAGAACTATTGAGTTTTAACGCGTTTTTTTTAAAATATTTTATGATATCAATCTCTTTGGATTAAAACACAAAATTTATAATTATTTTGAAGACCATTTAGATTTCTTGAAAATTAAGAGAGTTAAAGTGACAAACTTCGGACTAAAATAATAAAATTTATAATACTTTAAAGTCGTATTGAGATTTTTTTTTAAAATTTAAGGACTAAAGTGACAATTTTCTAACACTGTTTACAAATAATAGTAATAAAAAAGTGTGGACCATATTAAGGATAAATTTAAAAATTAATTAAAATGTTGGACTAGAACCTCTTCCCTCGTTAATTCATTATTAGTAATTAAAAACAGTTGATACCAAATAGTTGGTTATCTACGTAAAATTGATTATATAGGTTCTATGCCACGTACACCTATTTTTCAATTAAGTGAAAGAAAGTAGTCGGCTAGCGAACGCGACAAATTTAGGATGTAATTCTTGTTATACTAAGTAACAATATTAGGCGATAACACATATCATACGACCCTTGAATCGTACAAGCACGGTGACTTGTTACATGACTCCTCTCTCATGCAATATTTAAGAGATTTAATTTCTACGTCAAGTCAACACGATGAAATTAGTGTGCATGTTCAATAGCTAAGAAACATCAATATAGCATCATTCCTAGGATTAATGACCCTCTTTACAAATGTCAAATAAAACTGGTACAAAGTAGGTTATGGAAATTACACTTGACAAACACCTTATGGCACGTATGACAATGTGTCTACTTATATAAATATACTCTGCAGCATCATTATTGACATTCCGACGTGTACTCGGCAAGCTCGCATCAACCACAAATAAATAAAAATAAAATATAATGTGCGACGACTGGAGGTCAAGAACAAGGTGTTTGATTAAATAAGTGATATCGCTACTCTTCCCCTACTTGTAGAATTATGTCATCACTGTTAATAAGTGGAACTACTTAGTTTTATTAGTACGTAATTACCTTTCTTAGTGCAAAGCATAGATCTTTTTCTGCTCGAGTTTAACTAACTAAATTTAATTATGAAAGCTATGTATCTGTGATATGCAATTCAACAATAATCAGCAAATCACTGAATGGAAATCGGTTCTTCTAAGCTAACCATTTTGCAACTTTGCCGACCAAGATAAGCTTAATCATTTAACATTGGTAGAAAAAGTTGACGTTATGATTAACTTATTAATAAAAGATAAGCCTCCTAATTCTAAATTATGGTAACTCTCACGTAATGTTTTATTTCGTGTTGAAATTCCTATAATGTTTTAAAAGGTAATCATGTGTTTAGACATACAAATTACATACTTAAATTTTATGTTGTGGTTGCATGTAGGCAACTATTACTCGTAACATGTGCATTAGATAAACTTCCGGACAAGATACAATACCTATATACGACACTAGTTTAAAAAAATCACAGTAAATTAAACGTAACGTAGCACATAAAAACTTAAAAGTAATAAAATAGATCGAGTTGCTTCAATAGGGATAAAACTTGATATCAATAGAAACAATTCCATTCCTTTAACGGACATGGTCATCCTTTCAAGCAATAAAAGAAAACCTAAGTATCTATTTAATGCAACTTAACCTATGCATGTCGATTAGTGGAAACTAGTTTTTTTCTCGTGAGCTAACCATTGTAGGACTTTGCCCAATTTATATAAGGGATGATCATTTAATAGTGATAAAAAGGAAGTTGGCATTATGAACATAATAATTAAAGATAAACCTCCTAATTTTGAATTCTGGTTCATCTTACATCAATGTTTTGTTATGTCATTGGTTGGTAATGAACCATGAAGGAACCTCTAGCATGTGGCGCATGTAGGTTTAGGTGGGCGAATCATACTAAATTATTACTGAACCCTACTAACTTGCTGTATATGGGTCAAACAACTAACATATTTAATTGTTACATTAATTAACTTTAGTCAAACGATAGATTTCTTTTTCTATTTTGAAGATACAAGTTGATAAATCTGATAATTACAGCTACAAAACCCAAAGTTTAGTATTATTTATAGAAACCTCTCTTGATGTTTGGAAAATATTAACAATGACCTTCTCTGGAACTAATTAACAACTGTTAAAATGTGGGTAGAACTGTTGACGTCTTCAAGTTATTATAATAAACTTTTAATTACCGTTGGTCTATAAAAATGTCCAAATGTATAGATGTAATGTTTTATATTGAGGAGTATACTTATACATTGTTTTAATATTTGTGAAGGTGTAGATGTGTTGTTATGTAAAACTTACACAACATTATTTTAATATATCTCTATAAATTAGGAGATCCTTTAAGAAACTAAAAACTAGTTATCATCTAAATAACTTTATAGCTAGTTTATTCAATTCTAACATTTAACTAATTTTATTGTTCATCATCAACAATTTAGAAGGGGAAATAAGATAATCAAAAGAAATTTGTATGTTTTAACATTTAGATAACACTTTTACTTTATTATTCATTAATTAAAAATTAAGAAACATTAATATATAATTTTGAATTATTTGAGATCTGTAACGCCTTAGAAAAAGAGAAAAGTAGAACAAAATTCCCACGCTTCACTTTCACTTTTTCCCCCCATAAAAAAGAGCAAAAGAAAAAAAGCAACCATTGAATCTAACTTTTTCTTTTCAAATGTTGTCAGCAGAAGCGCAATTTTTCAAGGACAAAGAAAACAAAAATACAAAAATTACTCCACTTGTAAGACAGACAGAGAAAATTATTCACCCAACAAAGCTTTTTAAAAAGCGAGAAATACTGGGACCTCGCGTATCATCTTTCCCGGGTAATTTTCACACGCCTCGCCTAAGGTTTTATACTTTGGCATATAACTCTTTGAGATTTTATATTTTAGCATATAGCCCCCTAAAGTTTCATTCATTGGCATATACCTCCTGAGATTTCAATTCTTTTGCATATACCCTCTGAAGTTTCAATTCTTTTGCTTATACCTCCCTCTCATCCACTGACCCTTAATTAACTATTAAAAGTGAGGGTAAATATGCAATTTTCTTATACTTTAAAATATGAAACTCATTTATAATTATTAAAATGTTAATTGACTTAAACATAATCCATTTGTTTTATTATCTAAATATCTAAATTAAGCATGATTTATTTTAAATTATATTAGTTCATTAGCAATTTTAGATTTGCAAATTTAATCTTTTTAGAAGTTTTTGAAGTAGTTAAAATTTGACATGATTAGGAAAATTATACCTTGTCATTTGCTTATTTTTAATATTTAGAGAAAATTTTGCAGCATTTTTACTAGAAATTCTGAATATTTTATTCCTATGCGCTATTGTTGATGATTTTATTGATTAACTGATATTTTTATTAAAATATCAATCTTATTAATATGTTACATACGGAAAATAAAATATAGAATAAAAAGAATATGTTTCTAAATTTAATTATTTTTCACTAGAGAAAATTATGCCTATTAATGGACCAATATGATTAAATATAAAACATGCTTAATTTGAATATTTAGACCAAATTTGAATATATGGAATATGTTTAAGTTAATTAGCAAATTAATAGCCATAAATAAGTTTTAATATTTTAAAGTCTAAGAAAATTACATATTTACCCTCACTTTTGATAGTTGACTAAGGGTGAATGGATTGTAGGGAGGTACATGCAAAATAATTGAAACCTCATGAGGGTATATGCAAAAGAATTGAAACCTTAGGGGGAGTATATGCCAATGAGTAAAACTTAGGGGCTATATGCCAAAATATGAAACCTCATGTGCTATATGTCAAACTATGAAACCTCAGGGGAGGGGGATGAAAATGACCCCATCTTTCCCTGATTCCTACAGGGTAAATCCCATCCACTCCCCTTTAGGTTTTGTAGTTTTTCATATACCTCCCTTAAAATTTGAAATATTTTCATCCAACTCTCCTACTATTTGATATATTTTCAACCACCTCCCTCCGATATTTTGGAAGTTTAGTCAAAGATTAAATGTACCGTAGTTTCATAAATTTATTTATTAGATAGTCTTTATATTTTAAAGAATAAATACAAGGTCTATTGCACCAAAAGGAAATAAATTGACTTATGTTGAGTGAGAGCTTGTCTAGTTAATTTTTTTAAAGTAAATAAATAAATAGCACTAGTTGGGATGAAAACAAAAGTTGAATCTAAGTTATTATCGTTTAAAATCTCTCGTTTTAATAATGGGAGAAAAATTATAAAAATATTTCGTTCAATTTTCTTCTTTTTTTTTTTTTGCTTTTCTGCATACATTTAAATTTGCACTAGTGAAACAGATTGCACAACTATAACAAATTTATCACTAAGAAGTCTAAAAAAAAATATACTTGTCTCTTGTTGATCGTAAAATTTTGATGTGCTCGTCTATCAGTAGTTTTTATTATACTTTTTCGTAATAATATAAGCAAAAGTATGTAGAGAAATAAACAGAATGTTCTGTTAATAGTTTTAGTCCCAGTGTTAAAGGGAGCGAGTTTAAGTTGTAATTATATAGTTTTTTTTTTTTTACAAAATGAGCCTCTTTCAGCTAAGTCATGTTAATCCTTTTTGTTAAGCCCTGTACATACTGTTTAAAATATAAATGAATCCCCACAACCAAACACACCCTAAACTCTCACACCAACAAAACACCACACTACACTTAGCTCTCAACAACTGAACAAAAAATTATTCACAGCTGAGCTGGCAATCTTTTCTCCTTCACAAAAATGCGTTTTCTCTTATTCCTCTTCCTCATACACCTCCTCCGTCACATCTCCGCCGTTAAACCGCCGCACTTACCTGAATACCGCGCCCTGCTCTCCATCAAATCCGCCATCACCGACGATCCGCAATCCTCCTTAGCCTCATGGAACGCCACCACACACCACTGCACGTGGCGAGGCGTCACTTGCGACGTCTCCGGCCGGCACGTGACCTCACTCGACATCTCCGATTTGAGCTTAACCGGTACTCTCTCGCCTAACGTCGGCCAGCTCCGGTACCTTCAGAACTTCTCCGCCGCCGCGAACTCACTCTCCGGTCCCATTCCGCCGCAAATCGGCGACGTAATCGCTCTCAGACGCCTTAATTTATCGAACAATGTGTTCAATCTCACTTTTCCGGTGGAACTCTACCGGTTAAAAAACCTAGAAGTTCTCGATGTTTACAACAATAACCTCACCGGAGATTTTCCTGCGAAGATTTACACGCTCGCGAACCTCCGCTATTTGCATCTCGGAGGTAACTTCTTCGCCGGAGAAATTCCGCCAGAGTTCGGTACTTTTCCGAACATCGAGTATCTCGCCGTCTCCGGCAACGAGCTCACCGGAGTGATTCCGGCGGAGCTAGGTAACCTGACGAAGCTCAGAGAGCTCTACATTGGCTACTACAACACGTTCACTGGCGGAATACCTAAAGAGATTGGGAATCTGTCGAGTTTGGTGAGATTCGACGCCGCGAATTGCGGATTAACCGGCGAGATTCCTGTGGAGATCGGGAAGTTGCAAAACCTAGACACGCTTTTTCTTCAAGTGAACGGACTTACTGGCGGTTTAACGCCGGAGCTAGGGACTTTAAAGAGCTTGAAATCGATGGATCTGTCGAACAACCAGCTCTCAGGTGAAATACCTGTTTCATTTGCTGAGCTTAAAAATGTGACGCTGTTAAATCTCTTCAGGAACAAATTGACCGGTTCAATACCGGATTTCATCGCCGAGTTACCGGAGCTTCAGGTTTTGCAGCTATGGGAGAATAACTTTACTGGCAGTATTCCTCAAAATTTGGGGAATAATGGAAATCTACAAGAAGTGGATGTTAGTTCGAACAAATTGACAGGAAATTTGCCGCCTAATTTGTGTAATGGGAATCAGCTGCATACCCTAATTACTTTGGGGAACTTTTTACTCGGCCCGATTCCGGAATCATTGGGTCAGTGCGGGTCGTTGAGTCGGGTTCGAATGGGGGATAATTATCTAAACGGATCGATTCCGAAAGGGCTAATGAGTTTACCTAAGCTAACTCAGCTGGAGCTACAGGAAAATCTTTTATCTGGTGCATTTCCTGAGACAGATGTGTTGTCGACGAGTTTAGGCCAAATTAGTCTCTCGAATAATCATTTGAATGGGCCGTTGCCGCCTAGCATTGGGAATTTCGTCGGTGTTCAGAAGCTTTTGCTTGATGGAAACAAGTTTTCCGGTCCACTTCCGGCTGAAATAGGGAAGTTGCAACAGCTGTCAAAGATGGATATCAGCCACAATGAGTTTTCTGGTTCCATTGCGCCGGAGATAAGCAAATGTAAGCTGCTGACGTTTGTCGATCTCAGTCGGAATCAGTTCTCTGGTGACATTCCGACGGAGATCACTGGAATGAGGATTCTGAACTACTTGAACTTGTCGAGAAACCATTTGTCTGGTAGTATTCCCTCTACAATTGCTAGTATGCAGAGCTTAACTTCTGTCGATTTTTCGTATAACAATTTGTCTGGTTTGGTTCCTGGGAGTGGTCAGTTTAGTTATTTTAACTACACTTCATTTTTGGGTAATCCCAATCTTTGTGGTCCGTATTTGGGGCCTTGCAAAGAGGGGATTGCCAATGGGGCTGCAAGGCCACATGAGAAGGGGACTTTCTCACCTTCTATGAAGTTGTTACTTGTGATAGGATTGTTGGTTTGTTCGATTGTGTTTGCCGTGGCTGCGATAATTAAGGCACGGTCGTTGAAGAAGGCTAGCGAGGCTCGATCTTGGAAGCTCACTGCCTTCCAGAGATTGGATTTTACTTGTGATGACGTCCTGGATTCTCTGAAAGAGGATAATATTATTGGAAAAGGAGGTGCTGGTATTGTTTACAAGGGGAACATGCCGAATGGCGATCTGGTTGCCGTGAAAAGGCTGCCGGCAATGAGCCGTGGCTCTTCGCATGATCATGGGTTCAATGCTGAGATACAAACTCTGGGTAGGATTAGGCATAGGCACATTGTTAGACTATTGGGATTCTGTTCAAATCATGAGACAAATCTTTTGGTTTATGAGTACATGCCTAATGGGAGCTTGGGTGAAATGCTTCATGGCAAGAAAGGTGGCCACTTGATTTGGGATACTAGGTATAAGATTGCAGTCGAGTCTGCAAAGGGACTATGCTATCTTCATCATGATTGTTCTCCCTTGATCGTTCATCGTGATGTTAAGTCGAACAATATCCTCCTAGATACTGGCTTCGAAGCTCATGTAGCTGATTTTGGACTGGCCAAGTTCTTGCAAGATTCTGGGACATCGGAGTGCATGTCAGCTATTGCTGGTTCTTATGGATATATTGCTCCAGGTACTTCTCTATTTTAGTTTTAGCTATGGCACTTGTGATAAGTGGTAATCTTACGTCATTGGGACTAATTATCTTGTTTAAGCTGTTAATTTGTCAATTATGTTGAGATTTCTCACTCACTTTTGACTGGTGGTGGTTTTAGGTTGGTATCTGTTAGCAATTTATTACTCACTGAACTTGAAACTTCTACAAATTGACTTGAGTTCTTTATGAACATGCTAGGTTATAGTTTTGTCAAAAACAGTCCCTTTCATTGCACTGGTACTCAACCTACCATGGGAGAGTAGTTGCATAACATCAATTTTGCTCTTATGTTTATTTGGCTTAAGACAAAAGCTAACTATCAACATCCATATCAGCTGTCAGTACTTACCCGAGAATTATCAATGTGTTAATTATGTGTAGATTAGTTTTATTTCAAAGAAATCAACTAATGCAATGATCTTGAGATATATTAGTAAAATTGTGATTGATTAACTAACTACTGTCTTGCTCTCTGTAGAGTATGCATACACACTAAAGGTAGACGAGAAGAGCGACGTATACAGCTTTGGTGTAGTTCTACTAGAACTCGTCACTGGGAGAAAGCCTGTGGGGGAATTCGGTGATGGTGTCGATATAGTGCAATGGGTTAGGAAAATGACCGATGGGAACAAGGATGGAGTACTCAAAATCCTCGATCCAAGACTCCCCACTGTCCCACTCCATGAAGTCATGCACGTTTTCTACGTAGCAATGCTTTGCGTCGAAGAGCAAGCAGTCGAGCGTCCCACAATGCGCGAAGTGGTGCAAATACTAACCGAACTTCCAAAGCCGCCAGGCTCAAAGCCTGGAGATTCAACCTCCACTGGGTCTCCACCGCCGGCCTCAAGTATAGAGTCTCCGGCAACAGATATAAAAGGCCATCAACCACAATCACCACCACCAGATCTTCTTAGCATTTGATGGGATTTGATATGGAAGTGCTCTTTTTCTTTCCCTAAGCTAGTTTTGGCATTAATTTTCAGCTTGTTGTGCTTCATTTAGGGGTTGGTTTTAGTTTTTTAACTTATCAAAGTTTGTGTACAAAAGGATTCGTGTGGGGGGAGGGTGATTTTCTAAAAGTAGTATAAATTATTCTCTTGATGTGGCTGGTTCTTCTTAATGTTTTCTCTGGAACAGCAAACTAGAGTGGAAAATTAGGTAATTTTCTATGTCAGAAATGGGGTTTGGTTTATAGATAAGTGTGTATTTATTTATAAACTATGTGAAATTTCTCAATGATCCTGGAAAATTGGGACTGACTGTATGGAGTATTGTGCATCGGGTGTTAAACTCTCAATTACCAAGATAGTGGGGTTGATTTTGAAAAGAAAAAGAATTGCATTTTGTGGGCTGGCAATATCTATGATTAATCTTTATGAGAAATAAATACAAGTGAAGCACGAGTGAATGAGTGCTACTGGTCTGATATTGTTTCCTTGAAGAGAAGTAAATGACTCTCTCTTCATTAAAGAACCTATAGTTATTACTCATTATCTTCCTCCTTTGCACTTCTGTAAAGTCTCATTAAATTCTTACATTATTAGAAGGGTTGACCTCTGGCTCAGGGTATTCATTGTGAATATTCTAATCCTTATTGGATGTCTCTTTTTCTGTTCTAGATTATGACAAAGCAGGATTCATAGTTCAAACTTGTCCATTTATAACATATATATTTAGTTAGATTTTGTAATAATGAAAAGATTTACTTAACATAAAAGTTGCTTTAATAGTACTAATACACCCCGCCCGTCTTAGTTAGGGATTAGGTAAATTGGAATGACATGTTATCAGCTTATTTGCCGAGCTTGTTGTAGTACAGCTTGTCTAGTACTATAACTTACATTCAACTTCATGAGTGAATTATAGTTCACAAAGCAAAATATATTACAAAACGACACAACTTATGTAACCAAAAAAGTTATGTAATTATATTATTTTCATATTAGATTTTCAATTATTATAATCTACACGTAAGTTCTTTTTTCGTTGTAACTATTAAACGCCCTCGAATAAATTAGATAGTATGAAAGGTACGTAATAGTCAATGAATAGTAATTGGCAGCTAGAATCCAAAGATAACAAAGATTTTGAAAGGCGTGATGTCACTATCCAATTTCTGGCTCATTATTAACCTATTTGGTATCCTATAATCCTTTCGGCTTGTGGTTGTGGATGCTGATAACTAAATCGAAAGGGACATATTACGATATTAAAGAAACAAATGGTCTAGATTAAACTGATTGCGCTATGATTAGAAAATCCCACGTAGAGATGGAGTTTATAAAGTAGGTGGTCATTTTTAAGTTGAAGTTTTTAAAGCATCTTCAAAATCATAAGTTCTAGGACGTGTTTCAAAATCATGAGCACTTTTAAGTTGATGTTTAATGAATTTTAAAAAAATAACATAAACCAAAATTAAGTTCATACTAATTAAGTACTAACTACTAGCTATCAGATCTTGTGGATTCTTAATTTTTTTATTTTTTGTGGATCAATTTGTTTATGACCTGTAAAACCAACTAGCATAGACATGTTCATTTGTGAATCAAAGCAACAATATCAGTAGGCTTAGCACTACATTTAGACTGAAATATTTAACACATTAGGTCCATGAATCCTAATATATATTGTTTATGTTATTCTTTTTTTTTATATTGTCGAAAAATTTGTCAATTGATATTCTAACAATCTCCATCTCAACTGTGAATTCTTTTATATCTGACCTTTCTTCTAGAGCAGATCTTGAATCTGCACCTCTATCATTGTCTTTGAACATCGGTTCGACTGGACCATTAACTCTAACACCGTTGTCGCAATCGAGAGAGCCAACTATTAGAAAAATAATAATTCATGAGACAAAGTGAGAATACAACTTAGTAGACTTAATACATTAGGTCTATAAATCTTGTCCATTGTTGTACTATTCCCTTAATCTTTTTTTTTTTAACTCATCAATTCGTGTCCCAACCCAATCCATGTGATAAAGTTTTAATTTCTATAGTTAACATATATCACGTTCCTGATTTTTGCAATTGATCTACTTCAACATTTGTCCATTCAAAGAAAACCAAAATTGCATATCAAACAGTAGTTGCACTAAAAGGATTGCATCGTCGGTGATCCATGGACTCCGAATTGTCATGGCTAAATTCTGAGAACTAGGCAAACCTGCCATTCTTGGATTTTTGCACCATGGATGTATTGTGCCTGATTGATTGATTTGATTGACAAGATTTTGCCATGTTGATTTTAGGCACAAACATTTATTATTGGTCTTTGATTTACTTTATTGGGAGACATCAAAATTTAAAGTAGTTGGAGAATAGCTGTTTTGTATCTCAGGTTGTTGCTTCGTACACAACTTGTTTCTTGCAAACAATTAATGATTGAAAAAGTGAGCATTTGGTTTGTTGTCAAATTTAATGTACACATTTGAAGTTAAGAAAAAGTGAGAATTGAAGAATGTTTTACTGAGCATTTGGTTTGTTGTCACATTTGTTGTCAAAAAAGACCCTTTATCAGAAATGATAAAAAAAAGTGTACACATTTTATTCCTTTTACATCTATTAACACCATTAATAGTGCAACTTTACAGACTTCCAGGGTTATTTAATGATTCAAAAATAAAATAAAAATCTATTTGTATCATTCTTTTTTAAAAAATCAAGTCCTGTAATCCACATACTCAAAATAGTTAAGAAAGTTTATATAGTAAAATAAAGCATTAGTCGGTAAAAATATTATAATTTGAACTGGAGATTTTTTTTTATCCTCCATATCCATTACATTAAGTTTTTACCAATTACTCTGAGTCACCTGAAAATGTACGCCAGCAGAAATAGCTGGATGGACACGGTACGGCGAACGTGATTGAGGTGACATGCATGAAAATAAGCACTGGTGCACATTTTTCAGAATTTGCCTTCCTCTTTGTAGTGTAGCATTTTTATCTGTTACTTTTGATCCCTATGAATTTTGACACAGAAAAATGAAAGATAGATCAAATCCCAATAGTACTTGTACTCCAACATTGTATTTTCTTGGGTGGATGTGAGAATATATCTTACAAATTCTTATGAGAAAATTTTATTATATTGATGATTAGAGTGAATTAAAGGACGACAAACTTCCTATTACACGTCAATAATATAGAAGGAGATTTGTGCCAAAAAACGCAAATTAAATTTTTTCACAATTTCTGACCGCGACTATTTATATTGGATACCAGTGGATTGCGATCTTGGAACGTGAACTAGTGTTAGGTTATTACAGACACTTTTTATGGGATTTGATTCATTTTGGTGGAATTGGAATATGACCAAATAGTATGATACCAAAATATAAGACATATCACCGTAATGTAGCAAGAAGATACTAAGGTACATGTACATTAAATGGTAAAGAATGCCAATCGAAGTAGAAAAATTAATGTAATATATCAAACAAAATGTAATGATCGAGTTCGTTTCGTTGAAAACGAAACCCTACCAACCAAACATATTATATAGTGGTGTTGCTTTTATGTATGTCTGCTAGTGTGAGAAGATTCTTATAAGGGATAATATCAGTGACACCCCCTGAGGTTTTGTGTAATATCACTCACACCTCCTGAGGTTTGAATAATATCAGTGACACCCCTGAGGTTTGATTTTCAGGGGGTGTCACTTTTAGAATGACACTTATACCCTTTAGTTTAATATTAGCTAAAACTCCTCAAAAATAAAAGACACAAGTACCCTTTATTTTTCAAATAATAAAATCAAATAAGAATATAGTTGGTCATCTTGCATACATTAAAACGACTTATATGGATTTATATAAATATTTTTTTGTACGCTTTATTATTTAAATACCTCTTGATTGAAGATATTTTTGGACTATAAATTACATGAAAACTTTTGATTACTCACCTTTTTTTCTTTTCTGAAGAGAGTGAAATACTTACTGCTTTTTTTAAGCTTTTATCTAAGAGAAGGGATTTTGTATTGAATTTCGAAGAGAATTAGATTTTTCATCAGTTGAGATTTATTTTTGGATTTTATTTATCTTAGTTTACAAGCTTCAAAAGTTTTAGTTAGAATTGTTTCTATCTTTCTGTCCGTACTTAATATATACCTTTACATATATTGAGGGTATATATATAGCAATAAATAGGCAGAAATATTTTAGGAGGGCTATAGGCCTATACCCCCCCCCCCCCAATGTGCATACGCCCTTGTGTAGGTGGGACCTTTTTTTCCTTCTTATAATTATATATATGAATTTTTTTAATTTATTATATTCTAATTTGATTTTATTATTTGAACAATAAAGGGTACTAGTGTCTTTTAATTATTAAGTGTATTTGATAATATTAAATTAAAGGGTACAAGTGTCTTTTTAAAAGTGACACCCCTAAAAATCAAACCTCAGGGGGTGTCACTGATATTATTCAAACCTCAGGGGGTGTGAGTGATATTACACCAAACCTCAGGGGGTGTCACTGATATTATCCCTTCTTATAACTACTTATTATTGTCTTCAAGAATATCCGTGTTTTCATCAATGATAGATATGAAGAAGTGTTTTAATTCATATGTTTATTCTCATATATCGAAATATTGAGGTTAGGAAAATTTCCACATGTATATGTCGAACAAGCAAACCGTACTCTTTTATGAGAAAATGTATCTCTAATGTGATTTAAAAAGGTAACTCGCTTAAATTTAACGCTTTTTAAGTTCCAATGACTAAAATAACTTTATATATAGGAAATTGGCAAAACCATCTCACTCGTGTGAATTCTAATTAGGACCCTAATTTTAATATTTTACTATTCTTACACATTAATTTATAATATACAACTGAAGCGAGAAGGGTTATAAATAAATCGGTCAAATCTCGCGCTTAAATTAAAAATTTTGAAGAGAACTTTTTCAATCAAACCGAAATTTTGGAGTGTGTAGATGAATTATGTTATTTGTTAACTATCTCAGTATTAATAACTAAGGGAATATCCCTTCCCTAATGAGGAAAACTTAGAAACTGATTAATCCTCATTTCTAAATGTTTCTTCCTAATGAGTGTCTTTTTAAGTGACCCAAAATGGCAAAGAAACAATTTTGAGGAGCTTCTGTCACCGTTAATTTCTACAAATCTAAAAACATAGGTTCGGTCATTGGAATTTGAAGAGGGGGGAGCTTAGGATTGTAATGTGGAATTGCTGCAATAATATTTATTTATCTTAAAGATTTATTTATTTTATTAAATTTTCTTATTAAGAGATTATTACACTATTAAGAGCAATGTTTTTAAAACCGGATCGGGCATCGAATCGATGTAGCCACTAGTTCACTGATTTTACAAATCGAATCGGTTCAACTGGCGGTTGAATCGGTTCGACCGGTATTCGGACAAGGGTTGGACCGGCCGGTCCGGTCCGGTCCGATTTTAACAACATTGATTAAGAGCGATTGGACCGGCCGGTCCAGTCCGGTTTTAACAACATTGATTAAGAGAATGCAACGCCATCTCAATCAATCCACATTCATTATTAATGATTACTTACTATTATTCGAACAATGGTCATGAAGGACAATAGGCTTTTGTGGCCACAAAAAGGAGCAATTTTTTGTCGAATACATTAAAGTTTTTCACTGTACTAAACGCGCGTCTTAGTCTCTTTCATGTCTTGGGTACTCTTAAAATAAAAATTCAAAATCCACTTACCATCAATCATGGAGTAAACTAATTTCTTACATTATCATTTATCAATTACTTTATAACCTTCACCACATTTTATCTTTGGGGGTTAAATAATCGGGGTCAATACACCTGAACTTCCTAAGATTGGTCTTATTATAAAGATTTTTCCTACTATTTGGATATACAAATACGCTCCTAAAATTTCACAAAAACCTGTTAAAATTTAGCCTATTTGTCATGCTTTTTTGAATTTTTCAAGTGATGCTCATGTAAAAATAATATTAAAATAGTAAATATACATATTTGTAAATTATATTTGGGAACGGGAAGCAGTGAGGTGACGCTGCAAAAGCTAAAAGTGATATATGGGCAATGCTTTTGACGTTCAAACTTACCAAAATTCAACGTCCACGTGAACTGGTTAGTGGAATGTTGAAAAAACAGTGATGGAGCTGTAAAGTTATGCAAAAAAGATTGTTCCCACTAACTACGAATAATAATTTTAGCTTAAAGTGTTGAATCGCATGAACGAGAGACATATGGATGCTTTGGTAATTAATCTCATTCATTAAAGTTTCGGTTTGTATATATGATTTAGTCCGTAAAATATTGATACTTGTCGTAATGTTTTCAAATATTTTTGACATGTATGTTTCCAAAGAACTATAAAACTCATCATTACAATGGACTTAAAAATACTTTTACGTTTTATTTCTGTATACCAAAATATTTTGGTTCTTTTTAAGAAGATTTAGCATTTAGGAACATCCATTCTTAATCCTTAACACGTACCAGGACTGCAGTGGTGGAGCCGAAAATTTATTATATAAAAGATAATATAGAAGGTGGGAGAAAGTTGAAAGATTGGAGGGCCATATGCAATGATATTATGAGTGCATGTATTAGAACTATAAGTAAATTGACATGTACAAAATTTGTAGGGTACCTACGATATTAAGTGCACTAACCTACATCGGTCTTTCATCATTTATAATTTTTAGGGTTCGCAATTTGTGGTTACCTCAATAAAACTTTTCAATTCGCATCCATGTATATTGGGGGTGCGGATCATGATTAGGTTTCATATGTGCATTTAAAGTTTTGCTTTGGATTTTATTCTAATAACTTGCACTCATATAGTGTATGTGAGTCTAACCAACAACCTTAGCATATCTATTTCGATGCTAGTTTTATAAAATGGATTGAAATTGATAATGTTGAGGTGTAAACGATAGAATTCTTAAACAATGAACGTGTACCTTGTCGAAGCTTTTGATAGGTTGTATTTATTTGTTGTCCTTCTCATATTTTTAAATATGATCATGGATTCTTACGATGTCACATGTTGTTGTTGGAGACGAGTTATCACCATTACATTGTAGTTTGGTACTCTAATGCGTATTATACGCTACTTTGCGTTTCAAATTAAAAAAAAAAATCATTAAATATTAGTTTTAATTTGTATTTATTTTATGCAAATAAACCTTATGCCATGGCTTGTTTATTTTTTTCTTTATTCACGGTATCACATGACTCTACTTTGGAGTCACAATTGAGCTAACTCGTCTAATTTAATTGGACTTGAAATATTGGGCCACGACTCCCAGCAGACATCCTATCCAATTCAAATGAACCTAATTAAGTAAAAGTGTAAAACTATTTTGCGTCGAGACCACGAGTCCAGTACTAATTGGGCCAATTCCAGTTGACCCAGCCAATTAAACACTCAACTCGTTTTGTCAGTCACTAGTAAATTGCTTTAAGGCCCAGTAAATTCGTTACTTGGACACTCCCATTAATAGTCCAGAACTCCAATCCCACTATTGCTTGTCAAGAATGAGTTTTCTTAGCCATTTGGAACAAATGGTCCAATTCTCTTTTAAAATCTTTTCTTGACCAACTACATCGCAAGGTTCACATGATCACATCTCAACAAACGGGCTATAGTTATTGTGCTTGGTCTGGGTTTACAATGTGTCATTAGATAGATTTAACATGTACATATATAATTTGTATTTAAATATTACTACAATGACGGTGAGTTATGTTTCGATCTTTATCTTACAATTATTAAATATGACAAAAATTTATCAAGAAGTAAAAATTGACACCCCATTTTGACGTAAAAGTTTTCTTCTTAATTCAAAGACATGTTACCTATATTTCTATATCAAAACAAGTTTCGCATCCACAGGGCATTGACCTAGTGTTTCCGGTTATAATTACCTGGAATGTTGAATTTATATGATGCTTTTATTTTTGAAAAATAAATTATATGTAGTTTGTTACTATGTTATTATGAAACAAATGCCTCACATAGTTTTAATCAGTAGGCAATGTTATTTTACCTTGAGTTGAAAATTTTACAAATTAACAAGTTCTTTTATATACTCATTCGCCAGAAATGCCACTATAGTTGAAAATGCCAATATAACACAATTCATGTGCCATGTTTGGATGTCATCAATTCTCGTTTTTGTTGTAGTGAATAAGAAGGTGAAGAAAACTAGATAAGCTCGAGTATTTAAAAATGAAAAAGAATTCCTAATGTTTGTATAACGAGCTTCATCTTTATATGTTCTGTTTTAGAAAAACTTCAAAATTCTCATTTTTTTTTCTTTTTGTTAATTAGAAAAAGGTCACAATCTTTCTTCCGGAAAGGGATAAACTAACACAAGATTTATTAGACGGGAGATGACAATCTGTTTAGGGTAATAAGTGGTTGTAACCATATAAAACTGGGGGTCGGGTTCATATTCAAATTAATTAAATAGAATAAATGAGGGTGCATGAAAATGTTGTTGAAAATAATAACACATAAATTGCCCACTTGCTAGTTGCTAGCTATTGTATATTGACCTTAGCAAGAGCAAACTACAAGGCAAGTTATTATTGAAAGAAAGTGGTGGGTTTCTAGAAACAAAATGGACATCATTGCCAATTGTGGAGCAATTCAAAGAGCCAAATGATTGATTGCTTTATCATTTGACGTTTAAGGCACAATACCCACACTTTCCTTTTCTAAACACATTTTCTTTTTTAACAATTTAGTAATGTGAAAATTATTGTTTATTAAAATGTCTTTGATGCCGACATTTTGTTTCAATAGTTTGTATATATATCTTGTGATCATTATTAGACAAGACATAACCTATATTTTTAATTAAGATCATCTTAGATGAGACTTAGCTTGTGAAAGTGAAACCAAATGAAAGCTTGGTAGCTTCTTCTTTTAGTTGATGCTTTTAAACACATTACTTTGTACGTTATTGCGCTTCCAATTTTCTTATTTCGTTTCATGATATGTAAGTCTGTGAGGACAGTTTCTTAAATAGTTAGAGAGGCGCTCCATAAAATATTAAACAACACGTAGAAGTAGAGATTCTATGCGTGATATTTTCCAACTTGAAAAGTCTCTTTATAATAATTTCTAAATCCCAAAAGTCTCTTTACAATAATTATCTAAATCCCGAAGAGACATATATATATTTTGATGAATTTCAATAGTGGTTGCTCGTGTAATTATTTAAGTAATTTATTCAACTAGACCAAACCTATGTAATCATCCTTAAGTTAATGAATATTAGCATGAAGTTAAGTTTTAAAAAAAACGTATTAGTATCTTTTATATAAATTTGAGACGCTTCAAATATATTGCGTGCATAATGACAAAGATGAATTAATAATGAGAAGATTGAACGGAAAAGAGTGGTACGAAGGGACAATCCATCTAGGGAACAATGCAATTTTAGTGACCCTTTGTGGGGATTATAGAAAAATAGTGCATGGAATAGAAAGAAAGATGCGTGTGAGGCATTTAATGAAAATAAATAATGGGGGTGACAGTAGAAAGCTCACATCATTGATGAGTTGAATTGAAAAGGAAACTAGTTTGTGTCTTACCAGAACAACAGACCCAACCATAATAGTTGATAGCGGCCCTTCACCACCCCTCGTGTCGAATGTTCTCCACCTCCGCGCGCCACTAAAATATCCCACATGGTTTGAGTGCATAAGCAAATTAAGTTTATTTATATAATATAGTATGAAAAATCATTTATTATGTTTTAAGTACTTAAACTTAGTCTCGGGTTCCTATCCAAGATTGAAGACCTATTTTGGATGTCGACTACTTTTTCAAAGGGGTGAACAAAGAAAGTAAAACAATAACATACACTATGAGTGGTGCAAATTTGTATAGTAAAAGAAACAAACTGTATAATATGAGGTGTGCTTAGGACTCACGAAATATGAACTTCATTACTCGATTTGGAAATTCCATTGGATTGAATTAATCATGACTTAACTCTGTTATGATTTTAAGTGGACGAAGAAAATGAGAGACAAAAAACATGCTTCATAATTTTATTAAATCTAAATATATAAACATGAGTTTCTATAAATATGATATAACATGCTATGTTTGTCAATAGTTTGCTAGTCGTCATTCAGATCGACTTGATGAGTTAATTCGATCTCAACATATTATTCCTATTTAGACATATTGCATTCACGTCGACTCGATGTTACTATATTAACCTAAGTAATTGAATCCAACTTACCCATCTCACCTTGACTGAATTAATTTCAGGCGAGATATCATAATACCAAGAGATTCACACTACTCCACCTAATGTAAGATGTTGGCTTAGAACGTCTGGACATGTAGAAGATGTTGTTTTATCATATACATCAGAATCATGAGAATACCCACCTACGACCAATCAAGTCAGACCGATATATGTTATATCTAATGTTAAATGATTTACAATTTCAAACTAGAATAAAGAAAATATTGTTATCTTTCAACTCACTATAAAATAGTAAAATGTTGAGTTGTTACGTACTTAAGTCCACAAGAAACGTAATAGACGGTGGTCCTAATTTATCGTGTATTAAAATTTGTAGGTACAAATTTACCATATATCAAAGTCCAAGGACTGAAGGTGAACTTCCCTCTTCCGGGTGGGCCCCTCCTTTAAAAACCCCACGCCCCCTTCTCCTTCTTCCACTCCCCAACGTCTCCCCAACTCCCACCCCCTACTACATTATGGTGGAGAGAGAGAGAAACTGAAGGGGGCATAATGTAATAATACTGCTGCAGACTTACACTATTCGCTATCAACATATATCTATAATAACAACTATATATCTATATCCTTTCTCTCAAGAGAGAGAGAGAGAGAGAGAGAGAGTTGGTGGAAGGAATATGTTGTCAGGTAAACCAAGAAACATGAAAATGGTTCAAGAAAGCAAGCACCTCTTTCTCCTCTTCTTTTCAACACCACTGCTTCTCTTCTTCTCTACAGTTCTCTAGCGTGCAATGACCGATCTGTCATGGAGGGTTTTGTTGAGGGCTCTAACTTGTTAAGAGAAAAAACAACAAAAAGAAAGAAAGAAAAAACATTGGGGAAGATATTAGAAAGAGGCAGACAGAACGGAGCCAGGCATGCAATTAATACCTTTTTTTAAGTTTTTTTGTTGTTGTTACTTCTCAGATCTCTCTTCAGTTGTATTAATTCTCTAGACTAGATGCATACATACAAAGTTTGTTCTTGCTAGCTCTATGAATCTGAAGAACAATTAAAGAATCATGTAATTGTTCTACATTTGTGAGAATTAGTTCAAGAATTGCTACTTTTTTCTTTCTATCTATTGTTTATTTTTATTTTATTTTTCGTAAAATGCATTAATGTGGGGTTGTCGGGATTCGGACACTTTCTGCGTTTACACGGAATTCTGTCAGTTGTTAGTTGCTCTTCTACTATTTGTATATTCCTGCTTTTTTTATGATTAAAGTATATTCCGTGTAGCCAATACAAAAAATAATTATTTTTCTTGCAGTTATAATCTACTTGCTAAATAATAACGTAGACTAACAACCCTACTTGCAATATTTTTTTGTCTATTTATGCTTCTTCAATTTATGTAATTTCCTTCATGCTTATTTATCAGTATGTTTCAATTAATTTTCACGCCATTTTATGACATGAATTTATTCAACACGTATATTTACTTGTTTTTGTGAGTTTTAAGTTCCCCTTGTGTGTGAAAAAAATGTAATTTAAGGCTATACTTCTTTGTTTGGAGTGAAAGTTGTGTTTCTATCTATTCAATTGTAAATTGCATCTTATTATTGGTGAGCTTAATAATATAATAGAAAAGAAAACATGGCTAATAATTTTTAAAACAATTATTCTTATCATACACGTCAATGTAAAATTGTAAATAGCGAAAGTTTCCAGTTATACAACAGGCAGTTGTTGCTTCCAAACATAGCACATTGGGGTTTGAGAAGTATCGTCTTATATATAATAGGTTTTTTGTTGAACTGTTAATTAATTGTTAAATAGCAAGCAAAAGAAAAATGTCAAAATATCAAGCAAACGAAACATGTTGACAAATTCATTTGAAAGAAGGAGCTTCAATGCTTGATTGAAGTACTGGAGTTCTTACAGTATAAGTGTGTGTAGTAAATAATTGACAATTGCAAACTCTGGAGGAGTCTGTTCGTTGAAAGAATTAAAAAGGATTCCCGGAGGAGTGAAATATATTAGTTGGGCAAAATATGGTGTGTTAATCTATCCCGTAAATTTATATTTCGTATAATAATTATAATACAAAGATTTAATCTTTATTTCTGTAACCACCCACTATGTGCACATTAAAATCTCACAACAAGTTGTATACGCATATTCTATATCTAACCACCCGGCATATATATGATTAGAATCTGCATATTCTATATCTAACCACCCGGCATATATATGATTAGAATCTCGCAACAAGTTATGGACGAGTACTATTCCATATGTAACGATATGAAATAGAGTGACACTAGATTATTTGGAATGCAACAATGTTTGCTATCATTTTGAGCTAGTTAGCTTAAAAGTAAATTGTCCAAAAATCATTCTATTTTAGAGTCGCACTTTTTCGTACAATGTAAGTGGCGTTTAGGCTGCAATAAATTTCAGTAAATTTATCTGATCTAGGCTCTAGTTCTAGATTTTCTTTTGTATTATATTTTTTTTTTTTTTGTGGGAGGTTGTGTCACCATAGATTCCAAAAATAGAGGACAAACGCATTTATATTTCATTGCTGCCATATCGTAAATATTTTACCATTTGCTGCTATTTATCCTTACAAATATCCTGAGTACGTACTAATTACATACCAACTGACAAAAGCAGGCGGACGGTGGTTAATTTGTTTGAACTTGTTGAAAAATGAATAGTTTGTGTTTGATGCTAGCTAGTCTACACTCTTGACATATGCGGTGTCTGCAAATAACAGTGTACGTACAGCCTTTAAGTCAAAGGCTCAAAATTTACTTTTTCGGCATAAAAAATAAAAAACAATCTGCCCTCTGCCAAGTGGTTAATGGATTTATTCATGGGACACTTTACCAGCTTTGCTATCTCCGAGTTTTTGTTTAAAACTTAACAAGACAGCAACAAAAGCCTAGCGCACGCTATTCCTTCACAGACCTTTTTGTCTAATCTAATTAATACGATATTTTATATTGTCATTTATTTTTTATTAGGTAGGAAATTTTGTAGGGTTCTTCTTGACCGTTCTCGTGAAAGTATCAACAAAAAATTTATATATGTTGGGTCAGAAAGTAAAACATTAAAAAAACAACGATGTTTCGTGTGTCAGTTTATATAGAACACTAAGACGCAATCAAAAAATTCTGATAGGATAATAAACAATGGACGATATTGTAGTGTATGGTTACACCACTGAAATATTCTACGAGGATTAAAGATGGTTATTTAATGTAATAGGTTGAAAGTTCGCTTTTAAGCTAAAACCTAAAAATGACTTGTGGTCTCTTAGATATAGTTAAGGAAAAGGACAAACAAGGAACATCTTAGAGATACAGTCTCTTTGATCTCTTGTTAGTTTTGCCGACAGAGTGTCATTTACACTAGATTAATATTTGGATTGTAATTTATCTTTTCTATTAGTATGTTGTGAAGTCCTACCTATATATATATATATATATATATATATATATATATATATATATATATATATATATATATATATATATATATATATAGCAAAATCTTCGGTTTTTATTGACTTTCAGGTACATTACTGCTGCTTGTTACGTTTTATATTTAATGATATTTGGAGTTTGTTGCTCATTTACTGCGGCGAGAATGACAACCTAGTTGGGGATGTTTAGACGTTGGTAGATACCACATCTCCATCTTCTACTAAAAAATATCAGCTTCGGGCCAAATCAAGAACCGACGTAATTTTTCCATCTTGCATTAATCACAAGAACGCGACGTTGTTCCAAATTACAATCGGGTCGCCTACATTTGTACACACACGTATGATTCAAACGGTTTAAGTAGTGTTAGTGCAGTATTAATATTTCGCAACTTGAAGAGTTGGCTAGCTCGCTAATGTTACGCCGCACTTGAATTCTTATGTGTAGAGACAATATATTTGACATAACATCTTGTGTTTGATTCCCACTGGTGCACCACGAACCGCGAGTGGGGATTGATGTACATAAATATTATATATGATATTATAATTTGCTTAATTATATTATAGTAATGGGGACTTTATGTAAGTACAAGTCCGAACTGTGATAGAAATGGGCTGGACACGTCCACCGACTTCTTATAACTTTAGGCACCGGCTATTATTTGTTCGGTTAATAAGTGTTTTGAAAATTTAGATTAAAAAGGCTATTATTCCTAAAACTACGAAACTAAAATATTCTTCTTAGTAATTCATCAGTAACAAAATTCATAGACCAATATGTTAAAGTAGAGAGGTATCATTAATTAATGAAGATTACTTTTTTCTTAAGTGGTTTTTGCCATTTTAAAAGTGGCTAGTAATTTGAGCAAGTACTGTGATTCTTATCCTTTTTGGGTATATTATATTTAGAGTATTTTTGTTTTCAGATTCTTACGATAAATGTGCAGCTTTTTTCTCCTGATATTGTAACCATTTCTTATATTTTAGTTATTGGGAGTTTATTATTCTTTATGTTTTTCTTGTTTAGTTTTCAAATATACTTTATTTTCAGTTTATATATGTATTCTTTATTTTTATTTAATTCTATTTTGAAATCTTTCCTGGTTTTTAAACTAACCGTAAAGCATATTCTTCTTTTTTCATTTTTTTCTTAGAATTTAGTATATTCCATGATCTATACTATCCTTTTTATAAACTTATTAATCCTCATTGCTATTGAGTATTTACAGGGTGAATTTTGGGCCCAATTTGGATCCAGGGAATTAGTTGGATCCAATTTTGGCTCCGGTGAATGAGCTGCGTTGGGTTTATTTAAGTATCGGGTCCGAATTCAGACTAGGTAAAAAGCATGAGCTCACTCTGGGCCTAATAATATTGTTTTAAGTAAAGCCTTTACCAGCGCTTTAAAGAAAAAGCAGATCAGAAGGAACACGTATGGCATTCTGAGCAGCTTATTCCTGGCACTTTCCTAAAACGCGCATTCACAAAAGTGAGTTAATGGCGCATTTTAGGACATTTAGTAGCACTTTCCAATTAATGTTTACTCTGTACACAATGCCTTCTAAAAGCGCTGAACTAGCATTCAGAAATCTTAATCATCAAATCTTCTTCTTCTCTTTATTTCTTCAATAATCTAGAATGATTTGTAGTAGTTCCCATCATTTGGTCACATAAACTTTTTCTTTTTTCGGAAAAAGCACTCTGTGCCTATAGGTAATTAGACTTATTTTGGCGTTTTCATTGACAATTTTAAAGTAGAAGATAAGTTCACACGGAACTACATATTAAACTATATAAGGGTGGGGTCAAGCAAACAATTCACAAAAGATTTAAATCCAAAGTAATAATAGATTAATTATGTTGCTAGAATAGAATCATTGACTATCTCATTAGCTTGATTTAATCGAGGAATATAAAGAAAAAAGAGTAGTATTAGCTGGAAGTAGGAGCATATATATAAAATACTATTAAATTCTATCTTTGGGGGTTTAATAATTTAAAGTTTGAATAATATTGACACGATCCCGATCGGTAAGAGTAATGTTGAATTACTGATACCATTTATCATTGGATATCATGATAGAAATGCTTTTGTAACATAAGGTGAGTCATCAACGAAGTTATTTTAAAGAATTTTCAGAACTTTTTTGATAATGTGTGTTCGATTATTTACTGATTTCTTATTGTTGGTACACATTAGAAGTTAGAACTGTAATAAAATCAATAACAATTTCAATGCTTATAAATGCAAAATTTTAAATACAAACAATAGGTACAAGGCAATAAAATGTTATATTTGCTTCAAAACTTCGTGCGTACTACCAGCACTCCAATTAAGAGAACTTGCGTGTATTATTTGGTGATGTTCGATGATCAACCGAATCTAATAAATCTTTGTTATAATAATAATATCGCCTTCTTAAAGTAGAAAGAAAAGTGATTTGACTAATGTTCAGATTCTGTTGAAGGGAGTTTGCATGTTGATGCAAAATGCTGTATTTGTATTTTAACAGATCTCTTTGTTCGTTGGGTACGATAATCAATGTCCTTGTCACGTAATTAATTAGTCTAATAATAATGATCTTATGTTTAGATAAGAGAATTAGGTGAGCTAAACATGGGCCCATACAAGACTTCTAATTCAGCCTTTTCTCTGCTCAACTCTGAAGGCCACGGAGTAAAAAAGAAGCACATGCATATCACTCATGAATGAGTTGAGAAAAAAGAAAAATCCTTAACAATGAGATTATCAAAAGACAATAATTTCCTATGTATACATGTTGCTTTATTAAGTTTCTTTTTATTTGTTTTTTTTTTTTATCATATATAGCACAAGAGAGCTTTTTGCTTCTTTCTTCTTTCCCACACTGATTTTTACTTTTTGCCTTTTTAAACCTTTATTGTCAGAAACTCCTTATAATCATTGGGACTTGGGAATAGACTCAATCTTTAGACAACCCAAAGGCAATTTGATGTCAATAATTCAGCACATTACATTGACTATCAGAATTACGACACTTTCAATTATGACACTTGAACTAGTGAAAAAGTTTCGGTGACTTGAATTATTGCAGTAAGAGTCTCTTAAAATCTACACGTGGTGATAAAATGTGTAGTGCATAAATTTTGAAATAATAAAAAGATACGTATTTAAATGATATTATTTAGCCAATTGAAAATGCAATACGTACCTGGATGGTTTAAGACATCGATCTTCGCAGCTCTTTGTGTAATCCTTATTTATTGGATTTGAATGTTTGATTTGAACCGTAAATATTACAAAAAACGAGTCTATCAATATAATATGAACAGTTGAAACGGATTTCATCGCATATATTTGAAGCAAGAACCACTTTTATATCAAACAAAATCCCCTATTGATCTTACAATTTCATATTCTATAAGACTTAATCTGATAAATCCTGGTAATACTTATCTCGGTAATTGATCCAACAACTAATACAAACGGTCGGGATAATGTTTCTGAGTCTAATGACATCGTTTTCACTTTTCACTTAAGGATTTTTTTTTTTTTTTTTATAACAAGAGATTATAAGTTATAACACACACACACATGCGGGTGCGTGTATGTTTTATGGGCCTCGGAGGCTGTAGTACATTCGTCGGCTTGTAATTAAGGAATTTAAAGAACGTTATCTTCACGGCAACGTTGATTTGCTTTAGTCAGCTTAGCTTACTCATTTTTCTTTATTAATTTATTCAGCTTTTTGTCTGTTGAAGTTCATGGTTCCTGATTCCGGGGTGAAAAAAGGGCTTTTAGTTCGGTAATATTGGATTTAAAACGTTTAACAACAAACAAATCAGACGATTTAGTTTGTATACTTGTAAGTTTAGATAACAAATTTTTTTTTTTTTTTTTCCCTGAGGACAAGTTTAGATAACAATTAACAATGCCTTATGCCTGCGACGTTATAAGGTACGCCCTTAAGACAATGACCTACAAATATACTCCACGTAAAGATTATTTTATCCTTAAGTACGTAATTGTCATTTTATACTTGGATTATGAAAATTCTAGGACGCAAGATGCTTTGTATTAACACTCTGCCTTACTATTTCGAATTTTGTTGAGCTGTCACATTCAATGGAAGCCTTTTTTATTATTATTTATAAGATGTGTTAAATAGTGTTGAATATGTTTTATTGTAAAATTAAAATAGTTTTCAATATAATTTGAACAATAAAATATGACAAGTTTGTTTATTTACTATGTCATGCAGGATATCTTCGTGTTAAATATGGATATTCCATATTAACTGAATTTGGTCCATTACAAAATTTTCTTCATCTTAGTTTCGAATAACCTGATCAAGTCACTCGAATGTAGAACTTATAATGCATAATCAACACCGATAGTTGATAATGTAGCATGATTGACATGGATGGTATCTAGAATTATGGGGCACGTACAATTGAATGGTATTATGCCACTCATCTTAATTAGGGTTCGTTAAGTTGTTTGGCCATGATTGAATGATACAAAAATGACCAAAGACCGATTATTGATTGATTGTGCCTTTTCTGTTTTAATCTAGCTCTTATTTTATACGTGAATCCGTTTATATGATTGGATACATGACATGCCTAAATATAACACATGATGTCAAATTTTTTAATTTTTATTCTTGAACGGATGATGTCAAATATTGAAAATTTTATGTTAACTGTAAGAACTCATCACAAATCTTGTCTTATATTACGATTCAATAGATACCGTAGAGTTCCTGGCTGAATTCCTGTCAAATAGTTTCAAGTTTTAGTTTGGAGTGACGGAGTATTCAATAATTGTGCATGTCTAGTTTCGATTATAAATGAATCAAGTTGTTATATGCGTTCATCTTTATACTATTTGATTTGGTGTAGAACGTCATGTCAGAGCTAGCAATACAATTTTAAAATGTTGAGGACAATTGATGACAGGGTAGTAGCTTATCTACAAGCGTTACGGACAAAACTTGAATGGACATTTTATTTAGTTTAATGTGTAGAGGCCCATGGTGCGTTTAATAAACCAATTCAAATGTTTTTTCGTTGTGAAGACATTATTTATTTTGCAAAGTTCTGAAGTTAGCTAAGCAAACTGAAAGGGAAGTGGTAGCTTAATGTTGGAAACTAGTACCGCATGAAAATTTTGCCTAATAATACCAACCGTAGAGAAATATTTGTGATTATATAGTCATATATATTATTGTTCAAAATTTGGGTGTAAAAATACCAAACTCCACGTCCTAATTTCTTTAAACGACGGTGTGACACATTATAAGATAAAACATACAATTATACAATAAGTGGCTTTAATATAATTTTTACTTTTATTCAAATTTCAATAGGATGATTACACTAAATCCTAGGAGTTGTAAATGTAACCATTCCTTAATTGTAATAAAAACTTAGCCTTGTCGCAAAGCAACTCTTGTGCTGTCACCGATATTGCACCAATTCCCACCATCCCCATCCATTCTTGACCAATGCAATATACAAGTGGAAAATCCATGCTTTTTTGGTGGTCTTTTACTAGTTCAAGAAGAAAAAATTTATTCAATACACCCCTCTTTGGTCTTTAGTTTAACAGTTGATAAGAACAAAATCATTTGAACATCAAATTCTTGTTCTAGAAAAATACCATCCTTAACAATTACACTCCTCACTAGACCCCATGTGCGGAAAACGAAGTTCGATTCTCTTGTTTAATTTGACTCCCCTTTTTCACCACCAATTCTTTTTTGGTAATTTTCCACCGCCAATTTTTGTTATTAAAAAACTTTATGTCATTCACCTATTGTATGATGATATATTAAACAAATATTATTTTACATTCTAAAGTATTAATTTTTTTCATAAATACTTCTCACACATGTAATATAATAAATAACCAAGCATCATCATCCACCAATCGTTTGAAATAATTTCATACACAACTATTAAATGGGATAATTACACATGCACCTTCCAATTAATATATGATTTAATAACAGTAACTTTCTCTACTATTTAAAAAATTACACAATAATTACTGTAACGTTTTTCAAAATTTAAGAGGGCATCTTCGTAATTGTCAGAACTTCCAAATAACCTATTTAGAATTTTATTATTTCAAATTTCCGATGGGAGTTCAATGTTCATGTTACAGTAAGAACCATATTTAGACAAAACTCCAGGGAGTGTAGACGTAATTATCTTACAAAAATCTCAAAGATTCAAACTTACATACACTCCCTTATTTGACTCCTTTTAACCATGTAAAATAATTCCTAGGCCCCCCTACTCACTAAATTTTACCAATCCAATTGCAATCAGAGCCCCACATTTTTTGTCTCCTTTTCCCCTTCAACTGTTCTTTGCTCCTCCAGTGAAAAAAGAATCCAATAAATTTTCCTACCTTCCACAGAATCACATTCCAAATAACAGAAAATCACACACTTCAATTTCAAACCATAAATAGAGCTTTCAACTTTACTATTTTCATTTTCACACATAAAACAGTTCTTTTTCTTCTCTAATCCCACCTAAATATAGCCCTCATAAATACAATTACCACAAATAAAAACACACAAATTCTCTTAACTTCACACCTTAAACAAAAACAATGACTCATCATCACAAAAACCAGCTTCTTTTGCTTCTGACAAAAGCGCTCTTGTTCATCACTTGTTTCACTCACACTGCCAAATCTTCAAACAGGGACGCAGCTATACTCTTCCGGGCCAAAACCCGGCTGCTCCAGGACCCGACCCGACAACTCGACGACTGGCTGACGTCATCTCCCGCCGCTCCGTGCGACTGGTACGGCATTTCTTGCTCAGGCCCTCAAAACGACGTGGTATCAATCAATCTCTCCGGTGCTGACGTGTCCGGTTATTTCCCGTCGGATTTCTGTCGGATTTCGTCGCTTCAAAACCTCGACATCTCCGAAAACAATCTGGGAGGTGTAATAAACTCTGATTCGATATCCCTTTGCTCACATCTTGATTCTATAAATGTATCTTCCAACGTTTTTGTCGGAGATTTGCCTGATTTTACGGTTCAGTTCACAAACTTGACAGTCTTGGATTTTTCGTTTAATAATTTTAGCGGTCAAATTCCTCAGAGTTTAGTCAACTTGCCAAAGATCCAATTTTTATCAGTGGGTTCAAATTTGCTAAACGAAACAATCCCTGAGTTCTTGTCAAATTTAACTGGATTAACTCAGTTGGTTCTTGCTGTAAATCCCTTTATTCCAAGTCCATTGCCTAAAAACATAGGAAACCTCATAAAGCTCGAGTCTTTAGTGGTCTCATACACGAGTCTCATCGGACAAATCCCTGATTCTATTGGGAATCTTGGTTCTATTAAAGTTCTTGATTTGTCCAACAATAATCTATCTGGGAATATCCCGGATAGCATTGGTAGGCTGAGAACTGTCGAAACGATTGAAATTTACGCGAATCGGTTATCAGGTGAATTGCCTGATGTATTTAGTAATCTCACTTCTTTGAACTGGTTTGATGCTTCTGCCAATAATCTCACTGGTGAAATACCCGAGAGTTTAGCAGGTTTGCAGTTGGAGTCTTTATTTCTTATGGATAATTATTTAGAAGGTGAAATACCAGAGGTTTTGGCCTTAAACCCAAAACTGAATGATCTTCAGCTGTTTAACAACAGATTTTCAGGATCTTTGCCTGAGTTTTTGGGTATGAACTCAGATTTGGTAGAGATTGATGTTTCTGACAATAATCTCGAAGGACCTTTGCCTCAGAATTTGTGTTATGGGAAGAAGTTACAGAGGCTAATACTCTTTAACAATAGATTTTCTGGTCCAATACCTGATTCTTACGGCGAATGCAGCAGTTTAATGTACGTTCGTATTCAAAAAAATGAGTTGTCTGGAGTAGTTCCTGATGGTTTTTGGAGTTTTGATGGACTTCAGCTGATTGAGATAACTAACAATAGATTAGAAGGCTCTGTTCCACCGTCGATTTCAAGTGCTAAAGGATTAGAACAGTTGTTGATCTCCGGTAACAACTTCTCAGGCGACTTGCCAAAAGAAATCTGTGAATTGCAAGAGCTTAGAAAAGTCGATATGAGCAGGAATCGATTATCGGGTGAGTTGCCTGTATGTGTTGATAAACTGAAAAATTTACAGGAGCTTCACTTGCAAGAAAATAGGTTCAGTGGCGAAATTCCGACAAGTATTGGTGCTTGGAAAGAATTAACACAGTTGGATTTATCGGCAAATCAATTTTCCGGCAGTATTCCAGCTGTGCTAGGAAGTTTGCCTGTGTTAACATTCTTGGATCTTTCTCACAATTTGCTTTCAGGGAAGATTCCAGATGAGTTGGCTAAGCTCAAGTTAAATGAATTTAATGTCTCGAATAATAGGCTTCAAGGAAAAGTACCACTTGGTTTTGATACCGACTTTTTCGTGTCAAGTCTAATTGGCAACGCGGGTTTATGTAGTCCGGATCTGAAGCAACTCCCTCGATGTTCAAGACCCAAATCCGTTAACGTTGTACTTGTTGGAATTTTATCGGCTCTGTCGTTAATACTTGTGCTGTCACTTCTTTGGCTCTGTATCAAAACCAAAAAGTTCATTTCTTTCCGTGGCGAAAGTAAGCACTCATGGAAAATCACCTCTTTCCAACGGGTTGCGTTTGATGAAGAAGTGTTGGCCTCATTAACGGATCAGAATCTAATTGGGTCTGGGGGGTCAGGGCGGGTATATCGGGTCAGATTAAAGAACGGAGATTTCGTAGCGGCTAAGTGGCTTTGGGAGTCGAAAGGGTTAGCAGAATCTGAAGCAGAATTCCGTTCAGAATTGGAGACATTAGGAAGAATCAGACATGGAAACATAGTAAAATTGTTGTTTAGTTGTATTAGTGATGATTTCAGAGTGTTGGTGTATCAGTACATGGAGAATGGTAGTTTGGGAGATTTGCTGTATGGGGAAAAGGCTGAAGTGCTGTTGGATTGGCCGACCCGGTTCGCTATTGCACTCGGGGCGGCCCAAGGATTGGCCTATTTGCACCATGATTGTGTGCCTGCAATTGTTCATAGGGATGTCAAACCAAACAACATTTTGTTAGATGAGGAGTTCACACCTAAAGTTGCTGACTTTGGCTTGGCTAAGATTTTGCAGCAGGATGCAAAGGAGAGTGTTCAAGTCATGTCCCGCGTAGCCGGTTCTTATGGTTATATTGCCCCAGGTTAGATGATTAGTCATATATTCTTACATCTGTTTCAGTATATTGGCAATATAAATATTTTTGATCAAATGTGTACAATTTTATTTTTTTTTTGTGCAGAATATGGCTACACTATGAAAGTGACTGAGAAGAGTGATGTGTATAGTTTCGGGGTCGTGTTACTGGAACTAATAACGGGTAAAAGGCCGAATGATTCATCTTTTGGAGAGAACAAGAACATTGTTAAGTGGGTAACAGAGATTGCATTATCGTCTCCAGAAGAAGTGACTGGAACAGGCACAGGCCGTATAGAACTGGCTAGTTTGGATCGGCTCTTGGATTATCGGATGAATGCTTCCACGATTGAGTACGATGAGGTAGAGAAGGTTCTGAACGTGGCTCTGTCGTGCACTGCAGAATTACCCGTCAGCAGGCCATCGATGAGAAGAGTTGTCGAGTTGTTAAAGGATCGGTCTTCGGTTCGTTCGAAGTAGAAAGGTTGTGGGAATTGTTACTTGACTTAGGTAGGAAAATCAGAAGTATATGTGTGATCAATTTGTAGCTAAGTTCATGTGATACTGAACTTGGTGTGTTTCATTTTGTTAAGTAGTGGAGATTTTGGATCTGTGCATTAGTAAAAGATTTTGAGAGAATGTAACTGTACTTGAAGTCTTTTGTGACAGAGTAATGGTCATATTGAACTGACCATGATCCTGAATTGGAACACCCTGTATAGACTATAGAGTTTAAGATTTCAATTTTGTAAATGAGTACAGAATATGAGACTGTTGAAATATATGTGTATGTACTATGTTCCGAATGTAATATGTTGAACGGAGTTTTGTTGCAAATTCTTTTTTTAAAAATAGTTAAAATATCTGATCTCATTATTCCATCTAGAGAATAGATGTACTATTTGAATTGCTCCTCTTACGTGACAAACCAACATTTGTGAATGGATGTACGAGGAGTACTCTGTTGAAATCAAATCTCTTTTGACGATTTTATTTACTTGGTAAATAATTAAATTGGTCTAGTAAAGATAAGGCATTATAAATACAAAAACGCCATCATCCGCTAGTTGATATATCATATAATTTACGGGTGAAAAATTACTCTGATATATATAACATCATCCTGTTTATATCGAATACTTGTAGACCGAATCAATAGTCAATAGTGATTAAACTAAATAAACTAGACAAAATCTTCTAATATTAATTGAATAATTTGTCACATCACTTGTTTTAATATTATTTCGTTGGAAATAACACGTATAATTTCTGCGATGGGAATTATTATATGTTCTAGAAGCTTTGGGCTTAATTTAATCAATTTGAGTACTCACACAATTATTTAATAGTATTCGATACAATTATATACCAAGAACGGCATATTGAATCTAATTAAATTAACTGTGAATCACTTTTGATGATACGATATCACGTGATTTGAAAGAATCCCAATTTCAATAATTGTAGTTCCTGATTAAGGGGGTACTTATTTAATCGTATTCTGAAACTTATTGTAAAATAATTTCATTCGGCGACGCCACACAATAGATTTTCGTAACTTATGCCGGCTTGCATCATTGCATGGGAACAAATCATTTAGATTATCTTATACCCGTTACTTATTGTAATAATAATGAATTGTAGCAACCTACCATCCAGCATTTGTGCAACCTAATAAATTAAATATTTAGTGAAGAACTAATCAATATTCAATCTGAAAAGCTCTACGGGGAAGAAGATCAATTTTGGGTGTTCGCGAATTACTGATAAAAAAGGGGCAGAGGTGATTTTAAAGTAGCACGCTAAATATTTAATTTGTGGTAGTTATAGTTAAAAACTATCATAGAAAACAAAAGATAACTTTTAAATCTGTTTTTGTTGGTGTTTTTAAAAAAATTCTACTTTCATAATTTGAACTTTAATTTTAGCTTCTTGTTTCATGTCCTTGGTACTCTTATGTTAAAAATAATATAAACATGCAAAAGTATTTTTGTCGGCAAATATTCAAAATCAAAGTCTCACTTTTCCCTGATTGAATTTTACTCTCGGAAAAATATATAATTTGCTACGTGTAGAAATGCACAATATCGCTTTTTTTGTTGTTGTTGTCTATTACACTTATTAAGGGTTAACATATGAGAATTACACAAAAATTAAATTAAGGTTTAATGAAATCCCTTCACTATTATATGACACAAGTTTGCATTTATAAGTCCAATCCAAACAAAATCGATCCAATTACCGTAATAAACTAATAATTAACGAAGAATCTACCAAATAAATCCGGCCTCAAACGCTAATTCAAATACACAAATTACAACCCATAATCCTCAAACTCCGTCAAACCTATATATTAATCCACGTCTATGTACATTGAGCTACATATTTTTTTGTTTCATCCAACTCTCAAGCCATGAATTTCGCTAACTCAAAACAGCCAAGGATTTGCTTCTCCTACGCGGCCTACGCCAAGAATCTAATACACTACATCCACTCATCGAATATTCCGGTGGAACCCGGTCTCTCCAACGAAGAGTTCGCGGCCGTAGAATCAACTTTCGGTTTCAAATTCCCACCGGACCTCCGTTTCATCCTCCAAGAAGGCCTCCCCGTGGGTGCCAGCTTCCCCAACTGGCGATCTTCATCCAAACAACACCTCGACGTTCTTACAAAACTACCAATCCTCGGAATTTCCCGAGAAGTTTCAAAAAATAGATTCTGGCTTGATTCTTGGGGAAAAAGGCCCAACGATAGTGAACATGCGGTAAAAATGGCTAGAGAATTATTGAAAAGAGTTCCCGTTCTTGTTCCAATATACGGGAATTTTTACGTTCCCTCAACGACACCTTGCATGGCGGGAAATCCGGTGTTTTACGTGCATGGAGGGGAAGTGAGGGTTTATAGTTTCGACATTCTTGGTTTTTTTCTAAGAGTTGAGTTGAGTATTAGTGGTGGAGAGGATGTTTTAGCGGTGCCTGTGTGGGCGGCTAAGGAGGCAATGAGGGTAGAGTTTTGGACGGATGTGGCGGAGAGAGGGGGTAGTGTGGAAGGGTGGTGGAGTGGGAAACTGGGGGGGTGTTTGGAGGAGGTGTGTTTGAGGTTGAGGAGCGGAGGGTGGAAAGAAAAAGATATTAGGGAAATGATGATGATTGATAATGAGAACGAGTCAACTTTTGAGGAGCACACAAAGTGGCATAGACGATCTGTTGTGGACTTCGAGAACTGTGATTTTGAAGAGCTACTTGATAAAGAAGCAATTGAGCAGCACGTGAAGATGCTCTCCGTTAGATTGTTGAGCGCAGGGTGGAGCATAAAGGACGTAGTGGAGTCACTTGGATTTGTGGAGGATTGCCATATTGACTCAATCTTGCTTTAATTTTTATCGTACAAGAAGTTGTGATGAGAATAGTGATGAAGTTTCTTTGTTTTGTATATTAACACATTATTTATAAACATTTGTTCAACTTGTCTCAATACCCATAAACAATTTAAATCTACAATTTCGCAAAGTTTTCTTTTAAGCAATATGCATGTCATGATAGTTTATAAATAGATGGTGTACTAATGATTTCTTCGTGTAGGGAACAATTTGATATAACAGCTAACAATTAGCTATTTGGTACTTAAGGAGCCTATTGTTTCTTTGGATCCATTAAGACATTGAATTTAATCTTATAAAAAATTGTGTATACTAGAAAGTAACAAGTTGAATTTGTGTATTCAATTATCTCATTCATTTAATCTTATAATTTAGAGATGACACGACCATATTATAAATACAAAATCTTTAAAATTGATCCAGATAAGAATCAACGAAAATAAACTAATTTCCACACACAAACAAAAGAAAATGAAAAGCCAAACAGCGATTTCGCATTTCAAAGTTGCCATTAGACACCGCACGAGTCTCAACCCTCAAAGCATAATCGTGTTTAGTAAATAACAAATATTCTCATATTTTTTTTTTGGTAAACAAAGGAAAAGAAGCCCTTAGGGAGAAAGAGTCACAAAGGCAAAAACTGAAACAGAACATAAAAATGGCGACGGCGATAGTGAGATCCAGCCTCCGCTCAGCCTTACGCATTAGGGCGTCTAATCCACGCCGCTCTTTTTCTTCTTCATCTCATCACGATGAAGCTGGTATAATTTACTTAGTACACTATTGAATCTATCCATTGTTGTTATCTCGATTGTACATTGTGCATCTAGGGTTTCACATTCCGTGTTCTTTATAGTTTTTTCAATTGTGATTTATAATGTATGTAGCTGAGGCTTCAAAATGGGAGAAGATAACGTATGCCGGGATTGTGTCGTGCACTGTTCTTGCTGGTTATATCTTGTCCAAGGGTCATCCACACCATGAAGAGCCTCCTGTAAGAATTAACATATCTTATTTACTGTTTTCTAGTCTGTATATGTGCGTGTTTCTGATGTAATTCTTTTGATTCTGTGATGCAGCCATACCCGTATTTGCACGTTCGTAACAAGGAGTTTCCCTGGGGTAATTTCATAATCATTACTATACATTTTGGTTTATTCGAGATTCGAGTTTCGAATTATTTGACGTTATCTGCTTTATGATTTAGCTGGACATTCTGTGGTTCTTTGTTGTTTTCTGATAATCAAGTGCGTCTGTAATGTGTGTGACTTGCTCATTTGATAGCGTTTCCTGGATGCTGGTCATAATGTGTTGAAGATAGAGTGTAATTTTGTATTAGAGTTGTTGTATGATTTGATTTTTTCATTAACAAGATGAACAAAAGCTATTGAGCTTCTTGTCTGATCAAAGGAAGTGTCTAAATGACCTCGTGTAGATGATATTTCAATGTAAAGCAGACCAGACCCTCTGAAGCTGCCAATTTGTTAGTAGAAGTTCAAATTTTTATTTATTGAGGTCTAAACTAATTTTGTATGTTGTTATCAAGTTCGAAGCATGTTCAACTTGTTTAGGTTGTTAGGACTTGTTCCTTTTAATTTCAGCATCCATTATATGATAACTAATTATCAAAAACTTTGGCTTATGAAGGCCAATGTAAGGATAAATGACGTTGAAATTAGGCCATGCTGTTTTTCCATTTGTGCTATGGGTACTGATATTATGTGCAAGATCTTTTATCATATTAACATGTTTGTCGGTTCAGACCCTTGAATGAAGTGTTGCTTAGTAAGAGCAATGCAATTTATGTTGTAAGCTTCTTCTCTGATGCTTTTACATTTTAAGAATAAAGAATGCTGAGCAGTGTCCTAGTATTAACCTTAGATTTGTTGAATGCAGGTCCAGATGGTTTGTTTGAGGTGAAACATCATTGATCCTTCTATTCTGACTGATGTGTAGCTCGAGGGAGATTGGCGGTTTAGTTCATTTCTGCAGTTGATTTATTCTTTTTCATAATCAAGACAGTTTTTCCCCAAGTCTTGAACTACAGTAATTTTTGGGTGCACGAAGGTGTTTATCATCTTTTATTTTCGTGCTTCTCTTTGTTCTTACTCTGTAATAAAAGCAGATGAATAGATTGATGGCACTTCTGCAGCATGGTGCCGTATTGATTTGATGCTATCAGTTCTAAGATTGAACTAGTTTATTGATATTATAGAATTATCTTGATCTCGTCTGAAAATATCATTGTTTTTGCACCTGATTAATAATATGGCTAGGCAGGTTCTTGAATGCATTTAAAGGTGCTCAAACAGTGAGATTGGGTTTTGTGGCTGTTTAAAGTTCGAAATATCTTCATTAAATCTATCAAGTGTAAAAGAATAAACAGTTCTTTTGTAACCCTTTTTATTTGTTACATACCGCAGCATTATTACATGAAACACAAGAAGAACATCACGGATGGAAGTTTTTAAATATTTTCTCGACAAATACTGAAACTTTTTCATTTTTACTCTATGGAAATGAAATATAAAATATTATTCTTGTTCATTGCCAAGAATCTTTATATATCTTCTAAAATATGTCGAAAGATCTCAAGATTTTGTGTAACATTTCTAACATTTATCTACTCATAATATACACCTAAATTGAAACTTTGATCCATGGTTGTGTTTGCTAAACCACAAGATGACAGATTTCATATCTAAAGTTGAAATGCAAATTGCAGGTGCAGATCATGGTAATGGTAATAATAATCTATGATGTTAAGATGATGTTATTATGACAATGAAAAACAAATAACTTGAGCCACGTATCACTCACTAATACATGTTACATCCCCTGCTCGATGAGATTCAAAAGCTGTAAAGATAGTTAACATACTAAAACCTTCAGTTTTACAAATGCTAAAATCAATAGAAGATGCAAAAAGAATGTAAGCCAAAACCATTCATAACTACAGACCACCCATAACAGAACATAACGGATATTACTTGGCAATCGCATCACTGTTGTTGGTTCCAGTTCCTGAGTCTGGAAGGGTCTCCAGATCCGTACGAGAGTCTTTCTCTTCCTGGGGGATTGAAGTGGATGAATCAACTTCATCATGCTGCACAGTGTCACCACTCCCATCTGAGCTTGGAGTGGTTTCCTCATTCGTGGAAGTATCAGAAGAATTTTCAGAGCTACTTTCACCTTCATGAGTACCATTACTCTCGTCGTGGGTTGTCGTTTCTTCATTTGTTTTAGAATCATTATCATGCTTCTCCTCAGAGGAGTTATTATTCTCGTTCACGGTCGAAGTTTCATGATTCTGCTCCGTTCCTCCAACAGATTCTGTGTTATTAGGAGAGTTATTCGAATCTCCATTTTCCAGGTTTTCTTTCCCAGATGTCGAGGATGAAGAATCTCCATTTTCCTTGTTTTCGTTCCCAGATGTCGAGGATGAAGAATCACCATTTTCCTTGTTTTCGTTCCCTGATGTCGAGGATGAAGAATCACCATTTTCCTTGTTTTCGTTCCCAGGTGTTGAGGATGAAGAATCTCCATTTTCCATGTTTCCCTTTCCAGATGTCGAGGATGAACCTGATTTCTCATCATTTAGTGTGTTGTTTTGGCTCCGAGTAGAATCATTGGCACCAGAGTCATGATTTTGTTCATCAGCTCCGCTTGTTCCTGTAGAAGAATCAGAGTTGTGTCCAGATTCTACATGTTCATCGTGCACAACTTCAGAAACCTCCGAGGAATTATTGTTCTCAGTTGTCTCGTTAGCTGGGAGACTTGAGTGGACCTCATTCTGATTCTCCGTGTTTGGAGTTGGATTATTGCTATTCTCAGATTCTTTCTGTTCCTCGTTATTTGCCTTATCCTCCCCATTGTTATTAACCATACTAATATTCTCTGTTTGTGTAACATTTTCTGAATTCTGAACTACATCACTGGAGACATTTTCTTCCTTGACATTCTCTGTTTTCGCGCTCTCATTAGTTTCGTCAGATTTTCCATAGATGTCTCCCTCTGATGAAGTCGATTTTTCCACAGAATCATCTTTTTGCTCCACCTCTTTGTTATTCTCATCTTGCTCTTTGCCACTTTCTTCATTCTTTTCTTTTGCTTCTTCAGTTGTGTTCTCTTTGTCACCAGTCTTCTCTAATGTTCCCTCACTTTCCTTCACTTTGCTCTCTTTTTCTTCTGCCTTCTCTTCGCTTTTGTTCTCTTTGCTCTCATTTTCTTCTGCCTTCTCTTCAGTTTTGTTCTCTTTGTTCTCATTGGCTTCGACCCCATCTTCACTTTTGCTTTCTGTACTCTCATTTTCTTTCACTTCTTCACTTGTATTTTCTTTATTCTCATTCTCTTCTAATTTTTCCTCACCTTTGATCTCTTTGCTCTCGTTGCCTTCTAGTCCATCGTCACTCTTGCTTTCGGTACTCTCATTCTCTTTCTCTCCTTCACTTACGTTTTCTTTGTTATCACCCTCATCTATTTTTTCATCACTTTTGATCTCGTTGCTCTCCCCTTCTTTTCCATCAACTTCATTGTTGTCTTTCTCCTCATCAACCTTCACTTCAGTATTTACACCTTCGTTTTCACTGTTCTCTCCATTATTTTCTCTCACATCTTCTTCTACATTCCCCTTCTCCTCACTTTCTCCCTCTTTATTACCATCACTTTCCTCTTCTTTGTTTCTTTCACTTGCTTCTTCTCCAGTGCCGTTCTCTTCTTCATCCGTTTTACGATCATCGTTCACATTATTTTCAGAATCATTTCCTTTCTCATCTTCAGTTTCCGTAGTGGTTTCACTTTCCCTATTCTCTAATTCTTTGGTTTCAGTTTCGGTACTTTCATCCACGGGATCTTCTCTATTATGCTCATCCTCTCTATGCTCACCTTCCTCTTCTGCTCTCTCCGGTTCATGATCCTGATCTTCTGGTTTATTTTCATCATCAAACTGTGTTTTCCCCTCTAATTGATCCTCATCCTGTTTCTCGTTTTCAGATTCTTCTTCTATCTTCGGCTGGAGATCTTTTCTGCCGAACTTGATACCACCACTTCCATCTTGTATCTTCTCCGAAACTTTTGTGCTTTCTAGAGAGGCTTTCTTGTCATGGGAGTGCTGCACCTGGTAAAGCAACCAGATGCCAACTCCAAGCAGCAAACATATTTGCAGAACATGCTTCACTTTGATTCCTTTGTTTCTCTGGTTCCTGCGAGGTGAGTGCCTAAACATGATGGCCTCACTGAAGCTTTCAATTTGCAAGTTCTGCCAAATAAACGACAGAATGTCAAATAACATTTGGCAAGATAAAGTGGAACTCGATTGTAATATGTTTGTGAATCAACTAAGGCATTGACCACATAAGTTCTCAACACTAGTATATGGCTTTACAATCATAATATGACGGAGTTAAACGTACAATGTTAGGCTTCAATCTTAATATCCAAGGAGAACTAATATTGCAACTGAGAGGCCATGAGGAGTATTAGATAAGACAAGCTAATTGTTTTAGGTGACAATTTCAAAGTACTACAGTCTATAAAAGGTCTGAAATTTGGCCGCCTAACTAAAGAAAACCAAAAAAAAAAAAAAAAAAAAAAAAAAAAAAACAATAGGACCATTAATGATATTAAAGCTGCAATCTTAAATTTACCTAGTTCAGTTGTCTTTCAAGTTTCATCAGATCTAACTGAATTGCTCTAATTACTACTATATATGCTTATAACAGATAAAATAGGTAAATTAAAACATCGAATATACACATTTGAAGTGCTTCTGAAATTGGCAAAAGCTTAAACAAGTCAATGAATCTAAACTTTTCCAATGTTGATCTTTGATCAAAACCAAACATCAAGATTGCCAAAAATGGTTTTGCTAATTCTCTAACATAAATTAAGAAAACAACCTCAAATAGACAATCAAGTCAGATTCCAAACAGTAACCATATCTAATTTTTTTTACCCTGATTCAGCTCAACCACAACAAGCATTCAATTAATCTCAAAAACATAATTGAATCTTAATTCAGTAACCGATTGAAACAGATCCATGTTCCTATTCCATCACATTGACTAATAAAAACCCATAAAAATCGAATCTTGCAAACACTAAAAGGAGATCAAGAAAGTTTATACATATAACATACCTGATGACAGAACAGAGTTGTTTAAACAAATCCCTCTTCTGAATGTTGGCAAAGATCTCAACTTTATCACTAATTATAGCTTTGGATTATGATTAGATTCCAAGAAAAGGTAAAAAAAATGATAGCTTAAAATATACTGAAAGGAAACAGCAGAAACAGTTCTTGATTTGGGTGATGATGGAGTGTTTTGTTTTTTGGGGTAGGTCTCAAGTAAATATTTTGCGAAGGTCAAATGAAACTTTCGATAGTAGTGAGTGCACAATGCTTCTGATTCAATCACTCAATTAGATCTCAAATCTGAATCAACTATCTGTGTCACGTTAATATTATAATGTAACTATGTAAATAAATTAATAATATATATATATATATAGAGTGTGTGTGTATGTGAGAGAGAGAGAGAGGTGTCGAGGTATCCACATTTGGTTGGACTTTCATTACTTCGATCGGCGAGGAAATATATGTTGTGATTTCGTGCAATGCACCGACACCAAATATATGGGAAATGCATCATTATCATTTATTATTGGTAAGTGGTAACTTCATCTGAGTTGAACTGAAGTTGGAGTAAATATCATGTACTAGTAAATTGTCTGCAGTGTGTTTCCATAATTTAATAATAAAAGTGTGTTT
Source organism: Misopates orontium (assembly GCA_946800315.1). Classification (NCBI taxonomy): domain Eukaryota; kingdom Viridiplantae; phylum Streptophyta; class Magnoliopsida; order Lamiales; family Plantaginaceae; genus Misopates; species Misopates orontium. The sequence goes on along the minus strand of OX326952.1, from coordinate 32,424,376 downwards.
CTATAACACTATGCAATTGGATTAAGATTGTGGATTATTCTAAATAATAATACTAGCATTCCAATACTTGATCCAAACTACAATTACATGTATAATCAAAGATTATTCTTATATTAGCAAATTAAAATAGCATTAGAACTTAAGCCAAATAAGAGATTATCCGTTCGAATTCCACCTCCGCCCATTAATCAAAAAGTGTCATGTATTATGCGTAGTAAAAAGATTAACAATCTACAACTTAAGAGACGAGTGGAAGAATAATATATAAACGAATAAAGCTTTTCGAAAGACGACAATTCAACAATAAATATATATACAGATGTTTGTATTTACTTAACTAGTCCCATAAATGAAAAGTGCTAATAAATTAAAATCAGGCCATGGACCAAGTTATTTGGACTCTCTCTATGCTACCATATTTACAGAGTTTAAAGAAATAGATTTTCTATAAAGTCGGTGCTTTAAATATCTAAAAATGCTATGTCATCTTAAACTCAATTTCATAATCTTTTACAAGTACTCCTTGATCCCACAAGTACACGCTATATGGGCCAAGACCCAGAATGTAGCTGGATCTGATAATTGGTCCGACCCATATTCAGTACAAGCCCAACATGCCAATTAGGTCACACAATAAAGTTTAAATTCTTATTAAAAACTCAATTACGTGTCATCTTCTCGAGCGTACATGACTCGAGTCGGTAACTCAGTACATATCCCTTCCTTCATTTCCAAATTAAATCAAAAATCACCATTTCAATTGTACAACCACTAAAAGTACAACCCTAAACAGCACAAAACACTCACAACAATGGCGTCGAAGCTTATATCCACCGCCGTACGCCGCCACCTCCGCAAATCCACCGCTGTCACCTCCATCCTCCGTCCATACTCCACCGCCGCAGCCGCCGTGGACACAATCGAAGAAGAATCGAACGGAATTTCGATGAAAGGCGTCAAAATCTCCGGCCGACCTCTATACCTAGATATGCAGGCCACGTCACCCGTTGACCCTAGGGTTCTCGATTCGATGCTCCCGTTCTATCTCTCGCGGTACGGTAATCCTCACTCTCGAACTCATTTATACGGCTGGGAATCGGATCAAGCTGTTGAATCAGCTAGGGCACAAGTTTCAGCCCTAATTAACGCCTCGCCGAAGGAGATTATATTCACTTCCGGTGCTACTGAATCGAATAATATATCAATTAAGGGCGTGATGCACTTTTATAGGGATAAGAAGCGTCACGTGATCACGACGCAGACGGAGCACAAGTGCGTGCTCGATTCGTGTCGGCATTTGCAGCAGGAAGGTTTTGAGGTGACTTATTTGCCTGTGAAGAGTGACGGACTCGTTGATTTGGAGAAGTTTAGGGCTTCGATTAGGCCGGATACGGGATTGGTGTCGGTGATGATGGTGAATAATGAGATTGGTGTGATTCAGCCGATGGAGGAGATTGGGAAAATATGTAAGGAGTTTAATGTTCCGTTTCATACGGATGCGGCGCAGGCGTTGGGGAAGATTCCTATTGATGTGGATAGGATGAATATTAGTTTGATGTCGTTGAGCGGGCATAAGATATACGGGCCGAAGGGGATTGGGGCTTTGTACATGAGGAGGAGGCCGAGGATTAGGGTGGAGCCGCAGATGAATGGGGGAGGGCAGGAGAGGGGGATAAGGAGTGGGACGGTTCCGACGCCGTTGGTTGTCGGGTTTGGAGCTGCGTGTGAGCTGGCGATGAAGGAAATGGAGTATGACGAGAAGAGGATAAAGGCGTTGCAGGAGCGGTTGTTGAATGGGATTAGAAATAGAATTGAGGGTGTGGTTGTGAATGGGAGCGAGGAGAGTAGGTACGCAGGGAATTTGAACTTGTCGTTTGCGTTCGTGGAAGGGGAGAGCTTGTTGATGGGATTGAAGGAGGTGGCTGTATCGAGTGGTAGTGCATGCACCAGTGCTAGTTTGGAGCCATCGTATGTGTTGAGGGCCTTGGGAGTGGAGGAGGACATGGCGCATACCTCGATTAGGTACGGGATAGGAAGGTTCACGACTGAAGAGGAAATTGATAAGGCGGTGGAGCTAACTGTGAATCAGGTTGAGAAGCTGAGGGAAATGAGCCCTCTATATGAGATGTATAAGGATGGAATTGACATCAAAAGTATTCAATGGTCGCAGCACTGATTTGGTGGAGTACTTATTGACACAGCCCTGTCTAGTGTACTAGGAGGCTGTGAGTATGATGATAAATCTGGAGAAGCTTACGTAGTTTGGAGTTACGGTGGCCGAAAATGTACGTACTTATGGCATGTAATGTGAAGTTCTGCCTCTGGAATTGGTCCGTTGTTGCACTGTGGTTAAATTTTCTTTCTATTTATTAGATGAGTGCTTGTGATGTTTAAAACCACGATGGCTAATAGATGTACATCTTGTGCTAGGAAAGTGGAATCTTTAAATTTGAAAGACAGTTATCTTGACAAGAACTTGAAATAATTTTGCGGCGCTCTATATTCCTTTTTGCATGTCTCCATTGTGGCGAAGGAGTTTGGTTGTAAATATATTGAGGTCTATTCAATTAATTATAGTTATGAGTACTCGATATTCTGTAGCTATAGAATCTTTTGTTATGCTGGTTTTTATAGCATCTCAGATTGTGAAGTATGCTTTTCTGTGGTAGTAAACTGTTGTGGTAGTGAACTGTTGAGACAGCAGCTAGATTTATGTGTTTCGACGTTCGAACTCAGCCGTTATAATTTCACTATTATAGTCATGCAATGGTCTCCCTTGTTTGCAGCATTCTTGTTTATGCTGCCATAGATAAACTGTTTATCTCATGCCACTCTTAGCATACATTTTAGAGGAAGCCTGTTTGATTTTATGCTTGCGTTGCATCTCAAGTTAATTAAGTTGATTCACCCTCCTGTAGAATCACTCATATTATTGGGTGTGTTATTTCGAAGAATGACCACAGGATTAAAATCTAAACACACCCCGCTCTGCAGAAATTTTATAGCTAATATTCCACCTGGTCGTAATAAGTACTAAACATCGCATGATCCCTCAAGTTTGTTGATGATATATATGCATGTACGTTGGTAAATGCATCATGGACCCTGGTTCCATTCTGTTTTAATCGCCTCATCTATTCCGTCCTGGAGCACTTGCATGTGATGCTCCCATGTATGCTTTCTCTTTGCCGTTATAGGCATATTACATAATAATTGTCCTCGAGTTGATTATCGAAATCTGGATCATCTAAGGGAAAAAGTCAGTACTTCAGTTTGTGAATGAGCCATCAACTCTTTCGTTTTTGTTTAGTTTTGGGCGAGGGGATTTCAACTCATCCAGTTGTGCAGTATCCCACATGATGATTTCGAGGTATTAACTTGCTATATAAATCTGATCTGCTTGAAACTTGTGTGATTCTTGTCATCCGTCAGCAGAAGTACCATCATAGGGTTTTTTAAGTATAACCTAAACAATGCCAGATACGAGTTTGACCGGAATTGTCTGGGGTACCTCCGGGTGTACCTCAGCCTTCCCTCACATTGCATGTGGGCCCCACGTGCATGGGCCCCACATGAATGTGAGGGAAGGCTGTGGTACCTCATGAGGTACCCAGACAATCCCAGTTTGACCTGTTATTGCATCGTTGTTTGGCAATTCTCGGCTTAAAATGGCCTCTTAGGAGGCAAGTATATTAGAACATGATGACTAATTTCTATGAGAATGTTTTGTCACATTTTATTCTATTTACCTTCCTTAGCTTAGCTCAAATACAGAAACGTATGAACTTAACCATTTGGATTGTGGTACGAAAATTGTTAAAAATAAACGTAAGGTGACAAACATATGTGATATCTGGTCGTTTTTATTCTTGAACGAATCAGTCTTATGACAATATGTAGAGTAGCTATCAGAAACAGTGTGGTTTGTCGTATACTTTATGAGCTAGTTCCGAAATGGACGAGCTGTTGTTAAATCAAGATGACCATCTTCTACAAAATATGCAAGTATGAAAACTGTTTGTCTCTGGCTTATTTGTAGCGCCAGGTGGAATTTTAGCCAAAGGGCCATTAGATAGAATCGACTTGACTCTGGTTTTTTCCGAATCAGAATTGTAAGTACATCTTGTCTACCTGTTGATAAGGAAAACTCATACGTTCGCGAAAAAGCTTTTGCATATAGCTCACATTATAACAAATGGCCCTTGGTGGTAAGTTTTTACTCGAAGTTTAAGGCTTACTAAGGTTGCAATTGATATCAAAAACGTCAAAAATGCTCTCATCATGTTCCTGTTAGCAATGTGTCTCTCAATATCTTAACCAGAGCAAGAAAGACTCCTGATCAGGTCAATTATGACTTGTTGTATAATTTTAGCCAATTTTGCCAAGGAAATCTTCTTCAATTTTATTAAATATTTTCTTAATTTCACTATAGTATTATTTAAAGTTTTAATTTTGGGGTGAGGGTTGAATCGAAGTCTTTATTAAAATTATCGTAACAAATCTACATATTACAATTACACTAAATACTTGGTCGAAAATAATTTTTTTGGTGGAAATTTCAAAAGTTGACTGTTAGTATTGTGTCCGGCCAAGAAAATATCAGGTGTAAAAATGTAGCTTTTTTAAACAACACATGGGGATAACGATTGTGGGTTTGACGCTTTTGATCCTATTTACTATGTGAGGCTTGTTAATTGGTTTCATGAGTAGTAGTTTGTGGTGAGATCAATTTGCAACAAGTATTTCTTTTTACTTTGTGAATGTAGTAGTTATATACAATTCCTGGTTTTTGAGTGTGTTCAAAAATTCAGACAAGCTCTTCCTTTTGTCTTTTGTGGAAAATTGATGAGAAACAGCATTTTGCATTGGATGCATTTATTGTCCTTGAGTTAAAGACTGGGATGGTGAGATTTCAATCAGAAATTTAACTTTGAGATAGGGAAAAAGGCTTTGGGAATCAGAATCCCTTTTTCCGTAAGTGCTTCAGCTTTCTAACATGTCTGTCTCGATCATGGCTTTAAAAAAACATTCTCTTCACTTTGGATTTTAGGATAATTGATTCTGGCATATGGAGAGAGAATAAAGCTTGCAATTTTGGGACGTTTCAAAGTGTTTGCATGATTCAACACGTGACTGTTGCTACTTCTTTTTTTTCCTAAGTCTGGAATAAATCTTATTGTTTCTTGTTTTCTGTAATTATAAGTTTATTCTTGATTTCTCAGCTGGACTCATATATAATTTTCTCATGTTGAAAAAAGGTAGTGACATTGGAGTTGCACTTTTTATGATTTCCATGCTTGCTTACGCAATAATATTTGAACTTTTCATCGTCGATTTATTCCTGCATTATCGAACTTATGGTGCAAAATAATACCGAGTCTTCGTTGGTTTTTGATTGTGCTCTGTGAATAGATTAAGATTTGATCGTTTCCATTATTATTTCATCTCAATTCGAATTAAGAAGAAAGCGATTTGTTTGTGTTTGCTGTAGAACAGAACCACATTTTTTGACCCACTTTTGAAGACAAATTTATTAAGTTAGTTAATATATAATATACATATTCACATAGGTACATAGAATTATACTCTAAACTATATCTATATGTACACAACTACACATAAATTTTATAATTTTTTGTACTATTCATTGAAATAATAATAACAACTCGAAACATTAATGCTGATAAAAGTTACTAAATTAACATACTTCATGACAGTATTGTCATACACGATGGTCCCTTTCAATGACTACCTGCTCGTTTTCGTAACATTAATAAGGATTCATTACAACAACATGTTACACACATAAATACCAGTCTAATTAGCTTTCTAACTATTAGAAATGGCATTATATAGGGATTAATGATGCCTAGCTACTAAAATTAGAGAAGTGTCAAATTGTTCACGGTGATTGTCTTGATTTTGAATAACACTTGGTAAGTATTTTTTGCCATGTACCACGAATTTTCGAGTTTACATAAGTATACTTTGGAACCACAATGAGGCACAATCACAATAATATTATCAACTCTACGTAAAATGTATGATAGACTCGCATCAACTTTACACTAAATACATTTTTAGATATAAAAATTGAAGTCCAGAGAAGAATTGTGTTTTCAAAGGTAAAGGTGAAAAGAATTTCAAACAAAACGTATTTTTATCCTATATTAAAACCACAATTTCTTTCCAATTCTCTAAAAAGCCGGGAGGCAAAAATTGTCAATGAGATGTCCCATCAAGGCATCACCTGGTAATAGTAAATTAAATTGATTCGAGATGGGCAATAAAATAAAATGTGACAGAACAGATGATCAACTGCCACAACGATTCAACTTTGTTTTGACAGACAGATCGAGCATTTCCTATTAACTGTGCACACAATGATTCCTACCTTTTTTCTGTTTCATCTTTTTACCAACTGTTCAAGTTACCTGCCATACCTTAAGACAACCTCATTCTCGTGTAAAGTTATATCAAACCATCATTACTGTAGTTCAAAACAACGATTCTTTTGTGATTGTTTGGCATATTTCATCTGTACCTTTTATTCGGGACATATACATATTATTTGTACCTGATCTTTGTAAAATCGCTTGGTTGAACCTCCGTTTGGGTTACGTCATTTATGAGAAAGACTTGACATATATAAAGCCATATTATTGGTTATTGGATGCACATGGGGCAAATGTATAAAACCTTTTGTAAAATTGGCACTAAATTCTTTTGAATAACTTTTTACATAGAGTTTTCTAGTGCTTATAAATTTTATGCGCCAAATTCTCTTTTACCAAAAATATTAAGAAACATTAATTTAATCTAGATGATCAATTTTACCCTTCTTTATAGAGGATTAGCAAGGCGGAGACGAAAATCAAGTCTAATATAACATGCAAGTGCAACTTACGTCCAATAAAATTAGAAGAGAAGCAAATTGTAATTATAAAAACACAAAAAGAAATCTTTGAGAAACTTGTAACACAGAGAAGGTTTGATGCAAATTTTAGCACGAATTTTGTGCGATTCTAAAATGCGATAATAAATACTTTAGACGTGTGCTGTTGGGGTTGTACTGAATGGACAAGTTACTGCAAACTAAAACCAAGCATTACTTAACAAGTTTCGTCATTCATCCTGTGATCGAAGAGTAACTTAATTGTCCATTAGTTCATGACATATTCCTAATAAATAGCACATTAAAACTCAGATTGGTCCTTCAACTTTATGTAGAAATCGAGAAGCGCAGTTTTCTTGCAAATCAAGTAAAATCACCAAATCCATCGGACACACAAAATGAATTCTATCTACATGACTCCACTTTTACTTTTTCTGAAAGGATGAACGCTGTTTTTTCGTACCAAAATAAATACATATTAAATTACCATTTTATGAAAAGCTAAGTCCGTAAAGACTAAATATTTATATTAGTGTTCATATTTTTCAATTTGTTATGTTTTTATCTTTTATGTTATCTATTGATAACTAGGTCATAATGGAACTTCATTTTTCAACTGAATTATAATATTATCTCAAAGCTTTAAAGAAAAAACAAATATTTATATTTTGTACCTATTAATCCAATAATACATTTTTGTTAGTTGGCACTTGGCAGGAGAGTATTATTTTCAGAAGTGACAGCTCTTGCAAAAGAAAGACTTATTATATATCTCTCAAGAAAAAAGAAAGACTTATTGAAACGTTACCTCCTGCGACAAAATAATATCAGTACGCAAGTCTAACCAAATCTTTTCATCTGCCCTATTTAATTTACAATAGCCTCATTTGTTTAACAACCCTCCTGATGTGAATTTAATACTAGTGCAGAATTAGAAAGTTTGTTCACCATCTCTCATTTATTATGCCTTCTGCATTGTACAAATCAGCATCCCTGCAACAATATCACAAAACCTCAGAAGCTTTTATATTATAAAATTGCCTTCATCTGTTTGGTGGTACATTTATTGCCGAGGTACAAATATTAATGGTTAAAGTGATGTAAATTGAGAGATTTTGCGTCACAGATGAGGCAATTCAGAAGATACCGCATAAAAGGATAGAAACGGTTTCCCCATAGTGAATTATAGAAATATGGTACAATGGTTTTTTTATTCTTTTACTATTTGAACATGTAAAAAAGCTTGTTTTGTGCCTTGAGATTCCCTATTGCATAATTAAAAGTCTACAAATAATGTACATTGGACAAATTACACTCGACAAACATGGTATAACGACTTTTCTCTAGTAGTTTCGATATACAAATTCCATAAATTAGACAAATATACTAGACAAACTTGATATGATGACTTTTCCATATAAGTTTGGATATATACAACGACCTCTCTTTGTTATTGAAAGTTTAGAAGAAATTTCTGATATTAAGCTAAAAGTATGACAGTCATTATGCCTTTGAAATAATAAGGACTACAAGCTAAAGACATGCAATAAAACAAAAACAAAAACAAGTGCTAGCTTAGCTGTAGAATGATCAAAGACAGGTGAACCATAATATATCTTATTCACCTTTTTCCCCAAGAATCATCAAAATATTCAATCATATACAAAATAAGAGGTGAAACAAAATTATAGACAAAAAAATCAAGGATTGAAGATGAGATTCCCACATTTACATTTCCAGCTCATGGGCTTATAGTTAGAATTGTCATCATTTCTTGCATAAGCAATAGCAAAAACTGTGTTGTTTGAGTTCTTTATTTGAGGATTTGTTGGCACTTGAATTGCTTCACAATGTTCACAAGAACTGCACCTTCTTTCGCATCGTGGAGGCCTTGAACCGATTTGAGCTCTCAAGATTGCTTTTTCTTCATAAACTGCCTATACAACAGAGGACAAAGATTGCATTTTTGATGACACTTAATCAGCAAGAAAATGTCAAAAAAACTTCTAATGCGACACTCTTACCTTAGAATTGTCGACTGTTTCTGCCAATTTTCTACCTGAAAGACGCAAAAAGATTGTAAAGATTGGAACTTTATTGTGTAATCATAGTTAATATTGTGAATGTACAAATGGGATTTTGTTATTACCTTCAACATTGAATAATCTGAGCTGAGAAGAGGTGAAAATCACGAGGATGAGAAGACAAATGGCAAAACGGTGACGTTTGTGACCACATCCCATTTCTGAGGAATTGAAAAAGAGAGGCTTTTTACCTTTTTTGATGACAATTTGAGAGGTTTTAAATATATAGGTGAAGCAAATCAAACCGATTTTCAGAACAAGGAAATATATTGAATGAAGGGCTCGTTTTCTTTTTTCTAAATGAGAATATGTGAACGTTCAGTGATTGAGTGAACAGTGGACGCTACAAATTACGACATATGTAGTCACGTTTCATGTCAATCTTTTTTTTTTTTTGTTTTTCTCTTGGCGTGTGATGAGATTGAGATGATGATGGAACGTTGAAGGACAAAAGAGTATAGCAGAGAGATTAAAAAGCAAAAAGGGGCAAGGAGAAAACCATTCTTGGAGTGGGAATTGTAGGAAAGATTTTTTTTTTTTTTTTTAATTTGCAAACCTCGTGGAGTGAGCCCTTTTCAAACAAAGAATGAGAGAAGAATAATATAATGGAAGAAAGAGAAAAATGAGAGAGGATGGGAATTTTGAGAATCAGAAGTAACGAATGAGATAAGGAAAGGAATTGGGATTTTAAGATGGTGTAACTTGCAAAAACTAACTTTTATTACTCTAAGGGATATAAGTATTAAACCTTTTATACTATAGTTTTGATTACACTTTGATCCCTATTCTATTTTTTTTAAGTAACATGTCTCATATATTATTGAAAACAAGCACTATGCCCTTGAAGCCAAATTCAACGACAAAAAATGCAGACACGTGTGTAAATTAATGGTGAAAAAATGATTCAAGGGGCAAAATTCTTATTTATTCATAGTACATGGACAAATTGCCAAAAATAAAAGGATAGGGAGCAAAGTGCAACAAGAAATAAAGTAGGGTTTAACGCTTTTATCCCTTGTTTTTAATTGGTAAATAGCCTCTTTATACTTTTTATTGGCAAACTTGCAGTGATTATTAACTATATATTAGCACAAAGCCCTTACTACACACATACTGTACTAATAATAAAATTTGACTTATATTGCACATATTTGATGTATAAAATGATTAAAGTTATGCAATGGAATGATATATATATATATATATATATATATATATATATATATATATATACACACACACTATTTTTTATGAATAAATTGTTATTTTCTAAATTTATAGAAATAAAACTAGGGAATTAATTATTTTATAACATTATTAATAGTTCAATTTTTTTCAAAAATATTTAGTTGAATAAGTATACATTTGATTATAAATTTTAATGCATAAAGATTGTTGATTATTGATGCAACCAACTTAAAACATAGTAACGAGTGTTTTTCTCTCATTTTGAAATTTTAACAAGGGGGTATTTTACTAATAAAAACAAATCAGGGGTAAATTTTGCAAAGAACTCTTTTAAGATGGGAAGAAGACAAGAGCCGAAGACAGCAAGAGTACACGAAATTTGCAGCTCTGCTTCACTAATTTACATTTGAATCCAGCTGTTTTTATTATTTATTGGGATTGTGAAAATTTTAAAAGAAATAATTTTTTTTGTGGCATTACTTGTTTTGAATTTACTTTGAGTTCCGTTGTTTTAAAGGGATATCTTGTGAAGTTTGATTTCAGTGCGCACGGAGACCCATTTCATCACGCCATGTCCACTCCTGCATTTTCTGAATTCTGCGGCTACAAATCTCAATAATATTCTAATATTGGATAATTACATCACTCCCCAAAAGACAAGGTCAAAATAGATTTTTGGCGTTAAAACTCTATAAATAACTCTCCATTTCCCTTTTCTTTTTTCTTTCTCAATTATCAATCAACCACACTAAATTTATTTCACGAATTATGATTATTAAATATAAGGATACCTCTATTAATTAAGTTGAATTGGTCTAACTATTTTAAGGATCATAACCTCCAAAATGTCTCATATTGTGATTGAAGTCTTTTTATTCTGAACATTTGTAACTCCTTTTTCCTTAAGTAATACCATTCTAATAAGAGAATAAACATTCTCTACAACTTTAGAGGAGTATATTATTATAATTCAAACAGTATAAATGTTTATAAAATTTGACTAAATTAAGGTGAAGTAAATGTAGTTATTCCTAAAACACGGTGATTCCTTTATTTTCATGTCTCAGTGAATAGCTATTGGTATTTTCATTGACAACGCTTCTTGCTGATCAACATTATGTGTACCGTTTATTCATCTATTAATGAAGAGTCGACTCCAAGATGTAAAGCTTTCGTTTGGGGGTATGTTACTTTACATCTCCAATTATCTCTCCATTAATTAGGATTTTAGTGTAATCGCGGTTAAGAATGCCGCGGTGAATAGGTACTCAGTCCTAGAAGCTGTACATTCATCCCGTCTGCATATTCCAAAAGTAAATTTGTGTGGCTAAATCTATTTGTAAGATTATCTTCTTACCAACTCTGGCGTGATTAACCACATATAATTGGTTCAATGGATCATTCATCAGCTCATGTTTAACCTGTAATTCGAACATAGATCTAGTAGAGATATCGACTGGAAGATGTCTGGGTCTGATTCCAGCCCAATGGGCCACGAATCTAATGTATTGAAAACCAGAAATTAAAAAAGAAAACTAGTCATGTATTGTTTTTGTGCAGCACACGGAATTGGGCCTGGTCTCAGTTGTACTGCTGGATTGCAGAGTTATTAATTATAACATAACTAACAAGAAGTGTTAGAATTATCTGTTCCAAATATATAGGCCTAGAAGGCAAAACTATATAGAAAGTAACCTACTGGCATAGAATATTGGCCTTCCTAGGCGGCCCACTTGAACAGACACAAGTCCATTGGCAAGAAATATGTGTAATAGCTGCATAATGAAATGGTGCGACTAAATTCGATACTTAGTGTAAACGCGTAAAATATTAAAGGTTAAATTCTTATAATTTAAGAAATTTCTACCATTTCAACTAATGGTTACACTACGTCATCGTGCATCTAATGCATGAACCAATTTTTTTCCCGTTAGCATGTAGCGACATTCCTTTGAATTTCATTTTTTCATAAATTAAAAACAACTATAGCTATATAAATTCACCATTATATTCATAATCTAAGACGCCAGATCACAACTAGAGTTGCATAGATGGATTATAATCATGTACCTATTTATTGGGTCCACCAGTGTTAAATAGATACCATATTATATTGAACGGATTAAATTTCTTTGAACAATCACCACCTACTAGTGAATAATTGAACTAAACCCCAAATGATAAACTCTAGTTTGGGAAACATTTATAATGACTCTTAAACTAAAACTAGAGTTAGTCTTTTAGGAATATATCATCCATAAAGTTTGAATTAATAGTAACAGTGTTACAAGTTTACACTGTTACGTACAGGCCCTCTGTTGGCTATATAGCTGATTATTATGAGTGTGGACCAAAACTAGTTGGCAAAGACAAACCAAATCCGATGTAATGGCCACCCCATTTAATTCGATAGGCATAGTAGAGTGTCTAAACAAATCTTCCTTCGCCGACGTCGGCACAAAAGGAAAACCTCAATCTTAACAGCATCTATGCACCTTGATTTTATTATTTTTTTTTTTGTCTTAAAACACACAACTTTAAATTAAAGCATATTTTAATTTGTTGAATTGTAGAACTTAAAGTACTGCATACCAAGATTATGTTTCAGATCCACTAAGGGTATTAAACACACTTTAGTTAAAAGCTAATTAAGGTCGTATATTACTAATATAGATAGCCTACTTACGTGTAATTGTAATTTTGACTCAAAAAATAAATAGTGAAAAAAATTGTTAGCTATGCATAAGACAGAAGTCTTCCTGATGAATTGCGTAACAAATTTTATGTATCTTTTATTACTTTTTCTGTATATATTCTTCCGTTACTGTGTCATTGTGTAACAAATTTAAATATGTACACACAATATATATGTTCATATTCTACCTTATGTAGGTGGTTTGACATATATGTTTGTCTTAATTAACCTCATATTCACGTTATGTTTAAGTATAATTAAAGACCATCATCATTGTTAAGATACCAGAATTCTTAAGTGCTAAATTAGCGGACTAAATGATAGATTTTACTAATTAGTGAAATCTCATTTATCTATAAAACTGTAACTAAAAATTTGTGTTATTAACAAAGAAAAAAAAACAGATCTTATCACTTAAAAAAATATTTATATCTGTTAGTTAACTGTGTGGTCAATAAATTTAGAACCTAGATGACATTCAGTTTCTTCTGCATGCCCTAATAGTTAAGCCTATCTCGTTGGTCAATGGTCATTTTCATCCAAAGGAAATTCGCAGTCAATTCATTATTTGCTAACCCACCAGATATAAGTTGTTTGCCACATAATTAATTATTTGTGCTGCTGTTAGGACACGAGATTCACTAGATAACGTGATAGGTCCCTGAGGTAGAGAATTCCCTTAGTGTTGCATGGATAAGAATGGTACCATGTATTTGACATGGATTTTTAATTTCGTAATTAAATCTATAAATGAGCCGCGTCTTTATAAATCAACTTTGATGTATCATAAATTGGTCACGATATGTGGGAACTTAAGTAGGTCAAGAAGAAAGAGAACAAATAATCAGACTTGTATTGACTTTGGTCCTCGATCTACTCGATTTTGACCATTAATTCAATACTTTTTATTGGCATATCGATTTATCAGTTATGTCTTTAGTTTGATATATTCTTCATTTTAACGTGACATGTGTCACATAACTAGAGTAGCTCCAAATATTACATCCGAAACCTTGAAGCTAAATATATGTACTATGCACATGACCACATCCTTATTTTTCATTTTTTTTGGTTTGAACTATATTAGGAACTCGTTGCTCTATCTAAATTCAATTCAATCGTTTGATTGTATTCTGCTCTATTCAGTTATACTTTGTTCAATCGTGTCTTGTTATAAGATTACGTTACTGACGTAAGCATAGGAGGGTTAACGTTAGTCGGGATCAACTCCAACTAAGTTTTATGTCCAGTATTCTCTGATTGCAGATTATCTTAAACTATTTAGTCAAAGCATAATTTTAAAGAGACCAAATTGAGTCTAGCAAGAAGTGTTCAACGGATCACCAAAGATATCGAGCATCAAACTTACTTGATATATTTTTATGAAATGAACTCAGTCACGTGATTAATGTAATCCTTTAAATGTACAAAATAAAAGTGCTTATAGATCGAATTACCAAAAAAAAAAAGTGCTATATAGATCGAAATATCGAATATACCTGGAACTATCTTTACTATATCTAGATAGTTGAATAAGAATTGTGGTCAGACAACTCATAGTAGTTATTACAGAATAGTGAATGGATTGGATTGCATTAAAAATGGTACATGAAGAAGATTTTATTTTGGGCCACTCTCATGATATAAGATTATATATACCTCGAAACGTACGTGGGGTTACAATTAACTAGTGAACTCTTCGATATTTATGGACTCACCACTTCTTCTTCTTCTTCTTCTTTTTTTTTTTTTTTTTTTTTTTTTTTTTTTCTGGGATGAAATATGGATCCATAGTAAGTGCTTGAAAAGCATGCAGTTCTCCACTGTTGACACTGATGTTAATTCAAGCTTATAAATTAGGATAGTTATGTTCATTAAATTAAAGGATCATTCGAGGAGTAATGTTTTTTCTTTCAAGTAGACAATACTTGAATTGTATTAACCAATATTTATTCATAGAAGTGAATTTAGGATTATCATTTAAAAATGTTGGGGGTAAACTGTTATCAAGTGAAAATAAAATGCTATATTTTCAACTTATTATAATTAAGGAGTAAAATTGCAAAAGAGACGGAACTTATTAACTACTTGAATTGCTATCATGAATATATTTCTAGGTTGTGTTCCCAAAATTTAAGAGATTAATATTGCAGCTGCCTTCGTAAAACGAAGATTTGTATCAAAATGTGAAGAATGAATTAATAATGAGGTAACAGATCGAGAACACAAACAGGAAATAAATACAGCATGTACACGTTAAATTTTACTGTCCGTAAAATTAAAGATACATTATGCCAGCTTGTAGTATTACCCTAAAATTGGCGGGAAGATATGAACAAATGAAACAACAGAATAATTATGTGGTAATTAATAGAGTAATAAAGTGATGATTTCATGTGTGAGTGAGAGGACAATAATTGGGTTGGGTAGAGAGAGAGAGAAGACGGGTCCAGTGACGGCTTACTATTAGCTGTATCGAAAGCTGACTCTCTGATTGGGCTTAATTATGGTTTAAATGCACCAATCAATTTCTCTTTATCTCTCTACACGTTCTTGTATAAATAGCCAACATTTTTCTTCATATGGTATATTAAGAGTTCAATACACAAAGTGATACAAAGAAGTTGTGCTAAAGAAAATGGGCTTATTTGGGCAAGTGGGATTGTTGCTATGTGTAATAGCGTTGGTTTGTTGCACTCGTGTCGTCATTGCTCGACCAGCAACATTTTTGCAGGATTTTCGAGTTGCATGGGCTGACAATCACATTCGGCAAATTGAAGGGGGAAGAGCCATTCAGCTCGTTCTTGACCAAAGCTCAGGTAGAAAAGTTTCCTTGTAAGAATCAATTGTTACTTAGTATTATAAACTCTATATATGGTGAACATGCATGATCAAATTTTCGAGTTCGACGGGTGTTTCAAATGGCTAAACGGCTAAATATTACAACTTTCTTATAATCTTTGGACAGTTTTTTGACATGTTGCAGAAAAGTCATAAAAGTATGGCATGTGTTGTGACGAACATGAAAAATACCTATATATATTTTGTTTTTTTGCAGACTAAAAATTGGAAACAATTCGATATTTTTCAAGAAAAATGTCTAATGGTTCTTAATTATTGAAATGATATAGGATGTGGATTTGCTTCCAAGTATCAATATCTATTTGGACGTGTGAGCATGAAGATCAAACTTGTTCCTGGTGACTCTGCAGGAACAGTCACGGCCTTTTATGTATGTTTTATTTAGTCCAACAATGATTTTTCTCGACATTGTATATGGATTATTCAGTAATTTGGTATGTATACTAATTTGCATTATGATATAGATGAACTCAGACACGGATACGATACGAGACGAACTCGATTTCGAGTTCTTGGGCAATCGCTCTGGACAACCTTACACTGTCCAAACTAATGTATATGCCCACGGCAAAGGCGATAGGGAACAGAGAATCAACCTTTGGTTTGATCCCTCTGCCGAGTTCCACACATACTCCATCTTATGGAATCATCAGCACGTTGTGTACGTATCTCATTTTTGTCCTTTTCCCAACATTAATTTTTTTTCTTCAAATATATTAAATAAGAGTTAGTTTGGTGGCTTCTAATTATTCTATATTAAAACGTCTATCGTGTACTATTATGTGTTTGATATGGCTAGCTATTAGAAATATATGAACTGCATGCATATACATCAATTAGCTTGAAACTTATAGCATTATATAATATGAGCCCATCATTGACAGATTACATATGTTAAGGTCGGATTTAAACCATTACTTACTTTTCGAGGAGACGTGCATCGACATTTTTTTTGTGTTATGATCAATGCAGCTTCTATGTCGACGAAGTGCCAATCAGGGTGTACAAGAACAACGAAGCCCGTGGAATTCCGTTTCCCAAATCCCAACCGATGGGAGTGTACTCCACTCTTTGGGAAGCCGACGATTGGGCAACACGTGGCGGTCTCGAGAAGATAGATTGGAGCAAGGCCCCTTTCTATGCCTACTACAAAGATTTTGACATTGAGGGATGCCAGGCACCTGGTGCCGCAAACTGCGCTGCGAGCCCCAAAAATTGGTGGGAGGATGCGGCACACAACCAGCTAAGCCCTGTCGAAGCCAGGCGTTACCGTTGGGTGCGTATGAACCACATGATCTACGATTACTGCACCGACAAGTCGCGGTACCCCGTTACCCCACCCGAATGCTTGGATGGAATATGATACAGTGAATTCCCTCTTTTAATATCAAATCAAATGGCAATTCCAACTTTTTATGCTCTCGAGGGCTATATATACTTACGCACTTGGCCATGCATATTGAAGGGTATAATGGCAATTGCACAGAGTTAATTTTCTAAATTATGAAGTGTTGATTATTTCACGGTGGTGAAAAAAATGTATGTCATTTTCTTGGTGCTTTGTTTGTCACCTGTATATGATGTGTACCGTTTTAAGCAATAAAGATTCTGCATAATTGTGAAAAGGATGTGTTTTAATTTTGTTTTGATATATGAAGCTATATGATGAAAGCTGTTATGCACTTGGATTCTTTTAAGTTTTATACTCCAACATTTGGTCAGTTTTTCTTGCACATAGTTGACTAGAGTTTTTCTTCGCGGGTCAATCTGTTTCCCTGATTAATTCCAACATGTCGTATACATCGTATTGGACAAAACAATGCCTATTTGACTTGATTCTGGATTCAAAATTAGTCCTCGCATTCACACTGATTCACAGTAATCAATCAGGCTCAGTGTGGACTATGCTTGATTAGCTTTAATTTTTTTTAGAAAAAGAATCAAGATAGTTTTTATAAGTATTACATTTTCATTATTTAAAATTAAGAACTTCATTGTTACTCTGTTTTCCGATTTCACACTATCAGTTTATTTTGCTAATTTTCTAACGAAATATTTTCCTCTGAGATAAACCTTACAGAAGTATCTCGGGAATAAACAATTATTTCTCTATAGAAATTAAATAACCTTATAAAAGAAAAACAAGTAATCACTAAAAATACTATGTGATAAATTCAATGTCTCTAAAGTTGTCTTTAGCGGTGGTTCAAAGGCAGACCTAGACAAAGCCACGTGCTTAAGATCACGTCTTTGTCATATATTTATTCAGAGTTAATGACAAATAACACTTGTGTTATATTTTCTTGAGATTATTTATTTGAAAACAGTTACAAAGAACTTTCACTGACTTCAAAATTTAGCACTTGGCTTACTGCTTATCTTTTTATGCACGTATTACATCTATGACCAAAATATTCTTGGTATTTTTAACTTTTCTTTTGTAATTTCAAATATCATAATAGTATTTATTTAGTTTAAATATGTTCTAAAGAATGTACAAAAGACATACACATTTTTCCAGAAAAAATATAATAGAATTCCTTTTGCAAGTAAACACTTAAGAGTTTCGGGGAGTGTATTCAACTATATCTACGTATGTAGAGTATTTTGTCACATATGAAATACACTTGGGTCATTTGTTCTTTCATTTTTTCATTGAGGACATATAATATGTCAAATTCACATAATGCATAGGTGGCAAAAATATGATCTCTACTTTATTTTCTTTGTTTGCATCAATTAATTTCCTTTGCTTGGTCCTGGAATGATACCTTGAAAAAATCAGTTTAGGTTATCATCATTAATTTGGAACGGGTCAAAGTAGATATAACGTTACCCCCAATGAGCCAATTTAGAAATCTTGGTGGGTCTAAATCGGCCTACACTCTCCAAATGAAACGCCCAATTCAAAATTCAAGCCCCATATTAGGCCCAGATTTATGTCGTTCAATGAGGCCTCTTGTTGGTCTTCAGAACTAGATTGCGTGCTTCAATCTTCTTCCCAAAAATCGAAAAAAAGAAAAGAAAAAATCATGCTGAAATTCATTTTTCTGATTAGGAAAATAAAGGAGATGTATTATATACATAATTAATGTTTCAATGAGTTCTCGCCTACCATATTTTCGTAACTCGTTTAATAGCTTCTTACGTGCTAGTAGCTATTATTTAATTCGATAAATTTTGTTGGCTATAAGTAAATTTGATGCAGTACGTGAACTCGTTGATTTACAACAAAATACCAAAGGTTAATGCAAAATTCTAAACTTTAATGTAAAAGTTGGAATAATTCTCAAGCCGATATAATCAAAACTAATTTATTTTGTAGGCAAAACCGACTAATTTTATAAAGGTAAAACTCTAGTTGAAAAAAATATTAAAAACTACAACAATGCTCCGAGAAAATTAAAACTAAGTAATTCCGGAAAAAACGAGAAAATGTAGCTTTGACCACAAGTTAATTGCTTGAATTTGGTTAAATCCACGTTGGCGCGAGGATAAATCTCTGCTTATTGCTCAGGTTTGAATTGTGGTATCATTCATAAAAAATGGACGTCATTAATTTTTAAGTTAACTAATATTAATTTTGAGCTGCTTCTTTTATAGGTAGTAAGATCTCCTTATATTTGCATTGAATATATTTAATACAGTTTTTGAACTTATAACAACAGACAGAATTAAACTTGTCCAACAAAAATGAAGTAGCTAGGGGATTAGACGTGACAAAGTTCTATAATACAATATCTAATTCGAAAAAACTAGAAGTCACCTGCAGGGTGTCAAAATCCGAGCTCTTTAACAAACACACAACACAGAAAAATTTAAATACGTAACTTCATCCTTTCTTTCCATTTAAAGTCCGACCTCATGAGTCATGACCACTCAAGGTTATAGTCCTGGAGTTTTCAATGGCGACATGCACATTTTCTTTTCTAGAGAAATTAGATTATTCAGTACAATGATGTTTAGTTTAGTAAAAAGAAGCGATAGAATTAACGCGAATCTTTTTTTTTTTGTGAGGTTCTTATTAAAGCTGTAAGTAGTGAAATAACACTGTACCGTAAGTATTAATAATCAAATTAATTAATGATAATAGTTAAAAATGGCATTATTACATATATTAGAATATTCTATGTAAATTTAAATATTTGTTTATCTATTAATTCTTTGAGATTAGTGTATGACCGAAAGTGATTTCATTATTGGTGATTTTACAGAAATTTGTTCATGAAATAAAGTTCTATTTATAATCTTCACAACTAGAAAAAATGTACGTATAAATTGATTAAACATAAAAACATATTTGATGTAATTTTTAAATTATCAAAATATAGTACATGATAACTTTACACGTACGGCTTTTGATTACGAAAGCTACATAATTAAGTGATAAGTCGCATAACTTTCAATATTAATTCGTCAAATTTCACATCGGAAATTCAGAACCGAGTCAGATGCTTCTTCTATTAAGAGTGACTAGTAACAACAAGCACATCGTAGGATGAGTCATGAGTGTGTGACAGACTCAATTAAGCCGACAATTTATCCAACGTAAGACATGTGTCTTTTATTTGTTCCTCTCTTCATACTTTCTTAGTCAAAATTACGTCTGCAATTACATATTGTAAAATTATGTATCTATTAGACTCTATAATATGATCTTCTTCTCCTTTAGCTCAAATTAAGGGAATTTGTGCTTGAGCATCATCTAACAGGTCTCATTAACAAATGACCATCAAACCTCTTATGAGACATAAATACAAATTAGGGCAATAGTTTGATACTGGTTGTTAAGAATGAATATATATATATATATATATATATATATATATATATATATATATGTGTGTGTGTGTGTGTGTGTGTGTGTGTGTGTGTGCACTAATACAATATTATTCATTTTTTTATTAAAACCTCCACAAATTTGCTCTTCAGGTTCACCCAAAAGTATTCATTCCGATATGATCTAATTTACTTATTCATTTTTTTATGTGGGGTTGTTATTTGCCTCAATAGTATTCTCATAGATATAAGATATCTATAATCTGTATTATTACCGTTTTTAATGTTACATATGTGATGTGTGGACTTGCCCTCTCCTGTGTCGAATGGTCTTCTAACCTTTCCAGGGAAAACTAGATAATGTTGCTCATGGGATACACATTTAGCCATTGAAAAAATTATAGTTTCATTTTCTTCCATTATTAGATTATACAAGGAAAAAGCAAGCAAAATGTATGAAACCGACTTTTTACAAAAATAGGAAAAAGTAACATAGAGAAGAGGTTCTTTATCTACATCTCTTTTGAATTCGGAATTGTTATTTTTGAGCAAACAGTGTTAAAACAGTAAGCATAAGCTTCCTGCTTACACACTTATATTATCAGACAATAGTTCGATTGTCTACGAAACCCCAAAAGGCTAGAGACCCTAAAGATATTCAAAATTATTTCTCTGAATATAACACTAGGTCGTTCATGAAATTTTTGTCCAAAGCAAATTTAATAACTGAAACCAAAAATTTATATATCTTTTAGAATGTCGGAATGTCAAGAAACTTTGACAGAGTATTAATTTGACTGCATTTACAATTTAAATGGAAGATCTAATTGTCTTGAAAGAAATGTCAGTTGCATAAATTGCGGATTGCATTCTCTATCCCTATGTATGTTATTTTTGTTTACCACGCGGGTCATGTATAGTATATATAATATATTAACATCTTAGTCAATTTGGGCTTCAACCCTTCCACCTATATGTTTATACTCATTTTGTAACGGATTAAATATTCTTTAAGATATTGTAATATGCCTCTTGACTTTTAGTAATCGGTACTTAGTATTTCTGATAAACTTTTCGTCTAATATGTGTGCTTGTGTTCTAAGGAATATGACGTGAAAATGTAAAGATTCATCTTAACAAAGAGTCTTCTTTGCCTTTTAATTTCATTCTAATTTCTCAAATCAAACTCTGAGAATAAATTTTAAACAAATAAATTCTGCCAAAAAGTTGACGACAGAATAATTTAATAGGTCAATGGTAAAATGTAACTTTTTAAACGATATTATGCGTTACAAAATAGAATATAAGATAGAGAATTTAACCAAATTATACGAATCATCAACTCTTCGACAAATTGCAACCTTTTAGATAATAAGTAACACTTTGTAAAATAAGGTATAAAATGAAATGTCTTAAGCTTTTTATTCTTTATTATAAACAATAACACGTCTAATATATGCAGATGTATAAATTAATATCAAATACATACATCTTAAGTAAATATTATAATTCTAAAGTGGTGATGACGTCCCTGATGACTAGGCTATGCATAAGGGTGAAGAAAGAAGTTTCCTCGAAGGTCACCCCAGAGTTCATTTGGTCCACAGTGTCACAGCACACCATTATCGATTTTTCTAGGCAAAAGTTAGTAACTTTTACTATTTATCCATACCACAGTGTGCTCTCAAATCCTCTGATGTATATAAAAAGGAAAAGAGAGAAGAAGAGAGATATTAGTGAACAGTGCACTTAAAGTGGAAACATGACAGATCCGTTCAATGATTTAATGTTGGACTTTCGACGTGACCAATTATGGTGGCGTGTCTTTGAAGAAATCCGTATCAACAGCACAATTATTTGCTAATTCTATGCATGCTAGCCTATCCGAATCGCACATATCTAAGTTTTGATTTTCATTCATGTTCCCGTTCCTTAAATCATTAAAAAATATATAGAAATCTTATGTTATGAACTTAAATTAGGATTTAATATGAACAAGTTAGATATCTAATTTGTCTTACTTTACAAGAGTTGATTATATGCGTCGGTCCCAGATTTTCAAAGAAATTAGTTATATTTTTATCGCATGTCCTGACTCATGAGTTGTAATAAATCTTCTTAATGGCAATACACGATAGATAAGTTTAATATAACCACGATACCAATTTTAAAAATATAGAGATAGGTAACGGGGAAAAATAATTTTATGAATACAATTGGGCATCCCACGAGGTTTATAGCGTCCTGGACAAGCATCCTTCTTGTTTACACACCATTAATATTATCTTTAAGTATAATCAACACGCCTGATGATCTCCTCACGAGCCCCTTGCATGTTTGTTTGGTACTATAAAATTAATCTCGAAAAATTCAAATCGAATTACTCATGCACGCGGATAATACACGTGAACCACCTCTTGCACCAAGCGTTAACCACCTCAAGAGAAATATCCCTACATGTGAGATTAATCATCGAGAATAATAACAATCTGGAAAAAATAATGATAATACATAGAATACGAGCCTCCTCGACCACAAGGGTGCGACTAGCACTTGCAAAGAACTCGCTAGCCCACACAGAGCATTTAATAAAATTTAGTATTGCAATAGGTCCCTGCATATTTAACGATCTTGTGGTTCATGATACATAAAAAACGATGGTATTCTTTAAGTTGATGTTCCATTCACAAGCAACGGGCGTATAAAATAATTTCAGTTGATTTTCTGATATAACACCTGATTACTTAGATATATGTTGAAGGCCAGGAATAGGACATTTGAGTTTTATTACATGTTATCAAGTATCAAATAACAATTTAATTTTGTAAGGTATTTTTAAGAGTGATTAGGCATACTTAATAATATGCTAATAAACGGTACATTTGCTTCTAGAGTGGATAAGTGTGAAGAATCCATGTTACTTTTCTTTTCAATACTGTGGATAAATTGACCAGCAACCGATCTTAAGCAGAAAATAAATGACAGTAGTCTTAATTAAGTTTCACATGAACATAAGAAATTAGTTAGACCACGTATATTTGATCTTCGACAAATTAATAATATACCCATAATTGAAAGAACAAAGCTGTTAAAATCAAATACAAAGAGAAAAATTATAAACCACAAAATCTAACAAAATAACAATTCATTCACTATATATAATTCTTAATCATTTACAAACACCCCAAACAAAAAAATAAGGTAATACACATGATCAGTAATTTTCTAACTTTATGGCATCAAATAATTAGCTACGTACACACTTATATCTTTTCGCTACAAGCCCTTAACCAATCAAAAAGAAGGTTAATAGGGACACTTGTGACTCCATATTAATTAAAATCTCATAGTCTACATGACCAAATACTATTACTACGTTTCTTAGTAAAACCAGGCCCAATTAACTAACAAGCTGCTGATGGTTTAGTGAACGGATTGTAAAACTGCGGCTTAGTAAATGAGCTCTTAGCCGAATTATCCGGCGCACCGCCGCCAATCCGTTCGCATGAGGGGCACATAGTGAGTGTAGCAGCCGGTAGCTGCATGTATAGCGGCTGAGCTGATTTTAAAGCTTTTAGCTCCTCAACTTCTTTTTGTAGCCGTCGATTCTCATCCGTTAGTGACTCGCAGCATTTCTTCAAGAACTCGCAGTCTATTTCGGTTTGTTTTAGCTTGGTCCTGAAAAAACGATAAATAATGTAAATAGTTTATTTATTTTGAAACAAAATTATGCGTCGACTTGCTTTTTGGCAAATAGGTAAAAGTTAAAAGGATGGGGCCCTTAGAAATACTGTGGGATGATCTTTGTAGAAAAAGAATATATCTCTTGTAGCTTTCTGGTTTTTAAAGAGGAAAATACAAATTTTGTCCCTTCACACTTAAGAAAAAAAATAATCTTGTTAACTTGTAGATATAATTCTTTATCTTCGTGGAATTAGAAATTTACATTATTGTTCATTAATTGGTTTTAGACATCAAACAAGCAATTCTTTATTATATTTAAAAAACTAATAATTGCTTATTTGGAAAGTAAAATTAATGTTTCGAGATATACTAGAATGAAATAAATTGCTTTGTAACAAGAATTATGCAAGTTATGAGAAAATAAATACTAAAATTGCAAAAAACATGACGTAATTTGATAATTATTTGAAGATAAATATATTTGCACCATATAAGAAAAGAAAAATTATTTGTGCGACCTTCTCAAAATTAAGGGGGGTAATATTGCAATAAATCCATTTTTCAATTATTTAATTTCCCTGGAAAAAAAGATAAAGGGAAATTAAGATCTGTTTTTTTTTTTTTTTTCATTTTTAACAAAAGATTTATATTTTTATTTCTTGGTAATAATTAAGGGTTTTTTTTTTTTTTTTTCCTTTTGATAAGTTGGTCATGAAATGAGAATGAGATCATGTACCTGGCTCTTCTGTTCTGGAACCAAACTTCAACCTGCCTAGGCCTAAGCTTCAACTCCCGAGCCAACTCTTGCTTTTGTTTCTGATAAAATACAAAAACATAAATAACAAAATATATCTACGAGCCAATCACATGTGGATAGATTAACGAATTAATTAAGTAACACTTACAGGATTGAGAGTGCTATGTATCTTGAAACTTTCCTCCAAAAGTGCAGACTGTGCTTTATTGAGCCTAAGCTTCTTCCTCCCATTAGAATATTCATCATCTTCGTCGCTAATTCTCGATGGGAATCTCTCTATCTCAGCCTCTTCACTGCCCATCTCCCTCTCTCTCTTAACGCTGACGTTAGAGAAAGAGGAAGCGGCACTGTCTTGTCGGTACAAGTCAGCAGACAGTTGATTGTTGATATTGTTGTTGTTGTCGGAACAGTTTGGTTTATTCGACGCATGATTGATCTCATGCTCGTAGGTTTCCCCGGAGAGACTAAGAGTCAAAGATAGATTTTGGCCAGCGGTTGTGGTAGTTTTCGACTTTTGATCTCCGGCTGAAGATGAAAATCCCAACCCTAGAACTAGGCCGGCATCACATAAATCATTTGAGCCCATTTATGTTTTGTGATGAGTTTTTTTTGCTAGAGAAAGATGAGAGTTTGGGGTGAAGTTTTGCGTGTGAAATGGTTTTTTGAAAGTATGTGTTGAGAGAAAAAAAGAATTGGAGTGTGTTTGGTGATGTGAGAAATGAAATGAGGAGTAAGGGAGCATGAGGGAAGACTTTATAATGGAATGGTGGATTGATGATGGGTGGTTGGTTGGCTTTCCATGATTAATAATCAACGGAATTAATGAGTAGGGCAAGGAATTTTGCAAAGGTAAATAATGAAAAGTTACTCTCTCTCTCTAAATTATTTTAAGTATTACACATGATTAATCCAACTATTGGGGTAGATACACACTCTTCGATGGATTACGGAGATGTCATATATAATTTAGGAAAATATTTTGAGCGGATTCACTAATTGCACCATATTATCAATATTACAGTACTACCACTTGTATAATATAATGTTTCTTCACTCATCTCTTACGTACCACTCTTTTACTTGACAAATGATGTTGTCACGATTAAATTAGATGATGATATTTTAATGCATATGATGGTAGACGGTTAGAAGAGGGAATTTACTTTTTACCGTACAGTTATTATTGAACATGAAATTTGATAAAGAGAATAGGGCAAAAACAGTGAAAAGACTTTCTCTCTCATCCCCACCCGTAATTGGTTGACCATTTGAACCCCACTTATTGTTATGTGCAATTATGGTGACCAACAACGAGGAAACTAAAAGTAGAACCCCCACCCCTATCCCCACCCTACACCCACCCCCCCTGGATCATATCATATGAAAGGAATTCAGATGTCAAGAATCAATCTAAAGAATGAATACGTGGAATCACATGGAAACGGGGAACACACGTCAAGGGCATGATTCACCAATATCTCGCCACCCATTAGCATGTCAAATATTCATACTGTTGTTACCACTCTCTTTTTTCACATGATTATTCGCCATTTGGTTTGTTACCTCATGTTTTTATTATGATTTGCATAATTATTTTGCGCCAATAATTTGTCAACTTGAGCATATGTCATGCTTTTATATTCGTGCTTTTATGTTCAAATACTTCTGCACGGAGGAATTTTCGCATATGTAAGAAATAGAAAATTATTCTTTTCTAGAAGGAACCTAGTTCCCGGACGTCAAGTGTGAACTTCGGGTTCAACACTTTTGCATCAAATTAATTATTTTTTTGACGTGAACGTAACTTGCGGTGAATATAAATTAAAAAGAGTAAATAATTAAAATTGTATTTTGTATTTATTACATGTAACATAATATTTTACTGATAGGATAACATAAATCTACATAACACACAAATTAGTACATCATTTTGACATATAAGATCTTTTGACTAGAATCATAGGAGATGAATCAAATCATATTTTCATGCACGGATTCCTTTTGTAGGGAATTTGTTCCAACATCAACTGTAGTGTTATATGCTCACGATAAACAATTTGAGGTTAACTGTTAAGGTACTTTAATCTCAAAAGTCAAATAAAAAAAGTCGCCTATCAATCTTAAAAGAATTATATTCATTTCTTCAACATTCTACACGCATATTCTTTAAAAATTCAGACCCATATTTCTTAGTCGGACCACGTTCACCTTCATGATTTGTGGGCGAATTTGTTCTTATTGGCTGGGACCCGCCCCGGTTAAAAGAACCAGTTTTCCCTGTCGAAATCATCCAGCAAGAGTTTCAATATATATGTTTATCATCTGAGTAATAACGTGCGTGTCTGGCTTAAAGATATCGGACAAGAACTATAAAAATTATATATTTATTTCTTAATCTTGCGTATGAAAGGTTTGTTTCATGGGGTGCAGACAATTTTTTAGTACTGTTTTCTTAAACCACATGACCTGTCTCTTACAACATCTCTTGTGTAATACTACAATGACTATACCACACCAACTAAATTTTGGTCTAATAAGAAAAGTTATCCTGACGTTTGGATAATTATATTTAATAAACGTCAAAAAAAAAAGTTATTCTACAAACCCTTACATAGCTATAAACACAAAATCCCTTAAAAAAAAGCATTTTGAAAAGGATTAGTAGGATTTCAAAATCAAGGTTCATTGATTCAGACTGAATATTCAAAAATTTAATGTAGCACTAAACAACTTTCAAGTCAAATAATAACCTTGTCAACACAAAATCTAATTAGTTAGACTAAAGTGTGCCATAAGACAACTAACCTTGTAAACACAAAACCTAATTAGTTAGAAAAAAAATGAAAATTATCATAAGGCTCCCTTAAAATAAATAAAAGTTAAAATATTGTCTCAGAATACAGTAAAGTGTCGTTTTGACTCGCGAAACATTCAAATTCAACTAAATTCACTTTGTAAATCTATACATCTTGTTTTGGTGGGCGTTTCCTCTCGAAAAGAAAAAGTATTTGTGTTAAAAACTAGTACAGTACTATTCGGACATTGATTAATTTTGACTTTGGAATGTTTGTTATGGTCATACAACTCCAGTTTATTTGCATTGCATCATAAGACCTTTAACTTGTTACCATGCTTCAAGAATATCCCAACAGTTATTATTGTTTCGTTAGATATATCCGTAGTTACACAAACTAAATAAATAAATATAATTATCCCTCAATTAAATCGGAAATAACTTGCTTCATGTTCTTATAACTAGTAACTAGTAATCGGGAACCAATGATGGAGGATGGAATGTACTGCCTGCCCACTGCAAAATGTTGGAAAATGATTTGGAAATGCACCAAGACATTGTTTTGAAGAGGGTGATATATATATATATTGCTTAGTTCATTAGTTTTGCCCGTTTCTTTGTGTGTGAAAGTGAAGCGGGTGAGATGGAAAAAAGTAGGCCAAACACGCCATACTTACTTGGAGCTTATAATGGTGATAGAATGTGATTCATGGAACACGAATCAGTATTTTAGCTTAAGTAGAAAGTTGATGTGGAGAGGGAGCATGTGGGGCCTACTTATCTGAATTCTTGCCCAATAATGCACTGTCGGCTATGATGATGAAAAGTTAGGTCACCCGTTAATTAGCATGATTAGTATATCTTAGGAGGAGTAATTAATATTAATAAATTACACTTTCTTAATTTTTGCTTTTCTTCCAGCTTAGTGTTTTACCAAGTTGTCGAACAGCCGTTGCTCAATTGAGTAATTCAAGTAATTATTATACGGTTGAAATACCGCGAACCAATAATATTGATGACACACACTTGTGTGTCACATAAATTATTGTCTTTATGTGAAAAAGACGCTATGCATTCTTGCTTCAAAATTAATATTTAATCAAGGTCCCACCCACAATGTTTTAATGTTATGAGATAGAAAGTGAAAAAAGTAAAAACCAAAAAAACAAAGTCTATCTTTCTTTTTAAGAAAATTGGTAGTTTCTTGTTTTTATTTTCAACAAATATTACTTCATGTAATTAAATTATAACGACATGATGGAAACTATTCTTAGTTATACAATTAGGATCAATTTTGATTAGTTAAATGTCTTATTGTTAGAATAGAACTCGAGCGGGCACAAAACACAACAAAAATGCAAAGAGAATTTGTGCATGTGGTCGAGCATCATTGAGGGGTCAAAAAATGATATTTATGGTATATTTCACCATGTAAAATGGTGTTTGGATTATGAGCACGAATTGCTTTCATTTTGACGAGTTCGACCTTTAAGAGTATGTAGATGGTGCATAATATCATTGATTCAAGCCAATCAAAGATCAAATAATGCCCATGACATTGATTTTACATTCAAGGTAAGAGAATCCCGACACTTAATTTTTTACAAAACAATGCAATCTTAGGGAGTTATATACCATACCAAGCGGAATTATGCCTTAAAGAAACTATGTCGCGTACGATTCAATCTGAAGTAGTTTGTGTAAATAGTTGTGTTATCATACCACGATTAAGATGGGAGAATGGCTAATTATGTAACATGTATTTGTGAGATAAAAACAATATCATAATTTCAATTCTATGCCGATCATGGCCCCACAAATTAGTGATGCACAATGACTATTACTACACCTAATTTCCACAATTTATGTTGGCAAATAAAGACAATCTTATTATCAGATCCAGTTGAAAAATTAGGTCAAATGTCATGATTTGTAACCAGATAGAATAATTACTTCCACCGCAGGCTCCTAAACTAGACCTAATATGGTGAAGTGGTACTAAACTTAGCCCATGCTTTTTTTTTTTTTATTATTATTATTATTTTTTTTTTTTTTATGTTTAAGCTTGCAGATGTTTTGAAAAATATAAAGTTTAATATTTGAAAAGATGTTCTCTTCCGAGATTGATGATTATTCGAAAGTTAATTAAGTAGCTATCCAAGTTAAGGCCATCCATAACGTGACCAATCAACACTGTAAATGTCTCAATTTGTTAATTATTTTTCCAGAATTTTGAATTTAATGAAGATAAAGCAAAAAGAATCTTATATTACTAGTACAGATTTTAGTTATTAGTAACAGCCGTATCAACAATAGAAGTTGGTAACTAGTGGTGAAAAGTTTAATGTCTAATTGTTAAAAAAAAATCTCAGTTGTAGGCTTTACCATTAGAAATTTAGCATAAAACTTAAAATAGTTTTTTTTGGCAAATTACCCTTATTGTTATACTAAAGTGAAAAATTATCTCATATAAAAAATAAAATAGAGAAACATGTCCTGTAATTATGTTGTATATTTATTACATTTAATGGTCAAAATACCAGCTTTCTATATCTACCTATATATATATATATATATATATATATATATATATATATATATATATATCTTTTTTCATAATTTCGAATTAGTTGTAGTATTTCATTGAGAAAATTATAAGTAAAAGTATAAAAAAAAAGTATACAAATATATATTACAAATTGTATATTTTTTTTCTTCGAATGTTTAATTATAAAATCAAAATATATTCCCTAAAAGAGATATAAATATTATCTTTTGAGAAAAATTAGTGATGCGATCTTGGCTTTGTCAAGTAAACTACATCCTCCTATTTAAAGGGGTAGTGTGCTACTTTTTGAATCAAATGGGTTGAATTTTTATTTACTCTTATAGGAATAATTTTTGCCAATTTAGCATACACATGAGTAATTTTCCAAACCTCTTTGAACAATATTTTGATATCAGATAAATGCACATGCCATATAACAACTATACATATTAATAATTGGTACAGATGCTTAGGTTGATAAGATTTCATAATTATCGTTAAAGCAATAGCCACAATCAGTTGAAATAATAATTAATCAAAGACAGAGAATCATCTTAAGTTTTTGTCTTTAAATGGCTGCCTAACCAAAAGCAACTCGATTAGCATTGACTTTATTACGACATAAGTATTTAGTCATTTGTTTAGTGGCCATTGACACGGTTGAAATTAGGACTTTTGTACAAAAAAATAATTGTAAACCGCCCGAACTTGCGCTTTATCTGGTTGATTGGTGTGGAAATAATGACGAATCCACGGTACTAATCATTCCATAATCTAATGAAATCCTCAAGTTTCATCCAATGAAGATATATGATTATCAAAGACAAGACAAAGGGATATGTACTTACATCATAACTAATCCTTTTGTCACTCGTGAGCACAAAAGTCGTAAAGGTCTAGCGTTGGTGGTCTTCTAGCATTAATTAGTGTTTTAATTGATCAACTACTAATGTACTAATGATCATTAGTAGATATATTAAGAGTCACAAAACATTCTTATTTGTTGGAGAATATATATAAATAGTTAAATGTCAATCTTCTATAAAAACTTATTTTTTTTTAAAAGAGCCGACAATTCTGCATGAAATTAGAGCTTACGTCAAAGAAGATGTCTTAACTTCGAGACCTACTAAACAAAATATGCCTTCTATTCAGCGAATATTTATAGTATGCACTTGAAGTTGCATGTTTGATATCATTCTTCTCTACAAATTTAAGCTTTTACATGAGATGTTATTCAAGATGTTCAAATCATCTCTATAAGCTCAAACTTTTAGATGAGAGACAGTTCAACAATATTTGTATTATCTGAGTATGCTATCGATACGATACATATTCTATAGCATTTGAATTGTGTATTATAGTTTGAAATAAGTCACGTGTTAGAATGTAAATCTTGTAGATATAAGCTAGCTATAGCTAGTTGATACTCATATACCATTAGCAATAAATAGAATATGTCATGTAGATTTGTGTTGTTTAATTACTTAAAATACTAACTTGTACGTAGTTCCTTTAACTCATAAACCATTAGCAATAAACAGAATATGTCATGTAGATTTGTGCTGGTTAATTACTTAAAATACAAACTTGTACGTAGTTTCTTTAAACAACGTATGAAAATACTTAATTTATTAATTATTTAACACAAATACTGTAAAAGATATTATGGAATAAAGTTTCAATTTTGATTATATTTTCACAAAATATTATAAATTAACTTATTTTTCTTAATGTTTCAAATCTTTTAAACAAGTTTAAAAAATTAGAAAAATTATTCTGATAGACGTAAAAAAATATTTTTATATTTTTGTTTTAAGAAAACTGGAAATATTTTAAATTGTTTAACAAAACTTTAGAATTTGGTTCGAAAAATAATAAGAAATATGTGTCGCGGGAGGCTGGACAAACAGGGTTAGGCAAGGGGGACCCGCCAATGATTTGGTATGATGGACGTTTGATTCGGTTGAGGATTCATTTGAGCGCAGTGATGAATTTTGTGGGGATAAGGTTTTGTGATGTCCGTTGTTAGTTCCTGTTTTTCCGCTCAGCCCCCAAATTATGTTTCGACTTTCTACTCATCAATCATCATATAATTTGTCCCACTTTCATTTCATGCATTAGGAGTTATGCATGTATGATTTGTAAAGTACTAACTAGCTCATATGTGTCACACTATGCATTCAAGTGTTTCGAACTACTTGATTTGATTTGCTTAACAAAAAAAACTACTTGATTTGAGCTTCTTAACAATTTTGATTGGGTTAGGAGTTTATCTCTGATTGTCGTAAAGGATATTAGAATGGTAAAGATCTTGCAATTCGTGGAACAATTATGTATCAAAATCTTTTTTGAATATGTTTATTTTCCGATACCACAAAGTCGAAAGTGAAAACAGATCGAGCTTTCTTAAAAAAATATTTAGAAACTTTGATCCATGTTAATAACATCGACAAATTTTCCCCGTTATAAAAATTAAATTAGCCCTTGTAGATATTTAATATATATACATTCAATATAAGATTATATGTATATTATTCAAAACTTTTTTTATTTTATAGATTGATGTTATAATACTTTAAGGCTCCGATTGTTTCCAAGGAAAATGAGGGAAAAAAAAAATATTGAAAAAGTTGATGAGCCAAAAGAATATGCCTTTACAGTTGCAAATTAGTACATTGCTCGTCCTAACCATAACTTTTCGATCTAGCATCGGAGCATGATCGAATTTAATCTGATCGATTTATTGCCATTGTCCCCTCCAAAGATATAATCGTTTTTCCTTAAGATTCATTGAAGAAAATTCCCTTTAACTGCAACTCATAATGGGCACATTCTTCTCATCACATGGCAAAAGTGTCCAATTATTTATTTGTGCCAACCACACACCCACTATACTCCTTAGTTTGGCATTTATATTATTGATACATAAAATTTTGGACTTGTCCAATTATAGAACGCCTTGTCTCTGTAATACTTTGGTTGTCCAAAACCAGGAAAACAATAATTGATCGAGAATGTTGATATACATAGTAATCAAGCATTTCTGAACGAACTAGTATTTTGCTATGTATATAATGGAAACCCTTGCAGGCTGCAGTTGCAGCCGGCATTGATAATTTCGTTCGTTGTGTTGGTTGCTCTTTCTAACTTTAACACAATGGACACTTTTATTGAACGTGTGTAGGAATTTACAAAAGCCTGTAAAATCGATTTGGTTAATATTATATGTGAGAGTTTTTTGATCTAATCGTGTTATTATCAGATCTAACTATCGAAGACTTGTTAATTCACAAATCAACGTTAGTACTGAATTCGATACTATATATTGACATAAAATATTGAAATATCAAGTCTATAAGTCATTTTCTCTGAAATATCACTCGATTTGCACAATTTTTAAGATAAAAGACAATTTCATGATATTTGAACAAACTGAAAACTTGTCAAGAGTGGGTTACAACATGAAGACCCTTCAAACAATTTGAGACCTTGAATGCTATAATTTTCTTGCACGATTTTTTATTATGTCGTTAGTCACGTGTAACAAATTACCTCAACGTATCAAATCTTTTTCCTTTATATAACTTGAATCCATTTATGTTCTATCTACTGGAATAACCATCACGGACCGTCCTGCAACAATAATCCACTATAATTACTCAAATTAGGTAAAATCTTTTTTCCTAGGGGAAATAAGGTCAATAGCATAAACAATTGAAAGATTGGTTTAATTGACAAGGTTATTGGGAAATCCAAATGAAGTTTTCGCTGTTCCTTTTCTGTTTCCTTCATTTCCCACATCATAAGCAACGGTGACTTCATTTTCTTTTTAGTACTAAACGCGCATTGCACGTTAATTTATAGAATTCTATAGATAAACGAACACACAAATCAGGAAAGATAAAGCAAGTTATACATTTTTTATGATCGTGAGAACCGTGCTTAATTAAGTTTAGACACGTGGAGCCGTGCTTAATTAAGTTTAGACACGTATTGCAAACTCGAACTAGACAAACGTAGTCTATAAACAGAAGTCGACAAATTACACTAAGCAAATCTAGTGCAGAATGCACACACTTAAAAAATACAGTGTAAACTACTTCTCATTAATATCGAACTTGGGATCAAAGAAGGAATTATATTTAACTGATCATATTTATTGGTTGATATATAGTAGCATAAAATATATATCGATATTTAAACGAAATAAATAGGAACAAGAAAGCAACATCTAGTATTAATGCATTGTATGCATATAATGTTGATCCTTCAAATGCAAAATAATTCAAGGACATGATATTAGTTTTTGGAATTTTCTCCTCAACGGGTAAATGTTATATCAGATTGCACCGATTTTCACCGACCTTTCATTAAAGCGAAGGCTATTTCTTCGCACTGTCCCACCCTTGCTTTCCATCTTTCTCTTCAAATATCATTCATCATTTTTTGCCCGACTTTCATAATTAAACATGCATCATTCTTTCGTTTTGTAGCACAAAAGTTGCGGCAAATGGGGTCCCCAAAGTGCTCATATAATTTTGAAAGATTCATGTATAAATGGGCTTATCCAATAATGGGTTTTAATGTTTTATGAGTGCGGGTAATTCCATAGACAGATGGTCATAGACATGGGCAGTGGATATTTAGTTTAACAACTATAAGTACAACTCCAACAAGAGAACGTGAACGTAAGTGAGTGGGGCCAATTCTTTTTTTTTTCTTTTTCTTCGGGATATAATGAATGGGGCCAACTTAAGTTCAAAACATGAATATAAATTTCTAACTATATCACTATCACCTAATTAAAATAATCAGGGCCGGGCCTATGTATGGGCTCAGATGATCACGAGCCCAGATGATTTTGTGGGAACAATAACTTGGATATCAAGCCCATTCAACTTACAAATTATCTGTTTTCCAACACAAACTTAATTTTACTCAAGCTCTACCTCAGTGAATCGGAGCATATCGGAAAGATTTCAAAATAACTTTTCATTAAATAAGTTTTTTAACATTTAGCGAACCGACTACACCAAAACCTCAAGTTTGATCCATGGTGATAGCTAAATTAAGGATTATTACAAGACTTAAAGTCCACTGAAAAACGTGTTTAAAGTCTATACTAGAAATTTCCTTTCAATTAAAAAAATCCAACAGTTGATCACCTTTTGACCATGGAAAAAGGTAAGATCATTAATCAACGAAAAAGGGAATTGTGAATCGTTGATCGGGGTTTTTTATCCAGTCGTCGGCCATGCTAAAGGGAACGTACCGACTATTTTTGCCTTTGACGTGTGAAAACTGTTAGTTTAATATTAGTGTTAAAGAATTTAATGACCATAAGTCGGTCTTTTTTTTGTCTAATTAGTTGATCATGAGGTCCACGCATATCTTGTGCTGGAAATTGTGGCAAATAGTATGCATATATATGCCTTAGCCGTGGCAATGAGAAAATTAACAAGAAGGTGATCAGTATAATACCATTTGTAAACAGAAGACTTGCTGAATCTAGCCCAGACTATATGGAGGTGAGTGATTATTATGCAATCTTTTTGAGTGATTGCAAAAGAACGGTGTGTACTTTTTGTAACTTGCAAATATAATCTCTTACTTTCACGTAGTCTACAATTTTAGTGCTTTTACGTTATTCCAGCCCCCTTTTTTTTTCTTTTGTAACTTGCAACTTAGTCATCTATCTTTTACTGTTAGCAGCTGACATAGTTTTTTTTTTTTGTTGAGTTTAGTCCTTAATTTATTTTTTGTGATTTGTTTTTAGTCATCCAATGGCAGTCTGTTAAATTCGTCCAAGTGGTGAATTGATCATTTCAATTTTGAAAATGTTAGTTGGAAAATTCAACAGTTGCTTGCTTGTAGATTGAAATTGCTCACTACTTCTAACAAGTAGATCATGCATTTGAACATATATAAGCCGTAAACTAAATACCTCAATAGTGTCGTGAAGATGAGTCGATGACAAATAACGGTTTCAAATTAGAAACATAAAGGAATGGCTCTCAATATATAATAAATCTTTGGACACTTGTCTAGAGTAGATAATATCATGCATATTAATGTGGAAATATATTCTAACAAACAATTGAAGGGTTTGACAAAGTGATTAGCATCTTGATAGGACTCTAGTGGCAAAAATGTTTCGTTGTACATTGTTGATTTTATTACTCAAACCACATATTTATTCTACATATATATAAGAGTTGATTAAGGTCGCGCCGGCAAGATTGTTCCATTGCACATTAGTTATGACTCAAATCAAATATATTCCACATACGAGAGGTAGTTATGGTCGCAAGGGCAAAATTGTTCTGTTGCTCATTAATTATGACTAAAGCCAAATACTACACATGAGAGGTGATTATAGTGGCACCTAAAAAGAGAGTTGTTAACACTAATTGCTCCTCCCCCGCCTTTATGCGATTTAAACGAAAAATGTATGTAAAGACCTATACTTCACCGAGTAAAATCCTTCATATTTATGAGCTGCACCCGTTTAAGAAAATGCCCAGTATAGGAATTAGGAACTGAAAATCAACTAACCATTTTTTATCTTATTACAACAAATTTCTATCTTTGTTTGGCCTCGAAATCCTTTCCGGTGCTTATGTGGGATTAAATCATTTTTGGTGCCTCAATTAGGCACAATTTCAAAAGTGGTGCCTTATTGAGGCAGTCATCAACATTGGTGCCTCAATGAGACATTTTATCAATTTTGGTGCCTCGTCGTCGGAAAATTTAAAAAATGGCTGGAATTGCTTACGTGGACGTGGCATGGCCCCAAATTTGAGGATTTTGACCATGGTCAACGCCATGTGGTAAAATTGTGCCACGTAAGCAATTAAAATTTTAAAAAAAAGGCAAGAAATAAAAAAATTATATTATAAATTTAAGTTATTAACATTTTTGTATTTTAAAATAACAAAGAAAGAAAAATAAAAAAAAATATAAATTCCAAAAAAAGAAGTTCAAATTATTGTAATTAAAATTTTAACAATTGACGGCATAATGATTTTAATGCACATTTAATAATAAGAATCGGCTGCCATGAGTTTCAGATTCTAGATGCCCAATGTTGGTAAAAAACGTTTAATTCATTTGTTTTTCCAAAAATGTATTGCCTCCTTCCTGTATAAAAGCCACAAAGAAGAATAGGACAAAGAACAAAATTTTATTTGGAGGATTCAACTTTCAGTGTTGGCGATATCAATAGAGTGCAAAAATTATTCGAAGTCAAGAATGGAGGTAATTATTCAATAATTTTTCTTTATTTTTTGCATATCTTTTGACACAGTAGTACTTATAATATGGATATTAAAGGCTTTGTATATTACATCTCGGTTTCATAACATAACTAGTCATGGATCAAATTTTCTTGATGGATGATGTGTTGAGTCTTCTGGCTGAGAACATTTTGTAGTTTTGCAGCTATAATATTGTATATTATGTGGCCTAATTATTAAGACTATGGTTTATTTGTTTTTTGCTCCCGGCCTTCTTCAATTTTGAATCCTGGGCCATATTAAAAGCCCAGTACTTAGGGGCCACTCAACTGGGCCAAAAACGACCCACCATTTATTGTGATTTTATCTGTCCCCAATATCAAATTATAATGTCTTACTAGCTGTTGGTGTTATAGGATAGATAGATTGATCAAAAATAAAAAAATACTCTTAGATTCCGAAAAGGCATGCACCTATTTAGTGTGTTTTGTCAAGATTAAATATACAAAGACATTTATAAACTTTTTGACTATAATCTCTTGTTGTCATTCAAAAATAAGTTTGATGTGTATCGGAATAATATCATATTCTCTATTTTTGGCATTCCCAAATTATTAAAAAAGTATTTGTCAATGCTTATGAAACTGACTCATTAACTTTTGATTTTAAAAGAAAAACTTTTTTTGTGTTATAAAATTGACTTTTGTTTTTCATTAAATTTAGCCAACACCTAATCTAAAGATTTAAGTAACTTTTTTGAAAAAAGTATGCAAATACTTCGACTTGTAATTTTAGAGTAATTTTAGGCAAAAATATATCTTTATATGTAGCTAAAGACTATAGTAATATTGTAGAATTTAGGTAAACGTATCTTTCTATATAGTCATCTTCCTCGGCCGCCAGGGAATAGGGATTCTTGATTACCCCTTCAAATCCTACTTACACTTATTTTATTATACCACAGCCCCACGAAGCTACGTCACCTCATATTAGAATCAAGGAATCATTT
Organism: Misopates orontium; assembly: GCA_946800315.1. Lineage (NCBI taxonomy): Eukaryota > Viridiplantae > Streptophyta > Magnoliopsida > Lamiales > Plantaginaceae > Misopates > Misopates orontium. The sequence continues at coordinate 32,385,843 of OX326952.1, read as the reverse complement.
CAAGGCATTGTTTGGCAATTTTGGACATTTAGTCCTTTTATTTTCCGTGTGAAAAAAAAAAGACAAAAGAACTCCTTGTACTATAATGTAATCGATAGATGAAAAAAAAAAAATACTTAAAAGAAAAGTTTTATTTTCCTTCAAATAAAATGGTGCTTTTTACTTTTTATTTTTTCTTCTACAAATATACCTTTCTTTTCTAATTTGTTACAACACGAGTTTTCTGTTTTCTTCTTGCACATGTTTTTTTTTTTTTTTGCCTACATAATAAAAGGTGTTTTCTCTTTTAGGTATAAAGCTATTTTGGTATATTAGCTCTTATTTGGCCTTGGTGGCCATTATTTAAAGAAAAGCTAATATTACATATCTATTTCCATAAAATTACGCCAAATATTATCTTCTTTCCCATCATGCATCAGCATTTCCTTTCAACATTTTTGAGCCAATCACAAAAATCAATTTCCATTGAAAATGCAATATTCACAAAACCAACAATAGGAAATCATTTATTTCTTTTCTATCAAGTAGATCTTCTCTCCATCTTTCCTTTTTTATCAAGTTTCTCCATTTTATAAAATCTCACATTTTATAAAAACTAGAGTCCAAATAAAAAACCACAGACACACAAAGGCCCAACTTAAGTTCTCATTTATTAATATATTAATATACAATCATCGTAAGTTGACTGGTAGAATCACCTTTTCACCATTTATTAGAGAGAGAAAGTCAGAGAGAGAGAGAAAAAAAGAAAAAACTGAAAACAGAGCAAAAACAGAGTATAATGGAGAGCGGCGCTGTATTTGCAGGGCTCAGCCCAAATCCACCCACTAACAATCATCTCCTTGGCCCTTTGCCCAGTGCTATTAAGCTACTACCTCCACCTCTCAAACTATTCTCAAATAATCTTCAAGTAATTTTGGTGTTTTATTGCTTTTTTGTCATTAATTTGCATGTGTGGTTAGTGGGTTTTTGTTTAATTTTAATGTAATTTGTGTTTGATATTCAGCTGCAGAAGCAATCCCATTTAGCTTCATTTGGCAATGGCAACGGTAACAGTGTTAATTCTCTTAGAGTGGCCTCACCTGCCAGGTAATTTAATTAATTTTGTGGGGGGTTTTTGTGTTTTTTGGGTAAAGATTGGATTTTTATTAACTTGGTAAAGATTCAATTTTTATTAATTTGGTAAAGATTGAATTTTTATTAATTTTGGTTATGTATGGTTTTCTTAGCAGTAATGTGGCAGTAGAATTAGCTGACATTGATTGGGACAATCTGGGATTTGGGCTTATGTCCACTGATTATATGTATATGATGAAGTGTTCTCAAGGTGAAAGCTTTAGTAAAGGTGAATTGAAGAGATTTGGGAACATTGAATTGAGTCCTTCTGCTGGTGTTTTGAATTATGGTCAGGTTGGTTATGTAATTTGTATGTTCGAGTTCTACTTTTGATTCAACTAAATAATAGGATTAGATGATTGAGTTTGTCAATTTGTGGTTGTTTTTCTGAAAAAAAAATGCTTATTGGAAATAAATATGTAGGGGTTGTTTGAAGGTTTAAAAGCTTATCGAACAAATGATGGTAACATTTTGCTGTTCCGTCCTGAGGAAAATGCTCTAAGACTTAGAATGGGTGCCGAACGTATGTGCATGCCTTCTCCGACTGTCGAGCAGTTCATGGAGGCGGTGAAGGCCACTGTTTTGGCAAATGAAAGATGGGTAATGCATTCCTTAAACATTTTAGTTTGAGGTTTTTGTTGTTTGCTCAGAGACATTGGTGCTGTAGAACTGGAGCTCATTTTTTTTTTTTTTCGATTTCAGATTCCTCCACCTGGTAAAGGCTCAATGTATATAAGGCCATTGCTTATGGGGAGTGGAGCTGTTTTGGGTCTGGCACCGGCTCCTGAGTACACCTTTTTGGTTTATGTTTCCCCAGTGGGCAACTATTTCAAGGTAGAATGGTTTTTTTATCTTCTGTCACTTGAGCGTGTAGGTTAATATATGCTCGGCTAGAATCATTACTTATCAAAATGGCTTGTTCTTTTTGAAAATATGTCTGTCTGAATAGAGTAATTTAAATATGCATAAGTTGTAACAATGGACTCTCCCACAAAAAACTCTAAGTGGTTCTGGAGAAACTTGAACATTGTGTAGGTTAATTTGGTCGTAAGTTCTTGCATATTTCAGGTGCATTCCTACTTGTTTGAACAAATGAGTACTACTATAATGGATTTATATAGTTTATTGGCATCGATGATATAAAAAGTTGAATGCCATAGATATTCTAGGTACAACTTTGTCCACCCTTCAAAATAATTTCTAAAATTATTACATATTTTTGAATACATTTCATCAAATCATTTATATTTGGCGATTTTATCTCTTCATATTTATGGTGCTTTTTGTTCTGTGGGGGTAATACGTTGATTTATATTGTTCTCTGTAACCGGTAGACATAACATTCACCGTTTTATGTATCATTGATATCTCACACTTGCTCTATCTAATTTATTTCCAGGAAGGCTTAGCACCAATACATTTGATTGTTGAGACTGAAATGCATCGAGCAACTCCCGGTGGTACTGGAGGAGTGAAGACTATTGGAAATTATGCAGCAGTAAGTGACTTTTCAGTTGATATTCCTACCTTTTTGTAATGATGATTCATCTTATTTCTTTTACATTCTACTTCATATTCTCAGCTTAGCTACCTGTTTATTTTCTTGGAATTATTTTGCTGCCTTTGCAGTTATAAATGAAACCATGTTTGTTATTATAAAAGAAATCTTCTATATCCTGACATTGATGCCTGTAGTAACTCACGTATGTTTACATCTTATGAACTATAACTACCAGGTTCTGAAGGCACAGAGTGCTGCAAAATCAAAAGGCTTTTCAGATGTTCTATATTTGGATAGTATCCACAAAAAGTATTTGGAAGAGGTCTCCTCCTGCAATGTGTTTGTTGTGAAGGTATAGTATCTGATTTATTAGCTTTAATGATTTTAATGATAACTACTATCTTTTACCTTACAGCCCTTTTTGTACTTAAAAGATATAACTACTATATTTAGCTTTCAGTTGTTTCATCATCACCAATTACTCTGTATGGTACTAGAATAAGTTACTCGTTTGTCAGATAGAAAATATATTGGGCTTGGAACTTCTTTTGGTACCATAGAAGGTGTCTGGTAGATGATGTCATTCCCAGCGGCTCTCACTAAGATACATTTGATAGGTTTTCATGATTTACTCTTGTTACTGATGCAAATAAATTGTTTAATTTCTCACTTTTCGTCTCATGTTTTAAAATTTCATATTTTGTTAGTTTCATGTTGTATGCATTATTACGCTACAATATAATAATAGAATGACAAACAGTTATGATACTTTTGAGAGCTTTCTTGGTTAGTATCATCCTTTTCCTTGAATATTTTAGATTGAACGTTTATTTTGTCATGGGTAAAAGGTCTTAAGAGTGAACGAACTCATGTTTCTGCTCGTGGTACAAACACGTGAATCCATTGATTGTCACAATTTTATGGACGAGATAGCTCTGGTTGTCTAATTTACTCATAATCGTCAAACACTACATTGTTTCCGAAGCACAGTCATACTGGTTTGCAGTATCTTTGGATGCATTTTCTGTTGCCCGCCTTTTCATTCAATCATTATTTCACCCTTTCAGCTGCTTAGCATCTAATCTTAATTGCGCTTACGATATGCAGGGTAATGTGATTTCTACTCCTGCAATAAAGGGGACCATCCTACCTGGCATCACTCGAAAGAGTATACTCGATGTTGCTCGTAGTCAAGGATTCCAGGTACTTGTGTTCAATTTTGACTACAGAAACTTTTAGATGTAAATCTCATGCTCCAGCTAATTGCTAATAGACCAACCTGTCAAATTTTTTGTCTTTTTATTAGTTCCATGAAGGATTAAGATATGAATATGAGACGGTATTTATTCTCCAAAAATGGTTTATACATTTAAGTGTAATTTTTCATATTAGCAAAGGCATGATCAGTTATTTGTACTAAAACATTCCAATTTATGGTATTTTATAACATTGCACATCCCTGCCATAGTTTCCCATGGTTAGCATTTTGAGGTGGGGCATTACGTAATGTTTAGTTTCACGCGCTGAAGAATTATGGAAGTTTTATTTCATCTGTCAATGTTTTGTTGTATCTTGAATGCGTCTTTAACACTATTTAGTGCTCTTTCTTGTGATATATAGGTTGAGGAACGGCTGGTGGCTGTGGAGGAATTGCTCGATGCTGATGAAGTATTTTGTACAGGAACTGCCGTTGTTGTATCACCAGTAGGAAGCATAACATATCTCAATGAAAGGTTATGTCTTTGTTTTAGTTATATAATCTGCTCGATACTTCATTGTCATAGTTACCAGAAAAATGTTTCATATAATTCCAATTATTGTTTTGGACCGAGTTTAAGATTTTTCATGTCTAAGTGTATGATTTTTATTTAAAGTAACCAGCCATGAATTTATTACAATTTTGGTATTGATTTCACTCTCTATATTAGCTTAAAATATTGAATCATTCAAAATTTTATAGGGTAACTTATGGAAGTGATGGAGTCGGACGAGTGTCGCAACAACTGTATTCCGCCCTTACCAGCCTGCAAATGGGACTTACAGAGGATAAAATGGGTTGGACTCTTCAGCTGAAGTAGGCTTTATGAACCGTTGATTCAATTGGTGTTTGCTTGAATTTGTGCAGAGTTTGATATCAATTACCATTCTTGTTTTAATGTATTTGTTGGGTTCAACAGATAGAACTAGAAGCATTTTGTTGGTTCCATGTGATATGTGCAAGGAGTTATGCGTCTCTTGAATTTTCCTCCTTGGGATTGTAATAGGACCAACTATTTTTCTTTTCCTTGTCTAGAGATACATACGCTTTAATCTAGTGCAACTTGTCACTCACTGATGAGTACATTTATAAATTTGCAATACTTTTACATATATCGGTTCTCCTCTAGGTTGTAAGTTTATAGATTTGGGAGATATCTTTTTTTTTTTTTTTTTTTGCGCTAAATAATACAGAAAGTATATTCGTTGTGTTCACCTTTTTATGCCATAATGTTCTTGGTGGAACAAATAGTCAACATTGTATTAGTACTACACTATGAGAACATTGCATAAAACCTGATTTTATCTTAAGTGGTTTCAATGAAAAATTAACAAAAACAACGGAAACAATCAAATATAACTCATTTTAAGAAATGAAGAATGATATCACTACCTGTAGTGACATGAAAATTATCATTTTTGATTAGAAGTGGTCATTGATTTCAGAAAACAACTTTGTTTAACTTTTATATATATAAAGCAAGCAAGATTAATGCACTAGCTTTACAACAACTTTCATTTTTCTGTAGCATTCTTCTTCTTTCAATAATTTTTAGGTTACAAATTTACAATTCCAACGAGAAGAGGCACATAAATATGTGTAGTTAGTTGAGTTTGGACAGAGATTTGGCCAAAAAAAAAAAAAAACTAAAAGTTATTTTTTTTTATTTGAAATTATTTTAGATTAAATTTAGAAACTTACTTTCAAATTTAAAAGGTTTAGTTTAAGCCTTTTTTTTCATTTTCAGTTAATAATATGTTAGTTTCTAAAATGATTTTGGGGTATAATCTTGGGAGGGCTAAAGTATATTGACATCAAAATTAAAGATGAATATCATAATGCAAAAATTAATTAAACTAATAACAAATGGAGCTGTTTAAGGATAAACAATAGGTTGGATAGAGGTATACTTTTTTTTTTTTGGTTAAACACAATTTTAGTATTAGTTACTTGTAACATAAATATAAACCATAATAACAAATTGGGCCATAAAACTAAAGAAATTAATTTATTGAAAACATATACTATATTCTTGTTTTATGGGTACACTATAATAAATATATACTATAAGGGGTTGGGGAGAAAACTTGGAGGCGGGGGGGGGGGGGGGGGGGGGAGGGGGGGGGGGGGGGGGGTAAAGTCTCCCCCAACCTTCATGTAGATACCCCTGGCAGGGATGTGCAATGTTATAAAATACCATAAAGTGGAATGTTTTAGTACAAATAACAGATCATGCCTTTGCTAATATGAAAATTTACACTTAAATAAATAAACCATTTTTGGAGAATAAATAGAATATCATATTCATATCTTAATCCTTCGTGGAACTAATAAAAAGACGAAGTATTTGGCAGGTTGGTCTATGAGCAATAATATGGAGCATGAGATTTATATCTAAAAGCTTCTAGAGTCAAAATTGAATCCTAGTACTTGGAGTCCTTTACTAGGAGCAACATCGATCCTTTTCCTTGCTTTTGGGTGATTCTGTTCTTTAAGCCGAATTTATTGTTGGGGTTACAAAGATAAAAACTGGTGATCAAGGAGGGAGGCAGGCAAAATCTTTATACATTTAGTTCTAAGCAAGAGATGCCTCAAACATTTACCTGCATTGCCGCAGATTGCTGTATCAGTATTGTTCTTTGTTGAGCTAGTCTCAAGAGCAGTTATGACAGGGGCAAGTCAAAGGCTTTGTTATCAATAATCGACAGTACATGTAGCTTTTTCCAGTGATCACCAGTGACTAATTTTATTATTTATTACAAACAGAGGAGCACTGGGAAAATAAAGAAAGGAGATGCTCTCTTTACGTGGAGACAAATGAGTCGATGTTTACGGATATGAATCAGGTATATGATATCTTGCCGGTTTCATTTTTGTAATTTATGCAGAATGTTGTGCAGGTATGAGTACATACACGTACATTAAACCCCAGTAACGAAAATCTTGAAGTTTAGTCGCCACATCTTTGATGCCGAGAAAGCAACTTTAGGATTAGTTAAATGTCGAGATGTACACTTTTTATCCATGAGAGATTTTCAATAAGATTGAATTTTTATTAAGTTGGTAAAGATTGAATTTTTATTAAGTTGTTTGTGTTTGTTTTTTAGCAGTAATGTGGCAGTAGAATTAGCTGACATTGATTGGGACAATCTGGGATTTGGGCTTATGTTCACTGATTATATGTATATGATGAAGTGTTCACAAGGTGAAAGCTTTAGTAAAGGTGAATTGAAAAGATTTGGGAACATTGAGTTGAGTACTTCTGCTGGTGTTTTGAATTATGGTCAGGTTGGTTTTGTAATTTGTATGTTCGACTTCTGTTTTTTGTTTACATGAAATAATAGGATTGGGTGGTTGATTTGTGGTTGGATTTTTCTGAACAAGTGTTTATTGGAAATAAATATGTTGGGGTTGTTTGAAGGTTTAAAAGCTTATCGGACAAGTGATGGTAACATACTGCTGTTCCGTCCAGAGGAAAGTGCTCTAAGACTTAGAATGGGTGCCGAACGTATGTGCATGCCTTCTCCGACTGTCGAGCAGTTCATGGAGGCTGTAAAGGCCACTGTTTTGGCAAATGAAAGATGGGCAATGCATTGTTTCAACAATGTAGTTTGAGGTTTTTATTGTTTGCTGAAAAACATTGGTGGTGTAGAATTGGAGCTTGAGCGTGTAGGTTAATATATGCTGCTAGAATCATCAGTACCTATCAAAATGGCTAAAGTCTTTTCCTACCTTTCAACGATTATGATGTCTGTTTGAATAGAGTAATTTAATGTGCATAAGTTTTTAACAATGGACTCTCGAACAAAAAATTCTAAGTGGTTCTGGAGAAACTTGAACATTTTGTAGGTTAGTTTGGTTGTAAGTTCTTGCATATTTCAGGTGCATTCATGCTTGTTTGAAAAATTGAGTACTATTCCAATGCAGCTTTATAGTGTATTGGCATCGATCATATAAAAAATTGAATGCCATAGATATTCTAGGTGTAGTAACACTGTCCACCCTTTAGTATTTTGATTGTCTTAAAAAAAATTCTAAATTTTTTACATATTTGTATATACTTGTCATCAAATAATTTACATATTTGGCGATTTTATATCTTCATATTTATGGTGCTTTTTGTTCTGTGGGGGTAATACGTTGATTTATATTGTTCTCTGTAACCGGTAGACGTGACATTCACCGTTTTATGTATCATTGATATCTATCTAATTTATTTCCAGGAAGGCTTAGCACCAATACATTTGATTGTTGAGACTGAAATGCATCGAGCAACTCCCGGTGGTACTGGAGGATTGAAGACTATTGGAAATTATGCAGCAGTAAGTGACTTTTCAGTTGATATTCCTACCTTTTTGTAATGATGATTCATCTTATTTCTTTTACATTCTACTTAATATTCTCAGCTTCGCTCTACCTGTTTATTTTCTTGGAATTATTCTGCTGCATTTGCAGTTATAAATGAAACCACGTTTTTTTATTATAAAAGCAATCTTCTATATCCTGACATTGATGCCTGTATTAACTCACGTACGTTTACATCTTATCAACTATAACTACCAGGTTCTAAAGGCACAGAGTGCTACAAAAGCAAAAGGCTTTTCAGATGTTTTATATTTGGATAGTATCCACAAAAAGTATTTGGAAGAGGTCTCCTCCTGCAATGTGTTTGTTGTGAAGGTACAGTATCTGATTTATTAGCTTGAATGATTTTAAGGATATAGCTACTATCTGTTAGCTTAGAACTCTTTTGTACTTAAAGTCATAAGTCCCTTTTTTTGCTTAAACGTTTTGAGTTTTTTTGAACACCCGGCAATCTCCGAGAAGACAGAGCAGTGGAAATTCTCCCTCGTATCGTAAGGCAGGCTGTAGAAAATTCTCTTAATTGAGGGCAATCAGTTGTTTCATATATCATCGCCGATTACTGTATATGGTGCTACAATAAGTTAATCGTTTGTCAGATAGAAAATATGTTGCGAATGGATATTGTTTTGGTACCATAGAAGGTGTCTGATAGATGACGTCATTCCCAAATGCTCTCAGTAAGAAATATTTGACAGGTTTTCATGTTTAATCTTGTTACTGATGCAAATAAATTGTTTAATTTCTCACTTTTTGTCTCGTATTTTAAGATTTCATGTTTTGTTATTTTCATTATTATGCTACAATATAATAGTAGAATGACAAACGCGGTTATGATACTTTTGGAGAGCTTCTTGGTCAGTATCATCGTTTTCCTTGAATATTTTAGATTGTAAGTTTATTTTGTTATGGGTAAAAGGTCTAGCTAACTCATGTTTCTCCTCATGGTACAAACACGTGAATCCATTCATGGTCACTATTTGTGAACTTTTTCATGTTCAGACAGCTCTGTTTATCTAATTTTCACCTATAATCGTCAAACACTACATTGTTTCTGAAGCATACTCGTACTGGTTTGCAGAATCTTTGGATGCATTTTCTGTTGCCCTCCTTTGCATTTCATCTGTAATTTCATCTTTTCAACTGAGCCTCTAATCATAACTGGGCTTATGATATGCGGGTAATGTGATCTCCACTCCTGCAATAAAGGGGACCATCCTACCTGGCATCACTCGAAAGAGTATACTCGATGTTGCTCGTAGTCAAGGATTCCAGGTACTTGTTTTCAATTTTGACTACAAAAACTTTTAGATATAAATCTCATGCTCCAGATTATTGCTAATGGACCAACCTTTCAAATATTCCGTCTTTTTCTTAGTTCCATGAAAGATTAAGATATGAATATGAGATGATATTTATTCTCCAAAAATGGTTTATATATCAAAGCAGGTGTTTGGTCACGACGCTAACAAAAATATGAAAGACGCGGAACAACGTAAAACTTGAATAAGAAAAACATACAACACGAATGCAAAACCAACCTATCTCAAACGACGTCGTCTCCATATCTTGCACTACTCCTTCAAGAAACGTTTCTGCACTTGCCAACGACTTGTTCAATTATAAAACTGGAATAAGAAAAACACACATTACGAATGCAAAATCAATACGCCTATCTCAAACGACGTCGTCTCCATATCTCCCACTCCTCCTTCAAGAAACGTTTCTGCACTTGCCAACGACTTGTTCAATTATAAAACTGGAAAAAGAAAAACATACAATACGAATGCAAAATCAATACGCCTATCTCAAACGACATCGTCTTCATATCTCGCACTACTCCTTCAAGAAACGTTTCTGTGCCAACGACTTGTTCCATTAAATTCGAGCATCGATGATGAACTAGGTCTAACAGTAAACCCGCCAACAATGCAGCAACGTTGAGAAAAAAAGCAAGATTCTTGAATGTTGAAAACCAACCCATCAAAGAATTGGAGATTTCTGACAGTAACCACCAAAAGAAACGAACCTTTTCCATTTATAGAGCTTCAGATTCCATAAAAACACCAACTTTCTCTTTTTTTTTCCCCAACTCTGTTTCTAACGTACCCAACTAAGACGCAACGACATTTGAGAAAAAGAAAAACAAGATTCTTCAATGTCCAACAACAAACAACCCACCAAAGAATTATTGACAAAAAGACGAATCGATTATACTATAGAGCTTCTTCCATAAAAGACACCAACTTTTCCTCTTTTTCTAACTCTGTTTCTAAAGTACCACCAAAGATGCAGCATTCGAGGAAAAAACAAGATTCTTGAATCTCCAAACACCAATTATGGAAGTAACCCACCAAAGAATTGATCACATAACGACAAAGCCATTTCACTATCAAGCTTCAGTTTCCACAAAAGACGCCAACTTCCACTCCTTTTTCTGACTCTGTTTTTTTTTTTTTTTTTTTTTTCCTGATCCTTAACTCTGTCTTCAGAAGTCGATGGTTACGACGACGGCGATTGCACGGCGCGTGTGGAGCTTGAGGCGGCGGCGGCGGCGGAGGAGCTGGGTTACAGTTTAGTTTGAGGTGATAAGATTCATCTATCGTAATGTACAAGAATCTGTTACACTTTGCACACTTGTACGCCACCGTAGAGGTGGCAAGATCGCTCATTTTAGAAGAGCTTATCAAGAGAGAGTGTGATTATGATGGCAGTTTGAAAGAAATGAGAGAACAAATAACTGTTTTTTTTAGTGAAACGAATATATGTATATATATATATATATATATATATATATATATATATATATATATATATATATATATATATATATATATATATATATATTTAAGTAGTTGTTAGGCTTGTTCTCTCACCACTCTGGCTATGCCCCTTACCTTTTATATAATTTTTAAAGTTACTCAATTTTAAAGCAGAGTTAGAGTCGCGTCTCTTTCTAGACAAGATTATGATAAATTTCTATATAGTCTAGTCAATATTATTCCAATGCACAAATTCAAATACAAACAAAAAGAAGAAAAATAAAAACTGAAGTAAATTTCTTACACCTAAAGAAAAATTGAAGTAAATGCATAACATAAAATTTAGAACTTAATGAAATTGAGGGAAAATAGCTTCTTAGTCAGAGTACTTCAATGAAAAGTTTCATATGGAGCTGATTATATCATAATCCAACTCTTGAGAGACTTGGCACCTTTTTTGCGTTTCTTGGTATTTTTAAGCATATTTTTTGAGTCAAGGGAAGTTTAGATAATCATAGTACTCTTATTGCTTGTGGATTATAGGGTAATGGCAACTTTTGGTTCATGTATCAGTTGAACAAAGATTTAAACCATTACGCTTTGAAGAACTATCTAGAATTTACTCTTGAATTAATTTTTTTTTTTTTTTGTATCACTAATTTTTTGTTGAATTCAGACTCTTGAATTGAATTTAAGATAACAAATTATGAGGATGTACTTGTTATTTATGCTTAGCTAAGTCAATAATCATTTTGCAATCAAAGAAAACTAGTCAAGAATAAATAAATGATGTACTTAAATAACTAGGAATGTTCACTCACCTCTTGATGGTTTACAAAGGACGAAAGGTTCTGTATATCATAGTATATGTTCACCTGGATGAACGATAGATATAACTTTGATCTAACGGCCCAAATCTATCTACTAGAAGCATCTACAAAGTGGCAGACGTAGAAACATTTTAGTTGAGTTCTAAAAAAGTATAAACTTCACTTCAAGATTATTTGCGATGTGAAGTCCCAAGATTCTAATTATTGTGGAAAACCAGTCTAAATATGCATAAATTATGATTAAAAAGCTCAAATGTATAAAACCAACATAACAAATATTTGTGGGCCCAAGGAAAATATCCATTTGATTACCAGATAAAAGTTAATTTACTATTTAGCCATCTTTTACAGCAACATGCTATGTCTAAGATCACACAAATCTTGAAAAATCATAAACGAACAATATATCAATAAAAGAATATAAAAGATCCCCCGGACGCTTTTCACCAAAAAAAAAATCTTCCTTTTCATCCTTCAAACTCCAATTTGAAGATTTTTACAGTAGTAAATTAATGAAGTTCGGTGTTTTCTTTTACTTTTCTCGCAAAGAAATGGATGATGATTATAAATTTTTGAATACACACGAAAATCAAGTTTTTTTTTTTTTTTTTTTTAATAATAAAAGTATCAATACTTTTTAATAGAAATTATTATGGGAACTTGAAAAAGAGACACGTAGAATTTTTTTTATGCAGAATGAAATGTTGCTGGACTTTTTATTATATATAGCTTAGATGTTTCATGAACATTAGATAAAAAAACTAATATATGTTTAATGTTGGCATGTCGGCTTAGTAGTCTAGTAGGAAATTGGCTACTTGAGTTTTTAGTAACCGGGGTGAAAATTTCTAGTTTCACCCTAACACATGCAATGGTGGTTTGTCGAGACTAGCTCGTTTGTGAAATAATTTTTTTATTATAAAAATAAGTAAGTAACCACTGCAATATTCTAGAACTTATGGCCCAATATGTTGGGCCAACCCACAAAGTATACTAGGCAATATTTACTCACTTAATAACGTGTAGTCAGGGGCGAAGCCAAGAAGGGAGGGGGGGCTTTTTGGGGGCCCTCGCCTCAACTCCAAACCCCATCCCATCCCTACTAATATATACCCACACACACACATATATCTATGTTGTATGTATATATATGTTTGAACATATAATTTTAGACATTCAGAAACTTTAGTATAAGTTTTTCCCAAGTCTTTTTATTTGTTTTTTCCTTTTAGCTGATTCAATTTCTTAGATTAATAATAATTTATTTTTCTACTTTTTAAAATTTATCTCAAAATTCTCTTACTATTTTCGTGTAATGTATAAAATAAAAGGGCGATTATTTAGTATAACATTAAGGGTATAATTTCTTCGTAGACACCTTTACAATATTATGAAAGAGTTGTAGAGAAAAAGTTAGAGACTAAAGTTATTTTCTTACATATTGCATTAATCATACACCATATTAAGAAAGATTATTTAGTACTTTGATATTTATTTATTATGATATTATAATCTCTTAATCTGTACAACACAATTACAAAGTTTAATTGAACATATATAATAAAAAATCTCTTGGGACGTATACAATATATCTATTTTTATGACATGCTTTTTTGGAAATAAAATCATTTGTCATACCTTAACTTGACACGATTTTTACTTTCATACCTTAATTTGACACTCATCAATTTGCATACCATGAGTTGAACACTTTCTACACATTGGGTACTTTGATGCCGGAAAAGTACATGCAATTGACGTGGAATATGCTCAGGTGTAAGGTCGGAACCGGTCTAAATTGGTCTAAATCTCCCAATTTGAGTTCATCGGATGGCACCTTGTACTTTTTCGGGGCTGGAGTACCTATTGTGAAGAAATTGTCCATCTTATGGTATGTCAATCGATGAGTGTCAAATTAAGGTATGAAAATAAAGATCGTGCCTAGTTATGGTATCAAAAATGATATTTTCCCTGTTTTTTGTATGTATTTATATTTTGTATTTTACGAATTTGAGCTATAACTGTGTTACTTTATGGCCACTTTTATAAAAGGAAAATGTAAATATATGCATTTTAAGGTAATTTTATTTTTTAAGATGATTTATTATTTTTAAATGTTATTAAAAATAATTAATAACAATAATAATATCCATTTTTACATTAAAAAAAACATCAAGTGATACCCCTCCCTAAGCCAAATTTCTAGCTTCGCCATGCGTGTAGGAGTAATACACTTGCAGTCCCCATCCAGATGATACGAGCCGCTTAAAGTTGGCTTCAGTGTAACAAGCCACAACTCAATCCTGCTCAATGTCTGCATCTCCAGTAGTGCCCAACACCCTCAGGTCCAAATGTAGGACACAATCTTCCAACACTATAAGCCCAAAAACAGTAGACCCACATACAAACATGCCCTCAAAATCATGCCCCAATTTCCAAATGATTTTCAAGCATTTGATGAGATCCCAAAAGGAATAATATTTATGACATCCCACAGAACTTGAATAGAGTCGGCAGTTTCTCTTCTGCTTCTCAACAAAACACAAACTCAGGAGATATAGGTTCTCTTCTTTATACTTTTTTTTTTTAACCTAATTATGAATCTTGGCAGCAAAATTTGACACAAGAATGGACATATCTTTATGATCCTAGGTTGATACTCAATGTAGCACAATTCTGAATATCGATCAGTATTAGAGTACATCTTTAGAAAGTTGAAAGAACACATTAGTCTATCCGAAGTTAGAATTACTATAGAGACACTATCTAAAATTTTGTAATATTGGAAATCGATTCTGTATTTTTCATTAACGCTTCATCGCTGTCTTTGTAGTTATTTAAATCATTCATTGAGAGGACTTCTATTTATAATTAAATCAAATATCAGAGGACAGAAAAAACCCGAGAACATTGAAGCACAAGGCTGAAGTAAAAACTTCTAGGCAAGCAGAGGAGAGATGAGAGCAAGAGACATGAGGAATATATCTAAAACTTCCAAAATTCCAGGTTTTTGTCTGAGAATAATCAAACAAATTAGCAAGCTTGACTTTAAATGGAAGCTTGAATATCTATACACCCACGAGCGGATTTGTCATTTTCTCGCTAAGTCAAGTTCATCGTAATTTTTTCTTAATTATCAGAGTTTGCTAGCTTATAACTTCCGCTGGACTTGGCCAGTTAGCTAGGTCCAAAAATAAACCAGGCATATATATATAGCTAAACAGGTGAGTTGACCATTAGCTATATATATAGCTAGATGCATGAGGGTCATCGATCTAATTGCCTTATAGTTCGAATGACATATTTTAAAAAATCGAGCTTAGCCTTGTTCTGTCCATTTTATCCTGGAGTGGATATACATCATGTTGTTTGATGTTGATGCTACGTGGCTGACTATCATGACAACATGGTTATATACCAAATTATGACGC
The DNA here is from genome assembly GCA_946800315.1 of Misopates orontium. NCBI lineage: Eukaryota > Viridiplantae > Streptophyta > Magnoliopsida > Lamiales > Plantaginaceae > Misopates > Misopates orontium. Next base: position 32,370,583 of record OX326952.1, on the reverse strand, counting down.
ATCATGCATAACTTAGAAAATAATATTAGAATTGCTTTAAGAAATTTCTAGTATTCAAGGTATCAATTCTTTTCAAGTGCTTTAAAATTTTCTACTCTTGACAAATTTCAGTAATTTTGTTTAAAAATTTTGCAAACGGCCCTACAATCTCATTCCGGTGGTGGTAGGAGTTATGAAATTGCGAGTGTCACCGCAAGTAGAACAAAGTGAAACTAGTGTTCCTGCAATGAGGATGAGATAATATATAATAAGGTTCCCTAGAATTTGAATTTTAACTATATGTACTTAAATTGAAACGGGAAGAAATGTTAATGTGTCACCCAAATAATTTTACAAGACTTCCAAAAGCAGGTGCGACCCAATGAGGTTACACATGTACAATGAAATAGATAATGGAAGGAAATAAAAATTCTCCGTATAGGGTACTTTCTCAATGCTTGACGTAACGCTGCCCGCAAACCTTTTAACGTCGTCGCGTGAAGAATTCTCCGTAGAGGGTACTTTCTCAATGGATTAATTTCTTGATGTAATCTGATGTAGAATTTATCATAGAGTAGCATATATTCGATTTGATCATTTGACAGTTGAAGTATTTTACTGTTTCTTCTTGGTAGTTGAAGTAATTTCTTTTTTGTTTTTGATTTCTATTATTATTTTTGTAATCAGCTTAGTTTTTTGCATTACGTCAACTTTTGGTCAGCGTATCATGAACATGTCACTTGAGTAATTGATTTTCTTGAGTAATTTTTGCGGGTGAATCCTGAGGCAGCGTTGGAGAATGAGGAGGTGGGTTGCAGTTTACTTTATGGTGATATGACTCATACTTCGGGACATTTGTAGGCCACCGTTGATGTAGGAAGGTCGCTCATTCAAGACTTGGTGTGTAATTATTTTGTGTTGAGAGAAAACAGTAGAAGAAGAAATCGAGAGAGAGAGAGAGAGATTATGATCGGAGTTTGAAAAAAATGGCTTTGAAAGAAATGAGGAATGAGATACAAATAAATGGTTTTTTTTTTTTTTTTGGAGAAACAAATAAATGATTTTATCACACCATACCCCATTTTCATTTTTTTTTAAATATCGACTTACTTTGGCTAAGTTGTGGACGCAATAAAGATTGAGATTTGGGCTACACCAATAGGGCCAACAACAAACTGTTGGACTTATAAAAGAATGACTTGTGCTTTACTTTTAAAATATGCCCCATTATAAATTGTTGATGAACCAATAAAATATAAGATTTAAGCTTTACTTTAACATAGGCGAAAAATGTAAAGGTGGAGATTTGGACTTTACTTTCACAATGGGTGCTAATATTAAGTTATAGCCCGGCCTGGCCAAGATTAATGGCTTGTGGGCCGCGTTTATGGGAGTTGTCTTTTCAACAGAGCCCCAATAATAGCTATTGACGGGCCTAATTAAAAGTTAAGATTTGGGCTTTGCTGTCACAAAGGCCCAATTGTAAGCTTTTGCATGGGCTTATAAAGCTTCTTGATGGTTTACAAATGACGAAAGTTCCTCTATATTATAGTATAAGTTCACTTGAATTAACAGACATATAGTACTTTGATCTAATGTTCTGAATCTACCTACTAGAAGCATCTACTAACTGACAGGCATATTGCAATGCGGAGTCCCAAGATTCTAATTATTTTGGAAGACCAGTCTAAATATAAATAACTTATGATAAAAAAGCTCATATGTATTAAACCAACATAACAAATATTTGTGGACCCAAGGGCAAGATCCATTGATTACCATATAAAAGTTAAATTACTCATTTTTCCATCTTTTGAGCAACATTTATATCTAAGATCACACAAACTAAGAAACGAACAATATATCATTAATAAAAAATAAAAAAATCACAGACACGCGTTGCGTCAAAAAAATAATATTCCTTATCATCCTTCAGACTCCAATTTGAAAATTTTTACAATAGTAATTTAATGAAGTTTCATTGTTTATTTTTACTTTTTTCGCAAAGAAATGGATAATAATTACTAATTTGATAATTTTTGAATAAACAAGAAAATCAAGTTTTTTTTAAATATCAATATTTTTTAATAGAAATTATTATGGGGAGTTTGAAAAAGATACTAGCAGAATCTTTTTTATGTAGCATGAGATGTTTGCTGGATCTTTTATTATACATAGCTTACATGTTTCAACATTAGGCAAATAACTAATATATATGCCCAATGTTGGCATGTCGCTTAGTAGTCTAGTAGAAAATTGGCCACTTGAGTTATTAGTAGCCGAGGTGAAAAGTGAAATAATCTTTCACACTGGAATATTCTAGAACTTTTGGCCCAATAAGCTGGACCAACCCACAAAGTATACTAGGCATGATTTACTCACTTAATAACGTGTAGTATTAGTAATACACTTGCATTTCAAAGCCCCATCCAGATGATACGAGTCGCTTAAAGTTAGCTTCAATGTTACAAGCCACAACCCAATCATGCTTAATGTCTGCTGACTTGTGTTATATATATATATATATATATATATATATATATATATATATATATATATATATATATATATATATATATATATATATATATATATATATATATCCCTAAAACTTCTCACATGATGCTCTCAAACACATTTTGCATTACATTCACGGTTCTCTGGATTTTGGACTTCACATGTTCAAATCATCAATCTCTTCCCCTGTCTCTTACACGGACGCTGATTGGGCCGGGTGTCTAGATACTAGGGGCTTCACTTCTGGCTATTGTGTATTTCTTGGGGACAATTTGGTGTCTTGGTTTTCGAAGCGACAACCTACATTATCCTGGTCTAGTGTAGAGGCCAAATATCGTGGTGTTGCTAATGTTGGTTCGGAATCCTGTTGGCTACGCAATCTCTTGTTGGAACTTCATACAAAGCGATTGTGGTTCACTGTGACAATTTTAGTGCTATTTACTTATCTATCAATCCGGTCCAGCATCAAGGGAGCTAGGAAGCACATTGAGTAGAATATTCATTTTGTGCGAAAAAAAGTTTACCCGTGGTGAAGCTCGAGTTTTTACACGTTCTCTCCAAGTTTCAACTAGCCGATATCTTCACCAAAGGCCTCCCTTGTGTCCCTTTTGAAGATTTTCTTTCCAGTTTTAGCGTTTGCGAGCCTTTCATTTCGACTGCGGGGGTGTATTAGATAATAATATGTAAATATTTTTATGTATATTATTTAGGTAGTTTCCTTAGATAGAACTCTTACAATATACCTTTTATTAATTAATGTAAACATATAGAGAATTACATTCTTACAATATTTTATTATATATATCAAGGCTAGCTCCACCGAGGCTATCTTAAATATGTACTTTGTGGTAGAGACTAAAACTGCATGTCCACGACTTTCAAAAGACTCTTTCAAAAGTGAGTACGTAGCGCCTAAGCTTTCACACAACACAACAAACAATGAAGAAATACTATGGTCATGACATCAAAAAGAACGAGGAACTGAATTCCCAAAAGACGTCTGAACACTGGAAGAAAACTTACCTTTATGCAGTTTTAATTGAGATAAAAAAAAAAAAAATCACTTTTTATTCCAAGTCAATTGTTGTCGATTTAGTCTCAAGTTCGCCACTTTTACCTATTCATGAGCGTTGAATATTACTGCATTTGTGGTATTTTTAATTATTTATACGTACCCCAACAAAATGTAGTGGATTATATGATAGAAAATGCAACCGCTTCCTTGTATATAAAATTGTTGTCAACAACATGGAAGAATTAAAGAAGCAGTCCAAGGGTGTAGGCCCGCAACACACATAAGTTGTGAGCGATCAATGCTGAAATTCTAATACGCTTTTTGTGTGGAAAACCTATGATTGATGCACTTCTTGCTGTCACTTTTAGAACACGACTGTTGTTCATACCATTTTTATTTCAGTATGATACTCGCCGTTTACTAAAAAGTTTCAAATCCTTAGTCAAGTTATGTGTATATGTTAATTAGATGCGTAATTAATAATCATTTATATTCGCTTAATAACTTATTTTTGGCCACTTAATTTATTCCGTAAACTAACATCTTTTTTGTATTTTCTCTCTTCATTATTTTTTCAGATAAACATATATGTCATATATTTTGAGGGATAATTCTTTACGCAGAGAACAATGCATTGGTTAGGCTCGTGAAAGATCCATCGGGTTTTTAATATTTTGCTAAAATTAAGGAATAGATTTGTAGTTATATATATTAAAAATTGATTCAGTAAAAATAAAGGACAATAGCATTTGACAAAATATATGAACTATTCCTATTTTCATATCATTTTAAAATCACGAAACTGATGTTATAAGTTTGTTTAGGTGACAATCCTTGGAAACCAATCACTTTGCCACCTCTATATCGCCTTTTAATATAATTTACAGATGTCAATCGTGGGTTCAATTACTTTGCTCAACTTTTGCTGTGTATAATTAAAATTTCAAACATTCCAACACGTAATATTATATTGCAGTGTGATCCTGATGGTAATGGGCAGGAACATGTAATTTATCCAAATGTGGCTTGGACTATTGTGCGTATGTGCATAACAATGAAATCAAAGCTCCCCAAACCGAGAACGACATAAAATAAAAGGTTTGTTTTAGAGACAAACATGAGAGGGATAGTGGATTTTTCTGGCTTACTTTTTAGTGCATTGAAATTCAATTCTATATCCTGCTTTATTGTGGGTCCTATGTATTGAACCTTTTGTTAATCACCACGCCATCACGGATCAAAATTTTGATTTAGTACATATTTCGTTCTGCTCAACGTTATAATATTTTCTTAATGCTACGAGATTTTTGGCATGTTTTAAAACTTTAAAAGATTATAAGTAGTTTGAAAAATTATTTAATGTTTCGTTTCAACAAAGTCGAAGCAAAACATTTAGAAACTTTCATCATATGCGCCATTTTAATTCAACCAATGTTACCTTTCTTAGCAACTTTGATCCATACACTACATGCATATTAATTCATCTATGCTTTCTACCTTTCTTAATTTTGTTATATTAAATAACTTGTTTCTCTTTTGCATTTTTTTAATCTTTGCTATAACATTATATTCTTCATCGAATATCAAATTTTAGTTCTCTGGATGTTTTCTAGTTCTTCAACATAAATTACGTCCCTTTGTCATTTTATTACCAATTTACCATTATAAAGAAAGAAAGAGTAACTAACTGGAACTTTACAAAATGGATGATGTTAGATGACAGTACTGCTTTTACCAATTTGCGTTGAATTATTCTAGATTTTTTACTTACCTTCAGCGCGGTTTGAACGAGTCAAATTAATGTATTGGCTCCCATAATTGCTTAATGATTTCCAAAGATCTAGATAAAAGGTTCAAGTGGTAGGACAAATATTTCTTACTCCTCTTCCGAATCATTAAAAATCGCATATAGGACGGTAATAGAGTTTTTGAGATGCTATATATGAAAAAATTGTGGTCACGGTCTAGCTATATACTTTTTTAACAATTTGAACTTTGCAGAAGAAATTATTCCCTATTCACACAAAAACGAATATTCTCTTATGTCATGTCATCAGTCGGAGAAAATGGTTATAATCTTTAAGTTGCAGTCACGGTAGATTTATCTATACTCTTAAGTATTAAACTTAGTTTAGTATCTCTTTCTTACTTTCTGTTTGGTTTCTCATGTTTTTTCTTTAAGTAGTTTAACCTCAGTTATTGTATATAACGTCGATGCATTTGGGATTAGCAAAGTTAATGCGCCTGACTGGAAAGCTAAGCATAAATTATAATTGAAATCGTGAAAAAGCTTTTATTCTATAATATATCCTTAAGAAATATGTTTGGCTTGTTTGAGTTGATATCTTTCTTTCCTAACAATTTTTTTTAAAAAAAAAAGTCACAATCTAATTCTGCATTAGGGTCGACATTTCAACTATATATGCATCTCTCGGCCATTTTCGTCCGACTAATATGACAAAATTGGATATAACTAGTAGTTCGATGAAGTTAATTAGGAAAGTCTAAAGGTTAACATATTAGTTATATATTGATTTGTTGCGTGGTATATATAGTGGAAGTATTAATTAAGAAACACATTTACTCCTTGACATTTGAAAGATCATGGGCATGAGCAAGACCGTCGTCAGCTGTCGAGCTGTACATATTTTCTTTTCTTCTATTTCATTTTTTTTTTCTTTGCCTTTTCAATATTTTATCCGTAAATCTAGCTGTAGGGCTCTAAAGCGAAGATAAATATCAAGGTAATTGCAAGTTATCGAGATATGAGGGTTCATTAGTATCCTGGTTTCCCGGAAGCCATCAATCAATAATAGAAATTGCTGAACTTTCCCTAATTCATGCTTAATTGTAAGTATTGTACCCGAAGTAAATATTGTAAACATTTGTGCTTTCCTTTGCAGAAGTTATTTTTTGATTTAAACTTTTTAACGATATATAAGTCAATGATGAATTATGTTTCTTACTGTTACTTTTTCAATCTACAAGGAGAAAACAAATTGTAAATCATTATACAAACTGGAAGGAAATATGATGTTTCTAGTGAAATAGGGGTTAAATGAAAATAACCCTCATATTTGCTCTTCAAGTCTCGGCAGAATAAACTTTTTTGACGAAAAAATTTCGTCAGAAGGCTGATAAGGTGTACTTTGCACATTTTTAAATAGGTTGGAGGGCGATTTTCTAATTTTTTGTAGTTTAAACAAAGTTTGGTGAAGAACCCTAAGGATATGACTTTTGAAGCTATTTGACCCTTTTATCATATACTTTTGAAGCTAGTTGTGATTATTCTTTTGTCATGTTTTTCGTGACATTTTTTTGGTATATTGGATTCGAACATTATTTGTATTATTTTTTGTCCGACTCTAATAATATGATTACAGCCACTGAGCTAGAATCGACCCACCTCAAGGAGCAAGAATCAACTATGGAGCCGGAGTCGATCGATGGCCAAAATGACCTCTCAAGTTAGGATCGTTCTATCGATCCATAGAGCCAGGATTGACCCACGGATAATTTACCCGCAGAACCATGATCGACCAATGGAGCCAGAATCTGCCCACGGTGGCAAAAATAAAAAGTACCTTTTTCAAAAGCTAATTTAATTTTTTTTTTTTTTTTGCCTTCCAAAAATCTTTAGATCGAATTGTAGAAATAAAGATCTTTTGTATATTAACAAGATTTCAGTTATAAATAAATAAAATAACATAGTGTTACAATATCGGAAAGCCTCAAGATTATTCTTTATAACCCCATTAATTTTCTAATTAAGATCTTTTGTATATTAACAGGATAATCGTAATAGTAGGATTACTCAATATTTGTAATAGCAAAGGTACCGTTAAATTTATACGATTTTGATGCAGCTCTATAGTTTGATTATACTAGTCAATATAAACTTGTTGTACAAATATTTACATACGTACAAGAACCGATATAGTGATTATAAATTGATGGATTAAAAAAAAAAAAAAAAAACACTACTAAAGCATGCGAGTGAATTGAGGGATCACATACTATACAATATATAAATAAGATTCTAGACTAAGGATTAAAGACAATGAGAAAGCACTTGTTCTGTTCTGGCATTCAAATTGGTGCACTAATTAATTAATACACAAAGAAAAGAAGTCCATCTTTTTCCACTCCACCTTTTTGAAACGATGATCATTCCATAAATTCCATGTCTTCTCCTTCTCCAGCTATTATATACAGTCAATCTTCGTCTCTCTCTTCTCTTCACCTACTCTGATCACACACAAAGTATATTGAGTGTATATATATACTCACACAAACGACATATATATCATTACTTATCATAGTACTGCAAACATGGGAAGAGCTCCTTGTTGTGACAAAGCCAATGTAAAGAGAGGACCATGGTCACCTGAAGAAGATGCAAAGCTCAAGTCCTACATTGAGAAACATGGAACTGGAGGCAATTGGATTGCCTTACCTCAGAAAATAGGTAATTAATAACATCGATTAATTATTAGCTATGCCACTTAGTTGTGATGATAAAACGTGTCCTCAATCTAAATAGACGAAGGCTGAATGGTTATATGATCCATTTTGAATAATTATTGTCATGCGATTTCTTGAAATTTCCTTTTTCTCTTTTTGAGTTGAATACTTGAAGACAAGTTTAATTATTGTCTTTAATTAGGTTTGAAGAGGTGTGGGAAGAGTTGTCGTCTAAGGTGGCTGAATTATCTCCGGCCCAACATCAAGCATGGAGGTTTCACTGAGGATGAAGATAACTTGATTTGCAACCTATATATAAGTATTGGTAGCAGGTACTTAACGTTCAAAGTTGGTCACCTCCCTTAATTCAATTCAAGCAGTAATCGTCTTTGTCACTTTGTGTACCAGCTCAAGTGTTATTAAGTTGTGATGACAATTCTTGTCCTTGATATTAATATATGGAGAATGAGTGGTTATTTGGCACATAGAATGACAAATAAAATGGCACAAACGATCTGCTGTGAGTCTAGATTATTCTAAATATTTTGTCGTTGTGATGCACAGATGGTCGATAATCGCGGCGCAGCTACCTGGAAGGACAGATAACGATATAAAAAACTACTGGAACACAAGGCTGAAGAAAAAACTTCTAGGCAAGCAGAGGAGAGAACAACAAGTTCGACGAGGGAGTTGCAGCACCAAGCAACTAGAAAATACTAAAAGAGAGTGCAACGAAAACTATTCGACTAATGAATGTTTTGGTCTATACCCTCCACAGCGGCTCTCACTGGTAGGCTATACCAATCAAGAAACTCCAGTGTACGAGAAAATGACAAACTCGCTCGTGGATACATCGCTCATGCAGTCATCCGAAGCAAAGCTAGCTAATTATGTTGATCATTATCAGCCAAAAACCGAAAGTTTTGGAAATTTCAGATATATTTCTGATGTCCACTACTCTCAAAATCCAATTAATAGGCTTGCTCCTTCGACATCCACAGCCCTTTTAAACAACTCGTACCCGCAATTTCCAAGCAATTTTCAAGCATATGGTGAGATCCCAGAAGAGATTATGTATAGCATGCCACAGAATTTGGATGGTGTAGACAGTTTCTCTTCTTTGGACTTGATCAACAGCAGCGCCATAACTACTGTTTCTCATGAAGATACACACTTGGGAGACATAACTTCTCTTATTTACCCTTCTGCTCTTCCCAATTTTGAAACTTGCCAGCCTAAAATGACTCAAGAATGGATATATCTTGATGAGCCTAGGTTACTGGGATACTCATAGTAACACAAATTTGTTGTACATTTTCTTCACTTGAGGAGACTCAATACTTGCAGATTTAAAATAGTCCAGGTGTACTTTGATGAATAGGGAACTCGTTCGCAGTTGTACTATCACTTTCATCAAGTGAGATTTTTAATTTTATTGTATTTAGTAACATGTAACACCCTATTAAAGAATTTAAGTATTTCCGGATTGATATTGATTATTTTTATATATTGTATGTTCCAACATGTCCTGAGAGTGCTGACTGTCGATTTATTAAGTCTGACATATAACAACCTGTATCTCATAAATGAATGACCTGACATTTGAACTTAAGACCTCTTCTTTGGCCTAAACTCTGAGACTATACTAAATTATTGTCGCATCTATAAGCTTAGGTTGCAAAGTGGATCCGCGTTCATTAACAAAGATCATTTTTCTAGACAAAATTATTGGCTGTTGCTCAATCTAGTAATCTTAAAACAAGTTAAACATATGGTTTTACTACTGACATATATACAACAGACCTTAAATGATTCCCTATTTTTCAGTGCAATTAAAATTTCATAAGTGAATGGATAATCCTTCCTTCTATGGCTTAAAAAAATGGTCAAAATTGAGTTTAATCTTAATCATCGCGAAGGCTCCATGAAAATCAGTGAAAGTTGTAAAGTAGGAAAAAAGAAGTTGTTTAATTTGACGTTTTGGCCGCAACTTGTTAGGTGTTAGCTAGTTGAGCATCCAAAATTGGCCGTATCTATTTGATAATTATGCAGGTGGCTTACTCTTAAGTACAGTAGCAGAGGGGCTGCACTGCCCCCATTTCATGTTGTTGAGATAAGTACAGACAAAAAATGAGTAGCTCATCATCAACTATTACTGTCTGAAAAAGATTAAAGCTGACAGTTTATAAATAGTACATAGAAATAATTGTACACGTTCTACTGGGCATGTTCCTAGTCGTTTGCGCTAATCCTCAGCTAAAAAATCTAATTCAGGGTACTTTTATATTGGATAATGCTCGCATTAGATTCCATAAGCACGCAATGTGAGTTATGTGACTCTATTTGGCATTGAATCAACAATTATTTTATATTGGTACGTAATTAGCTAGCTAAGTAAATAAAGGAAGACCAATGTATAAGGCGTAATTAAGGAAGTTGTTAAGAAATTAAGGTCACGATATATACGAGTTTACTTGTATTATGCGGGCTTTTACCCAGTCAACCAAGTTGATGAAATATCTTTCACTTTTGAACAGAAATAGCTTTTTTACAGAAAAAAGAGAAGGCAGTACAATAACCATCTTTTTTTCTCAACTCTAGAAGTTTGATTTTTCAAAGGTGTTATGCAATAATTCCCGATTACGGAAGTTTCTTGTCGAGTACAAATTCAGTCCGTCATTAAGATTTCTTTATCCTTACTCTAACTAGTATTATTCTTTTTTGGTTTGCAATTGCTAAAGTAACCCAATTTAATTAAATGTTGGAACTTTTAAGAGCATAACATCTTTTTACTATACCCATTTGAAAAGAATAAATGAAGAAGGGCAGTCTTTTAAACTCAGTCGGTGATATAAAGTTACATTTGACCCATCATTTAATTTTGGGCAAATAACCTCGGTAGAAAAGATATAAGCAAGATATTTCCTGTAGTTCTGAAGAAGTTGTATGCTGCCCCTCATTTGAAAATGTATTTGGCATATTTAATGACTAAAGTATCTTTGCCCCTTTTTTTGTATTATCAAATTTACTTCTAGTCTTTCTTAGAGAAGATCTAAATAAAACATTATCGCGGAGGTGTATATTAATTTTAAAGTTCAATCTTTTTTTTTTTTTTTGTATTTTTTCGTAATTTATATTATGACACATTTTTTTAAGAAAAATGGGTATAAATATTGTCTTTTGCGCAAAAACACATTCAGCCTCGGGGTTTTGGCAAATGAATTACACTAACTGTTTATGGAGTAATGCGCTACTTTTTGATAGGACAAAAAAAAGTTTGTCTACTTACCTTTTACAATAGAATAATTTGTTAAATCAACATAACACAGCAGTAATTTGCCTCGTGGATCTTCTTCTCTCTTTCCGGAGAAGATAAGTCTTCAACTTTTGCTATTACTATATACTATCAGAATTAGTTAATCATGGGCTGCCAGGCAAATGGGTTATATGACACCATGAGCCCATGCCCTATACTTTCCTCGCCGTACTATAGGCCCGCTACCTTTTTGACGGGCCAAGTGCCAAGTATTATGTGTGAATCAATTGGACTGAGGCCCAACGTGTCAAGTAATCCAGGCCAATAAACTCAAAGCTAAATCATCGATCGCTCCAGCTAGATATTGACACCCCTTTTAATTGAAAAATGTAATCTAACTCTTACAATAAAATACAAACGACTCTCATACCCTCTTACAGATAAAAGGATGTTGGTTTCTTAACTTTTTGAATTCTTGTTTTATAATTCATTGTTGGTTTTTATTACAATTTAAATGTTAAAAACGACCACCAATTAATGCAAAATAAAGTAACAACAAGTAAAATATTACATTATCCTTTCTAGAAAAGAGCTCATACGTTTAACAGAGCATTTTAAAGAAAAAAAAAAGATCTAAATCTATTTTTAGAGCAGCGAAAGTATAGGAGGTTCTGTCTTTTAACTTAAAGTTAATAGAGTTAAAACAAAATTAGAGGGACGGGCTATGCAAGCAAACATATTTTTTTAAAACAATACACGATTAAAAAACATAGGCGAGATTAGTAGAGGTTTTTCAAACCACAATAGATTTTGTGTTAATATTCCTAGTATGTGCTTCTTATTATATATAACTTAATTATATACATGTCTTTTATGATGTATTTGCAAGGTTACTTCGTTTATTAGTCGGTGGGGTTTACTAGTATATATATATACACCTTACATATAGTAGTGTTGTTAATTACGTCGGTATGTACTAAACAAAAAAAGTCTCTAAGTGTAAACATGATCCCAATCCACTTGAAAATGTTGAAATTGAGTGCTTATATTTCCCTAATTTCATTTCATCTTGGACCATTTCACGTGGAAATCATGCAATGTTAATAGATAGACCAATGGTGATGGACCAAATCCTTAGTGTATTGAATATGAATAGCATGGGAAGTGGGTCCAAGGTCAAATATTAGTATGAGACAAGGGGTCATGTTCATTTGGCCATTCCTGTCTTCATCAGAGAAGAAAATTAACCAGGTTTAATTGCTTCTCAGAAAGTACACACACGAGAGTATATATACTGAATTATATATCCGACCCATTAAGTCTTCATATCCCACATTATGCAGGTGTTTCTCTGTTTCCCTCCTTTAATTTGCATGTGATTGCATGAAGAGCAGTCATGTGAAACGCACATGAACAATTTCCACCATACCATTTAATCAAAAATGGTCACATCCTGAATTTAGCCCAAAATATTATTACAGATTGTGATATACTCTCTCTCTCTCTCTCTCTCTCTCTCTCTCTCTCTCTCTCTCTCTCTCTCTCTCTCTCTCTCTCTCTCTCTCTCTCTCTCTCTCTCTATATATATATATATATATATATATATATATATATATATATATATATATATAAGTGTGTGTATATAATATACATATATTTGGTTTCAAATATTTCAAGTTACCATCAGCAAAAAGTTTCACAAGATAGTAGAACAAAGATGAAAGAATAATACAAGTGACATCACTATCATCAAATTGTCATGAGGCTAAATAACATCATCAATGATATCTTGAGATTTATAATATATAATATATTAGACAAGCACAATCAAGAAGATAAAAGTTAATTTAACTTTAATAAATAAATAAAAAATAAAAAATAAAAAATAAAAAAACAAAAGACCCGCACCCAAAGGCACAAGCCCTCTAATTTGGGGGATAAATCCCGGGTGAAAAAGGCATTAGTTCTATAATTTGAGACGTAAGTCCGAGACACAAAAGACGATAAAAAACAAAAAATAAGTTCTTTTTTTTTTTGTTTTGCGATTATTCATTTCTGTCTTGCTATATATTATTCTGTTAATTAAATATATTAATCTTTTATTAGATTATGAAACATATAAGTTTTAAAATTCAACTTAATATACTTTTTTCTGAATTTAAACAATACAAATATAATTCATTGTCATCTTTGTGGATATTTTTTATGTTATTTAATTAATATTTTAGCTGACAGGTTTCTTGTAATTAACAACTAATTTCGTAATATGTTATAACATATCTTTGATGTTATGTGTAAAATCTAGGGGTGGCAATATGGATCCGGATCCGTTGTGGATCCATCGGATCTGATCCACCCAGGATCCACCATGGATCCGAAACCAAGTTGATCCGGTGGATCCAAGATGGACCTGGATCCAATGTGGATCCGTGCGGATCCAAACGTGGATCCGGGTGGATTTGGGTGGATCCGGATGGATACACATTTGGATCCGTGTGGATCCATCCAAGTCCATGTCTAGATCTAACTCAATTTAAAGCAATTTTTGGCATTTAGCTTTTTATTCGCGCCACTATCTCATTGTCTTTATGCATTTGTAGACTTTTAAAATATAACTTTATTTTACTATGAATTTAATTTTTTAATTACGCAAAATAATTTGACAACGTATAACTATTCATTATGAGAAAAAGATCTCGTGCTTTAATTTGGTAACTATCAATTAAAGCTTTAAAGTTAAAGATATGTACAATTTATGGTTGATTGGCATTTTTATTCTCATTATTAAGTTTTATAATTTTGTAATCTTTAACCTCAATTTGTAAAGAGGCAAAAATTATTCTCAATCATATATAAAAAGAATCTAAATAATATTTCTAATCCTTAATCAAAAGCTCGAGAAAGTCTTCCAAATTCCAAAACTCAACTTCATTAAAAACATTACAAAAAATAATATTACTTTTGTTATAGAAGTATTCATGATTTCTATATTTTTCTCAAATACATATATATATATATATATATATATATATATATATATATATATATATATATATATATATATATAAATGTTTTATGTGTATACATATATATTTTTAGTAAATATAGCTCAAAAGAGCATTGCATATTTCAAAATTAAAAGAAAAAGTTAAATTATGTGAAACACTAGCTTGCACATTTATATCGTAATGTAGTTGAGTGTTAAATTACAATTTTTTTTTTCTTTCTAAGCGTCCAATATCTTGTTAATTAAGAACTAAGAATAATGATATATATTATTAAATTTAAGTTGGTGGGATAGATTGGTGGATGAGAAAATTGGGTTGAGTAGAGGTTGATTTGGTGGATTAGATAAATCTACCAAGATGGATCCACTTGGATCCGGCAATGGATCCACATGGATCCGACTATGGATCCGCGGTGGATCCACAAATGGATCCGTTCGAATCCATGATTGGATCCAAAAATAGCACTACTAGGATCCGCGGATCCACATGGATCTGGACCCGGATCCGGTCCAAGTTGAATCTATTTGAGATCCACCCCTATGAATTTGGTTGGATCCAAATCCTAATGGATCGGATCCACATGGATTTAGACTTGGATCCGATCCGGTTGATCCATTTGCCAACCTTTTAAAATAAAATAAACGTTTCAACCTTTTAAAAGTATATTTGTTTTATGCATGCAGTTAGTTACATGGCGAATACCATTATTTTTAAAGATGTACAATTATCAACACCAAAAAACTGGAACATTTTATCTTCTTTTTTCGAATCGTTTGTTTAATTGGGCCATGAAACGCTTTAAACTTTTAAAACAATGTCAAGAAGATGCTTAAGGTGTAATTGTACGACGGGAACAACTCTTTAAACTAAATCTTTCATGTCTGAAATTGTCATCCATGTCTGGTTGCAACTTTCCAGCGTATACCAATTTTAAATGGCCTTTTGACTTCAGGATTCAATCCTTTAGCGGATTATTTGTCTTTTTCATCTTTATGGTCTGCTTAACACGAAGAAGTCGAGATTTTGGAGAGAAAAAAGGTTCATGCATAAAAAAAATGCTTATATTTGTAATGAACATACACATGACCTTGTTTCTCAGAAGCTACCAGTTGTACGTGGTGTTCGTTCTTTTTTACTATTTGTCGTCCTTTTTGAATGGGAGCCATAATGTACTATTAATCAAACGAAACACTGAAAACTTTTGGTGCCTTTTGTAGCCACTGCACGCATGCATCATAAAGCAAAATGACTGAAGTTTTTAAAAAGGATCAAATTATAACTTTAAGACCTTCGATTTTAGGTTAATCTCGCTCTTAATTTGTCCATTTTATCTTTTAGTGGACTTTCATCTCATTTATATAACCTCAAACTTGTATAAAAGATTGACATTTATTGATTTATATATATTACTCAACACACCATTATATGCTGATTGTACACGTGGTATTTTTTTTAACAAGTCGGGGCTCATACACAATATTGAATTGTGGTCTCATGTAAAAGCTCGTACTTCATTTGTTAATTGATATGTTCTCCAACATATTAAACCTAACTAAGATATATAGTTTATTATATTTATGGGAAGTAGTTTAATTATATTGATTAAATATAATCTTTTCTTGGGGAAAAATATGGCTAGTCTAAAAAAATAAATAAGCGAAATATGCGCCATTTTTTGGTTCGAAGCGTATGACCTCGTGAATGTTAAGATCCGTATCGGTGTTTTGATGCCAATTATAACCAAATCGGTGCACCTTCTAAACATTATTAATTGCAACGAACATCAGATATGAAAGACAAACCGTTTGTCTTCTTAAACAATTATCACCTGAATAAGCGTAGTGTTCTCGAAGCACATGGATACGGTCAACAAAAACATGGGAACGAGACAGAAATTCGAACTCCTCAACTTTGTATTTTATTTATTGGATACTGTCAATTAAATTCTATTTCATGAAGCTAGACCCCTCATATCACATGCTAGAGGATTATGTTATTTGCCGCCTAAACCCTCATATCACATGCCGAGTTGATTAAGGTATTTGCCGCGTATCATTTTTGTTATTAATGTTCGAAAGTGTATATTTTATTTGATAGAAATCTGAAGCTCTACCGACCGAATTTTAAAATTTATATTGGACGTTGTAACAACCGATTCAGAGATTGGACTTCAGGGATCAATTATTCGGTAAAATGATTGAAAGATTATACTTTTGTGAAATTAATAATATATCGTATCAAATCATATCTTACTTTTTTTTTTTTTTTTATGAATCAACCATATCCTACTTAGTTTACTTCTTATACATACAAAGGAAGACCTTGTTTAGAAAATATCTGAAGAACTGATTGATTGCTTCATTTTTATTTTCCTCGTTGATATGGTGTAAAATCAAACGATTAGTATTGCACTTTAGAAATTTGTCAGTATAATATCGGTTAATGGTCTCAACTGTTGGATCCTTTGTATAATTATTATGTGAGAGATAATAATATAAACAGTATCCGACATCGTTAAGAAAATAATAAGATAAAAGGTATTATAATTAAGTACCAAACTGAAAAGGGGCATATTGAAATGTCTATTAATTATGATAATTTGTCCAATCACTCTTGTAGGTGTAGATGGTGCATGGTAGGATATTTATATTCACGATTTTAGGTCTGAACAATGTATTAATTTGATCACTAGCCAGATCGAATGATTCAACAACTAAGATTTAAACAAAAAATGTGTATTTACTAGAATTCTATTTTCCTTCGGAAAAGCCACTTAAATTTTATTCAGAATTTCGGACCTATCTAAAGAAAAATAATTCATTTTCATTTCTCTCTAGTATTTTTGTAAAAGTGAAGAGTTTCTATAGAGACTACATTTGTTCATAGTCATTGGAAACTGACTTCACAGCTTTTTCTTTACCAAAAGATATTAGTAGTATTTGCACGTACAAATGCAATCAATTAATCAAAAATTTCTAACCAAAGATAGATCTTCAAATTCAATCGTTTTGTATTCCACTGTATGTACCGCGTATTTGTCATAATTATAATACGTGTTCTCATCCCAATCCAGAGAGGTTAGATGATAAAATGGTGCAAGAAATGATATACGTACAAAATTGTATGCGTGATCTTTTGCCTTTCAAACCCAATCTCTATCAATTTTTGTGATCATTAACCTTTCAAATAGTGGTTATTAGATTGTGCTCTAGTGTACGTATTTACGTAGATCACATCAGCCTTCATAATATATTTTTAAGGTGATTCTGAATCTAAAAACAAGTCCGCTTTTGGTTAAAAAATGACAATCAACGGCTTTCACATATAAAACTGAAGAATGAGAATTTACTCATATATTTAGGAAAAATATCAATTAATAGTTTAATAAAATCTATAGAAAGGAATAACATAAAATACTAAAACAAGATATAATCTTTCTGCTAAAATCACTGAACAACCAATTAGCTTTTTGAAGATTGTGTTCGTGTAAAGCAACACAAGGTTAGCTAGCTAGGGTTTGATCGACACTCGTGTTGGGAAGAAACCGC
Organism: Misopates orontium; assembly: GCA_946800315.1. NCBI lineage: Eukaryota > Viridiplantae > Streptophyta > Magnoliopsida > Lamiales > Plantaginaceae > Misopates > Misopates orontium. The sequence goes on along the minus strand of OX326952.1, from coordinate 32,352,796 downwards.
GTAAAAGAGATCACATGAGATGAAAATTTTCAAGTACTCTTTTATTACTTTTCCCTATTTCGATTTCAAATTGTCGACAAAAGATTTCTTGCGGGCAACTCAACTCGCTACTAACGTTTTGTATCGAAAAAGGTGTTCAACCTTTCTTGGGTTTTTTTTGATATTTATATGATCAGTTCAAAAATGGGTTGACAAACTAGGGTTTTCTCAATATTTTACTAATCCCAAAACGGAATAACTTTCTTTTTTGAAAACATAGCAAAATAAGCATAAAAAATATCATAATTTTGACTCTTACAAGATGCTCCTTATACGGCTTAAACAACGTTATTATAAAATATAACCTATTTTCCTTATAGTACAAGGTCGGTCAAGTTGCAAACATTTATATAATACGTTGATATATTACCTTCTAACGTCGGCAACCTTCGTTTCCACACTCACTTTTGCCGTTAACTTCGCCGCTGCTACTGAGCAATTAATTATTACTAATTTGATTTCATGCCATATGTCATTATTTCTGGTGTAACAATTAATTCTTCTCTTAAGTTTATTTAATATTAAAAAGTCACATGTCTAAGATGAGATCATCAATCGCAAGTCGGAATAATAATTATTTATAATTGCCATTAATTAACATTTCGAGAAGATTACATCAAACCACTACAAGAGGGTTCACATAATAATGAAGAGTAAACCACTTCACGTCCACAAGGACAGAGTGCACTCTCTAATTCAAAAAAGAAAAAAGAAAACATAGAAAATTGAGAACTCAATATCCATAAGGAATTATTGAGTAAAAAAAGAGTGAAGTAAAAATAAAAATGGGATTAGACAAATATTTCAAACTAAACTTATCGTTCACGTTCACGATCATTGAACGATAGCCGAAAAACCCACTTGCTAATCAACTTTCTTCTCGAGTTCTTGCTAGAAGTGCGTGCACCATCACTACCCCTAGCTGCAGTGATGTCGTTAACAAATAATTTTATACGTTGTATCGCGAGTTCCAGTGTTTCTTCAGACATGTTCGCGAAACAAACCCGGAACCAACCCGGTTCATCACAATGACACGAAGAACCGGGCGAGATGTTCAACCCGACTTCGTAAACAATCTTTTTCCAAAGATCAATTTCCGCTTCAAAAGTGTTGGAGCTCAACAAATGCCTCATATCCACCCAACAAAAAAGACCCGCGTTGCTCTCCAAGCACGAAATCCCGGTACTTTTTAATCCTCGTACGAGCATAGCATGACGGTTTTTTAACCGTTTTTGATTCTCAACAATGTAAGACCTCGCAAACTTCTTGTCCGAAAGCATGGCGGATAGTAAGTATTGAGTTTGCGAAGAAACCAACCCAAAACTAGACATTTTTGTCGCGGCCGCCACCACAACTTGGTCATTTGAGTAAATGCATCCGACCCGGAAACCCGGAAGGCCCAAATCTTTTGACAAACTGTACACTATGTGGACCCGGTTCCATAGTTCTTTATCATCAACGTATTTTCGGTTCTTGAGAACTTCCATGACGCTGACAAAATTCGGGGAATTAAAAACCGTACCCGAATAAATTTCGTCGCTAATGAGATGAATGCCCTTTTTGTCAATGAATTTGACTAGGAGATTGAGTTCTTGGCGGGTCAGGGTTATGCCCAGCGGGTTTGAAGGATTCGTCACTAAAACTCCCTTCACTTTAAGATTACGCTTTTGGGCTAGCTCATAAGCGTCCTCTAAAGCTGGTGCAGTAATTCTGAAGCCATTTGAACTAGTGCATTGAATTGGTACAATTTCAACTCCGGTTCGCCACTTGAGGTCCCTATCGAATCTGCATTAAATAAGTTTCGTTTCTATGTTAGGAAAAATAATAAAAGTCAAACAATAAATATATGTATTTTAATTGTCGTTTTCATTAAAAGCTAAAATTGTAGAAAAATAGATGTTGATTTATATATTTTTTAAGTGCAATCTGTATATTTATTTTTTTGTTACGCTGACATATGTACGTACCCTGGATAGTAGGGTGTAGGGAGAAGAAAAGCGTCGCCTGGCTCGGCAAGGCAAAACATGAGAGTTTCGTTGGCGGAGGTGGCGCCGGCGGTGAGTACTAGTTTGTTGGGGTCGAAGTTGACTTTGTTGCCTCGAATTTCCGACATGAATTTTACCATTGCCTGCATACACATAAAATTACACGAATTAGATTAATTCATGTGGACATTTTATATGCTTATGTCTAGTACTAGGTTAAATATTGGTATCTCATGCTTACATTCTTGAAAGCTGGAAGGCCATGATAGTCTTGAAATAGAGCAAGCTCTCTAAAAATGGACTCTCCATTTCTTTTAAACCCGGAAGCATCGGGGTTTTCTGACAGCCATGATTCGAGCATATCGAAGGAGAGCTGCATAAAATTTAAATTTTTAGATGAGACGACAATTTAACGTAAATAGCGAAATTTTGGTTAGTCATTTCGATAAATATTTGTACCTGATTCTCTGCGAGGCCCATCTGGATAATTCCTTTGGGATTTAGGACAGCATCATATGGGTTCTTCTCGTACTCCTCCCATCCCAGAAAGTAGGAGGAATCTTGACCGTGAGAATTACACGTGGCTTTTCTTGAGAGGGCCATTTTTTCTTTCAGATGAATTTAGTTTGGCAGATGTCTGAAAATTTTGTCGAGTTAATGTTCAATTGGAAGTAGGGGTTTGGTGTTTGAACAAATAAAGATTTAGCTTGCAACTAAGAATGTTTAGAGAGAGAAAGAAGAGAGATATTGAAGATTTTTGGAGTGAGAAGGTATGTTGCTATCTGAGCATATCCGGGGGTGGGTATATATAGGAATTTATCATTAAAGAACTCGACACGTCATGTGTCGCAGATATGTTTTTTGACCGGTGTGAGGTTTTCTGCACTATAGTTTGCTTAATTTTGGGGCATTATATGCGGTTCCAACGCGCTTCACTACTATATTTCCTCATGTTTTAAGTATGGTTTCTCACTAAATTAAAACAAACCAAAAAAGAGTATTATGAGACAAAATGCTGTAATAAAATTTGAGTCCTTAATAAATTCATGTCACCTAACAATGGTTATATGATAAATATTTGATTTCTTATTCTTCTAACCCCACATGTATTAAGATCTTACCGTTAATTATATACACATGTTGTAAATTTTACAATAATTCAAAAAGTGGCAAATAGGTTGACACATAAAATTGGACCAATTAATTAATTATCATCTAATTGATCTTATTATCCAATCTCAACTTTTTCCGCTGTCGAAACAATAAATTTAGTAAGCAAACTAATGAGTTTCTATTAAAAGTATACACTATGTAGGTTGTATATAACCTGCATGTGGGAATATTTGCCATATATAGTTTAATCTGATCCAATCGTTAAACCAAACACGTATATCATTGATAGATATACGAACATTTTTAATATTATCAATTGGAATAAATATAATTTGTTACTCTTTTATTTATTCAGAATTATAGCGAATTAGCAAGTTTATCGCAAGTTAAATTTCAATAACCAATTTCTTTCTTTTTTCATACTTGATAAGGAAGTTTGCCTTCGTTTATTGATTACACAAGTTGGTTGGTGTACTTTATCACCCATGATTATATATAATTGTGTAACATGATAAATCCATTTCAATAGAAGAAATATAAATTAATTTAAATGTGATTTCAGATAGTCTAATTATATCTCAAAAATATTTTAGATTACTAATCAATACATTAGATATAAAGAGTTGGACATTACCTTTTTGGTTTGTTGGGGGATTCTCAGGAATCAACCTCGTAAGTCAGTCCAGATATTCTTCTCTTATTTCATTTTCTGAAAAATTATTGTTTCTTAATTAATTTATCACTTACTAACAAAATTGTTTAGAAAGTGTACCGACAGCGAATCCGCGGAGTGAAGACACAATGGCAAAAGTGGAACAAAGCCCATACATAACTGGACCAGAAACCGTGCTTTGGTCCATAGCTCCCCCAGCTACACGGGCCCATCTCCTACTTTCATGTCGACCACTCACTCTCTCTCTCTCTCTCTCAATCTTTTTCACACGTACTTAATTATTTATGGAAGTAATTTATTTAGTGATACAACATTTTCAGTTAGTCAACCTCTAATACTCAGCACAGCTGAGTTCCCTTAATTCATACCAATTAAAAAGCGACTTATATCTTATTAACCAAATATCCTTGAGGAATACCTAAATTGGTACTAGGAATCAAATAATTACTTTCACGAGAAGAGAAATTATTGCTTTTAGGTAAATTAAAATTGTACTTGAACATGTGCAATAAATTTCTAAGAAATTTTAGTAGGTATTTTACGTCTTCGGATATCATTACATTTATCGTCCTAACCAAGTGGTTGTTTTCATACTTTTTTTCGCAAATTATCATGGTTTCACATGCTATATATATATATATATATATATATATATATATATATATATATATATATATATATATATATGGTACAATTTATAGTTGAATCCAGAGATTTCTAATGTCAATTCTGCTATACACTTTTACCAACTTTTCTCTTTCTCTTTGTATATGGCAGAAAAACAGATACGACCTGATTCTAAAAATGCAACAAACTTGGAAATCAAGAAAATGATCTTGCTGTGTAACATGATAATTACTTCAAATCTCTAAAAGGGCAAAACGATGAGTTCCGCCGTGAGTATTCGCTACTTGATTACATTAGTGTCACAATCACAATCACAGGATATTTTAATGACAATATGTTGTGTCGGTTTTGGTGTCAAAACAAATTTTGGTTTATGTAATAAAAATTTGATACTAAGTATAGATTAAAATTTTCGTTTCTCAAATTATCCATTTCCCCATTCACAGTGAATCATGTATAATACTGCACATATAACATTGACATAAAGATTGATACACCATCTGACACAAAAGAATTGGAATGGATCACAAAACCTAAGATTGCTTAAAAAAAGGTTTAGCTTTTGAAAACCATTTTATTTTAAAGTAAAAGAAACAGGGTTATTAAATAGTGACTTACATTAATATAAATAAGATACTACGGCTGGAATGAAATAGCAAGGTAGGTGACATTGTGTGCCCGGTGCCCGCTGATTTGGAGGCTTGGTTATTCTCTTTTTGGCATGCATTTGTATTAAGAAATGTGAATCCAAATAGTGAGAGACAGCTTGATGGCATAATCAATGTCTGATTTGCTTTTTAAGTTTGGTGTTGTTGAACTTAAAAGTTAAACCTCCTAATTCCCAATACAAAAAAGTATATATAAAAGTTAAATATTAGCTAAAAGGCACCCCCTGCACTGAGTTTTCCTATTTTCTTATGGAACCGCTATTACGAGTGAAGGATCTGCGATACTTCATTACCTTTTTATAATTTGACTTGAAATTGAAAATAAAAATGTTGAACCATATGCTTTTCTGAAGGAAAAAAATGAACAAAGTAACTTACTGATCACTTACTAACCAGCTACTACCTTATAAAAATTTCAGCAATTGCAAACACTTTTGTTTGTTATATATATAATAACAAAGTTTACATGTATATAACTTCTCGTGTAGTATGATTAGATAAGTTGAGGAGTAATTAATATTTGTGATAATTAGGCACATAAGTTAGTTCAATATTTCTTGAAGCAGGAATGATCGGTTCAATAATGACCGACTAAATATGGGATATGATATAATGTCTGTAGGTATTTTAAGACTTAATTTAGTATATAACCTTAAAAGGTAAATTATTAAAATTGATGACATTTATGATTCCGACAAGATTAAAAAATAAAAGTTTTATCTGTTTTGTTAACGTAGTCAAATGTGACATTATACGTGATTGACTGACGGGGCATGGCACTGGGATTTTGGACATGGTTAGATGAAGACTGCTAATTAATGACAATTAGTCATTAGTCTTGCGTTCAGCATGTCTAATTATCCCCAACCACGGAGCAAAGCTGGTCTCAGAAACGGTAAACACTTGATTAATCAATTAATTAAGTTATAAGGGACAAGAAACAACATGTTAGGTAAATGTCATTTTTGAAATATTATTTAAACTGCAAACCGTAAACTTTACTATGTTATAGCGCTAAAATAAAATTATTTCTCGAGAATTTCATATAAGGTGCTCTTGGCAAAAAGATTTACTTCACTTATAAACTGGACAGGCTATAAATAAGATACAAAGTCACAGTTAATGTGGAATTGTAATCACCAAATCAACCCCAAATATTAGAAAGAAATAAAGAGACATATGTTATCAAGAATTGACCATTTCTCAATTATATTATTAATATTGTTATTATTACTATCATTCATATAAAAACTTCTAACTTGAATTCTATTCACATACAAGAGGTAGCAGACCCACATGACGAGTTTTCACCCATCTGTGTTAAAGTATAATAGCAAAAGAATCACATTTCTCGGCAAACTATTAAAAAGAGTTCAATCTTGTTGAATTGTCAATAAGACGAAAACCTAAGCAGTGCCTTATTTAGTATACATGTAATAAAATGATTGTAGAGGGGGCCACGTGGTTTGTTGTGGGAGAGGGGTGATTAGGGCATGTGAAGAGGCTTGTTAAGTGCCCCCACAGTTCAAAAGATGAAGAGTGGGGATAAAAGGGACCAATTAATATTAAGGGAGATTAAATGTTTATGGTGACAAGTAACATGACTTCGACATTTAAGTTCATCCCTTACCAAGTCTTCCGAGGAGAACACAGCGTAGGACCATTTTGCTCCTACTATTTTCAACAACGTTGGCCCCTCTTCAAATGGCTCTTCGGTCCACAAGAAATCTGTGTCAAGATGGTGTGTTCGTCTATGTGTCATCGATAGTTTTATGTTAAGCGTAATGTAGATTTAAATATTTATCTAATCACTCATCACCTTGTACCTTGTATATGAAGATTTCATCGCGATCTACGTGCATGTACCGCATATCTAAAGACAACACAAAAAATACCACACAATTTGACAGAGGAAAAATTGACTACTCCAAAACTATTAGTTTAATTGTTTGAATTCGTATGCAAGTATTACATATAAATTGTACTTCAAAAATATAATTAACATTACAACTTAATACACTGTATTCTTGTAGCAAAATGTTAAAACTCATTTCGTAAATTTATATACGTTTTGAGTTTTATCACAATAAAAGGTTTCTCACACACACACACACAAGTGTTAGATAGTTATGTTTGAGTTATCACTACTAAATAATAACTATAAGTATACGAAAGAACTTTTTTTTTCTAATTCCTATGATGTAATTGAAGCTAATCGGCAGAAACGAATCAATTTAGATAGTCTTTTGTGGCTTTGGTGGCGACTAGATCAACGTGTTATTGCTTCAAGAGAAACATTAATCCCACAAATGGATAGCGACGGCGAAAAAAATTTCATTGCTTAAGTTACTTTGTTTTTTTTTAGTCGGATAGTCATTTTTAAGTATGTATTAATCACTGTCAATTAATAATGACAACTTAGTTGACAATTGTGACTAATAAAGTTATCGAGCAATTCAAATACAATCGTTATCAATGTATAATTGTATTATAGCTGCGATCGATATACTCGTCACCTTGGCAAAATTACAATGATTGAAACGATTTATAATTCAGTTAATATTAATTTTATACTGTCTATATATCTGTTTCAATTCATTTGTAGAGTTGGTCAATCAACTAAACTACTTTGTAATGATGTAAATAAATTTAAGAATTTAAAAGCATCAAAAAATTATTATTGTATTATAAGTTGACGATTGTGCAAAATTAAAGTTGTTCTATTTTCATATCAATTTTGTTAAGATTTTGTGTATTTAATTACTACACCTGAATATTAATCCGTTATAAATATATATGCGCGGTGCGTGGGTTAGGTGGGTGGAGTAATATTTGTACGTGAATCGTATCATAGTAAATATATAGTAATAGATTAAAGTTTCCAATACGTCTTTATCTGATAAAATATTTTTATTTTTGATTCAATATAGATGTAAATTGAGAACATTTTAAGCTGATTGAAGAAGTTTATTTTCATGATATTCTTGAATTTTTTTTTCTTCCAAAAAGTCTAAAAACTAAGGGGATCCTTAGTTTTTAGCTAGCTTGAACGTACCTCAAAAACAAATGTCGTTAATACATACTCGTACTTCATATGATCCATTCTTTAATATCAGAAATCTTAAGATTCATTAAAATAATTAATTCGGAATGTCGTCGATTTAGGAGCTTCTTCCCATGAGTTGAAGCCTTCAAAGTGTTAGTTAATTTGCTACACGGTTTACATTAAAGGCCAACTTCTTGCAAGTCAATGAAAGTTACATATAACAACTTGACTACATAAGCTCAAATAGCGTAGAGACGTAAATGCATGATAACTCCAGGTCCTTTTATGCTTCAACAAATATTTATGTTAGATGAGAAGTGAGAACCAAACAAAGAAATTATTAGTAATTTGGTTCAGAGATATTCCGCTGACTTTAATAGAATTAAGTTCTAGGGCTAAAAACTCGATTATTTAATTAACCTTTTGACTTTTTCTTACATCCTTAGTCAACCTTTCTGAATCTTGCATATTCATATTCCTCGCAAAATTTAGGGATTGCCAGGGAAGACGTTGAATTTGTGCGCGCTTGCAATGGTCAATACCTCTAAACAAAACAAAATTTGAACAAGTCAAAGGTCATGATTCTTATGTGTGTATGTAGAATTGATGTTGCTAGCTAGTAGAGTTGCGCCTCAAAGTCCCTCTTGTAACAATTATAGTGCGTTAATATGTTGGTTTGTAATTTAGTTTGAGTATCAGTTCGTGAATTAATTAATCGAATATTATTCAGCCAAGATTATTATTACTGCGTGCAGTCTACATATTTTAAATTACTTAACTACTAGTTAATTTAGAGTATGGGACGAAGTCTAACTCATTCTAATTAACTAATTGGAGTATGTACATAGGTATATATTCCTTGTCCTCTAATATGTAATATTCATAACGATCTCAAAAATGAAATATATCACTTGTCCAAATCGAATAAGTGTACAAGTTTACATATTGTCATAAGTAAGCAAATCCAAATCCATATTTTTCTATCCTTTATTAACATATATAACAAAATCTCACCAAAACTTTGGAATCATTTCATTTATGAGTAAAGGCCCCATGCACGCTAGTTCTGGTCTTTCATGTTTCTTTCGGACTAGCATATATTTTGTCAATACATATCTATATAGGTTGTCAGAACTTGCAATCACGTATGTACTACTGAACGTTCTAGTCAAATGATCAATATCCAAGTACGAAGCTGATTAATCATTACTACCAAAATTATTAATTTGGTCTACCACGATGAAATTCAGAATCAGTACAAAATATTCATTAGTGACCCATATGACTACTAATTCCAGCTTTGACCGAAAGGGATATTATTTTGTTTGCATACGCTTGAATGCCGGAGGTGTTGATTTGCGAGGATCAATTCATTGGCATGTAAATAAGGAACTGATCAGTCGAGATTTGTGCAATCCAAATACATGGGCTCCATGGTGTGGACTATTTACAACCCAACAAAAACCCATGGGTTGGAGAGTAACAGAACAAACATTGTCGAAGCAATAGCGCCTTTATAATTACTCATTTTGGTACTTAGAGTGGGATACTTGATAAGAGGCAGCGGCATTCAATCCAAACGGCTAATACTATGGATTCTGCTTGCACGAAATGGAAGATATCGATAAATAGAATTACATATAGTTCACTAACATGGCAAACGGACACATGATCGATGATTCTAAGAATCTAAGTAAGCTCTACTATAACATGTAATAAATGGTATTTGTAAATTATAATTTCAAATTTTATACTACTCATTATTAAAGATTAGAAAATCTCATCTTCACTAAGTTGTAAAATATGCAGATGCAAAATTAAATTCCACCAACTTTTTTGTCCCTTTTGGTGATGTTGAACAAGAATATAAATTTGCCAGGCTAGTTGGCCAATTCTTTCAGGGAACTACTGGTCATGTTGCCACCAATACTTACGAAGGAGCACGATTCTTTGTCTAAGGAAAAAATTTGTACCAATGATAGGCTAAATGATTACGAACAATTTTGATAAACATATGTTTCATTTTCGGAATTGCTAGTCTCGACATATCTTGCATTCTGTTTAAGCCTGTCTATTTTTGCTTCTTTTTCTTGGCCTGTCGTGTTAATCACTAGACAATATTCCGACTATCAAATTGGTTTTGTGCTTACAATTTGGCAAATTGTTGAGATAGCTGTACTAAAAAAAAAAAAAAAATCAAAAGCAACATGATGTCTCTCATAAAACATAAATATCCTAAACCATAACACGATATGGCCAACTTGCCTAAGCGCCCTTGTACCATGATCATAGTATTAGTATGAACATTTCTTTCCCTAAAATTGTCAATATAAGGAGAATATTGGAGAAGGAAAAAACGTCGCAATAACATAAAAGGCATATCCATAAAATGGGTCAATTTATATAATAACATATTGGAATTATATCTTAGAGGATATTACATTTGTTAAATAGGCACAAAAAATGATCAATTTTCTTATAACCCTAATATTTCTTTGCTTACCTAAGCAAAATGTTGGTGAAATATATATTTTCTTTTTTGTCATGATCCAAAACCCTACATAATCCTTAACTTCCCATATCCTGTAATAAAACATCAGGTATGTTAGTGCTACTACTAAGGAAGCATGAATGCTGACAACTTCTGCTATTGAAGTTGGCAGTGATTTAAAATATCCACTTAGATTGCATGTAGTAGCTAGCCGCCAAATGCCACCTGAAATTGTGCCTAGATATATATATGAAAAATTGATGACATATTTTTTTTTTTCAAAAGGGCTAGAGAACTAATTATAAATATCAACTCACATTAGACTCAATAGCAATGGCCCATTGATTCTCCCTCAACCATGTTCATTTGCCTCCCAGAGACTAAATATCACAGACCTGCAGGCCCTTTACAGTTCATTTCGGCCAATTTTGATCTGGTGAAGTACAACTTAATTATGACAATTTGATGTATATATAGACCCAATAACTGAACTTTAATGGGCTTGACAGCCGAAGAGAACATGGACGATTATTATTTCATGAAATATGAAGTCAAGTGTCATGGCTTGTTGGAAAATATTATAGAACATTAAATTTTCGAAGTCTTTATAATCTTAAGCTTCTAGATGATGCATAAATTAAATATAAAATCAAAACCAAATTAATGAAAAAGTCATGTAAATCACGTGTTCGGTTAATAAAAAGAAAAACTACACACAACACGCGACGAGCTTATTGAAATTATAAATAATAATTGTTTATCAACTCTACAAGCTTAGGCTTTTAAATTAGAAAATGAATCAATTAGGTATAGTGTCAGACCAAGTAATCACAGTTTCGAGTTAGACCGCCACCTATTTGAAGTGTCACGTTTGAGGCTTCACAAAAGGATTACACCTTACGTGTATAAATGTTTACCTTTTCTAAAAGGTTAAGCTTACACGATGCAACAACATATAAAGCCTAAAACCCCATACTTTTTCTAGACTGTGAATCTTCGTGCTACTTAAAGAATTGACGTGTATGTGTTTCGGATTGTGGAACCTCAAGTAATTTGTACGTAAATCTTTTTAGGGTGTTCTAGGTAGACTGCATAAAATTTAATTAGGGTTACGTGTCTAATACAAATAGCATACTTATGTGATTATAATTTTCACTAATAAAAAAAAAAGTTGTGAAAAATATTTGTGGCTTGACGGTGTTTCCAAACGGAGACCTTTTGACAACTAGGTAGACATTTATATGCATTTGTCAGCTCTGCGGGTGTATACTTTTCTGCAATTGTATAAATTGTGTAGCATGTGTTTATTCTCAATCCATTTTCGAGTGAAGCCCATTGTGCAACTGTCCAAAACCCAAACAGGCCATAAGTATGACCATTGACCCAATAACAAAGGATGCTATTTTATTTTAGTATAAGTTGGGCCTCCAGTACTAGTTGGAAGGCCCAAATCTTATGAAGAGTCGGAGACTCCCCTGCAATTACGGCAACATGCATAGACTACAACGAAAATAAGATAGTGTAAATGTGCAATAGATAGTGTAAATGTGCAATAGATATTTGATCCATCCAAAAAAAAAAGGTGCAATAAATATTTGACTACAACGAAATTACAAGGAATTGATCGTGCTAAGATTTAGAAAAGAGAAAAAAACTAAAAATTAAGGGACATGCTGAATTAAGACTTTGTGATATAAAAGAAGTGTTTTGCGACCAATACTTGGACACCTTTTACATAGTCTTTTATCCCATTTCATCAACATTTTCTGCTGCAATAAAAACTGAATAACGGCAGGTATATCTACTATGTTTGTTTTTTAATTCTACAGAACTAGTGACGTGATTTGAGGTGGAAAATTTGGCAAGACGACTTATAAGAACTCTTTTCGGCAGATTGCTCAAACTTTTGTGTGGCATCTTCATTCTCACTTAAGCTTGCCTGAGAGAAAAACTGAGACCACCACGTCGAGCTCCGCATTTTGGCCTATCAAAAGAAATCAATTTCACAAGTATCATTGTATAGTTATGAAATAAAGAAACGCCACACTAATTAATATTTGACCACTTAATGATTTCTATTAAGCTTCGGTGTTGGCCTTAATAATTTTAGAACTCTTTAAATAATAATAAACAAAAGATGTTTTCTACCAAAATGGTACATCAATCTCTATGTAGCACGATATACTTTTGACACGTGTAATAGTTCTAAGGTGAAAATTTATATTTATAGTTTTTAACCATTCACCATCATGTGTGTCGAGAATGAGATCCACCATAAATTAGGTATATGTACCGTATATTTAATTGTGAAACATAGAGTAACTCGGGGTGCAAAAGAATTGAATTGTCAATACATATACGTGAAAAATGTACAAATTACGATGCAGCTACAACTTACCGGACGCCCAAACTTAGATAGTCCTGGTACTTTACTTCTCGAATTAGTGGGATAACCTGAATCAATTAATCCAAAATATATATATATATATATATATATATATATATATATATATATATATATATATATATATATATATATATATATATATATATATTCAATCAAGCAAGTAGATTTTCAGCAAATTCCCTAACTCACATTCATGTATATTTTCAAATTTCAATAGACACAATTTTATTCACATGTTCCACATACCTGCATATATAACAAGATCATCACTTGACACTCTTGCCAACTCTGTAAGAGTTTTGTTCAAGTATCTCGGCGACAGATAATCCACTGCATCTGATATGATAACAAGGGAAAATGACTTAGGCCTGTAAGGTAAAGGAAACTTAATGTCGGCCACACGAACCAATCCCCTTCGCACGAGATTTTTGCAGGTTCTATCGGCATCTTCGTCTTCTATATCGTATGGTTCGATACCCCACGCTTCAGTTTCTTCCTCTTGTAATAAATTTGAGACAACGGAACAAGTATCAGGTCCAACGTGTAAGATCTTTTGCATATTGTCACCGTATGCTGTCTTTAGAAAAGGGATCGTGCGGTGAACCTCGGACGTGCAGTGGAAATCCCCTGTAAAGATGTTAGAACTGGTGCTTAAATATGTTTTCTACGGTGACATGATTGAGTAGAAGAAGATTTTTGGAGTTTGAGAAATTGTGAAGTTTACCTTCTATTTTGCTAACTGGGTGTTTGATCCCATATTCACCTATATATAGTGAAACTTACAGTTAGTTGATGCAATTAAAAAGGCGAAATTGATCTCTACAAAAGAACGGCATGGATCGTCTATACTAATTTTTGTGACACCCCGTGTCTCAGTTGATGATACGTGCTCTTAATACGTGGAAGTAGATAGTTTTATGGCAATTGCAGTGACACAGAAAAAGTAGCTTAGACGATCCATGTTGTTCAACCGATATGCAACAATTGAAAAAATGGGGATTCAAATATTTAATCTATGTTTTCAATGTGAAGGCATACCTGAGCGACCGAAGAAATATCCAATAATGAGGAATAATCCCTGTAAATTTAAAGTATTAATGAAATTTATTAAAAAAGAAACACCATAGATACGATTCTTAATGTTGGAAGAGTTTATGTTCATGTGTGTAAATTCTATTAATTTACTTAATGTTGACCTTAAAGTATGCAAAAACTATAAATTATGAACATGTAAAGTACCAGGAATGCTAGGACTTTGGGCAACAAATATGGAGAACGAGATTTAGGATTTAAGATCCTCCACAAACTTCTGTAACGTCGATTTGAATTTGTGGATCTCCTTGCCATGCCTAAAAATATTGTTACACCAGGAAAAATAATCAACAATTAATGATGCAAAAGTAAACAATTGGAATGAGCTGAAAATTGTTTCACTTCAAATGCAACCTTACCATTCATATTCAAGATGAGTACTTAATTAGGAAATGTTAGAGATGTAGCAAAACGATGCAATTTCATTACCAGTAATCTTGACAGTAATATAGATAAGTGAAATACAAAATGGTGAAAAGAAGAACGAATGTGTTTCTTTCTTTTTTTCCTATTGAATCGTGTAAAAATGTAAAAAGAGATGTGTGTAGTAAAGAGTGAAAGCAGAGAAAGAAACCTCAGAAAAAAATGTTTGAAAGCGTTCAACTCGAATAGAAGAGTGTGGATCTGAACCTCGGATCAAACGTTAGTAATGCCACGTTTGTGCATCTCTTTTCTTGGATCATGGATACGTGTCTGTTTTTATATGACTGAATTGAAACAAAAGTCAATAGGAAACCCGGCGTACTTCTAGTTCTTCTCCTTAATTCAAAAAAAAAAGTTCTTCTCCTTAATTAAATACGAATAAACAATGCATTACAAAATATTTATTGTCCTAACATGTTGTGACAAACTTAAGGAGTTGCGCACTCCACGTTCACTCAACGAAACAATCGTGATAAGTAATTTTCGATCATTCAGAGTGAGCAATAGACAGATTTTTATCCAAAATTGTGTTCTGCAATCTAAAATCAAAGATATTCCAATTTTAATGCATGAACAATATATCTTTTCAAAATATGTTAACAAATGTTGGAAAGTTGTGAGAAGTACGTTACATATTTTGTAAAAGTTTAGGTTTACTGCACATTCCTCTTTAAATAACTCGTTAAGCACAACATATTGATTAAGCCACTTTGTGTGTTATTCCACATATTAAATCACTATACACATTCCACGTATCAAAATTTAGAGAACATGTCATCACATCCACGAAGTGAAATAGGTCTTACCAAGTTATTAAGAGGATGTTGAAAGATTATTATAACTATTCGTATATAAGAAGCCCACATTTCATTCTCTAGCCACTTGTGATAATCATAATCTCAACATACTTAAAACATGTTAAACACATAGACGTTATTATGGCTCGGCATTTGTCTCCGTAGCTAACTCTTACACCAACTGATGAAGTCCAAATTTTACAAAGAAACAATAACCGCCATAACTGCCACAATACAAGATCCTATCCTTCAACTAATCAAACTCAACTGCCTTCTTAAAAACCTCACACACGCCTCAAAACACTCTGATGCTCTGCATCTCTTCCAACAAATTCACTCATCCCACATATTAAAACCCGATCACTACACTCTATCAACAGCCCTCACCGTGTGTGCTAATCTCCACAGTACCACAATAGGCACGCAGCTCCATGCCCACTCCATCCAATCAGGACTCGCCGTTTTTCCTCACGTCGCAAATACTCTGCTTTCACTGTATGCAAAAACAGGGGATTTACTTTCAGTCAAAAGGGTCTTTGATGAAATAAAGAACCCTGATGTTTATTCGTGTACGACGTTGTTGTCAGCTTGCACAAAACTGGGTGAAGTTGAATATGCACGTTGGGTGTTTGATCGAATGCCTCAGGGGGACGTGGCGGTGTGGAACGCGATGATCACGGGGTGTGCGGAAAACGGGCACCACAGGGTTGCTTTTGAACTCTTTAAAAAGATGCATGTTTTGGGTGTGAGAGGTGATAATTATACGTTTGCTTGTGTGTTGAGTTTATGTTCTTTGGAGGAGTTTGATCTTGGGAGGGTAGTGCATGGTTTGGTGGTAAAGACTGGATTTTGTTGCAGGGCGTCGGTGATTAATTCGTTGGTGAGTATGTATTTTAATTGTAGAAGTAGTGAGGATGGTTATGGAGTGTTTAAAGAAGTGGGTTGTGAGTATGGAGATGAAATAACTTATAATGCCGTTATAGCTGGTTTGGTGAACATGGAAAGAGATGAGGAGGCTTTGTGGATGTTGAAAGATATGCATAGTGTCAGTCTGAGACCGACGGAATTGACTTTTGTGAGTGTTATGGGAGCATGTTTTTGCTGGAGATTTGCCAGTCAAATACATGGCCAAGCAATAAAGATCGGCTTTGAAGATTGTACTGCTGTCAATAATTCAGCAATAACCATGTATTCTAGTAGTGGAGACCTAAATTCAGCATATTTGGTTTTTTATAGATTAGAAGACAAGGACATCGTGACCTGGAATGCCATATTAGCAAGCTATGCTCAAGAAAAATTGTGCGCAGATGCCATATTGTTATACATTCAAATGCAGAGGGACGGCATTAATCCAGATGAGTTTACTATTGGAAGCTTACTAGCAAGCTCAGAGTCGCTTGTGGTAGTCACGATGATTCAAGCAGTTGTATTTAAAAACGCACTTATCGTGAAAACCGAGGTTTCAAATGCATTACTTTCTGCTTTTTCTAGGCATGGTGAAATAAACCAGGCTAGCAGACTCTTCAATGATATGTGCTCCAAGAATTTGATATCTTGGAACGCTATGATATCAGGATATCAGTTAAACGGATTGCCTGCAGACGGTCTGCAAATTTTTTTTGAACTTCTTCACTCGGGATTGAGACCAAATCACTACACTCTCAGCCTTGTTTTGAGCGTTTGTGCTAGCATCTCAGACGTGCAGCATGGAGAAA
Organism: Misopates orontium; assembly: GCA_946800315.1. NCBI lineage: Eukaryota > Viridiplantae > Streptophyta > Magnoliopsida > Lamiales > Plantaginaceae > Misopates > Misopates orontium. Next base: position 32,335,720 of record OX326952.1, on the reverse strand, counting down.
AAGTCCACGCTTATGTTCTGAAATTTGGGTACTTCTCTCATACACTGCTGGGAAATGCTCTCATTGCATTGTATGCGAAGTGTGGAGATCTGGTTAGATGTTCGCGAGTTTTCCATGATATGAAAGAAAAGGACATCGTTTCCTGGAATTCAATTATATCTGCATATGCACAAAATGGAGAAGGGGGGGAGGCTATTCAATGTTTCGAAGCTCTGCAATATTCAAGTGGAATCAAACCAGACAAAGCCACATTCACCGCCATTCTTTCAGCTTGCAGCCGCTCAGGTTTAGTTGTCGAAGGGATTCAGATCTTCCACATGATGGTGGAAACTTACGGTATTGAGCCTGAGATAAACCATTTTTCTTGCATCGTTGACCTCTTGGGTCGTGCTGGATTTCTTGATCTTGCTGAGAGACTGATTGATAGTAAGAGGATTGGCATTGATCCTAGTGTTTGGTGGACTTTGTTTAGTTTGTGTGTAGCTCATGGCCATCTGCAGTTGGGAAGTATAGTTGCAGAGATTCTTTTAGAAACTGGAAACGATGATCCCTCAGTTTATGTTCTTTTGTCGAATCTCTATGCCAATGCAGGAGAATGGCAAGAGTCGGCCAGTGTGAGAGAGTTGATGAAGAAATATGGGGTGATGAAACAGCCTGGGAGCAGCTGGATCAGATAGTTAATGAATTTCAGACAATACTCAAGCTGCTTTGGTCTTCTATGTAACATTAAAGTGGCAGAGTTTGTAGTCATTCTCAATCTAAAAAGTAAAAACACTTGAATGTCATCTGTTGGTTGCCTCTTACCATTTCAAAATCCATTGCCTTCCAACTCTTACAGGTACCTTATGCTACATATGTTAGAAGCCACTTTGGTCAAAAAAAAGAGGTGGAAGGGTAGGAAAATTTATTTCGTGTAATTGTTGCAGGATGACGTAGTACAAGAGATTACTATGTCATGGTGCAAGAGATCACTATGCAGGGTTTCCTAAATAATATGACACTGAACTTGTCATGATCCAGTCTCAATTATCTTCACATAAATAACTGATTTAACTCCAATACATCATCGTGCACCGGGCAAAAGAAATATTTATTCAAGGGGAGGGAGGGGAAGGTTTTTCACATCAAGATTATCAGGCGCGTGGTTCTTGTACTTTTAGATAGGAAGTTGGGGGAGAATTAGTTCTAACATACAACCATACAGAATTTAATCATTTGCCGATGCTAGATGAACCATAGATCTTGATCGAAAAGAGTTCTAACTAAAATAATGGGAAAAATATAATTAACATTTTTCTAGGACAAAATTGGCACTAAGATACAATACACAACTAGACTATAAATTTATACAATTCATCAGTAGTATCAACTCAAACTGCATTTCTATTCCTCTAGTTCACTTTCTTTTACAGTAAGATGGTTCTCAGCTACTGAATCAACACTAATACACTAAACAAAAAACAAACTTCTCTTTGGATCTTGGCAATGATATGCTCATTTGACTGGAGGAGCTTTAGCTCGATGATACGCTGGTACTGTGGAAGGAAAGAACATTTGTCGAACACCTTCTGCTTTTATAATGGGAAAGATGATCCCTGATGCTCCCTGAAACAAAAAAGTGTGGTTTTAAATTCTAAGAGTCGGTTTAAGAAAAGTAACTTCGTGTTCCAATTCTAATTTCTACTTGGAAAGCAAACGAATCTTAGCAAATGAAAATTTTAGCTCAAATATGTAGAAGAAATGCTCAAATACATACCGAAATTAATTTAGCTCCAATCCACAGTCGTTTAGGAGAAGGAAACGGAATTAACAAGCGACCAACACCATATATGGCAACCGCAAAAAAGTGGAGCACCAAGCTCAGTGGTCGAGGATTTAGACCAGAAAGCAAAGCAATGGGACCCCTAGAACAAGATCCGCCAAGGCTCAAGTAATCGAAACAGGCTTCACGCATTTCGTTCCTTGCTTGATCAGAGGAGGCAGAAAAAACTTTGTATAATGCATTAGCCAAAGTGTTAATAGTAGATGCCACGGGCTGCGGCCAAATGGAAAAGGATAAAATGGTTAATATAGAAACAAGTAAGGCAACTATATTGCTTGAGCTTGAACATTTAAAATTGAAAACTGAGATTCTTATGCTTGATGTCCCCATATATTTAAGGGAAATGTGGGGATTTCCGAGAACCCTTAATGAAAGACTTTAGAATAATTACAGTTACACACTGAAATGTTTGGTCTGCTTACAGGAACCTCCCTCGATCTGAATAATTATATTTTTCGAAAAGGGGTGCTCTATAATAATTCATACCTCATAAGAGCTTTTTAGTGCTTTCTTATTTCAAGGGTCTTAATGTAGTTATTTAGACACCAACGGACATGTAGGTAATTAAACCAAACCTTGGGAGGTGGAAATATTACCTACAAAACTCATTATTGATACTGGGCAATACAACTGCCTAACCAGAAAAAATAGTGTCACAATGTCTCATTCACGACATAACCATATCTTTCCAGCCTCCGAACCCGATCCCCCAAAATCAAGGGAATATGTGATCAAAAGAAGATGCAACCATAAAATAGATATGACTCTCGTACTAAAGCTAATGACATCAAATGAATGTTCCATAAGCCGAACTTTACCTTACGCAAAGTGTAGAATGACTCGAGATATTTACACAATGAATCAGCATCCTTCAAGTCGCGCAAAGGCTTCAGAAGATTTTCCAACACAACAATGTCGGATAATGCCACCGTCATTCCTCCGCCAGTCAAAGGATGGCGCATGTTGAAAGCATCGCCCAACAATACAGCCCCTGCAGTTGGATGAGGAGCAGCTGGCATGCTCCTGTTTGGCATAGTTCTAATGTTTCCTTTATCAACAGCAGATATGAAGGAATCATGAAGCTCTGATGGAACCTACTCCAAACAAGAATAGAGGTAAACCAAACCGTATCCTAAAATAAAAAAATTTCAAGTAAATTGGAAGGATAACATCTACACTGCATAGGTTCAATCTAATTACAAACCTTGCCTAAATTTTGCATTTAAACTTTAGAACACTAAAACTAGGGGGCTTATCTGTAACTTTTTTATCGAAACTTAAAGCTGTGTCTCTGTAATTATTCGAACTTCAGGTAAGTCTGTCCATCTTTAATGTTCTTTATCATTTCAGGGGCTATTTCTAAAATTATTTAAAAAGTACAAGAGACCTCAACGGCCGCAATTAACATAGGTGAGAAATTTGGGAAGTTGACCAGCATACCTGGGGAGCTACAACTGTTTTTAGATATTTCGCCATCTCACCACTTGCTAGAGAAGGAAGCTTTTGTCCGGGAATATCAACCAAGCAACGAACTTCGGTGCTACTAATTGGATAAAATAAAATGGGTGAAGGATCTCCCAAGATAACATGCCCATGATTGGGAAATGGAAGTTTACAGTTCTCCAATATCAAGCCCACAAAACAGGATGGAATCTCAACCTGCAGTTTTCTAAAGCTTGTTAGCAATAATATAAAATAAAAACATTTAAAATAGTATCGAGTCATTCAATTATTCTTTCTTAGTTCTGAACTTCACCTGTGGGGTGCAAAGAGAGCGCCTCAAATTTGAAAAGCATCCATCACAAACTATTGTGAGAGGAGCACATGCTTTCAGCTCTTCGCCTGCTTTGGTTTTATACTGCACACCTTTAATAGTTCCATTTTCCTCGATCAGAGATGTAACAGTACCTTGCTCCAGTCGTACGCTATCAAACACGAGAACAAAAGTGAGACAGAGAGATGATAAAAGTTTCACGAGAAATTATTGCATCTCATGTTCATTAACGCAAAACCAAATAACATGATAACCAATTGCTTTAAAATCTCACTAGTGTTATGCAATTCCAAATCATAAATATTTAGTATCTAGCCATATTTTGATTCTGTCCTAAAAAAATCTCACAAGCTAGGATATGTCCAGTTCTCCAGTCACCATCATTTACAGAACAGCTTCACTTCTTCAACAGAAAAGATGGGAAATAAGTTCTTCCTGGAAAGAGGGTGCAAACTGTCATGAATATTCATGTTGCAACCTCGAAATCACCCCGCGATCACTGAAGTCCGACTCAATTAAAAAAAAAAAAATTGATGCAATTTCATTAGAGATGAAAACACTCACTTTCCTGACTATAATATTTTCAGTTTTTCAGTAATTTCAATAAGACGAAAAGTTAATGGTCAAGTCAAAATCACGTTCTGCTGCCCCAAACTAAGTTTCATGGTTAGACTATGCTGAGTTTATATTAGACATATGACAGAAATGAGATGTCAACACGGGGATGAGACACAAAATTCGAAGAAGCCACATAATGTGAATAATCCCATAAGAACAGAGGAAATTTGTATACTTGGGAAGAGTGGCTGCCTTCTCTCTCATCCTCTGAATGAAGCGACCATTGTGGAAACTTCTACCAGCCACGTCCGAGTCGAACTTCTCAAGAGGATAGGATAACTTAGTATTTTTTCCATCCTTAAAAAGAGCATACCCAACCACACGCTGAGCATCGATATTCTCAACACAATCTGCAGCAGGGAGAAACATCTCGTGTAAGATCATAGCAGAGTTCATATAACGGAAAACAACATAACTAACAAAGTGAAAACCAGGACTCCCAATACCAAACGAGAAATTCTCACATAAAAGCAGTAGTTAACTCTCCAGCTAAGAACCGTAAATGGAAAAAGAACATGAATCATACCTTCAAGGCCCAACTCAATTAATTTGAGATATCCCCCCGGCTGTAATAACTCACCAACAATCCTGTCTGGCTCAGATAAATCTCTTTCGATGACATGCACCCGTCGCCCATCCTGCAATGCACCATCCGAAATCCCATATCAATTTTTTTTTCAAAGAAAATAGTCAAAAGCATATGCCAAATTGCCAATAGCTACAATCAAATAGAAAAAATAATATTACTAATATTGAAAAACGCCAAAATATGACCCTGCATGATGACGAAGGTCCAATCTTTCACCATGCACACTTTGACAACTGATCCAAATAATTCAAAAATCATCAAAACAAACCAAAACATAACATAACTATCGGTTTCAAGTATAATCGACAAATCATAAAACAACATAAACTTCATCCTCAATCAACCATTTAATAAACAAAAAAAAACACATAGCCAAATCAACTCTTTTCTAAATAAATTAAAGAAGAAAAAATAGACCTTGCCAAGAGTATAAGCGAGAGCAGCACCCGCAACACCAGCCCCTACCACAACAACATCCGGTTCAAACTCTCCTCCGGGTCCACATTCGTCGACCTTATTCGGGTCAACCCGAATCTCACCCCCATTAATAATATCAACCTTCACAGATTCCTTTTTCGTCTCAGATCCAACGGAGGATTTCGATCGCAAAACGTAAATAAAAACAACTGCAATCAAAGAAGCAAATAACGTCCCAACAATGTAGTAATCATCCATATTCTCACAATTATTATTCTCACAACTAAAACAATTCCACTTTCCGATTAAACTACGGCGGAAAATGGGACGATTAAAATTCTTCAACCTAATCGAGAGATGTATTGGATTAGAGATGATTATTATATTAGGGTTGATTTTAGAGGTGGTTGTTGAATTTAATTTGTGGTGGAAAAAGAGGGACGAAATTTGGGGAGTGTTGGTGATTTTAAGCAACATTTAACGGATTTGTTTTGGATTATGCCACTTTTGAATGTTGACGATGGATGGATATTAGTAGATGATTATGGAGTTGGTTTTTAATCTTAATCACACAAACTTTGTTTACTAATTACTTTGCGTCTTCTCAAAATTAGGTGTTTTTCGCGTGATTTTAAGATCAGTGGCCGTTAGTAGGCCGTTTGTTGGAGTAATTATAATAATTGGAATGGTAGTACAATAAAATATTTTATTATTATTGGCAAAAAGAAAAGTTTCTTTTTTTATATATAATTGGCAAAAAGAAAAGTTTAGCAGCAAGCACGATAGATAATTGAATTTATTGCTTAAGTAAATCTAATTGCCCATTTCTACCAACGAATTATCACTAAAGAACAAATAGGTATTTAGAGTTTACAAACGGATAATATTATTCTTGTATTTAAACTATAGAGTTTTTGAATATGTGGTGCTTATTTTATTGCATGCCGCTGATTAATTTAGAAAACCAGATTAAATGTTTAAATGTGCTGAAAAATTTAAAGAAAACATCAATTAATTTTTTCCTTTTTCTCCCGAAGGATCATCACTCTAGTCCCTGTATGAACATTGGACAACACGTGTCACCTGAGCACATCAATTAATGTTTATATGGGCCATTTTGTTTGGGCTTTCATCTGCAACATTTAATTAGGCCGATTCTGGCCTCCGGAAGAATTGAGGTGGTATAATACTTTGATTTCCTAGAGAAGATATTCATCAAAATTGAGAAGTATGAAAATCATTAATTAAAATTAATTAAACTACATAAATGAGAATGCATTGATTCATGTTATTATTCTCAAAAATATAAATAATAAATCATATATAGAATATTAAATCATTTATACATGTCATTTAGTTACATACCTACTAGACACATGCATAATATATATTTTGCCATGCATGAGAGTAGTAGAAATATATTTAAGACTTATGAATGTTTTTTTCTGGCGGCCGAGCGTGATGACGACGAGCATGTGAGACTAGAATAGCAATTATTAGAATAAGTAGAATGGACCAAGAGTACAAATAAAATCACCATAAGTTTTCGGATTAATTAGCAAGAATGTTCCATCTCAATGACACCCCTTATATTTGATATTGACAAACTACAGACGAGCTTAACTAGTTTAACCGACTTAATTATTTTGTGTCACTTTATGTATCTTTGTTAATTTTATGATACGTATATACTATATAGTGTTTAGATAAGTAAAAATTTATATATTTATCTAACAATTATTATATACGACATAAAAGTATAAGTGGGCTTGAGATTGAAACCTATTAGCATAGAATTTTTTGGTAAAGCGTAACTAGTCACATGTTCTTTTTTTAATATACATCATGCCCCATGCCTTTTTTGTACTTGGAATGTCTTTGGACTTATATAACGAAGCAAATATAATTTGAAGTAAAGTAAGAGATAAGAATCAAATGTGTCAATTATATAAGTGGTGGGTGAATGGGGTGGGGGAGGCCCCATGACCCTATCATTGAAAAAATGTTTGGCGGAGAGAATGGAGAAGTACAAAAAATTCCTTTGACCATCTTATAGTAATATCATTCAAATCATTGATTTTAGTCTACTTTTAACTACACGTTTTAGAAGTTTAATAATATTAGTGATACCATACTCAATTATGAGCTTTAAATTAAAGCGTCAAGTTCGTCATTTCATATATTCTTTTAACACAAATGATATTTACTTTTAAATCTAAGTAAGCTAATTTTGGTTGGCGGATGGACTTGAATATTGACAAGCGCGATGGTCCTATGGTGGAACTGTTATATTATCCGGCAGTTGTATCATGTATGATGTTTTCTTATCCAAATCTCTTGTTAAACTTTTATTCATTCGGCATTCGGCAACACAAATTTATTATGTAACAATACCATGATAGAAAAATATCCATACAAATAAAGATAATTTATTTGCTTGTATTAGGGATATAACTATAACAAAAAATTGCATAGACTGTTTGTAATAGACTTAAAGTTTATACATAAGACTAGTGTTTGACACTTTCGAACCTCAAGACCGAACAAAATCGAAAAGAAAAAGGTGTCAAACTCTTGCTGCATGCCATAATCTAATGAGTAGTGAATGGGATCACTCCAAGCATCACTGAATTCTGTTGTGCAACTTAAAAACAAACATGCGTGTGGAGGTCCCATTGCATGATGACAATCATGCTCTTCTCCTTGGAGCCATTAATGATTGAAATCAATTAATTCCACACACTTTAAACTAATACATTTACTTTCGGTGCGACAATATTTCTTTCTTCCTTTTGTCAGTCCAAGATTACTTAAGTTACCAATACGGACTGAATTTTTAAATTCCTAGTGAAGCAGAATAGTATGAAAAATTCATAGAATTTTTTGTTTGTTATTTTGACATATCATTTAATAATGCTGTGAAGAATGAGAATATATACAATTCATCCCTCGGGTATGAACGATTTATACAAATCATTGATTGTTGCCTGCAAGTGTGGCTTGTTGGTTAAATAGAGAGAATCATTGCACTTTCATCTCAAATTCGATTTTCACATGAAATCATGTAGTTTTTTTTGCCTTATAAGTTTGTGTATCAGCAAAGTATAATCGCTCGGCATTGTATGTAGAGTTTCGCGTCTAATTCAAAAAACTTCCCCAATTTATACTCTAAAGACAATAGACTCTGAAGATAATAGCTACGAATTCCCAAACAAAAATAAAACCTATCCTCTCAATTTCCGTAAGATTATATTGTGATTGAAAAGAAAATATGGTTACTATTTCTACTGCCTTGAATCTTATGCAATGGTTTTGATTTGCTTTAAGGACTAAAAAGGAACTTATGAAGTCCCATTCCACTAGTACAAATTTAGGTTCATTTTACACCTGTCTACGTTCTAGATCCATGTGATTCTAGATCCCAACAAGTACTAGGGGTTTATAGATAAGTACTTTGAAGGAGTCACGAAAAAGTACTATGCATTAAGCAAGGACCACAAATTTTGAGGCTCTAGTTTTGTAAGATTGAGGTATGTCATCAAGTTCTTGCAAGTGAAAAAGTGAATGAGGTCAACTTAATGTCTTGACCCTAAAACATGATAAAAGCTAAGTATAGCCACCACACCATTATAAAGTGAAAGCGACTTAATTCCACCATTAAAAAACATTAGAAAGATGTTACGATCTGATCAACAAAAAAAATAAAAGATTTGAACATTTTTATTTTTCTAATTATATTTTTGACAAAACAAATAATGTTTACAAACACTTCTTAAAAACCATAAGTATGTAATTTAAGTTAAAATATTAATAAATGTTTAAAGAATATTCAAAACCTCCTAATTGAAAAAGAAAATCTTAAGAGTTTGCAAACTAAAATAAAATGATATTTTGAACATTAGATTCGATTGGGTTAATGGTTCAACTCATCATGGACCATAGATTCCATAATGTCACCGATTACCGTTATCTTTTCCAACAAAAATGAGTTGGTACAAATAAATAAAATCCAATATAGACGCGTCATAATTATTATTATTATTATCATGATTAGGCCAACCTCCACCAGCGCGCCACAAAGTGCGTTGTTACCGCAAATTATGGAGTCAACTCTTATCACCCAATATCCGGTAGTCGGAGCATATTTTATTGGCTACACGGCCTATAAACCATTAAATATCAACCATGCTCGACATTCAACAATAAATACTTTTTAAACTAAAAACACATAATTCTTTTTTTCAAGAAATACAACTACAACGCATAAACTAAAACATCCGTCAATAATACGTAAGACATGAATACTACACTATAACAATGGAGCAATAATGTATGTTCATACTAATAAGCAATAACTTATAAGTATCCATGCAATATAGCTAAAAACTCATACTTCAATTCCGTCAATTCTTTACACACTATAACAATGTAGCAATAATCATCACTAAAAAAATAAAATCTAAACAAAATACAATAATTCACACCCTATCCTAAAAAAAGAAAAATCACACATTTACTAAACAAACATACCTCCAAATTAACCCTCAATAATCAGGCATGAGCTGACTAATTTTCCCTTCATCATTAGCCAATTTCTGTTCACTAACCCTCAACCACACACAAACCGCACTAAAACTGAGCACCAAGCTCACAAACCCACTCCCCAGCCCAATCCCCACTATCGCCAAAACCGACAGCCCTTTACTCTTCGCATTCGGCAAAGGGTACCCAAACAGGCCCTTATTCCCCTCATAAGAGCTCGCGTTAAACCGGGCCAAGTTCCCCAACGAACCGGGTATGGGCCCGGACAACTTATTATTCGACACGTCAAACACCGATAGCCTCACCAAAAGCCCAATCTGCTGCGGAATCGGGCCCGTTAACAGATTATCGTGCAAATCGATCACGTTCAAATACGCGCACAGGGTCAATTGCTGCGGGATTTGACCGGTCAACCGGTTCGAGCTGAGATTTAAAACCGCTAAATTGACTAAAAACTGCAATTCGGGCGGGATTGGGCCCGTGATTGAGTTGGACGACAAATCTAGGGCTTGTAAGTTGGTGCAATTTGAGAGGTAGGGCGAGATTGTGCCCTTTAGAGAGAGGTTAGTGAGAGAAAGCTTGTAGATTCGGCCGTTGTTGCAGGTGGCGCCCTGTAGGAAGGAGGTGAAGCCCGAACAGGGGTTTGAGAAGGTTGACTTGGTCCAGTTTTGGAGGTTGTTGTTTGGGTCTTGTAGCGATTGGCTGAGGTGGGTGAGGCATTGTTCGTCGTTTGGATCTGCTGTGGTGGTGGTGTAGGATGATAAGGAGAGGATTAGTGTTAGTAGAATTGGGAACCAAACGCCCATTTGGGTGTGGGAGTTTTTAATTGGGTGTTTGGTTGAGGAGTGATAACATGTTTGGAGGGTGTGGTTTTGAATTTGAGATGGAGCTGAGCTGAGAATTGTTTGGGTATTTATGTGAGAGAGGGATTTGGGAGCTGTTGAAGTAATAAAAGAGTGTGTGCGATTGGTAGTGGGGTGGGGTGCTAATAGATGGTGACAACACATATCCTGGTCCAAAGGCTACTCGGTTGACATCATTCTTACGTTCGCATACACAATTTTAAATCTTTTTTATTATAATTTGTTTCAATATAAAATACTTTACCCTTTATTTATATTGCAAAAGCTGCTAAAATCTCATATTTCTGATTGATAATATATGTAACACACGATCTTATAAATTATGAGAGGACGATGATACATTCGACAACTCAAAGTATTAAATCATACTAAGCGATAGATCGATATTGTAATGAACGGTAACGAGTATGAAGCTAACTAACACATGAGTAGACTTTCAAAGGGTTGTTTAATGCACCGCTTGTGGAAAAAATAACATAACATGTGTTATTAGGCTCTTAGTCTATAACGTACCATACAAGGACTATAACACAAGTGTATCTGTTATACTTAAGCTACATTTTGTTTAGAAGTGCTTAAGGCCATAAATAATGCGGCCAAATTAAGAGTGATTTATCAATTCTACCCTCAGTTTAGCCAAATTGCTTTATCACTTAAATTGTGAAAAGATCAGTGTTTTTCATAATCTCATTTCATAGTATATTTTAAATATAATTGAAAAGGTTTAATAACATTATCTTGCCTCCAATGTATGAAATAATCACTCTCTAAAAAGGACTACTGAAAAAACAAGAATTCAATTTAAAGGCATAGGGTTGTATCTTTCTAGTATTTTGAAACAATTATAAAGCGTCTTTATATGTGCAGCCGCATATCAACTTGGATCTCATCAATGGGAAGGTAAGCACATCATTGATCTTAAATGATTTTTTTATTTTTTCTTATAGTTAAATAAAGATGAATAATTTTTGTATATAGATTACATGCTTATATAATTCTATATACGATTGAGTTCTTATATACAAAATATTTCTCCTGCATTTTTGTTGCGGCATTATTTTTCTACACGAGTTGTCTCGACTCCTGAGCTTCTTTGCATATTACAACTTGCAACTTCAACCTCTCTTTGCACTATTTACGAACTTGTATTTATTTATAGCTTATAGAACCAATATTAAATCAAATGGCATAAAGTACGAGGCATCCCTCTTGTTCTTTCGGTGGGATTTAGGAAATCTAGGGAGGTTTGGTCCAGGATTTCTGCAACTAGGTTTTATAGGTATCGATACAATTATCCAAATTTCACCTTAGGACAACTTTGCAATTTGCACTAACGTTAGTATTCTCATTGCAACAAAATATATCATGGTCGATTATGCCCTCTACTAGCTTATTATATCAATAATCTACCACAAGAAAAGGTTATTATTATATTAATAAGAAGACACCAAATAAATGGTCCTGAATGTTGTAACCAAATGCTAGATTTCCAAGAATCAGATTTTGACTATGGACCGACTTGTAGTGAACAATGGTCCAGCATGGGTGCACAAAGACCCGACATTCTGTTGGGGCTAACCCGAGTTCAAATAGGGTTCATAGGTCACCTGGGCAGCTGAAAGTGAAGGATCTTTAACTTTTTCTCGTTGGGCCCATTAAGCCTTTGTGGTATTCATGAGGCCTTCTGCTCCTAAAAATGTTACACCTCTCATTTGAAGGGAAATTGCTCTACAGAGCCAAACTTTCATATATGTAACTATATGTACTCTTCCCTTTTTTTTTTGTAATTTTCTTTTTTCCTAATAGGTAATGGTAAGGAGTGGCAACCTATATTAGGCATTCTAAGTAGTGAACATAAAAGTTTCTCTCACGCCTGGATGCCTACATGATTCCTATAATCTGAAGAGAGAGTTAGTTATATTTGTTAGGTCATGAAGTTTGAAGTACTATACATTAATGCATTAGAGTTGTGGTTCTATATATATGGCAGACTGATTTGTAATTGTCAATTGACTAATCGAAAAATAGTGAAAACAAAACTTTAACATGGCGCCTCAAAACATAGTTTTCTTATAAACGGAGCAAACAAATTAATTGTCTTTTTTTTTTTTCTTGTGTGTATGTTCTTCTATCTTCATAATGTAACAACATATTGGTTCAGGGGTTTTTATCCCAAGAAAATTAAAATTTCTGACTTTAATGAAGAAAATCTTGAGCCCATCCAACGAGCTAGGCTTAATCTTAAGTTTTAACATATATTAGTACTATTTCAATAAAGTTCTTCAATTTTATCATAAATCAACAACAATACTAAACCATGCATGCACAGTTTCTCCATATCACTCGATCATATTGACTATAAATCTCTGATCTCCCGTTAACTTCTCTTCATTAACTTCTATTTGTTCTATTAAAATCTCATTTTAACTCTTGTATTTCTAATCTGCATCCTGTCCCTGCACGGACATTCTAGACAAATTAAGGGTACATTTCATAATTTACAAAATTGGAAAGGCATTATTATTGTACACGTGTGTGGTATTGCTATTAGTCAGTAGAACATTGAAACTGTATATAGAACCTGGTCCCTCAGACAACATGATATTAAGCCTATGGTCAATAGAATCTCACACCAAACTTTGTCACTTCAACACAAGGCCTTGATTTGTGGGTACATGCCAGACAAGACATTGTTAACGAGCGTGAGGTAGATTGTGAGTAGGACATATGTTCTGTTGGTCTTCCTCACTTGGAGCAACGGAATAGTCAAATCTTAATTGGACATCGACAACATACAAATTTTACTTAAATTCAAAACGTGAAGGAACCACAAGATCACAACATAGACAGGGGCGGAGCTAGGATTTTTTTTTACCCTGGGCTGGTAAAAGGTTAGTGCAATGAATAATAATGTATTTTTTAAAAAACTGAAATATCAAATGTGTAAAGTACAATGAAAATCACGTTAAAGAAATAATATATATCATTAAACAAGTTGAATAAAAAGGTTGTTGCATTTGCACCTTTTGATTAAGAAAATAAGATTTGGGATAAATGCGCCAAACACCCTAACCTATATCATGTTTCTCAATGTGCACCTTAACGTATTAGAATGTGCGATTTACGCCCTAACGTTTCAAAAGGAGTGCACTTTGCACCATGGTCAATATTTCGTCCAAAACTAACGGAATATTCCGTTTCGTTCCCTTAGACGTAAGGTGTACATAGAACAAATGACAATACATTAGGATGTACATAGCACAAATGACAATACGTTAGGGTGCACATCGCACATGCGACAATACGTTAGGGTGTACATCGCACAAATGACAATACGTTAGGGTGTACAACGCACAACTGATAGAATCAAAAATAGAATATTCTGTTACTTTTGGACGGAATGTAGACCATGGTGCAAAGTGCACTCTTTTTGAAACGTTAGGGTGTAAATTGCACATTCTGCACATTGAGAAACATGGTATAGGTTAGGGTGTTTGACGCATTTATCTCATAAGATTTAACAATTGTCAAATCAACATAGGTACTCTCTAACTAATTGTTTTTAATGTAAACAACCATGCTATTTGCTAATATATGTATGAAAAATCAAAAATAGAGACTTTCATGTACATAAATAGCAAAAAATACTATAAAAAAAGGAATACATTCCTTAAAAGAAAAAAAAACAAAAGAATTACGAAGTTCTACTTGGTGACATCTCGAAATTGAAGTGAGGTTTCAGATTTGATGAAAACAAAATTTCTATTTAGTTTAGGAGAAAAACACGGTTTCTAATTTATTTTAAGTTTATATAATATATTTTTGTAAAACAATTAATGCTACTGCAAAATAGGCATAATATTGGGATAAAATGCTCTTCTAATTTAATGAAATTGGCTTCAAATGGGCTAATAAATATATTAAATTAAGCTACCTTAATTTCATATTTCGTATTAGGACTTACTTGATCTTCAAAGAATTATTCATAGGCTAAACTATAATTACATATAAATATAAGCTTTGGGCCACAAATTGACCTCGGGCCGGAGCCCACCCAAGCCTTGTGGGTGGCTCCGCCCCTGAACATAGAATTAGAGCCATTGGTGAGTACATAAATTAATAAAAAAAAAAAAAAAAAAAAAAACAGTAAAGGCACCCCACAAAAACTATTCAAGAATTAAAGATTTGGTAGTAGGCAGCTACTTACCACACGCCAAATCACCAGAAGAATCCATGACAGACTAAATATCCTAAATTCATTAGTTATTATTAATTAAATGAAACTGCTTTACAACTCAAATGTTCAGCCACTTAAACTAATGTCCAGCTGGAGATTGGTCTAATTTATCCAAATCTAAGTGAAGTGAGCGCGCCAGTTGTATTCGCGTACCTGACCCATTAATAACGACAATGATGATCATAAAAATCTGATATTTTCAGATTTGCCTGCAAAATATAATGTTTAAAACTCCACATTAATGAGTCACAAGTCACAACAAGTTCCATAAACCAAAAGTGTCAATCAATTTCTGGAACGCTAATATATCAATGGCACATGTAATCAGTAAAAGATCAAAATTTGAACTTATTCTAACCATTCAAAACCGTGTACATACAGATCTTATCAATAGTTACACACATGTCGTAAATTTAGCGATGATGTAGAAAGTAATACGAAGTTGACACAAGAGAATGAGACAGTTACAAAGTGCATCAACCCATGGTTAAAGGTTCTAAAATTACAACACTTGAGCTTGGGCCTATAGATTGCTTATCAGAAACACTGCCAAGAATATTGTTGAGAGTAAGAGCTGACAAAAATCAAGCCCAAAAATTATTTGGATCATATTTATTGATATACATGTATCATGAATTGGACCTGAAAGTATTCTCAGCTCAATGAGTCCACTATATATATTGGGCTTAGTTATACCAGTGATAGTGGCTTGGATATTCCACAGAATAAAATTTGCTATACTCAAAGCAAATTATATAAACTTCTTACATTGTCCTTCTGTGTCAAACAGTAGATAAGTGAAGTGTCTAATTTTCTTAATACGTCATTCATTATCTACCATTCCTAAATTACAGAAACACGATCTCAATGTAACGTTTTACTTTTACTAAACTTCAAGCGGTGCAAAAGTAAATATCTTCATTTTTACCGTTTGATATATTTGTTGTTCAAAGTGACAATTTATTTATCATGTCCATCTTTGAGAGCTCTAGTTAATAATTAGTATGAACAAACATTATGTATTTATTCAGACATGGACCACAACGAGAATGACGCTTTTGAAACATGAAGAATTAAAATGAGACAAAATATCTATATGTGAATGCTCAACAAATAACTTCCGCCAATAACTTCAGTCCCTATCAAATTTCTTTGTTCTTAGGCAGAGACAACTGGACTTCGGTGGAATGATGAAAGGCAACTGAGGATGTCATATTATGCAATTAACACAACTGCTAAAGTAACTTCATCGACTTCTTATAATGATGTACTTTCAAAGAAAAAAAAAATTGTTCTTATAATGATGAGGCAATGAATGCCAAAACAGGTTTATTGGCTGGCAAATCTTCCGAATGACTACAAATCAGTAACTTTCACCATTCATCATCATTAGTTTATTTTTCTGAATTTTCTAGTGAAAGCTGAGATGCAGCTGGTAATAACTAACTTTTTTTTTTCTTTTCTAAAATGAAATTACATTAAGGGGTTAAAAAATTGCTGTTTTATCTGTTTTACTTAAAATTCAAGCTTAACAAGAGTTAACATTTATTTATATATGAACTTCGACATATTCTTTCACTTGCACCTTATATATAGGTGATAAATAGGTGGGTGATGGTGAGATTTAGACCCAAAACTTTTTCTTATGTCTCGCTCTGGTACTTTATGAAATTGGTCTTATCTAAAAACTCAAACTTATGGAGAAAAATGACATTTATTTATTTAAATCACCATAGTAAAGCTTGATAAATTGTAGCATTTAGAGAACAGAAAAGTTCAACTAACAATACAAAGTAAAGATCCAATAGAAAGAAAGAAAAGGATAATGCTAATAAAACATGTTACTCTGCAGGTAAAGCATTATGGAAATTGCAGAAAATGGAATTTCAACTAACAATGATGATGCGGACTAAGAGAAAAAAATCATGCATGAAAATTACTGTAATCAATTGCTTTCACTCAAGACCTTTTCTGCAAAAGAAGGTAAAATTAGCTGGTTTTGCAAGATTAGACATAAATAGCATCATCTGATAATACAGGTAGGGCCATTACACATAGTCAAAAGTAACTCCATTGAAACCTCAATAATTTCCTCTAAAGCTGTCCTAATGATTTGTTGAATAACTTTGGAAAGTTTTTGACAAAATGTTGAGGCTCTAAGCCCCACCACAACAAATCAGTCCACAGTTTGAGCCATCAATTTCAAAATCCTACAACAGAATTAAAGAAGATAAAGTTCCTTTTTTTTTTTTTTTTTTTTTTTTTTCTCTCAATTAGTCAAGAACACATCATGATGCATCAGTCCATGCAGAAAAAAGTGGCACTTGGGGCCTCATCCGGCCCTGCTGGATCCAAGGACTAACCGTGCTCGACGAGCCGGGGAAAAAGTTGGATTCCAATGGAGCCATTGCAAACTGGATTAGGTGATTGTTTTTATCAGGGCTGCCTTCTCTTGAACTGCTCAAGCTTGTTACAAGTGAAGATGCATTAGACAAGTGAGCTCCTGTCTTTACCTGATCATCTAAATCTCGCTGATTTGTGTTCATCGACTCAACCCCTATCATCTTTGCGACCTTAAACTCTTCGACACCTGGTTTCAGACAGGGAGATTGATAAAGTGGCTGTCTCCATTCAAACACATTGTTGTTTCCATCTTGGGAGGCTTTTGAGTCCAAATTAGTGTTGGGAGTAGATTGATTGTTGAGTGAAGTCTTGTTACAAGAACTAGCACCATTGCTTCGTTTGGCCATTTCCCCTGAAAGAAGAGCGTTGCTTTCCATAATCCGCTCGACATCATACCGTGATATGTCAAAGTTAGTCACCGCATTTACTCCTCTAAACTTGATCGCAGCCACATCATATGCCTCAGCAGCTTCTTCTTGGGTACCTAGTATTCATTTTAAACCAACAAGAATCAGTAAAATTGCAAAAATCAAATAAAATGATCCACATAAAGATACTTCAGACAAGAAATTAGCCAATGATAAACAGTTGGGACAAGAAATACATATGCTACAGCTCCTGACATGATTTAAGTTCTTGTTAATATTACATCTAATATATTAAGAAAACTCACTGAATGTCCCAAGATAAAGATCTTTATTTCCAGCAACTCTGCCAATTCGAGCTTGCCAGCGTCCATGCTGATGATGTCTGCTAAATTATAACAACAAGAAAATTCAAACTTTAGGCGAAAAAAGGCTAGAATTTATCAGCAAGGACATTGTTTCCTATTATTAGACCTTGTGACTCCTCTGTAGATTGAAGCTCCCCTTGAGAAACCACTGCTCTTCCTGCAATAGAATGTGGAGATACAATGTTATTTCAATAAAATAAATGAATAATACGATGGGAGATAATTTAATCTAGGAGAAATGTGAAATGTAGAAAGGAATCACCTTCTTAAATGAGCAACATATTCTTGTCTGCTCATGTTCTTCATATCTTCCAGTTCTTGCTGATAATTTTCCAACTACATCAACTTACAAGGTTTAATTTCTCATTTATAAGCAAAGAAAGAACGAATATGTTAAATAAAATGGCATGATAAGCACACCGGAAAGTTGATATGGGTCGACGGTCCCCAGTACTTTAGAGCTGCAGAATCATAAGCTCTTGCAGCTTTATCTTCCATATCATAACCCCCTAAAATCAACACTCATGATCAGTTAATATACCATGATAGGTAATGTAGCATATTATACTTATTGGTTATTCATAGTAACCACGAAAACGAAGAGAACAACTTATAATTTACCTAAGTAAACTGGAAAGTAGTCCATATATCACAACCCAGGAACCAAGATTTTGCAAAACAGGCAAAAAGACCATATTGAAGTTAGTTAACACAAAAGAAAGTATAGAATAAGGAATCAAGGTGCTCAATGTCTTAAAATCACTAACCTTGCCTGCCTTTTCTGCTCTGTCCTTCTTTCTTACAACTGTTGTCCCATAAATGTGCTTCATATCTTCCAGTCCATCTGTGCCTGATTTGTGAGACCAGCCAAAAAATTCAAAAACCAACAAAAAAAGATAGTAAATCTTCATGCAATGCAACTAACTCAAATATTAACAAACACTAAAATGCCACTTTTTTTACAAGAAAAACATGATTCCCTAAAATGTAAAGATTTAACAATATTACCATGTAAATGCTGTAATGCTTCATGACAATGAAGCATAAAGAATATCGAATAAAAAAAAGGACAAAACAGGTTAAAAGATCTAACCTTGTGACCCCTCTATACTGTGAAGTCCTTTGCCCAAAAGTATCAATGGACTTCCTATGAACAATCTGTTTCTGATCAACTTTACCAGACCCTCTTTTCTTATTCTCCAACCCCATGCACTCGGCCATAACAGGTGTAATCTGCTGTGAACTCGTCACACAGCTCGACTGTGATCCCGGACTCATCGATAAGCTCAGAGACTTCATATCACCATACCCCATTGCACCATTCTCCACCATGGAACTACCCATCTTTTGCACCAATGCATGCTCATTTTGAACTTGATACTCCCTTGAAAACCAATGTTTCATTGCAGATACTTCATCATCACCCATAGTTGAGAGCTGAGTTTCTTTAGCCTGAGTTTGAACTGCTTGATACATCTCTCCTCCTCCAAATGGTGAGTAGTCTTGGCCATTGTTTGTCTGATTATCATCAAGATTCTGTTGATAGTACATACTATCAAGACTCAAAGCCATTTGTCCTCTGTCACTCTCTGCATACTCATGAGCCCCCATTGTTGCACCACCAAAGAAATCTTCAAGTTTTGGAGTAGAAGACACCATACCTTAAACAACAAAAGTCAAAAAGACAGAACATTCAAGTAAAAAAAACATAAAAATGTGATCTTTATCACTTAAAAAAACATACCTTGATTCTGTGACCTGTTAATAGCTTCCATTAAACACAATGACCCATCAGACCTCAGTGGCATCATGCTTAAAGCAGAGTGGTACCCACCATTTTCTCCATAATAAATCCCAGGATAGTTAAAGCTAGTAGAAAAATTTATTGGAACAACTGAATCAGAAACCCCATTAGAACAATGCTGAGCTTGATGTTGATGGTGCTCTACTGATTCTTCCATTGTTGGAGCAGATAGAGAGAAACCTAACCAGTTATCACCAGCTTGGTTATTGTCACTTTCATTACTTAAAGACTTCATTTTTCTCTGTTTCACACTTAGAAAAAACAGGGTATATAGATTCTTGCTACGTTTTCTTCTTTTTTTTTTTTTTCTTCTTCAATGATTGGACAAATATAAACCAATGATGTTAGTTCCCTCCATTTAAAAAGAACTGGGTTTTTTTTTTCTCTTTTGTTTTGTAGTAGCAGATAAAATCTAATGCAAAATCTAGCTAAAGAGCTCTGTTTTCATATGCTTTATCTTTCTCTGAAAAGATTGGTAAAGAGAACAAAGCAAAGGCCTTTAAACTAAACAAAGAGAATGAGTTTTGGTTAGCAAATGCTGGGCATTGTTCCGTCATTCCATATAGGGATCCGTGCTAGAGAAAGACATCTTCTTTTGCTTTATTATTTTACTACGCTCCTCTGTTTTGCTTTTTTTACCCTTTTTAATCGGTTACATATGAGAAATACAGAGTATAGCTCTGTTTCACAACAGTGTATGTTTCAAGTAGTATTTTCAACATAACTTTTGACTTTTGGGAGAAAAGAGACTTGTGCTGAAAATCCCACAAAATAATATGGATTAATGTTAGACAAAGAATCTGAGCGGCATGCCATTCTTTTGGTTTTGATGAATAAAATAGAAGACTAATCTGCATGCCATTCCTTCTCTACCTAATTGTTGAATTAAATAAAGCCACATTAGGATTGTCCTAGATTAATAAGGATAATAACATTATTACCCATGAGTTGTAAGTCCTATATAATAACATCTTCTTGTGTTTTTAATACTTAAGGCAAGCTAGTAAAGGATGAGAGTTTATGAGTTCGACTCGACGTGGTTCATATGGTTTCAATTAATTTAAGATTACATGCTTATTGGTATTTGTTTGTACTTTCAATTTGAACAGCGTTGTGATTTGTGTAGTTTGTTGAGAGCTCTTTTAGGTGATAATATATCAATAATATGTTTGCGTATTCACGTAACAAAGACCTTAAACATCAACAAATTACATCAGGCAAACTCACATTGTATGCCGTACTCCTGTTGTATGAATATGTAACGTAATCTAAACATAAACTTTAGCCGCACGTACAGTTTGAACCAAAAAAATCCTTTTTTTTTTTTTCATTTCATGGATATAAACAATTACAATGGAAAGTATGCTGGAGTAGGACTACACCTTCATTGCTAATTTGCTACAATATACATATAATGCTTTTTCATAAATATTCTCAACTTTGACTACTCTCATTCTCCTCACTGGATATGTAATGTCATTAGCACTATCAGTAAATAAGATATGACATAATGTAACAATCAAATAGTTTGTCTATTATGCAGTCCCATTAGATATTCCAACAAGCTAAACTAGATTTTTCTTTCAATCTGGAACATGTCTTCTCACTATCAATGAGACTATTCTGTCTTCCTCTTGCAAAAATCTTTACATAGATTTCTCCGGACAGGAGACAAACTGTTTCACTAGTCACCTCACAAAGCAGATACGTACACATACACTTTGTATTTATCTGTATCATTCATCTATCTACTGGACCTACAATAAAGATTAGCATATAGGTATCCTACTACTACTCAGCTAGCTACTCTATTTGTTACTTCACCAGATTTGGACTTAAGGCTAAAAACGATGCCGTTTAAAGTCCTTCTTACAAAGTGCATATGATACAATTTGTACATTTTGGCAACTGAAATAAAAGAAAGTAGTTTGACTGAGTGCCATGCTTTAATTTTTCTTTTGGAGTTTATGGGCAAGGCAGGGGTTTGTACCTTGTTAAAGATGTTTGGGTAAATGTTTGAATGGCGCACTATCTAAATTTGGCCATTGAGCAGTTCCCAAATCTATTAAAACTCTTGTGCATATTGTTGTGTTGGAGTTTTTGTATGTTGGATTTTAGTGGAGAAACTTCATTTATCGTTTTGTTGTAAAGAGGGACAATAATGTAGCAAGTCTAGCTAGCACAACATTTTTCACATTCAAAATATGATTTAAATATGGTTTGTACACATTTTTTACTTAACATTTAATGATAGTGGGTAAAAGATTTCTCACTGGGGTAAAAGGAATGAAAAGCAATATATATCTTATATTTCGTTCTTAATGTGCATTGTAACCTTTAAAAATAGAAGACTTTTCTTTTTGATTCTCTTTTATATGTTTCTTCATTTAATTTCAGTTCTCAACTTTTAAGCATAGAATAGTACGAACAAGTGAAAGAAGCTACAATAACACTGTTGCATGTTCAATTATCAAGAGAGTGATAATATACCAATAATTAGATGGGCATCATGACTTGTGGGCTACATCTAATATTTGTTCATGTCACTGTTTAAGATCTACTAGACAGTGCACTATAATGTTGGCCATTAATGTATGACTTTAATAGGACAAACACAACCTTTATATGTTTTCCATTCTTGGAAATGATCGAACTTTAGAAGCACTATTCCCCCTAATAACTAAATTCAGATCAGAGCATGCATATTAATGTTACATCTGCAGAATTTGAAAATGATATGTTAGTTGCTTTAGTAGTTAACCCAAAAGTTAGCTATTCCCCCTAATTAAATTAATGCTGTTGGAGACAGGTTTTTGTTCAAGATAAGGTACCTCACAGCTGGTCAGGGACCAACATTATTTTATGGTGTAAGAACTGTACTAAATTATCCAGGTTGAAATTGTAATATCCAGAACCTTGAAGTGCTTGGGGCTGCAGTGTTGCGGTTCGGTGGGGGTAATTCTGCAGATATTGAATTAACACCCACAAATGCACGTGACCAAACTCCGTTGTATAATGAGAAAAAAACTAGAAAAAAAGAATAGGTAGTCATGTATCAAAGCTTTTAAATAATTTAATTAGAATTATTTTAACTTCCATTTATATAACTCTCTTGGAAACGAAATATAAGTTCTCATCAACGTGTGTATATATCTAACAATTGTGAGTTGATTTCTACATAATTTGTCAAATAATTGTTCATTAACTATATTACGAATTTTATTGGACATAATCAGTGTACTACTCAAATATAACTTATTCTGATGAATGATTTATTTACTTCTTTTATTTTTCAAGAGAGAGAAAAAAAAAACAGTTGATACTCATACAATATTTAGCAATTGACCAAAACCCATATCCCCTTTTACCCTTTAATTAAATATTTCATTTTCTTGAATCCTGCAGAATTATTGTGTAACTAAAGGATCTACATTGGTTAACAAATGAAACAAAGGGACTTGGCAGTTTGCCAAAAAAGGAAAATTGAAAATGAAATTAAAATTGAATATATTATAGAAGATTCAGAAAATCCAAATAAGATCTGATGAGATCACAGGATTGTCCAAGGAGAGTCAACCTGTAGACTAAAGAGAAATTAAATGAGAACGACCAGAGATGTCTGTAGTATAGTATCCTGCTCTTTGCATGAGACCTAAAGCTATTTGAATTGTCATCCTCCTTCTTTTTTTTAAGTGAGAGAGGAGAGAGAAAGAAGAGAGTTATCTACCACCACCATTAAAGTGCCCTTCTTATTTAAAACTCTCATGCCAATTTTTAGTCACATTCTCTCTCTTTGAAATGTCACATTCTAGAGCATGAGTGTCATGTCATATTCAACTATTAGATTCTGGCTATCTAAAAAGACAAAGCGTGCTGATTGGCTGCATGATCAAATGCAATTCTATAGAATTTTCTTACAAAATCAAATTCTCAATTGTTTATTTGTTTTCTTTTTTGGGTAATTAATTGTTTATTTGGCTTTTGAGGCTAGAGATTTGGTAAATTGATCCCAATTGATTTTAGATAACCATCAAACAGAGATACTAGCCGTATAAAGCCATTCCAAGTCAATCACAAAAATACTTACTCACAAATCCTAGAGTCGCTTTAGGCCTGAAAAAAGGGTCAAAACGAGGAGAAAAATAAAGAAATTTGTCGCGAAAAGCATTCAATTGAACTGCAAATAATTGGAGTGGTGGGGGTTTGCTTGGGAGAAAAATCCAAAGGCTTTGTCCTTCTTGTTTAGGGAAGGTGCCTTTCATTCTAACATGGATTTGGGCGTGAGTGGATTTGTGACATATGTCACGTAATCCTTTGTCCCTCATAAAAGAAATATGGCATGAACAAATTAAGTAATAACAATTGTTCTTTTTTGGAGAACTTGAGTTATTTTTTAATTTGGCATAACAAGTTTAATCAGAATGTATTGAGAATGACAGGCATTCTTAAGAATCAATATATTATGCATATGCTTCTCACTTCTTCAAACAAGCCCTTCTCCCTTAAAAAAGCATACAAAAAGAAAACTTGGATAAAAGTGATGTTTCTTTTAATATTCACACTTTCTTGCTAATGTATGCTATACAAGAATTTCCATGGACACCTCAACAAGAGAGTTAAAATTCCCCCATAAATAAAATATTTTTTTTCTACAAAAATCTGTTGGGTTGTTTCAAATAGTTATCAGCGCGGGCCATAATTTCTGGACCAGAATTGGACCAAACGATTTTTCACGTGCCTATGGGCTAGCATGGAATCCACTTAGTTGGATGGAGCTGGGCCGGACTTCTGTGGAAATGTTTACTTCATACAATTGAACCATATATATTCAGCATTTCAGCTCACCAAAAAGGTGTACTATAGATGGATAACCCAATTAATAGTTGGGGATGAAAATACACAATTTGTAAGTAATTGGGTTTCACTTTCAATGTACTGATCACATTGCCTATTTCCCCACAAAGTGATTTTCAAATCAAACACTGCCAAAGTGAAGGATGAATGAAGAGTAACAACCAATGAGATAACCAAAAAAGTCACAAACTGAAGGACCCTTATTATCATTTACAATGCTAAGCCTTATTGTCTAGTGGTGTTCAAGTTACTACATGCTAATCATATTTGTAAATGTATCACAACTAATAGTTGTAGGGGAGTAGAGGGTAGACTCACATAACTATAGTTATGATTTTCTTAAAAGTGTAACAACAACTACAAATAAATCTAACGCTCAGAACTATCAAACGTACAATTTATTTAGAATGAGTTACCCACTAACTCTTTGAACATAGACTTGGGAGATTAAGATTCCACAAAAGGTATGCAATTTAACAACAAATTTCACAACACCAATGCATACAACTTTCAGATATATAGGATAGGAAAATAAAAAGAGAGCATCAAATTCACAAGTAATTACTCGAATAATTTTACAATGTCTGATTCTTTCCCCTCATCACCAGCCACGAAGAGCTTCAATTTGTAGCGGCATGGAATATTTGTACATAGTCGGATCATAGTAGTAGTTATAATAATCTTCAATCTTCGGAAAAATCAAACAACCATGACCATTGTTGTGATGAATACTACATGACGTCGTTCCAGCGAATTGAGGACCGTACCAACATCCATTGACAAACATAATAGGCAATCCACAATTGTGACAAAATTGTGTGTTATAAGCTCCTGAGTCACTGCAAACAGACCCTCCAGAAGAAACTAGTCCAGTTTGTATTTTAGCTATAGCTCTCTTTACCTCAACACGTTTAGTGCTCAATTGATGAAATTGGTCTCTCAAAACATTCTCCACTGCCTCGTTGGTGTCAAAAGTAATAAACCCAAAACCCTTGGGCGTATTTGTATGTGTGTTGTAAATAATAACCGCATCCTTAATTGTCCCAAAATATTGAAAATATTCTTTAAATTCCTCAAGTGTCAAACTTGATGGCAAACCCCCCACAAAGATTTTATTGGCTTGTGGTGTATGACTATTCTGCTCATTAACTTCTATTTGAGAGTTCGCTCTTACCTCATTGATCATCCCATATTTTCTTATTGCAACTTTAACATCAACCTGCATAAATAATCCACAAGCAGAACTAGCATATATAACAAATAGAATAAAGAAACACAAAAGAATGAAATTTCTTGTGACTATTAAATCCCTACAAGAGAATGATGAAACCTCTAGTAGTGTAAAAAATTTGCGCGAAACTCTCATATAGTTTGTTAATTAATTACCTAAACCTCTAGCATAAAATATGAGTTTATAGTACAAAATCCCCTTCTAATTTCAGAAACCTTTACACGAAGTCTCTTCTCCATCTAACTCCTTTAGCGAGTGATGCTATTAGCTTTAGAAGATACTAAAGTCGATATTTATTTACTTTTTCTTTTTAAGAGGTACAATTTACCATGGATGACTATCAATCTAAAAAATTATGTGGTTTGGAAAATATACATAAAACTCTTATGGGGTTTGGAAAACCCTCCATAAAAATTTCCTTCCAATATATATTCTTATTTTTCCTCTTAACCAAAACAATGCTGTGTTTAGAAAAATTAGAAATATCTTTTTGAAAAAAAATACAAAAATACTTAAAAGTTAAAAAAAGAGTTATTTAGTCATTTAACAAAAAGTAACAAAGTTACTGGACATTAATAGGGAACCGTGTGCTATTTAGTTAAATTATGAGAGTGTTTTCGATAACTAACTAACAATATAAGATTTTGTATAGATTTGTCAAATAAAAGGGAGTTTAGGGTTGATATCCCTAATCGTCTTTGAATAAAATCAGAATAAAGTACAAAACAAACTGAATACTTATTAAATTACTCGTACCTTTTTTCCAAGAATAACATGATCATCATCTTTAAGTGCATCGTCTCTAGAAGAAATATCCGCGAAAGTGACAAAGCCAAAACCTTTACTAACGCCGGTGTTTGTGTCTCTAATAACTATTGAATCGACAACTTCACCGTATTTGGTAAAGTATTCTCTCAAAAACTCCTCGTTCGTATATTGCGAAATCCCGCCAACAAAAACTTTTGTATTTTGTGGTGCCATTAGTGTAGCAAAAATCGATTGAAGAGATTTAGAGAGAAAGAGAGGATGATTATTAATGGTTAATGAAGATGATCAGCGGCTATATATGGAATTTAAAAGGCTCATGAGTTTTAGTGTCATTAGGATTCTTTTAAAATTAAGCATCGTAATCCTAGTTCTCGCGGGAGGGTAGTAACCAGTAATATGAGGTCTGCTAGCGGAGCTTTTGAAATCCACTCCAATACGTAGTGGTCAGTATTACATTCGATTGGGCTAAAGGCCCATTAAGAAATTTCCGAGGCCCAGTTGAGGCCCAGATATCAGATTAAGCCTGCCCTATTAATCTGTTAGCCTGACTTTATTACTGAGTTGAATTTTTCGTCAAAAAGAGGCATTTATGTCATTTTTCTTTTTAAATTATTGTATTTGAATTACAAAAAATGAAAAATCTAAATTATAATTCTCTGATATATACATGGACATATTCGGTTTTAATACTTTTGTTACAAGAAAAAGTTTAAAATAGTGGAATTAAATCTGAATCACAAAAGAAAATATAAAAATGTATGTATTTTGGTCATTAGACATGTAAGGAAGACGTAACAAATATGAAAATCGATGTAATGCGTTACTTTCTGAAACTACAAGGGATTCAATTGTCTTTTTCCAAAATGTATAATTTGCCCGACTTGACAAGTTGACATAATCCAAGAAGGTCCATGTTACGTCATAATTTTTTGTTGGTAACTAAATTGCAGATGAAAGGAACTATAATGGCGCAATTGTTTACAATACTATAAGCCCGTCGAAATCACTACTATTTTTTTGTGGATATTATTGGTAAACTAATTGTTGTAGCATTTACACATCTTTATTTGTATACTATGATCCAACATTCCTTTACTAAGCCATCAAATAAGCTCTAAAATATTGTGCAAAACCAACTCATTTGGTGTAGGTGATTACGGTATCGCATACTTAGCAACGATGCTAATAAACGAGAATTTATCGACTGAAGGCTTCACGTAGCGGAAACTTTGCTGCAGATTTCAAAGATTTCATCCAACGATGCATGGTCACCGGGCCCTTCCTCCTTCATTGCATATAGCAATTGCTTTCCTTTAAAGACAAGCATACCTCCCTGATGATCAGATATACGCGGTCCAATTCAAGCGTGGTCGAGCTAAAAGTAGTTATTTGTAACAAGTAAAGCAATATTTAAATCGGAACCTGTTGCAAGACGCTACTTCTATCATCTGGGGTGGCTTTGAGGGTGTAGTTCTTCATATTCTTCTTTACTTCACCCCATCTTGAAAATACTTTGGCCTGTGTAGAGTAAGCAACAGCCAAGCATAAAGTTAAGCCCGAAAAAAATAAAACACCAACAATTTGAAATGAGGCGTCCTGTGGATTAAGACAAGGATGAGAGAGTACGCTAGCTGGGCTGAGAAATGTACGTCGCAGACCGAAATACAAGCCCATAGCATCATAAGCCTGAGATTTGAGAAGAGTTAAGCAATTAAATAAGGTCTGTGGTGAAAATAGTGGACTTATCCGGTGGAGATAGAGGGTACCTTACGCTCAGGGTCGGCATAGAGGGAATCCAATGGGAATGGAAGCTGTATTAAGAAGTAATCAAGATCAGCAAAAAGATCTACCAGAGCAAACGAGATGAACCTTAAGTCAGTCCATTGATAACACAAAAAAGAAAAAGGATCTTTGTATGAACCTCAGCACGATTACTTCTATCATATCCTAATCTAGAAATATAATTAGGATTAAAGGTAATTATGTGATGAATGATACTATGATGAGCTCATAAATCATCCATTCACTTAAGTCCCGGTTCAAACTCAATCCACTAATACCAAAACCGAGTATGATTTTGAAAAATAAAAGGAGATGATCAAGAGTCGTGAACGTAGTAGAGTTTCTAGCATAGACATGCTCCGAATCAGTAGACAAAGGAAACATGATAAAGCTACCCTTCCAGCACGAAGTTGAGCTTTATCTGGAGTACTAAGAGCAATTCAGAAATATCATAGGGTACATGGTAAATGATGTTATGAACGGTCTTCAGGTAAGCTTTGTAACCAACCAGTCATTCACTCAAAGAAAACCTTCATCCAATTTTAACCTATTCCACTAATCCAAAAATAAGAGCGATTTAAAAAAAGAAAAGAAAAAAAACTTAAAGCAGATTCACAAGTAGTGAATGCAGTTGAAATCTCTTTTGCATAGACCTATTCAAAGTCGTTAGCCGAAAAAGAGAAAGAAACACCAATTACCCTTTCAGCAAAAAGTTGAGCGTTATCTGGAGAACCAACACCGACAGCAATTAGCTTCACACCAGCTGCCTCAAATCTTTCTTTTGATTCTCTAAGTGATGCTGCAAAGTCCCAGCTAAAGAGGGAAAAAAAAACAAAAGAACATAAAAAGGGACTATCTCATATTAATTGTCAAACGAAAAGTCGAGAAGTTAGCGATTACCTACAAAAGCATCCAAAATGTCTCATAAGTGCAACAACAGCAACTCCCTATAAATAAAAATTCTGAATCATGAACTTGTCCAAAGGATGCTATACGAACATACTGAATATAACTTTCCGGAAACTAGTTAGACAAGCGACATAGACTTAAATGTATAAGAATATCATGCTAACATTGATCAAGGTTGGTTAACATGCTAGATTTATCACTCTCACATAGTAGAAACTTTTTCACTAAATAATAGTTAGCTGCAAACTAATTTTACCCCAAAGAAATGAAAAAGATAACAAGTGATCATACTAATAACAACGATACAGCTAGTGTAAGTGGTCGTGTGGTAGCACCTAATACACCCTCATAAGAGAATACATAATTTACGACGACATGTTATTAGTGCATTTGGTAAGCTTATTGTACGACCAACCAGGTACCACATAAGTAATATAATCCGCTTCTTTTGAATGGATTTGTAATCTATAACGCGAAACATATTACGAGGACATAAACTATGTAATGTAACCAAACGACGACCACGTAATCATGCGAATGTCACATAATAATCTTTTCCCATATACCTCATTTTGATCCCAAAGGTCACTGAACTTGACACTTTCCCCTGCTGCGGTAAAAATGCTGACTTCACCTAGCACATCCGCTATGTCATCTGAAACGACGTCGTTCATAGCTGACGTGGCGGAGGCTCTGAGCAAACTCAACGGTCGAACGATTTTTGAAAATAAGCTTAATTTAGTCATTGGGTTGTCGTTTGAAATTGCAAAAGTTGGTGACTTTTTTGTGGGAGTTGATGATGTTGGGTACAGAGGGGGAGGTGTTGAGGGAGTGAGAATTTGTGGAGATAATATCGATTTCGCCATTATTGGAATTTAAGTGTGAATGAATGAAATATATTGTTGGTCATTTTTATGGACAAGTTAATTAATGATAATAAAAGACGAAAAAAGAACTTGTGGTGTGTGGCGGGACAAGTTCCTTAGGCCACAAATGGAAATGGTGTCGTATTGGGCACTTAAGGTTAGGAACTTAGGTATAAGATTTTTATTATGAGCTTGGTTTGATTTTGAAGGATATGCCTATACTTGAAAGTTTTGTCTAATTACAAAAGGTAGTTTTTCTTGCTCTTTAAATAAGGGGTTGGCTTGGGTTATTGATATTGATAGGTACGATTACTTGAAATATTATTATTCGGGGAGATAAGACGGGACTGAAAATGAATTTAGGTATTAATCGTTCATTTCTTATATTCTATGGGACACCATAGTTTTGTAAAACTCACAAGCACTAGTATCCTTCCCAAGCTCAAATTAAGTTC
Organism: Misopates orontium; assembly: GCA_946800315.1. NCBI lineage: Eukaryota > Viridiplantae > Streptophyta > Magnoliopsida > Lamiales > Plantaginaceae > Misopates > Misopates orontium. Next base: position 32,305,053 of record OX326952.1, on the reverse strand, counting down.
AAGCATTTGGTAAAACCCACAAGCGCTGGTACCCAATGAGATCGAGAAAAAATTAATTCTCAAACATGAATATACTCAATATTTATTTCTTGAAAGAGACGGTACCACAAACCCACCCCTAATTTAAATAATTATGCAAATAATCTTATATATATATATATATATATATATATATGTATGTATATATTTCTTAAAGCTCAAATTACAATAAAGACGCTTTATAGTTTATGTTACAGATAAATTCATACTTTTCTGTATTTTTTACTTTTTCTCAAGAATATCTTCATAGTTATTCAAATAGTAAGAGAATCCTATACAAACAACTAGACCACCAAGAATCAAATTTAACTTTGAAATTTTGTAATCACCATTTGCTTGGCGAGCTAGCTTTGACCAAAAGTATCTGCTAAAGTGCGATTAAGACAAATAAATAAATAAAATTCAAGATCCAAAAAAATAAAAAAAGTTGTTTCTTTGAGGATTTTTTTTTGTTACTCACGTGGGTCGGAGCATCCCCCCACCCCCCAAACCCCACGGCCAAAAAAAGTAAATTATTAATTAGACAAAAGAAAAACCATGTTTAGGTAAATTACTCTTGGGCCCTTGCAGTACACTCGACCAATTGGAAAAGCATTTCTTCAGCATAAATCTAAGTATAGACGAGTGGACAAAGCAAATTTGTGTTGAAGCAACTTAGAACGGTGCCAAATAGAATATAATATAGTCTTAAACCATTTGACATTTTCAATTAAATATAGATGGATGCATGAATTTTATCTACGGTGCTTCTGTATTTTTCTTCGAGTAATTTGTGTAGTTTCTTTTTGCCATTTGAGTTATTTGTATAAACCAAAATATTATTTTCCTTTTGGAGGAGAAAAACAACTATGGGGTCAAGGGGACAAAGTATAATTTGGGTAACAACTTGGTGCCAAATTGTTATTCAGCCTTATTTAACTATTCGTCAATTAATTTGAATTCTATATTTGGTATATACTTTGTTAGAATACAGCTTTTTAGCACAATCTTGGAATCTCTTATCATCGTTTTGTCTTTTTAATTAATACCCCAACCACTTTTTTGGCTTGATACAAGTAAGTTTTGGTTCACAATTTCCCATTCTTCCTATATAAATCAGTACATTTTGAGTAAGTTTGAAAGGTCAGAAACATTTTAATGCACATTTATTGTAGTTGAATTCAACAGATTTAATGGAAAAAAATTAGAAAGCTCCACTTGTTTTCCATGAAGCATCTCACCAAAGGAATACCCCGTGAAATTATTGGTCCTAATTCCTGATCTCAATGATCTTCTCTAGCTAGCTAGATATAGCTCATGAGTGTTGTTTTGGTTTTTTTCTTATTTGATTGCACAAATATTAATGATGTATCATAATTGATTTGTATAGTCACAAAATACTTAACAATCTTTAAAACTGCCGCGTATTACTTCAAGAAATCAAATATATATGGACGTAAATCATAACTTAACTCTAACTCTTTAGTCCAGTCAAGGGACTTACACAGGGACACAGAGTCACAGACCCCGGGGACAAGAACTACGAAACGTGAATCAAATCTTTTTGTTTGCCTCTCTAATTTATACCGACTTAAATTTAAAAGGCTCCTCCTTCCTTGACTGCACATTTGCTTTAATTCCAACATTAACTTGTTGTCTTATCTATTTTTCTCAATTCAACTCAATGTAGAATGCACTTTTAAATGACCCATGCAAGTTTTGCTAATAATTGTTATTCAAATATTAGTTAATATAAACGCATAGTCATTCTCCTTTATTGAGAATTATGATGAATAGGCAATTCCGGATAGTTATTTGTAGTGAAATAATTATAGATTTTCTTAGAATATTCGATGATGGAGATGCAATGTATGCCTTCCTTATCCCCTTGTCATTCCTTCCAACAAAGGGTAATGGGCAAACATCCCTTGTCTGCCCACAACTAAAGCAACCTTTTGATGAGTCCCGAGTTTGATTTACACTTATTATTTGTGCAATTATTGTTCCAAAATCTCAAATGGCTCAAAAGTTAGGGAGTCTATTACTTCATTTAAAGCAATTAAATTTATTAGGCATTCAAAATGGTTGTTTTTTATCAGAACAAACTAGTGAAGCATCGGGTTTGGATTTTCAAAATCAGATTTCTCATCAAATCATATAGATAATAATATCCTTTCAAAAATATTATTGTCCTTCGAAACTAACCAGCTCTACTTCATAAAGATTGCATTATTTCTTCCAGATAACAAAAACAGACTATCAACTCGAAATTAATTTGCTATCATTATTCATTGATGAACACAACAAAGATTAGTAAAGTTTATACATCGAACATACTCTTTTAGGGTCATTATTGTGTTGCTATATGTTCATCGTATTTCCAACTTTCAAAGACCATGCTCCTAATAAGATCAAGATGACGTTGACTTCGACTAAGTTTGATTACATTACTGCATTTTCTTGTTTTGTTATAATGAAACGAATCAAGCGATGAACTTCGTGGCTAAGTTAGAGATTTTGAGTAACACGTTGGTTGCCATATCAAAAACGGCGTGTTTTCCTAGCACTCTGCCCGCTATAATTCTTTTGATTTGGGTCCTAGTCAACTCCTACGGGTCAAGGGCAGAACTATAGTATCACTTATGTTGTACACTCTCTTCTCGACCTTGAGTCCTGCACTAAAAGATATCTTGTAATTGGCGAATGTGAGCTTCATAAGGACGAAAAAAGGTGTAGCTCAGATATATGAGATCTTGTCTTTGGCTATTCGTTCAACCAAGGGGCCTCGCGTACGTGTCATGTGTTGCATGCCAAATCTCTTGCAAACAAGTGACTGAAAGTCTATTGTAGTTAGATACTAATGTGATGGTTATCTGACGAAGGAAGAATCACCTTATAACCAAAGTTTGACATCGACGATTTACCATCCAAGGAGTTGAATGGTTAACATTTGTGTCGCTTACTATCTAAAGGTAGTACCATATGAGTTATCAATGTTTTTTTTTGTTTTTCCCATGACTTGTATATTTTGTATTAAAATAAAATGACTTTGCAAATCAACTCCCCCCCCCCCCCCCCCCCGCCCCCGCCCCAAAAAAAAGAAAAGAAAAAGGAACTCTTGTACTCCTCCCAAATGTTTTGTCACCATCTTATTTTTTTCATCACATGATTAAGGATATATTAGTAAATTGCCCCCACCAAAACTAGATAGCTTTGGCCTAAATATGACATGTCCGAGATGCGGAGATAAATCTTCAGTCCTACTTCCTTGTCTTGTCCCCTCCTCCCCTCTCACACACAACACACACTAAACACAATCACTTGGTTCTTCTCAATCTTCTTTGCTTCTCACCTAATACACACACACACATCACTTAAAATAAATTCTCTGATAAAAAAGGTATCTTGACTACTCACCTCCCTTAAGCTGTGCCCTTTTTAACTCTCTGCAAGTTTTCTTTCCACTAAAAAGTTGCTTGAGATGAACTCATGCTCTCATCTAAATAAACCCTTTTGCTAAAAATGGATTTCAACCACAAGCAAACATCTGCCAATGCGGGTCCAAATGAACCCACAAATGAAACGGTTCATGGATCTGCGAATCTGAAGCATCAAAGATCTGGGTTAGCTGAAGAAAGCTGGAACCTGAACAAGATGCAGAGGACTAATGAAGTTGATTTCTCTTCAAAGAAGAACTACACTGAAGGTTTTGGTGTTTTTGGGAGATCCAATCTGTGGCAATCTGGGGTTGATGATGGCCAAAAGATGCTATCTTTTTCATCATCTGAGCCTCATTACAATGGTGGGATGATTGACAATAGAAGTATTGGGTTTTCAGTTCTTCAGAATGGGAATCATTGTAAAACTAGAGGTATAAATCTTGATTATGTCACTTGTTTTATAATTTGAAAGTTGATCTTTTTTTTTTCCTTCACTCCCTTCATTTATTGTGAAGTTTCATTTTTTTTTCCTGACAGTTAAAGATGGTGATTTAGTTTAAATAGTTAATATTCTGTAAAGGGTTTTTCTGGGTTTTTTTTTTTCTTTCTTCTGTAGTATTATTTTTTGAGATTTGGATTTGTGAGATGGTGATAAAGATTGGATTTTTTTGTTGCTGATGCTGTGAGTGGCTTTATTTTCTCTGTCCTTGATGCAACACGGAGTGGTTGTGTACACCTCATTAAGATCTTGTTTGGTCCCTAGTACAATAAATGAAAATATAAAATAAACAGAGAGGATTTGGTATATTTTGTTATCTCTATGGCTAAAATGTTATACCCATATTACTGAAACATGAGCTTTTCAAGAATTTTATCACTTGTAGCTTTCCGTTTTTGTGGGAGTTTAGCTTTCTTCTGATCTGTCTAATTTATATCATAGGTGTCCGATTTCATATGTTACAACTGTTTTGGCATCTATTCTTTCAGATATGGACTTTTTTGTTTAGTGTTAAAAAACTAATTTTTTAGATGTTCTTACTTGCTTTGGGTTTTTGATTCAGGGGTGTTCAATGAAGTGATGCAGGGCCCTTTTGCTAGAATGAAGGGGCCGTTCACTCCATCACAGTGGATGGAACTCGAACATCAGGCTTTGATCTATAAACACCTTGTGTCAAATGTACCCATTCCTTCAAACTTACTTATACCTCTCAAGCGATCTCTCTACTCTTACGGATCGTCCGGATCTTATGCCTCCAACTTCTGTAAGCTCTTGTACCCTTCTGATATTATCCTGATCAAGACCTAACATTATCACTGCTTAGTATGTAGCTCAAACTTTGTATGTAGCCCTGCGATATTTTTGTAAAGTTTCAGAATTTATGTTCATATGTGAAAGCTTAATTGTGTTTCTTGTGAGATTCTTGAACCTTTATTGCCTTTTTTGTGTGCGTGCAGTGGGGTGGGGACCTTTTCATCTAGGTTACTCCGGCAGCAACGACCCTGAACCAGGGAGGTGCAGGAGGACAGATGGAAAGAAGTGGCGGTGCTCGAGAGATGCTGTGCCTGATCAGAAATACTGTGAAAGGCACATTAACAGGGGCCGCCACCGTTCAAGAAAGCCTGTGGAAGGCCACACTGGCCAAGCTGTTTCTGGATCCACTACTTCAAAAGTGGAAACTGCTGTTTCTTCCTCATCAGCAGCGCTGATTTCCAGCAGCAAAAGCATTGGTGCGATGCAGCACCAGTTCAATTCTTTGCAGTCCAGTACTGGCAATGCTTCCACTGACCAACTCGCTAGCAGGTATAACTGAGATCTCTCATTCCTTTAGTTCTTTGTACATACTTTCTGGTTGATATTCGAGAAGCTATGCTTGAATGTATGTTAGAAATTGAAGTCCCTTTAATTCATCCCCTTTTAAGGGGATGAATTAATGAGTTAAAATTCTACAGATGCATTACTCTGGTTATCTATTGTTTCAGTTCAGTAAAACAGAATTTTTTTTGTTTAAGTTTTGGTAAGTAACTACTTTAGATATAGAATATTAGACAATTTCTTTCGGATATACTTTTTTCATTTGTCTAGTTAGGTATTGGTTATAACTTATAACTTATAAGTATTAGGCAGGAAGTTCATACTTATACACACAAGCAGACATGCTCACCGGCACATGTAGTTGTTATATCCTTGAATTTTGTACTGCTTTTTTTTTTTCTTTTTCTAAAGGGACAAATATTCTATTGCAGAACACAAGGATTTCAGGGCTTAGGTTTGACTGATCCAAAGCCTAAGGGCGCAACATTTTCGAATCAAAAGCAACACGTTCCATACGAAGAATCATCTCTCTCACTCTTTGGACTTGTATCCTCTGATTCCCTTGTCAACCCTTCCGAAAGAATCTCCTTCATAAATACCAAAAACACCGATTCTTTTATGGGATTCAACGACAAAGAGGCAAACAATCAGTACCCAGTCCACCATTTTATTGATGATTGGCCCAAAAATAATTCAGACCACAACTCAGCCTCCTGGGGTGAAGAACTGAGATCTGATTGGACACAGCTTTCAATGTCCATCCCTGTTGCCCCTGATTTCTCATCATCTGCTAACTCACCCACTCGCGAGAAATCTATGATCCCAACTCTAAAGCTGTCACATGATATCGACCCAACCCGTATGAGCCTTGGATCTTGGGGTAGTCCGATGGGCGGGCCATTAGGAGAGGTCTTGACTAGTACAACTTCGAATGCAGGAAGCTTATCTTCGCCAAATGAATGGAATAATAGTCCTCCAATTGGATCTTCTCCCACTGGCGTCCTTCAGAAATCTACGTTTGTTTCCCTCTCTAACAGTAGTTCAGGCGGTAGTCCTCCCAGCTCCGACAAAGTGACGCCTGATGCGGCTACTCTTTGCAATGCACTTGGTTCAGCCCTCGTTAGTTCCACAGCTATTCCGTCTCTCTAGGCGTGTGATCAGACATGAAGACGTTGGAGGGCGAGATTTTCCGGGATGTTTTGACTTATGAATTTCTGTATCTTATTTTGTCTTGGTTTATTGTTGTTGTATTCATGTTTTTGAATCTTTACTGGTTTATGTCCTGCCTTACTGTTGATTTGTTTTGTCCAACTGCCATCTGAGCATTGACGAGACAACTTAAGCTCATATGTAACAGCTGTTTTTTATTGGTACAGTGGTGTGCTGCTTGAATGCTCATTACCACAAAATATCCTGGTATCTATTTTGCCGACACTCTGCATTGAAACTTTTAGCCTACAAAACATGTACAAGTCTTGAATAATAGAAGCCACTATTCCTGGATTTTGTTTCCATTTTCTAGTACAAATTACAGTGCATTGTTGCTTGTCATGATCACTCTCGGACATGTAACTAGAATTGATTTTCAACCAGAGCCCTTTCAAGGTGGCTGTGTTTTGGTGCTTGTTTTTGCTCATATTATGTTTCATCCTTCAAAGGCTACTTGGTTTTAAGTTGCATATACTGATACACAGGCTATTAAGCGAGTAAGAAGAAAATGGACTATTCGTCAGTCACTATAAATGAACTTCAACTTTTGGAAAAGTAGTATGCTAAATATTTCATATACTGTTGATTATAATTTATAATTACCTGATGTAGCAAATACGATTATTGTTAATAAGTATATGATTATAATGAGATGATATTACATGTAGTGTCTTATAATATTATTCTTTTAAAACTTTTTGGTTAGGTGAACTAAAATCATATACTAATATATTTTTGTGGTTCAAGCTCAACGCACATGCACATCCTACAGAATGAATCCTTCATTAACCCTAGTATTGGAGGAACCAACTGCTGGTTCAATATCTTGCTTACATAAGATAATACTTCCATAGACATGGTTTATAGACCACATAGTTACATTCTATGACATTATCACAATAGATCTTGTCTATATAATCACAATAGTTAAGATTGTAGCACAACATCATATTTTTCTGACTTGCACGCACCATTTTTCGTTCCACCCACAAATCATTTGAAACATCAATCACCACAAAAGTTCTCTCTTTGCATTTTTGTTTTGATAAAATCCTATTTTACCAATTTTAAATATTAGCGAAATAACAGTTCAATAAATCTCACATCGTCCCTACATACTTTATTATTTGTATTTTATTTTATTGTATGATTATATCATTTGTAATTAGACTTTTAATACAATTACAAGTCAATAAACTTAAAAAGCTTCAATCTTTTTTCCAGTTAAGTAAATGCTTGGTAAAAAAACTTGTCTCCAGTTGCACAATTTATCAACTTGTCAAAACCAAGAAAAACTGATCTGAAAATCTGAAAGCCCATGGTGATACAACCTTATTAACTGAATCAGATGAAAAGTAAATCTGTAATTAAATCACGATATATGTAATAAAAAGATATCAAATTAATCTTGGAATAAGAAAAAAAAAGAAAGAAGGGGGCAATTTGCTCAGATTCTATGGGTGTATGATAGAGTCTATCATGCCATTGGCATTCAGAACGAGGAATTATAATTCTTATCATAGCAAAATTCCCCAACAATTATTATGAAAACAAAATTAGAAAGAAAAAAAAAAAAAAAAGAGAGGCTCAGACACGCACAAATAGGTCATCAAATTAATCGACGGAGTGGTCAAACACCATCTCATAATCAGCATCGAGAAATGTTTGTATTCTTCAAAGCCCCAAATAATTTTAAACTTGTAAAATTCGCAGAGAAACGAAGAAAACATCATAAGTATTATCGTCAATTACCAAGGCTGCAAAGAAGATATTTATACTAGGTTTAGTATTGGTGCTTAAAAACCTAGAAGATATATGTGAACAAAGCAAATGGGCCACGTGTGTTTTTTGTTTAACTTGTCCAATTTATAGACATTAAGGCCTCTTTCCAGCGTGGGCCCAAAACTATGTGGGCTTAAGACCAACACAAATAACTTTGGGTATTATTAAGAGGAGGAGCTGAATAAACAGTGAAAAAACAGAGCTATATTTCTTTTGGTCCAATTCTTTCGTGCTAAGTTGTGTTACAGTCTATGTTCCCGTTAGATTTGTAAATATGCACATCATTACACCTTAATGCAAGCGGAGAAATAAAGAATCTAATTTTTTTCCATATATTTAATACTTATTAGACTATTTGTTATTACAAGTGTTATGAATTGGTCAGAGCAGATTAACGCTCCATTTGATGCATAAGATAATTTTGTGTGCATTTCTTGTTTTCTAATCAAATTGTCAATAATTGGAATAGATCTGTTAAATCTTGTTTTAACAACTTTTGATGGATCATCAACTGTGCGGAGTTCACTTGTTTAACTAACCTGAATCAGATAAAATAATAATGGCCTAAGAGGTTGTTCTTGACTAGTCCAATTCTTTTTAGTGGTCGCACCAGACAACAAGAATCTTTTCTTAAACAAGTGGTTAAATTATATATCCTTGTCGGAATTTCCCCATGGCAAGTATTTGGTGCATCTCTGTTAGGTAGTAGGAAAAAAACAGTTGCATGAGGTATCCAATTACTTCGGACCATATAATAGTATTATTGTACCTCTAGTTTACCAATCCATATGCTAATTAGGCCATCTTAAATCTACTATACCATCGTAGTATTTTGTATCATTTGTGGCAAAATAATGTATCCATCTTAAATCTACTATACCATCGTAGTATTTTGTATCATTTGTGGCAAAATAATGTATCGTTCTCCTTCGGTCAAATTTGTATCTTATGCAGTAATTGAAAGGTAAATATGTAAAACCTTATTCTTTAATCACTCACATGTATGTGTATTAAGATATATATTACGTCCATGTATCGTAAAGAAGATTCGGAATGAAGTAGGTGTATCTTTTTTGTGCAACACTTAAATTAATTTGTGCGAGATATGATGTAAATGCTTAATTTTGTTACCTCCCTACCACCAAGTACAATAAAATAATACCATGTAATACATACACGTGTCGTGAATTTGACTGTGGCATAAGAATTGACAAACTGTTTAGCACATAAAATTTAGACAATAGTTTAGCCATAAACTATTCCACTTTTTTTAGATTGTTTACAAGCTGTATTGATCATATGGAATATGAAGATTATAGTTCATAATCTCATAATTAATAACTGAATGAACTAGTTCTGATCTTGACATAACAACAGATCTCTACCTAAATATCTTCCGTGCATATGCATTTCCCTTTTGTTACATCACAACTTTGTTCCACTTCACCAACCTATTAGTATGCGCTCATATATATTTGGATACAATTAGTATTTTGTGCATTATTTACTTAGAGATAGATAACACAAAAAATGAGCCACCGAAAGTTTCATTCACAAGGAAACGTTCCATTTTCATGGGAGCAAAGTCCTGGAATTTCCAAATTCAATACACGAAATATCGATTATTATGAAGATACAACGAATATGTTGCAGAAGATGAAGATTCCGCCTCCTCCATGCATTACTCAGTCGTTCAAGAATTTGTGGTGCCATGATGATCCATTTTTGGCAGCTTTGAAGTCCTGCACTAAAACGATTTCGATTCACAAAGGATACGAAGATCACAATAGGCGAAAGAGCAAACAATTAGCAAAGGGAAGAAATTATGGGAATAATACTTTTTTTAGTGTTTTTTCTTGCAAGCATTCTTGTGATGTTGAAGATGGCAACTTGGTCAAGCTTTTAAATCTTCCTCCACTGCCTAAGGAGCGTAACAAGGCTAAATTCTTACTTGAGAGTTGATACTCACAGAAAATTGTATGATTAAGCAATATGTTGTAAACTTGTAACTTGTGATATAGCTGGATTCGTGACCTCAATCCAACTTAGGATTTTTTTTTTTTTTTGGTATACCAAATTAACAATTATCATGGAGTTATTACATTTACATCTACAAGCTCACCAGTTAAAGTTTTACATTTTTGTTAAATTTCTTATTAGAGCCTAAGTTGTTAATTTGCATGTATTTACTTAGTACGACAAATTCATTAGTTTAATTCTGAGATAGTTATTTTGGCCCAAGGAAAATCCATTTTGCATTGCTTTCGGCCCAAGGCCAAGGCCCAAACTTGTTTTGATGGGATTAAGACTTATAAAGATATATTTAGAATAGTAATTAAATACGAATCAATCAAAAGAATAGTTGTCGAAGCTTCCCTTTCGGCTAAACCCCATTCAAAACCCTCTTAATTCTAATTTCTCGATCCTAAAATCTGTTTTGCGTTAATCCTTTTTTTTTTTTTTATAGCAAAACGATGAACGGTCGTGCGTTTGGTTCACCAGCAGGGATTATTAATCCTCCGAATTTGGTGAGCCTGCAGAATAAATCATTCACCTCGAGAAATTTCTCCCCTATTGCACCAACTACATCCTCGAACAGAAAGGTAATTTATTATATTAGTTTTGTTTTTGAATAATTTCAGATCAATATCAGAAAAGAATATTAGAATTCTAATACTATTTGATTGAATAAGCTCATATATAATATTAAACTTTATTGCATAAATATCGTTAGCTATCGGTGCAGTCAACTTAAACTAACACAGTATTTTTATGCTGAAAAAAATAACACCAGGGAGTTATATGCTAATTAGGATTAACACAAGCGTTGTCTTCTAGGAAGTTTTAGGTTTTTCTTTTCATGGCAATTGTTTGTTTTTCAATGGATTTTGAGCTTCAAATCTGCTACAGTTTATAGTATATCCTGAAGTATTATTACTTCTTTCTATTGCCTGCACATTTGTTGAGAATATTCTTTCATACTTTATAGCATTCCAATACTCAATACAACATATATAGTTTTACACTTGAATGGACATTCATTTCAATTTATTAGTGAGAGTACTGCAGTTAACTCTTCTCCAGTTTATTGCATTGCAATTTGTTAGTGCAACCTATGTAACAGGTACCTCACTACTGCTTCTTATCCAATATGCAATTAAGAAGACAGATCATAATATTTCTAGTTTCTCTATTGTGAGGTAACAACAGTTAGTTGTAAAAACACCAACTCGCCTTTGTATGTCCTTAATTTATATTCCTCTGTTTTCACGACGACAAATACGGAGCGGATGTAGTTTATCTTCTTACCAAGTACTGATCATGTAGTATGTTCCACACCAACTATAGTATAGTTACAGATATGCTGATACACTTTATATCTTAAAAATGTATTGTATTATATATCGCATGCTACTTTTTTTTTCTCGAAGATTTCTAGAGGTGAAGCAATAGAGAAGTTTCACTTTTTGCTCAATGAGCAATTTGATATTTCAATAAGACAGTTTAGTTATCTAATTCAGGACATATTCCGTGGCCTCCGAGCCTCTTGCTCCGGCAATGCAGAAAGAGTTCCGGTGCAACCTGTGACCACAAAGTCGAAAAAGAAAAAGGTTAGCTTCTCGACAGAGTTTCTGAGAAGAATTATTAAGACCTTACCGAAAAAATCAAATATAGAGGATGTTACAGGGACGGGATCAGACGCATCTCCTCGTTGCTCAGGAACATTAGTCAAGGACACAAATGCAGAGACAAATGTAGGGGTTTCCAGTGAGACTGATTATCAATGGGTGGATATGCTCAGTGCGATCTTTACGGGCAAATCAACTTTAGAGAATGTTAATAACACGGGATTAGACGTGTCTCCTCGCCCTGGAACGTTAATTAATGAAACAAACACAGAGAAGCTTAGCCACGCTGGCCTTACTGACAAATCAATGTCCGAGGATGTTACAGAAAACACAGGATCAGACGCATCTCCTCGCCAAGAAACATTAGTTAACGAAACAAACTCAGAAAGGCCTAGCAGCTTTGCAACTCAGAGCAGCAAGCTTGGTTATCATCATCAGATTATTAGATATCCCGTTGTCACCGAGTCTGCATTGAAGGCAATCTTAGAGTGCAACACTTTGGTTTTTGTTGTCGACAAAGATGCTGATAAGAAGAGCATCAAAGAAGCTGTTACAAAAATGTTGAAGATTACAATAAAGAAAGTTAATACACTGCTGACTCCCGAGGGTACGAAGAAGGCGTATGTGATGCTCAAGCCGGGGTGTAATGCCTTGGATGTTGCCAAGAAGATGAATTGGTTATGAACTTATGCAGAAAACTATTTTTCTTTTTATTATATTTTTTGTAGACCCAATTCTTTTTAGCATCGAAATAAAATTACAGGCTAATTGTTGAATGTTCTTTGTTATATGTTGAAATGTTTTGCATATTTTGTGATCTCATGGTACTCATCACTAATATGGAGAAAAATCATACCCCTCCAGTATATCATAACAATTAACAAGCATTCTTAAGTTTCAGAATATATGTTGAATAATATATACAAGGGGTAATTACAACTACATCTCGTAAGGATTAGTGTAACTACATAAAAAAACTTATTGTTTGAATAAATATATGAACACTCTTTGAAGTTTTAATTATATTTCAGATAGGTCTCTTTGAGATTTGAATAATTATAAAACATCCTCTCAAGTCTGAAAAATCATAAAAAAGACCCTCTAATTATCATGTTTTTTAAGTTTTAATGAGCTAGTGTATATGTAATTATTAGACTAGTTAGATGTTGTGATGAGATCAAAACTCAGCGGTGTAGAAGATGCTATTATCACTATGGATTACATCAATCAATTATTCACTTGCCACCTAGTTGACTGACAAGGGATTCTTCTCCTTATACGTCTGAAGTTTAATTCCGCACGAACAATTTAGATAAATGTTTTCTGTGTCTTCCGTCATATCAAATTTGTTACTTTAATGTGCCCGATTTGCAAACTAACATGTCTAATAAGGGGTTCTAAAAATTCATTCACTTGTTTGAGCATCCCATAAAGTATATATACGTACAAGGTCAAAATGTGACACAGCCACCTAACACGCCATCTAAACTTAGATTCAATATTACATGTTTTCTAAGGGAATAAACCTTTTTTATTATTTGATTCTCGACATTTTGTACTATGAAAAGTCGACCGCGTCTTATATAACTTAGAAACGAAGAAAGGAAGGAGACAGTGTGACAAACATCTTTAGTTCTCAAGATTTTTCTATGTTATGTGCTGATTTTGTATAGGCTCCAATTAAAAGAGTGTAAAGCAAAACAAAAAGGGGTTGCAGTCAAGGACCAAAAAAAGAAGGAAAAAATAAATAAAAGCTATGTGAATGGGTAGTTATCACTACCTAACCGCTAACCGCCACAAACGCAAAGACAGCCGAACCAGCCAGGTGACCCTTAACTCATTTGGCATCGATCATTTTAGATTTGACATTCTACCAACCATACTATGTTTGTCTTTTTTGACTAATCATCATTATAGAAAAAGTAATTAATACCATTAGTTAAATGAATAATAAAGTAATGATCGATGAATGTGGCCTATGTTTTAGGATGTGCGGTGGAGTTAATTGTAAGACTCAACGTACAAAGACTTGATTAATTATAAACCTCCTGTTTATAATTGACTCACATTATTATAAAATTGCAATACTAAATATATGAAATGCTTCAAAAAAAAAAAAAATACTAAATATATGAAAATTGATGCTACAAGTTTTCATTTTTAAAACGATTGTGGCCACAAGGTTGTTGGTGAAATTGACTAAGCCTATGTAAGTATTTTCCAAACTGAACCTAGAAAAATCAACTCATTGCAAATCTATTCAGATTTATGTAACCAAGTGATTTCGTCTATATAGTTGTCAAAACTCTATGATCATAATTTATCATTTTATCACAAAAACTTTGATTTATGTAATATGAGAATAATTGTGACTTCAAAAACCAAAATAAAGCTATCACGGTTTAAAGTTTTGCTCTCGTTATTGCTTAAATTCACTTTTAAACACTATAAGGGCAATCAATCCCCACCCCCCACATGACAAATTTTAAGGAAATAGGAAATGTTAATAATTATAAAAATACTGTTTATTATTGTACATACTTTATTCTCATGCAGATAGGGGGGCCAATCATCCAATAAATTAAGTGGGGAATATCCATTGGACCGGCAAATTGATACCTTCGCGCGCTTAGTGGCCCACTAATAAAGTCATTAATGATGATTTATCCCCATTTAACATTAATAACTTTTAATTAACGAAAGTCATTAAAATTAAAAGGAACATGCGCGTCCCTTTCTGTGACGGGCTGGGGTTAATTGTGCTACTTGTTTGTCCACCTCTTATTTTTTGCTATAAATTATAAAGTCGTCCATCCGTTTTGCTATTACTAGAAAAAGATTAAAGCTGCCATCTGATTCGTAATTGATATATAAAAAAATCAAGTTTAAGAAAGGAAAAAAAAAGTGGGTCTAAGTTTGATACTTTCAAATCTTTGGTCACGTTTAATTACAAGAAAGCATCATGTTCGGCGTCCCTCATTGCTTCTTTCCAACACTATGTTTTTCATAAAAAAATAAACTTCCTTTTTTCTGTTTGGTTGTACGTGGGAGATGAAAAATAACAAAAGAATGAATAATTAAGTATCGTGGCAACTTTATGTAATAAGTATATTGCTTGAGAAAACAGATTTTGGCACCTATTTAATTAAAATTTGAGACTTTCTTACGTAAATAGAAACGTCATTCATGATCACATAGTATATTTACATTGTGTTTGATGCAATTAGAGGGATTTAGTATTAAACCTTTTAAAACTTGAGTGGGGGGCATGATTACAATGTACTATTAATTAATAGTTTTATTGATTACTGAAGTATTAATTTATACCATAGGTGGGGAAGATCGGGAAAATCTCACCATGCACTATGCTACATATGAATATACAGTAGAGAGGCATGCAGAAAAGACGTTTAGCTTCTTTTTTAGTTTTTGATTTAATGAAATTATCCTTAATCTATGGTTGGATCAACCTTTGACTTAAGTTGACACTTAAAGCACTATAATTAGATTTTTCCTTTTGAAGTTTAGAAGGAAAACACAAAGTTGAACACATAGACGATGTAGAGTAATAAATACAATTATTGTTGACCATACGATTAGAAGGAAATCATGGATATTAATTTAATGATTAATAACACTGTAATTTTAATTAGTTACCAACTGCACCATGGTATTATGGATGGATTGTATAAGATAATTGTTATGTAAGAGAACTATTTAGAGATTTGTAAGAAATTTAAATCTTATGTATTGCATTCACCTAACAGAAAGAAGCTTCGGGCGCGGGGGGGGGGGGGGGGGGGGGGGGGGGGGGGGCAAATTATACAATACACCCACCCTAGTACGTAACACTCTTCACACACAATTAACTGAAAGGGAAAACACCCAAGTACCACAAACAAATTTGTTTAGTAATATTGTGATTGATGTTTTTTTTTTTTTTTTTTTTTTTTTTTGTGGTGAATGATAATTATACGTGTTGATAGTTAATATTATAGAGATATTTTGAGTTAAAGAATGATATATTGATTTTTGTGAATTGGAATCTTGCATCATACTTATTTTGTAGGGTTATATTGAATCTTGGTAATGTCTTTGTCAATTATGATAGCATATCTTTAGGATATTGTAATTGTTATGTTTGTCAAGGATTTTTCTCAATTTCAACTTAATCTTTTAAGACTGATTCTTATTTTTAAACAAAAGTTCATACAACGTCTGGTCAGAATATCAAATCTACAGGGAAATGCTTAACCGAGTTAATCATCGAACCATTTAATTCGATAAACGATATCTTGAAATTACCGAATCAAACTTCTGAATACCAGATTATTGATGTGATAATATTATATTGCATAACAAGGTAGCTACGTAGGAAATACAAAAGAGGTGCATGACGTGTTTAGGCACGTTATCAATTTATATATGCTACGATATACGATATTTATAACTTTTTGTCACTTTATTTATGGGATTTATAGCCTGCGACAGACGAGTATCAAATTGTTGCACCGGCCGTATGGAATTTTGGTGTATTCGTGTAACGTATCTATATAAGCTATAGATTATTAAGTTGTAGAAAGTTGAAACGTATATATGCTGCAATTAGCAATAGGAAAAAGAAAACGTTTTATGTATGCTTGCAATATATACGCAATGAAGTGCTCTGACTTTCTTGTACTTGAATCTATATAAATTTAATATATAAAACGCGTCACTACTAAAAAGAGATAGAAAGAAGCCGAAGAAAATTTGAGAAATAGCATATATTAACTCAAACTACAATAGCACACAATAGTACCGATGGCTTTTATAACTAAATAAAAACAAACTTTTGACACTCTTTACTTACAAAATAACTCACTCTGGTTTTTGACAAAATCAATAATCATGAATTTTCCCCAAAACCAGTCCCAAAATTCACACCTACCTTAATTTCTTCGTCTTACTACCTTTAATTTACACCTTCTAGCTACTAAAATTACGTGATTTTCTCCATTTCATCTCATAATAATAATAATAATATAACGATGATGATCCATTTTAGTTGATTATAATTGAGTTATTAAAGACGCGACGTTATTGCATGGCCATGCAGAGGTATTAAGACGCTGCTGATTCTGAATTTGCCGTACAAGTAGCACTTGTCGCATGTCCCATAATGTTTTCCTTAGCATCACAGCCTCAGATCTCAAACACTCATTTTCCCTGCATATATAGTGATTTTGATGAGCCGCCAATTGAACCCGGTTCTTTAGTTCCCGGTTCGCAACCTTAAGCCGGGTCAAATTGGTCCTCAAGTTCTCCAAGTGTTTTTGCTTTCTCATTCGTGACCGCCTGGCCGATTCCCGGTTCGATATCATGCGCCGCTTTTTTCGTTCATCGACAATCGATCCATTCTTTTTGTCGTCCGGTTCGTCAGAATCCGGGACGGCATGAACCGGGTTTGAAGTGTCGGAACCGGAATTGGGGCTGAATTGTTCTTTTCCTACGGGGTCGAAGAGGAACTTGGGTTCGACATGAACCGGGTTCGAGGTGTCCGAACCGGAGTTTGAGCTGGCGGGTTCTTTTCCTATTGGGTCGAAGTGGAAGGGCGTTTCGTGGAGAAAACCGGGTTCAAAAGAAGGGAATTGGTCTCCGAAGAACCGGATAGGTAAAGTGGACAACATGATCTTAAAAACCGGTTTAGTGGTGGTGGGAGAGGAGAAGAGGGGAAAAGGGAAGAATCGAAGGATTGGAGTGTGGTATTTAAGGACAAATCTGTGGGTAGTTTGGGCTGGCCCGCTAGGGGTGTTTTGGTCAATTCGTACTAACTTTTGAGTCATTTGGCACTAATGGTGGTGGGCCATTGTATTTGTCTTTTAAAGGTGGAATTGGGCTTACATCAGCTAATGGGTCCGTTTTCAAGCTTAGTCATGAAGAAACAAAATAGGTGGAGTTTTGGGACACGTGTTTGTTTTTCATAAGCTGGTCGTGTGGTTAAGCCAATAGTTTGAGAATGCGTTTAAGCTTGAATCAGCTTAATAAATAATAATCATCATTAACTTTGAGAAACTTTAAGGGTAGAAAAAGCGGGTTACGTAGTTATAATTAAATTTATTATGGATATTATCTCCAATGATTCAGTTTAAGAATGGCGTTACCACAACAGTAATTTTTTTATCTATTGCACTATGACATGCACAATGTGGCTGATGATTTCTCAGGTAATCGACATAAATTAAAGGAGGCATAGTTTATTAGTTATAATGTATTTTGCGTCTGTTTCAGACTCCCTGGCTGAGTCGTCTTATTAAATTAACTTTTGTTACGATGGCAAAACCAAAAAAAAAGTAGATATTAATTTTTCGTGACTTCTTATATGATAATATTCTTATAGTAAAAATTTATTAATCACTTTCAATGATGCCATAATCGGATAGCCTTTAGTTTTCACGTGATAACAGCTATGATGACCTTTTTAGGTCTTTTATGTTGATATAACTAAAAGCTAGGTGAATTTAGAATAACTTATTTTCAGTTTGTCTGTGGAGAAAGAAAGAAAATTAATGATGTTTTTGCAAAATTGTATTTTGATCGACTATGTAATTTTGAAATGAACTGCTATCTGGAATTTAATTAATTAATTAGCATGCAGTATGAAATATAATGCACTTCAAAAGTGTGTCGAGAAATACTTCGAAAATCTTTGAATTTTCCTCGAGAGAGAGAAATTATTATTCTTGACAAAGCTTTAATTGAAATCCTGAGTGAGCAGTGAATATGGTATACTTATCTTTATCAAACGGATAATTAAAACGGGCAAAAGGGATTTCAATTCTGTAAATGAATGTGAAACCTAACTAATATAGCTGGCGTTTTATTTGCCTCATATCTTTGTTGCTTTCCGTTGATAACCTAGTCAAATATATTATGTATATGGTTAAAGATATGCAAGTATTTATAATGGTCTAGAATTGACCTCTAGAAGAAGCAATTTGATTATTCGTCAGGCTTGTAAGCTTGTGTCTGTTACACTAAATTTGTTGAATAACCTTTTTTAAGCTACTTTATTTAGTTTAAAGTTTACTTCGTATGCGCTCTAATCATAGTGACAACAGATTGATCGACATAGAAAAATTTTAAAAATGTGCTATACAATTTTATTTTTATTGTTGTGGAAGCAAGAATCTTAAACTCGGTAGAACATTGTAGCTAGATGACCAATAACAGAGATTAATTAAGAAGAAAGCAAAACCAAAACTTTATGCCGAAACTTGAAATGGGAAGCACGAGGCCGACAAGCCAAAGAAACTAAATCATGCTCTATATTCTAACCTCTCCTTTAATTTCCCTACTTTGCTTATTCTATGTAGTGTTTCTCCCAGATGATGGGATTAAATTAAGGCCAAGCTCTCGTCTAAATTTGGTTGATCAGAAATTGATTGAAACTGTAAATGATCAACACGTGGAACAGAATAGACTTCACAAAAAAACCATGCATGACAAGACTTCAGCCCCTAACTGAACTCTACAATATTCTTCATTAGTTGATGAATCGACCTTTTGCTAATTTTCCTATTAAGTTCGGCTTACATCAACTTAATTATAGGTTCCATGCCTTCGTGTGTGCGTGTGAGTTTTGGCCATACATCGAGAATATGTAAGCAAAATGTACATATTCAAGAACCTCGTGTTCAGAGCAACTTGCCATCTATATCATGAATTAATCAAACTTTGCGTTTACCATATCAAATTAATTTTAGCGTCTTCTTATATTAATAACTTGATTTCATCACTCTTTAGACCAATTTTAACAACTTATTTTAATTTCATCACTCCGACTGTACAGTTTTCACATGTTGGCAACGGTCGACTGGAAAAACTAATTCTATAGCAACTATTTTCAATATAAATCGATTTTATAGATTGAATCAGCATCTATTACATTTTTAAAAAAAATGTGTGATTTAATTCAAACATTGTAAAAGTGATTGCAATAGGGGGGCAAACCCCCCATAGAATAGTTAGTAGTACGTAGACTAAACCAAAAGTGATTCTGCTATAGTTTGTAAGCTAATGATCAATCAAAATCCACAATACATTCTAAATTAATTAGTTTGAAAAACTTCCACATTAAAGAGTGATTACCAGAGAACTGGATGAAATCAAGAAACTTCGAGACGTACATTTCAAAAAACTGTCTAGATTGAATGTTAAAGATAACGTTAGAAAATTCAACAATATTATCAAAACTTTAGACTTTTATAAGTTTCGAGTCGACATACTCTAAAGTAATTAGTGGACTACGAAACGGCTAACATGGGCGGCATAATTTAAAGTTACTCAACAGCATTGTGCACATGGAGGATATTAAAGTTGTGGACTATTTTGGAAATTTTGGGGACTCGGTCAATGCCTTTTATCCATTATTAGAATTACAACAGGAACCCTTATCCTCAGTTGTCTTCTCATAGTTATGGAAGTTGCACTTTTGGAGAAAACCTATGAAGCAAGTAGAAAAAAATATGGCAATAAAAGATGAGCTGATAATATTAATTGCATATCTAAATGACCCTTTGAGGTTTTGTCTAATTAATTACAGAATAATTTTCTAGTATTTGAAAAACTACAGAGACGTTTCTTTAAACTTTAAAGAAACTTCCAAAACATGTAACATTAATGTCAGTAATATGAAAGGATCGATAATTGCATATCTGAATGACCTTTTCATGATTTTAATAAGCGTTAAGATGTTATAATATTCAAACAGCTGGGGATGCCTGTGTAATTATGCCTAATCTCGAAAAGAGAAAATGTAATTGTCCCTGTAATAAATGGCTTTAGAAGAATTGTACTTTTTAAGTAAATTAGGTTTTCAGAAAGTATTGAAGTACGTATGTTCGATCAATCGCTTTGATTTTTGATTTTGTTGATAACTGAACTCATAATCTGTTAAAACATGAACTAAACTGATCCTAGTCTGATAATAGCGCAGTACGATTAGTTTGTCTCACTTGCACATATACACTCATGTGAAGAAACGGAATCTATCTTTTTGTTAAATTGTTAAATTATACAAATCTTGCATTCTCTCATAGTATAATAATCATCATATACGTCTGTAAGTACAAAATTATATATAATCTTTTCTGTAAGAAAACACTTGCATGTCATGATAATATTTACCAGTACTAGCTATATATATTGTCAATTCCAAAAGACATTTACGAGTTACACTAGAACTTTCATGGCCGAATAATAATTAAATGCATGAGATTATTAGCCAAATGGACTAGTCAATTATATATTCCCTTTAACTGCACGAATTGTTTACGGCATGTTATGATAACACACCTTTTTCTTATCCTTATTCCTTTTTCCTTCATCATTTTTTTCAACAAATTAAATTGCATAGCGTGCAAATGATATTTTTCTCATTTTGGGGGCAATTTTTCTCCACCAATAATCAAAGTACATATTACCTAGTAAAAGAACGCACTTTCACTTCAGATTAACCACATCCTTCTTAATCTTATCTTCAACAATTCCATCATCTTTTTTCTCCCTATGGTTGTCCGGATTGATGATATCAGCCGCATGATCTGTCTTGTCACTATCAATCAAACGCGAGCTGCCACTTTCATCGCTATCATCGTTGGTGGAGATATTAATGCAAAAACAATGCTCCAACGAGGAAAAGAACGCCGTGGTGACGCCACTCAAAATCCGTGTTGCCACCATATCAAACCTATTTGCCACCACCGCGAAGCTTGTGGTTTGCGATGGTTCTAAGGCGGAATCAGGCTTGATTCGACGATCCATGCAGTAGCAAAAACTCATACTGCATGCAGAGATACTTGCATCTTTTTTCGTCATTTTACTAAAAAAAAATAAGATTTAAGATCAAATTGATCTCGTGGAGAAGAGAGACCTAGGTTTGGTTGGAGTAAGTTTTTTATATTCGGACAAATGAATTTTCATCATTATCGGCATGCCTAGTTAATCATAATTAATTAATGTCGATTATTGTGGGATATAATTATGTTCAAGAATACAGAGAATATTATCGTTTTCTTAAATTACAAGGGTCATAATGTCAAATAATTAGCGTGCTTGATGATTGTGAATCACGACATTATATTATCATTTTGACCACAATTTAGACCCTTTGTATATAGTTTGAAACATATAAATTAATGGTAAAATTGAATACTTTCAGATCTAGGGTTTGACTTTGATGGATTTTTAGCATTAATAATTAGTTAATAGAGTGGTAAGACACTATACAAAATATTTGAATTTGACCAATATCCACATAGTAAATACCCAAATGGATAAGTTTAATCTACTATACAAGAAGTTCAGCGAATTACATAATTAACTTGAGAAAATCACGCCATGATGTATCACAATTAGTAGTTCGCTCTGATCGACAACAATTAGCTGAATTAATTGTGGATATCTATCATAATAAATCATTATATTATTTAATTATTCGTTGGAAGTATGAAACTTTGGATTTATAATTGGAATTATGTTTGGTATATGCTTATTTTAGGCCATTGTTGTAATAATAACGAGATAAACTTGTTGAGGTTTTGCTTGGCATAAGAGTTAAGTATTTTAGAGGACTCCTTTTTGTGCTAGGGTGATGGTAGAAGAGACTGGTAAAATGCTATTCATTGAAATGAAGCCATTCCTTGCTTGAAAATTTCCCAAGGAATCGAATTATGGGAGTTTAAAGGCTATAATTTTGTCGCCTATAACCAACTATTAAACTCCCTACTTAATTAATTTATCATGTAAACTTCTGTAACACAAAATATGTGAGTAGTCGTCCACTACATTTTTTTTGTCCAACTTTGCTACAGATTAAATAAGGAAATATCGATCCCACTTTTATATTTGGTTTTTGTTTTTTATGCACCAAGTTTAATATCTAAAGCTGGGTTGGCCCAGATGAAAATTCCTTTTAGTTATCAGAAATTGCAATTGGGCCGCAATTTCAGGACCTCTTGGGCCAACAACTCTCTCTAAATTAGCCCAGTTCCTCCCCCTATAGCCAATTGTTTAATTATAATACTTTTATATTATTATTATTACCACGTAGTCTATTAGACCGCGTATATGTAAGTTTTATCCCTTTTTCGGTAATATCCTTCTAAGTTCCATGATAACATTCAAATATTAAATAATTACCAAAAAAAAGGTTGATATCTTGAAATTTCAGAATTTCGATTTCTAAAGGCCAGGTTTAGCTGCGCCAGGAGCACCCATCTCAACATAGCCCAAGAGATAATCCTCTCTTAGTTCATTAGTACGACAAGTCACAGAAATAGTTTTTAGATTATATAACATTAACTTTCTTGCAATAAAGTTCAATCATGCAATTATAGTAGTAAGTAACAACTAAATTAATTGTACCGCCTCATTGTGCAGTTGTTATACGTTGGGTTTCCGAGAGTCGAGAGACCTAAATTCTAAACATCCATGCCAAATCAAGAAAATCACCATCCAGTGAAAACTTAACTGAAAATTATGAACATACATGTTTTATTTTGAGCTCCAGTAAATTCGTAAGTGGCATAATTTGAAAATAATTCGAAATCTTAACTTGGCATATATGTATGCATGTCCATCGGTGCTTGCGGAAATAATCTCGAGTCACTAAATTCTGTCCAATTTTTCCGTCCCAACTAATTTTTCATTTTGGTGTGAACACTCTCTAAACCGCTGGCTCAAATTCTCGACGTGTATATATATCCAACGGTATTACCATATATATTTATAGTTCATACAAATAACAGGAAACTATATTACAGTTGATCATAGAACCTTATCTTTTAAAAGGATTATTTTATTTATAGCAGTCAAGCATATCACTATCACGGGAATGTTTGAAATTCCAGCAGTTGGTCATACTAGTGAAGATTTCAGTAGTCTCTATAATTTACATCATGTTGAAATTTAAAATACTTCTATGCATTATATAATAATATATGTTTATATCATGAGAATGTGCACTTGTTGTCGGGTAGGGGCATTTGTTTTCCACAATGTTGAATTTTGTGGAACACCCGAGAAAATTCTCTAAAAAAACAATACTAGTGTTATTTATTTCTTCCTTCAATGAGTTGCACGTATGATGATGTACATCATGACATTACTAGCAAGTCAAATATTCCGAAATGAGATGCTTACAAAGATTAATTGGACTCTGTATTTTCATTGAACTATCGTCTCATTTAAGTTTTTATATGTGTAAGCCGTAAATCTTTTTGTGTCATGTTCTCGTGACTTTGGTGAACGAGAACTTGTAGAATAATAGCAAAAGAAAATATTTTACCAGCATATTATATACCGGACTACAAGTAACAAGTCAAAAGTGTTCGGCTTTACATCAATGTCCGTCTTTCTTTCTATGATCTCAGCATATCCCAAAAACAATCCATTTCCATGTTACACATTTGCGGTGAATAAATTTGATAAAATCTCAAAAGTTAGTTTCTTTATATTTTTTGGTTGAACAGAAAAGTTAGTTTCTATCCGGGGAATTTGCACTTTTTCTCGCCGAAAGAAATTCTGATTCACTAAGCTTTTGAGGCAAAGATCCGATTCGCTTTTGACTGCAACCGGATATTCAACACGCACAAATTCCTCCCAAATCTATTTTTTATCTTTGGTCTTAACTTTTCTGCAAAGGTGGACTACTTAGTTAAAAGGGTAGAATTTTATCGTTGAACACAAATTAAATTCTTGTATAGAGCAATTTGATTCTATACTTTCTGATCAGCATGTTATATTGCACTTGTCTAGCGTAGTTAATTGAGTGGACTGATTTGCAAAGTATTCCGACAGCCTCAAAACTTTGCACATTCTAAAGATAGTAATTTCGGATTATGAATCTTAAAAAGGAAACTAATTATATATAAACCTGAGTAGACTACAATAATTTTTTCGCTTCATAGAAGAAGTTTCCCCAAAAAGTGTAGTATATTTTTTGCTATATATATAGTAGTGATTCTGTCAATAAACTCCTTTCTTTCAGTTATGCTTAGTATTAAATATATATATTTTATGAGAAGAAACACAAAAAACCATACTATATTATTGCATATATAGGTGAAAGAAAAAAACAATGAAAAAGATAAATAAAAATATATAGTGTAGGAAAAATAAAGCATGGGATATTTTGCTATTTATCTCTATCTAATTAATTGTTCATTGTATATGACCTAGCATGCGCAGCGGGCCTATTTTTATTTTTTCCAGATTCTCATTCTATAAATGTGGAAGTCTTAGATCTATCTGAAGTACGTAATATACACAAGAATGGGATAATTGAAGATAGAAGATTTCATGATCTTTGAATCATTTTATCATCCTGTTTCTTAATATTATTCTCTTTGTCTGTAATTAGCCTAATTATTTGACATGAAACATTCTATGAGTAAAGAAAACAAATACTCAATGATTTTTTGGAAGAGGATCACGGAAAACGTGCACGGTATTACTGAACTTCCGTTTTATAATCGTTTATAGTTTCTGATTTATATACACACGTACGTCAGTTTTTTCAAAAACCTAATAAACCATGTTTCAAGTGTCATATATATTGTCTCACCAATTATTGAGCCTGTTTAGATTGTGAATAAATTATATATGTTGATCTATATTGAGAGTGTGAATCACATACGTTAAAATAATCAATAAAAAATTGGTGAAAAATTAAATGCTAAGTGGTATTATTGAATTGGAAAATGATTTCCTCACATATACTTACAGTCCAAATTTTATACTAAAAAAGCATCCTAGTGGAATCGGCAACCTGTTTATCAGGTTGCTAGTTATATTCAATTCCAAATGATAAGGATGAGTATTCACTTTAATAAGATTAATATTATCTTAACAATTATCCTCCATTCCATTATTAAGATAAACGTATTGAATTTTTATATTTAATGCATAGATGTTTTTCAGAATTTTTGTTAGAGAATTTATAATAATAAACAGTAGTTACTTGTTTTAGTGTATTTAAAGTGAATTCTGCCTTGATTTTTGAAATAATAATATTTTCATAAACCTTGTTATAAATTATAAAAGAACATTAATTAGTTATCTTGTAAACAAAATAACTTATCACCTTGTATTGTTTTATACACAACAAAATTTCATTTTGATATTTAATTACATTATATACTCGACTACAGACTGAGAGTAATTTTCTTAAACACTATTTTATTATCATATTAAAAAAACTGGGAATTATGCACATTGTGTCTCTTGCCCATTTTCGATCAATAAATGACTATATGTTTTGTGGGGGTAATTCTCGATTTTATAAGTTAAAATACACACAAAAAAAATCAAGATTTATATAGGAAGCTACTTTTCGAAAAATCATTGCAGGATTATCTGTTAATTTATTTTTGAAAATGATTAATATAATCATTTCATAACCCAGTTAAAAGAAATAAACTGACACTTGTAATTATTTAATTAATTTACTAAGTTTTAATCTTTTGCTTAAGCTTTTTGTTTGGGATAAGAATAAACGCAACACTAACCTTTTATTTGGGATAAGTGTAAATATTTTGTCAAATACCGGCTGTAAGATCAAATCTCACAGCCGGCTGTGAGATAAGTGCAGCCCTATTGAATTTGTTATTTTATATATGTATATAATTAGCAACATAAGTGCTAATCTAATTTTAGGAAGAAGATGATAAGCTCTAAATTTCTACTGATGACTAGTGCTTGAGGTCAAGATAAAGTAATGTTTGAAGTGTATAACTTGATAACCGAGAATACCCACGGGAGAATTTGTCTGTCAAATTGACGTGAACATATATTTACATATTGACTAAACAGCAGTTTGAGTACAATTTGGAGGCAGTTTTTCTTTTCGTTCTCACTTCGTACGTGTTTTAAATTGTCTGCACTGCTGACAATTCAAGCAAGTTTCTGTTATTGCTATGGGTCTAAATTTATAAATTGAATTTTTTTTCTGGCACATGCAATTGGTACCATTGAATGTATTTTTCACTATAATTCTTGTTTAATTCCTTACAATGACTGTCAACTATACTTTATATATATACGTAATACATATAATTTTCTTAACTAAATTTGGTCTGAAACTCACTAGAAGACAGGTCTTTCTTACGGATTCGCGAAGATATAAATTAGGGATAATTACAGCTACACCCCCTGAGGTTTGGTGTAATTACAGACACCACCCCTGAGGTTTGAGAAATTACACTCACCTCCCCTGTAACTAACTTATGCCATATAAAAGACAATAATGCCCTTCATTAATTTTGTTAGAGAATCTAAATTAATTACAAAAGGCTAATTGGTTTTTATTTTCTCTTTTTGGTTTGATGAGCTCTCATTTTTTTTTCCTTTCTTTTTTCTTTTAGTTTTGTAATAAATTTGATATTAAAATATTATTAAATTTGCAAATCAAGAAACCTATGTTTGCTTCATTCTTTTGTACATTTTTTATTGAGATGAATGAGGAGTTCTAAGCATATTGTATTCTTTTATTTTATATTATTAGAAGAAACTATAATTAGTAAACATTAAAATAATATTATGATTTTTTAAACATTTATAATTAAATTTAAATAAATGAATTAATTAAATAGATGTGTGTTTCTATTAAAAAATATACTTTTTATTTTTAGTATTTTTTAACAATATAATTTTTATGTTGATATTTATAAAGGTATTCGTGGAATTTTAAAAAATACTATTTACTTTATATAATAAAACCTACTCAAACTTTGTATAATATCAATTGAAATGGAACAAGGGTAAAATTGGAAGTTTTCATCCATATATTCAATAGAGGGACTTTATTGTAAGGTTGATGCAAACCTCAGGGGTGGTCTCTGTAATTTCTCAAACCTCAGGGGTGGTATGTGTAATTACACCAAACCTCAGGGGGTGTAGCCGTAATTATCCCTATAAATTATTAAAAAATTGTTTATCCTATGAATATTGAGAATAGATCCCAAACGAATAGGTTTTCTTGTATATACTTAGGTAGGTACGTAGCATATGCGGAACTCAGTTGTATTCTATTAATATAGCGATGACTTTTTTGCAGGCATTAAAATAGTGAGGACCAGTTTATGAACATTTACCTAACCATATAATGAAATTAACATATAACAAACAGAAAAAGACTGGAGGAATTGGCCATCTTCACTTTATTAGTTTTATCATATCACATGCAATAAACATTGCAGAAATTGTAGTCTTGGCAGCACCTGCATACAAAGTGACATGATTTGCTAAATTCACATGATGAAAGTCTCGACGACACACAAAGTCAGGCACTACTTGTCAGTTTATGTGCGTTTTTAGTCACAGAGGTTATTTATTATTTGTACTTGTATTCTAATTTCTTTATATTTTCTGCACAAGTACCTTTCTTATGTATAATATATATATATATATATATATATATATATATATATATATATATATATGTGTGTGTGTGTGTGTGTGTGTGTGTGTGTGTGTACGTGTGCAATATCCTTTTAAAAATTTCTTCAATAGAAACCAAACATGACTCGCAGGGAGTTGGACAAGTTTCATGTAAGTGGCATAGGGAGCGTAGATAGAGATCCACTAAGCACAAGTTGTTTTTGACCATGAAGGCATGAACATTCCACTGTTGAACATTCTTTATCTACTTACGTATATAAGGTCAACAACTCGGCATAAATTCTTCAATTTAAATGGCTGTCTTGACAAATATTAATTTATTACTATATGTCACATGTGACTTTTTAGTTTGCTAAGTTGCAAACTCAAGCAACCTCACTATCTAACTTCTGGAAATAATTTTAGTACTATATTTCTAATTATGCACAATTAAAGTTATTTGTGGAGTCTTAATATTTAATTAATTAATACGCATTTCAATAAATAGTCAGTTAATTAGTTGCTTGTATACTATATTCTCAATCAACATTATTTTTCTTTTTGTTCGTAATACACATATAAAAGTAATATTCAAGCTACACGGCTAGCTATATGATTAGTAGTATATAATTGCACAATAACGCAACAATTCTGTATCAGAATTCTAGGTCGTTATAAACCGTGTCATCATAATTTGAATTTTGTCTTGGCTACAGCAGGCTGTAATACAGACTGCTCTCACAAAATGTGTGGGACCCACGTGGGCTCCACCTGTGTGGGTCCCAACGCAACCTCTAACCTCTACATGGTGAATGCTTAATATTTTAAATACTTTCTAAATTAATTATAAGATATTAACTTCCGAACAATTCATCTCAGATATTTGTTTACATTAAAAAATAAATTTGTTGCTCCCTTCATTGCAAGACCGTTGCACTATAATCAAATACCAATATTTCTTTATCTCAGTTGTTCATCATCGCCCAAAAGTAAGGTCTTTCGGACTTAGAAATATGAAAGTTTGAATATTATTACTCAATATACTACTTTTGATTTTGAAGTTCTTCATAAAGTGGGTGTAAACCGAATTTTACTTCCGGAGTAAAGCCAATAAAAGAAAAGCAAGAATAGAAGAATAAAGAAAATGAGGAAAATGCAGAAAAAGAAATGGTACTGCAGAACCTTTTTGGTTTCAGGGCCACTATTAAAGATGAAATGAAATTGCATTCAATTTTGTCAACGCTGCTTTTCTAAAAGGACCCCAGTTCGCCCTTTTATTACGAAAAGAAATTAGTCAGCTTATAAAAGAAAATCAAGAATAATTGTATTTTGCACCCTGAAATTTAATCTAATTTCAAAATTTTCATCCAAAAGTTTGAGTAATTAATAATTATAAAGACACAAAATGGAGCTTGAAAACATGACTTTTTTTTAATTTTTTTTAAGTCTGTATATTTTCCAAACTTCATTGGGCGTTTATGTAATATGATCATGCAAACGTTAAGAGAGCACGTTCATAATTTTCCTGAATTATAATTATTCATATATTATGAATGACTTTTGCAATTATACCAACCTCAGAATGTGTTATATATTATTATATTCTTTAAATTCGACGAAAATTCATGAACAGTCTTAAGAAAGAATAAATCTACATCAACCAAATTATGATTCAGAATTCAGAACCTATCTCCCCAGCTCATGTGGTCACAATTAAACCATAGTAAACTTTTTATACCAAAATTGTATACCACTCACTAAAACATTATTTTATGGTAAAATCTTAATGGCTACATCGCCATTTTAGGTTAAATCTTAATGGTTGTGATGGTTGGTGATTAAAAATTAAATTAAAAATGTTTATTTTACATTTAGTACATATAAATAAATCTAGTGATATTAATAATACCCGATATATATCTAGTAATATTTACACGTGACACATTTCCAGCTATGTTACAGAAAATGGTACACCATTTAGGCATAGAAAAAATGACGTGGATATTTCCTAATTGTCTATTTCCATAATTAAGTTTACCCAAAAAATACTTCAATTTATGCACAACATAAATGCACCTTCTCAATTCTCATCCCTAACATTAAAGTCTACCCTTTTACTAACTTGAGTTCACACTGCCACATTTCACATATCAACCCTATATAAATCCACACACATTCCCAATCTTTTCTCCATCTCCAACTCCAAGAACTAATTAAGTCTCAAACAAATCCACCAAGAAAAAGAATAACAAAAAGAATGGCTAAAGCCACTACCTTTTGCATAATGGCACTCCTCCTCTGCTACTCTCTATGCTTATCTGCCGCTCGCCCTGTCCAAGATAAGGTTCAAGACAAACATGTGGTTAGTTTTTCTTAAATAATAATTACTTGTGTACCATTATTTTCAATTCTATAATATGTTATGTTGTTAATATGTAATATGTAACATGTTTGGCTAAAGTTTTTAATTAAGAAATTATTGATTTTCTTATAGGTGAAGGTAGACGGTGTCAAAGTGGAAGATAACTGCGCTGGAATCAGTGAAGAAGAGTGTTTGATGAGAAAGACTCAAATGGCGCATCTTGACTATATCTATACCCAACACCAAAATCCATGAACTTTCATTTAATTGATTCTGTTAGGACATGATGATGATTCAGATTCAAACATCTTCGTCTTGTTAGTTAGATTATGTTGTTGCGTTGATATTAACAAGATAGTGTTTGTACTTGCAATCATCATATATATATATGCGTACTACACAGGAAATTGATCAGTTCTTTGTTTAATGAATTTATTTGGTGGAGCATGCTCTTGTTTAGTTAATTATTTTCTTCGCCGTTTCTCCCTTTCCAAATCTTAAGGATGCTAATTCATATATTATTATTATTATTAAATTTGCAACTTCCTTAGTTTGATATATTAATACTTGGTTTAGTAAATCGAAAAATAAGATAATTTTTACGCGTAAGTCGTAACAATGTTTGAGATGCCTATGGTTTTTTCTTTTGGCTAAATTCTCTCGGGAAGTTTTTTCCTTGGCTTCTGGATTCGCCTCGAAATGTGAAAAGTTACCGTACTGAGTATAAGATGTAACAGAGAAATTGAATGCAGAATAATTAAGTAAGGGTTCAATGAATTGGACTTCTGAACCGTGAAGTTGTCTACAACGTCAACAATTATTCTTTATTTCTTTTGAGTAAAACAAGTTGTATGCAAAACTTCAGGAAAACAACACGGAACCAAGCGTTTATGATTTATATGCTAATACATGACAAAGGACCCCATGAATCACGAGTGTAGACGGGCCTCCAATGACGACCCCACGATTATGAGCCGTTGTAATACTATAACAGTTCTAAGTCCTAACACAGATGAATCAAATCAAAGTAAAAAAAAAAAAGAATATCAATTTTATTGATGATTGAAGAATTATCAAAAGATTGAAATCAGATTACACAATGAGAGAGGAGAGTGTGTTGAATGTTACTCTAACTCTCGTCTAAAAACAAAACTGAATGAATGAATTAAAATTCCCAAAGTTGCTTCATATATAGCAGAGGCATCGGGTGTGAAGATTACGGCAGAGTAACAATTTCCATAATCGATCGAAACGCGCCTAACGGTCATAACTATAATTTGAAAATCTACCTAAAATAGAAATTCTGTTCGAGGCTAACGCGTGAAAATTCTACACGTACTCGCGCTTAACGGTCACAACTATAATTTGAAAACTTACCTAAAATAGAAATTCTTTTCGAGACTAACGCATTAAAATTCCACACAATCCTCGACCACTTGAATACCTCGAAAATGGCTTGTCAACCGTATAAATGAGCCAACACGTGTACCAATCCCCGATAAGAGCCTATTGTCTAGCTAAATGAACCTGCCACATGCTACAAGACTCTCTGATCATACATTGGAGTTATATTTTGTTGTTTATAAGACTCTCTTTAATTTGTAAAGAATCACTTATGGTCATAGTAAGAATTTATATTTTGCTATTTGTAAGATTCGTTTTCTAGAGAATCACTTATTAGAAAACGCATTCTCAAAGCTAGTTTTAGCTAGTGTAGAAGAATATCTCAACGCAATATTAAAAGTATGCATACCCTATAAAGCACGTAATTATGTGAGGTAATTTTCACGTTTGATGTTGATTTTTTCGATCCTATATCTACAGAAAGGTATCTAACGTGTTCGATTAGTGTACATCACAATTGTGTGATCACTATATCAAAAAACGAGAAAGAATGTGTGATCACTATCTAGTATCATAATCCACAGTTTTTCCTTTTTTCCATTCGGCAGCAATTAATTGTCTACAAATCGACATCAGTCAAAGATATGAGCTAATTAATGTCTAATATTTCAAATCAATTCTCCATGGCTTCCCCAATCCTCATCTTTGTATCTATCTGGTTAGAATTTCTAGTCCATACAATTCTAAATTATTCGCGAGAAAGGTACAATATAGCTTATATTCTGATCAGATAACGAATATCATGACCCTTTGGTTAATCACACAAAGATTCCCTCTCTTTCCTTCAATATAATGGATTGTTGCCTGATACATCAAATCATGCAAAGCATATACAAATACTTGGATAAACTAGATTTATGAAACTTTATATCCGCAATTAATTTTTACATATTAAAACTTGTAGCTAGAATTATTTGATGTATTTAATATAACAATATTTTAGTGCAATGACCCAATTATAACTACATAGTTTATGAAAAATAACCTATATTGTTTCATGAGAAATGGAAAAGAAATAATTATATAGATCCCTATAGTTAATTTCATGACGTTTGATTCACAGGTTTATTTTGATGAGGGAGGGAGGGTGGTTGACGGTTGAAGCATTATGATTGCTGTTGAGCTTGATGTAGTAATGGCGTTAGCATTTAACACCTGTCTCCATGTCTTCGTTTAGGCCACACGATCAATAAACTCAACTTTTTAGGAGGAAAAAATTATTAGGCTGCAGATACTCATATTCATATCTAGGACGTTATTTTGAGTTCTAAACTTTTTGAATATTTAAAATGGATAAGCTTATTACAGGGTATGGAGGTATACATATACATATACATATATATATATATATATATATGCAATTACATCAAACAAAATTTGAAATTTGACGTCTAATGCGGTGTTTCATAATTTAGATTTAGGACATCGTATGTGACATAGCATATAACGTGATTGCGGGGTTTTACATGATGCAGTATAGTTACAAAGTTAAATGAATGCATATTAATTTACATTCAACACGTCTAATTATGGTACAAGACGATGACCCACAAAGTTAGCACAATTTAAGACTCATTGATGTTTAAACGTACGGAATTTGGTTGGATAAAAACGCAATATTTAAGGTAGTTTGAACCCAACTCAGAAACCCTAATGGACAAGAAATTCTATTATGAACTCTTATGGTCCTATTAAATATAAGGCAATATGAACATGTGACAATTTCTACTTAATTACTTGTAAAGTTTCATCCACTTGACTATTCAAACAGAAACTTTTCTAGTTTCGTTGATTTCCACCCACTAGATTCTAGTCAATTTAAATTCGCCCTAAGTCGTCCATTTCGTCAAATTATAATAATTTGGTCTGGTGGAAAATGGATGTTTTCACAAGGAAGTACCATGGTTGGTGAAAGTGAAACGAATTAAACTAATGTTTATTTTATTCTGTACCCGCACATACATACCATTGTCACTATTTTGGGTTATTGGGTTTTCAAGATTCTGATTTTATATGGACCTTAATGTTTGGTTTATAAACTGCTCAAATTTGTGAGTGGGCCTACTTTAGCCTTTTCAACCACCAAAGCCTTTTATATGGCCCAACTCCAGTCTCAACTTGGGTTTGAGCCCATTCTAAGACTTCTTCTTTTTAGAAACTCTGAAAACTTTAAGTTTCGTTTTCATGGAGTTGAAAAACGGTCTTTCTTCACTTTATTGAAGATGTATAGAAAATCCGAGCCAAATTGAAAACGTTTAAAAACTCTGAACCAAAAAACTGAAATTTATATACGAGATTGATTTTTTTGCTACAGAGTTCTTCTATTAATTCATGCAAATGAACTCCAAATTATTTCCATTTAACTCAAGACGAAATTTACAAGCCTAGCTTTTGTTTTGCTGTTGATTGTTCAGTAGCAAGCCCAATTTACCAGTTATAAATATATATTACCAGTTGTGAACTTATCAGGCAAGGTAATAGCAAAATTTAAATCCAGATTAACCAGTTTTGGCATAATTTAAATCCTAAAGTAGCAAACCATAAAACCAGAGAATTTTAATGCATGGCATAGCAAAATCTATACAACAAAAAAAAAAAAAATGCATTGTTATGCATTAACCTGATTATAAGAATGCATGAAAGAAAAACTTATCTCTACAAAATCAACTGATATTGATGCATTTGAATCAATACATACAGAACACTATACAGAACTTCTGACTCCTGATATTATTACATTTGAATCAATATATACACAAAACAAATGAACATGACTGAATTTTTCCAAGAATGGCGATCTTTACATTTCAGTCAAATGACATATGAAGCTGCAATCTCGATCATCCACGATGTACTTACAAGAATCACTTAACGGTTAAACAATCCAGAAGAATATGGCCAAAACTAGTATGGTGTCAACATCCAAGGGCTGTTTAATATATGCAAACATATACTAATACAGACGGTAGCAACCGTAGTAGATCTACCACTCGCATATCTAACTGCTTCAACTCCCCTATCAACCACCTCCTGATGAACAGCATCAACACTTTTCTTCACACACTCTGCTAATTTCTGTAGCAGAAATTCGAGAAATGATCTGATAGATTCAAAGGTCACCATCCCCGTCATATCAAGAACGAACTTCCTATTTCTTGGTACAGACAAAGTTGAAGACATCTTTCTAATCCATCCACTTTGATTGTTATCAGCTAACTTCTTTTCTTGCAATGCGGCTGATATCAACTTTGTCCTAATGCCCATTTTTTCGTCCCCGCAAAAACTATCTTCATCAAAATCAAATTTTGGAACATCACTACTTTTTGATGTCCAGACGTGATGAGAAGTTCGGACAAAGGTTTCTAAAGCACCGTTGCAGACAGATACTAACATATCTTTTACTCTAGCTTCATGCTTCGGATTAGTCAAGCCAGTGAAGATTTCGTCGTAGGTGTTGATATTCATTGTTTTGTCCAAATAAACAGCAACTGCTGTACTAACAAAACATCGAATGCAATCCCCGACTAACTCACGGCATTTCTCCTCACAAACTACCTCAATCCACCTCGGAAGTTTCTGATCAGTTTCCGATGTATGATCATCAGAATTCGACGAATCATCCAAATAAGCCATCACTAAATTTCTAGCAAAACTTCCAACAACCACAGAAGCAAAACCAGAGCCTGCACTCGTAAACAACTTATCCATAACCCGATCAGAGAAACCTGAATCCCCACCCAAAGAACCACCATTATTAGTCACTTCTTGCTGATAGCCTCTCAAAATTCCCACAGTTAAAGCCCCTGTAATCTTACTCAATGACTCTGTAAACTCATTTGATTTAGCAATTTTAGAAACTTGCTTCAAACTCCGTGGGATTTGCTCAGAATCTGACTGCATAAACTCTTTTAAATCCTTGGACAGAATCCCAACAGCCTCAGCTGAATCAGACACCATTTCAGCTAGAGAAACAAATGCACCCAATATTTTCAACAATCTCTCCCTCTTCTTAACAACAGAAGGAGAATTGTACATCTTATATGCACCATAACTAGTTAATCCCAATGCCCCCAAAACAAGAACCGATCTTTTCTTTTTTCTAGTAAAGTCTAGACCTTTCTTCAAGAGAACCAAATCCATAAAATGAACAAACTTTGCACAAAAAAAGAAAAATAAAATTATGGGGTCCAACAAAAACAGCCTCTCACATGCAAAACATCAAACACTTAGAAGATTGTATGCAGAAAATGAAAAGGGTCGTGTGAAACATACGAATTTGTTCCGATAAACGCGGGGGAAATTTGCAGGTGATGTTTTAACAAGATATTTGGTTGTAATGAGTGATTGAATTAACGAGAGCAAGCCCAATTGATCAAAAAAAATGAACGATCGGTTGATGGATATATACGTGTAATGAGAATGGGCTATTCGTATGATATGTGTAGTTACGGATTTAAAACAATAATTCTGGTAGTTGTGATAGGAGGAGGAGGAGGATAGAGATGAAGAGTGAGTTATTAGGTTTGGGCCCATTGCTAGGTGTCATCAAGTTCTTGATTTGACGAGTCAATAGATATGGGAACAAAAAAGCTCAACACTTCAAGTTAAAGGAACTTTCTTGTATATCACAAGATATAACTAATTGCAGCAAGCCCCCAATGTATAAGGTCATTCGCATTTTACCCTCTAATGTATCGATTTGTCGGGCGTGTCTCTTAACTTAATGATTTTTGTGAAATATGCTATCTAAACTATTGAGCAATCGGTTTATGTTGATTTCTCCCTATAACTCCCCAATGGTCTTGAAATCTTGTACCAAACTTTCGTATGGTTTGTTAACGGTCTAAAATCTACCTTATGATTTCATAAAATTTTGCACAAAATCATCTTTTTATGAAACCACGAGGGGTTCTAGAGAGAGTTTTATAAAACTACAATGGGGTTTTAAATACTTAACAAATCACAAGGGGTTTAGTGCTTGACTTTGAAACTATTGGAGAGTTTTTAGGGACAACAATACAAAATGAATGGTTGTTAATAATTTAGGTGGCAATTCGCACAAAAATCAATAAATTAAAAGGCACATTGCACAAATAGATATATTAGGGGCATATTACGAATACCTTCATAAGTTGGGGGTTTTGCAGCAATTAGTCCCACAAGATATTAGTACAAAAAGCACTTTTTCTTTTGTGTGGTTTCTGATAGATAATATCGTGGGGTATTTTTCATCCACCTCCTCTGAGGTTTCAAGCTTTGGCAAATACCCCCCTTGAGGTTTGAAATTTTGGCATATAGCTCCTTCCATCCTTTGACCGTTAGTCAAAGGTTAAATATGATGGCAATTGTGTAAATTCGTTATATAGATAGTTTATCTTTATTTTCTCTTAAACTATTTAACATTTTTCCTTATTATTACTACACTTGGGTTTTAAATATCTTTTAGTTCTAAAAAATCCACTCACTTTTGGTATATAATGCATTTATGATGATAAAATAAATTTTTTTGTATTTAATTTAAAATAATACAATAGTTATACGACATAAGAATTATTACGTGTTCAGGCAATATATGTTTAATTTTTTTAGGCTAGTTTTAAAAAGTTGATGTTTGGTGTAATACAATTATAATATTCTTCACTATATATTACAAGTATTTTCCATTCTTATATTATATATGTGATGAAATAAAATTAATGTAATATCATCAACATTTTAATGAGATATTTAACATCATACCAAATAATTGTACGTAGTTAATGTAATGCGCATAATCGCTAGCAAATAATGCAATATAATTTTTAAAAAATATCAAAAGTAAGTAAATAGATTTGTAACCTCAACTAATGTCTAATGATGCTAAAAAAGTATATCTTGTAAACTATATTTTTGTGATTTTATCAAATAATTAGACAAGCTTCTACATTTCTTAACTAATCAAACTTATGAAATTTATAACCATAAAGTTGTTAAAATAAACCAAAAATTCAAACATATATAAAAGATCGTGTGAAGTTAAATAATTGGATGGTGAAAATAATGAATTATAAATATGTTTTTATTGAATAAATGAAAAGCTAAAATACAATGTCTAGAATATTTTTTAAGAGAAATTACACAAATGCCATCATATTTAACCGTTGACTAACGGTCAAAGGATAGAAGGGGTTATATGCCAAGAATTCTAAACCTTATGGGGGTACGTATTTGCCAAAATCTGAAACCTCAGGGGGGTATTTGCCAAAGTTTGAAACCTCAGGGGTGGTGGATGAAAATTACCCTAATATCGTGGGTTACTTCTTATTGATATTTTCTTCTCGACGAATCTAATAATTCTAAACCAATATTATAATATTTTTAGATAGAGAAATCATATCCTCATAAGTTAAAGAGATATACCGCGCCAGTTTATAAACTCTTTTCAAACTTTATTTGATGAACATTATGAAGCATTGACGGAATAAATATACAGAAAAACTGTAGTGGATAATTTGACAATCACGTGGATAAAGTGGTAAATTGATTGGTCGATATCTCTTGCTCTAGTGAGACGACATTTTGTCCTCTAGTGATAATAGAAGACAATCATGTGGATGTGAAATTGTTATTTTAAGGATTCTACAAATAATATAATTTTAGCAATAATTGAAGAGTAACGTAATGTTCTTAGTTTTATACCAGATTACATATTATTTATTAATCTGATTACTTCCTTGAACACTTCAAGGCATATATTATTTATTCTGATATAAAAAGAAAAAAAAAAACCCTCGGAATTATGTTGCATCTGTACGAATAAGAGTGTGGTCATGCAAATTTCTTGAAATTGTTGGATGCAACATGGAATGGATAAGACTATTTTATTTTAATATTGATATTAGTGGATGTGAATAACTCATTCTTTTAATCTTTTCGACTTTGCTTTCTAGGAGCAAGTCAGAAATAAATTGCATCCAGTAGTGGAATGCCAAGACGTGATGAATAAATTGTATATATACTTTTAATCCTTAATACTTTGATTTAAACTATTGTAAATCAAAATTTAGTCTAGAACACATTAGTAAAGTGTAATGCACAACTCATCTAAACATTCACTAAGAAATATTTTTGTAATATAAAGAAAATATAAAAGCATCGAAATATGACAAGGTATGAAAAGTACTCGACATGTCCACAAGACAAGTTTTTAAAATATCTGTGCATCACAGTTGAAATATATTTGTCAGGGTTCAGTTATGGGTCCGATTTATGCTATTAGAAGCAGTAATGTAGGTGGAGGCGGCCGTTATGTGTGTGTCGGGTAGGGGGTGGGGGTTGGCCATGGATCGGGGAAGTTTTTCTTTGTTTTGTGTTTCGGTAACTATCAATCTGGAAGATAAAGAGGACCATCTTCTTTTTTTTATTTTTATTGGGGGGGGTGGGGGGGGGGGGGGGGGGATAATGTACAATCAAACAAGAGAAAATTAGTCTTCCTCTTTTGGAATTTAAACTACACTTTAATTAATTAATAGCTATTTATAGATATTCTTTAACTCGGAATCTTTACAAATTTGCAATGAAACCTTAAGAATATATTCTCCTTTAATACTAATTAATAATAATAAAATTATTTGTATGTGAAAATTTAAATATTATTCTGTAATTTAAATTATACGTTTAGGTTTGAAATTGTAACAGAAATCTATGGTTTAAATGGAACTGCCCTCAAAATTTAATTTTGGATTATTGAAGAAATTGAAAACTGAAGAGAATCCAAAATCTGTTTGATTTTATATGAAATATTTTTGTGCAGTAGAATGAATAGTGAACAAATTTTTACATTCGAAGGCACAAATTGATGAATGTCCAAAATTAAAGAGTCAATTTCCATATGAGGCTACATAAATGACTATTTTTCCTGCTTGGTGAACACATGTAGATGACATACTAAGTAATCTTTTGCAGGTCGAGCGTATATAAATAATGACTTGAATGAGTAGAGTAGATTTCTTCGAATAGCACCAACTGTCAAAATAAGATGGCGATTAAAGTCTTTAACGTTACCCACGGGATTAAGGTTCTATCACAAACTCACGGTCACAAACTTTTAGTCTATCCATGAATGTTGCTTCTTCTATAAAATCTTCGTTCCGTAATTTGTTTGACTATAATTTTAAAGTAATATATTTGGGGAATAATGATAATAATAAACTAAATGTCAACCAAAGAACTCAATGCGCATTAGGACTCCACCATTTTGACCTCCATAATTAATTAGAACAAAAGAGTTATCATTTATGTCTCACTGTTGCTGTTAAATTCTTTATCTCTAATTATACGTACTCTAAGGTAATTCCACCAATACTTTCAAAATTTTAGTATAAAATTATAAATGATCACGTAAAACTTAGAGAATACCTTAAAGATATGTACAAAACCAACTCACGAGATTCTCTTGTTTAGTTATGGGTATAGGTTTGTGAAACATTAAAAGAGATACTTATATCAGGCCAAATCTTCGGAAATTGATATTATTAATTAATCTTAAAGGTGTGTTAGAGGATCCATGACAATAACACACACACACACACAAAAAAAAAAGCAGCAAAAAGAAGCAAAAAGTTTTGCTCAAATTAACTTGATATCAATACATGAAATTCGTATGGAGAAAAGAGTGGATCAAGCAATTCTTCTTTCCATAAAGATAGGCCTTAGAGTATTTAGGAACAAATCAATCATCCCGAAAATATTATTGGACTAAAATTCGGATCTCATAACCCTATCAGCCTCTTTAAGGAAGAGAGAAATTAAAAAAAAAACGAGTTAATTGTAAAAGCCCCCCTGTACTATTTTTTTTTTTTTTTGGCAAAGTATCTGCTGTATATTGTTTCTAGTAAATACCATTTGTAGAATTTCATAATTAGCAAATACTGTAGAGAAAATATATTTCCTTGAATATTCACAAAGGTAATTACAAGTATTTATATGTTACAAGAGATATCCTGGTAGACCTAGTCTAGTGAGGAATACTAAATTACAGAATATCCTGGTAGACCTAGTCTAGTGAGGAATACTAAATTACAGAATAATAAAATAAATACTATAAGCTATTTTATTCTATCATGCCCCCGCAAGATGGAATGACTAAGAGACAGACCAATCTTGTTACACAAATTAAGAAATTGCGCAGATGAGAGAGCCTTTGTAAGTAAGTCAGCAAGTTGATCCTCAGAACGAACATGGGAAACCCGGAGAATACCCTGTTGAACATGCTGACGAATAAAGTGATAGTCAAGAGCAACATGCTTCATCCGAGAATGAAAGATGGGATTTGCACAGAGTTGCGTGGCACCAACATTGTCACAATAGATGACTGGTTGACGCGGAATAGAAACACCAAGCTCGGTCAAAAGAGACAGAATCCACCTGAGCTCCGCCGCAGTGGAAGCAACCGATCGATACTCAGCTTCAGTGGAGGACCGCGCAACTGTGCGTTGTTTCTTGGAACTCCAGGAAATAGGATTGGATCCCAGAAACACGATATAAGCACCCGTAGAGGTATAATCATCCTTATCACCAGCCCAATCAGCATCAGAGTAAGCATGCAGAGTGACAGGACTCCGAGATCGAAGAAGAATGTCATGATCAAGTGTGCCATGCAAGTAGCGAAGGACACGCTTAGCAGCGTTCCAGTGCTCAACCCCGGGTGACTGCATAAACTGAGATAGTTTGTTGACAGCAAAGGAGATATCCGGACGAGTGAGAGAAAGATACTGAAGACCACCAAGAACACCCCTATAGACACTCGGATCGGAAACAGGGGCTCCACCATCACGGCGAAGCTGACACGTGGCAGCCATCGGGGTTTTTACAGGTCGAGAAGCAGCCATCTTAAATTTAGTCAGTAAATCGAGAATGTACCGACGCTGAGAGAGGAGAAAGCCATCAGGATGTGGTTGAACCTCAACACCCAAAAAGAAGTGAAGAGGTCCAAGGTCCTTGATAGAGAACCGGCGGCCAAGACTGGTAATAACCGAGGAAACATGCGAGCTATCACTCCCTGTGACAATAATATCATCTACATAAACCAGGATATAAAGTAGGACACCACCACGGCGAAAGATAAATAACGAAGGATCCGCCCGAGAATTGGAAAACCCAGAAGACAAGAGAAACGCCTTTAGTTCGTTATACCACGCCCGTGGAGCCTGCTTAAGACCATAGATCGCCTTTCGGAGACGACAGACATGAGAAGGACGATCACGATCAATGAAACCAGGGGGCTGACTCATAAACACATCATCATACAGACGACCCTGAAGAAACGCATTGTTGACATCTAATTGACGAAGAGACCAACCCTGAGAAACCGCCAGAGAGAGAATAAGACGAATAGTGCTCGGCTTAATTACAGGGCTGAATGTCTCATGAAAGTCAACACCAGGACGTTGGTGGAACCCCTTGGCCACCAGACGAGCTTTGTACCTATCCACGGTACCATCCGGGTTACGTTTGATCCGAAAAACCCACTTGCAGCCCACAATATTGAGAGAGGGAGACGGGGGAACCAGATCCCAAGTACCATTCTGAACAAGTGCCATAAACTCAGTGGACA
Source organism: Misopates orontium (assembly GCA_946800315.1). Classification (NCBI taxonomy): domain Eukaryota; kingdom Viridiplantae; phylum Streptophyta; class Magnoliopsida; order Lamiales; family Plantaginaceae; genus Misopates; species Misopates orontium. Next base: position 32,262,383 of record OX326952.1, on the reverse strand, counting down.
TGGCGTCTCGCCAGGATGGGTTAGCAAGAGCCTGAGAAACACATGTTGGTTCGGTATCCGAAGAGGAAGGAAGAGAAGCAGAGAGATTGAGCTTGTGTATGGGTTTGGAGATATTATGCATCGAGCGAGTGTGGGCTGGTCGGGCGAAGGTGGCGCGCGCACATGCGTGCCGGGCGAAGGAGGCGCGCCCGCGTGCGTGTCGGGCGAGACTGGCGCGCCGGCGTGCGTGCCGGGCGAAGTAGGCGCGCGCGCTGGCGCGACAGATGGGCCGACAGGCAGGGCGGTGGAAATTTGGCGCGTGCTCGGGGTCACTGAAATAGGCGGAGAGTTGGGAATTATAATGTGAGGCGGGTCGGAAGAAGAAGAGGCGTTGGAGTGAGCCGGGGCCGGAGGAGGAGTGGAAGAAAGAGAGGCAAACGGAAAGATGGACTCAACAAATTGGACATGACGAGATATATAGAGACGATTGGTAATAGGATCGAGACACATATATGCACTCTGGGAAGGCGAGTAGCCCAGAAAAACACACGGTGTAGAGCGACTAGCAAGTTTGTGAGGCTTATAGGGACGAAGCCAGGGATAGCAGAGACAGCCAAAAACCCGAAGTTTGGAATAGTTCGGGTGAAGGCCAAGAAGACACTGATAAGGGGATTTCATAGAGAGACGAGGAGTAGGCATGCGATTTATGAGGTAAGTGGCGGTGGGAAGAGCATATGACCAATATGAGAGAGGAAGAGACGCGTGATGTAGGAGCGTGAGGCCTGTTTCAACAATGTGACGGTGTTTGCGTTCAGAGGTACCATTATGTTCAGGAGTGTGCGGCGGGGACGTGAGATGAGATATGCCAGAGGAAGCAAGAAAGTGGGATAATGCAATGTATTCACCGCCATCGTCGGAGTATAATGTTTTGATTTTATGAGTAAATTGATTTTCAACTAAGGCACGAAACTTAATAAAGACTTGTTGAACATCACTTTTGCGTTTAAGAGGATAAAGCCAAGAATATCGAGTAAAGTGATCAACAAACACGACATAATATTTAAAACCATCAATAGAGATAAGCGGTGAAGTCCAAACATCAGAGTAAATAACTTGCAAAGGATGATTCGACACAATTGTAGAAACATGAAAAGGAAGTTTATGCATTTTATTGCACTGACACGCGTTACAATTAAAAGAAGGTGACGCAGCACCCAGAGTATCTAACTGAAAAACGGATATAATAGAGTTTAAAATTGGGCTAGAGGGATGCCCAAGACGACTATGCCAAGCTGAAGCAGAAGCTTTGACACCAGAGAAGGCAAGAAGAGGAGGGGCGACAGACGTGGAAGGCTTGGAAGAGGACCATTGATAGAGACCATGTTTAGTGTTGCCCTGAACTAGGGTTGCCCCCGTACGTTGATCCTTGACACGAAAAGAGGAGGGTGAAAACTCAATAGTGGAGTTATTATTTTTACAGAATTGGGAGACAGAGATAAGGTTGTGACGAGCAGAGGGAACACAGAGAAGTTTATTAAGATTAAAAGAACGAGTAGGAGAAGAAAGAGTACCAGAACCAACGTGAGTTATAGGCATGCTAGACCCGTTGCCGACGATAACCTCATCCGACCCAGTGTACGGCGCATGCAAAGAGAGGTTCTGAAGATCCGACGTGACATGATGACTTGCTCCACTGTCCAGAATCCAATTGCCAGAGTCAGGTGAATTGGCGGAATAATGAACCTGAGGGGACGCGGCGGAGGATCCGTTCCAGGGCGTCGAACCACGCGGTTGCCACGGGGTGGTAGACGGCTGTTGATGGGAGGAGCCTGAATTGGATTGAGCCATGATACGAAAGCTGGGACAGTATTTGACGGTGTGACCCTGAACACCACAAGCCTGATAATAACCGAGATAAGGACGGGACTGGCCTGAGCGTCCGCCACGACCGCCACGAAAGGGGCCACGGCCGCCGCGCCCACGACCACCCGAAGGACGTTGCTCCGCCGAGTTAGCAGTAACCGGAGTCGGTAGGAGGCCAGGTTGTGTGGCTAAAAGCTCAAGTTCACGATTAAGGAGAGTTTCATGAAGGGCAGCAAACGAAACCGGAGTGTCACGGTATTTGACATTATCAACAATGCCTTTGTACTGATCATCCAAGCCATCACAGATAGAATCAATAAAATCCTCATGATCCATTGGTTTTCCGAGAAGAGCAAGTTCATCAAACCGCCGTTTAGCTTGATGAAGATACTCAGAGATGGATTTAGTACCTTTCGTCAGATGCTTCAGTTGTGTCTTGATCTGTTTGATGTGACCCCGGGTAGGGGTAGCATAGATGGAGACGAGTGTATCAAAAGCATCTTTGACAGTAGTGGTGCGACTGATCATGGGAACAACATCTGCCGCCAGGGTTCCAATGAGAGCGGAGAAGAGAAGACGATCCTGGCGTTTCCAGGTCTGAAACTTCGGGTTTGGAACATCACCCTTGTCAGAGGAGATATGAGGCGGCGGACATGGTGTGGAGCCATCAAGGAAGCCTTCAAGACTGTAACCTTCAAGAGTAGCAACAATTTGGAGTTGCCAGGAAAGAAAGTTGGTGGCTGTGAGTTTGATGCAGTGATTGAGATTTACTGCAAGAAGAGGAATCGAGGGTTCGTAGGGATTGGACACCAAGCCAGAAGAGGGAGAGGAGGAGACCGTCGCCGGTGTTGAGGAGGAGACCGTCGCCGGTGTTAGAGAATCGGACGACATGTCAAGGGGCGGCGGCTGGTGGCGGCGACGACGAAATTAGGGTTAGAAAAAGAGAGAGAGAGGTCGCAGGTCAGAAGACTGCTGATACCATGTAGAGAAAATATATTTCCTTGAATATTCACAAAGGTAATTACAAGTATTTATATGTTACAAGAGATATCCTGGTAGACCTAGTCTAGTGAGGAATACTAAATTACAGAATATCCTGGTAGACCTAGTCTACTGAGGAATACTAAATTACAGAATAATAAAATAAATACTATAAGCTATTTTATTCTATCAAATACCCCATACTCCTTATTTAAAGTGGACTGCATGTACCCATAACTAACGATTTTCAAGTATTTAAATTTAAGATTAAGGTTTGATGAGTATTTAAGATTTTTTTTTTAAATCGTAAACTTAGTTAGTACCATATTTTTTTACTGATAATGTATTTTTCAAATTTTCTTTGATTAAAATGTATAACTAAAATTCAAGTTCGAACTATGTTAACCATATCTTCATGAAAAAGTAAAATAAAGACCAAGTTCTGTTATCAATACACTACCTGCAGATCAACTAAGTATGCTAAGGAATATTTACTTTCCAAAAAAAATTACAATGGTTTTCGTTAATAAAAATTATACATGTTCGTTTAAGTACGAATTTAAAATAAATATGGGGTTAGTTTTTGCAATTTACTCAAAAAGAGAAAAGAGAAAACATTTCCAATTTGACACTGTATGGACAATTTTACCCTCGCATTATACCCTTTACCACGTACGTGTATCAACTCGGCGCCGCAAAATCTAGCTGTAAATCCGTTATTGAAAGATACAACGTGTCAGCTCCTGCGACCTCGAGCCGCCACATTCGGGATCTTGAAATCCACGCGCCACGTCACACACACCTCAACATCCACGTGGCAGACTCCTACTCTGCGTTGAACATCCACGTGGCAGACTCCTACTCTGCGTTGAATACTACTATTGCCACCCTTCTCTCCCTTTGACTAAACAAAACAAAATAAAATAGTTAGCCAGCCCTCTATATTTTCCGTATTTAACTCTCTCTCTCCTCTTTGCTCTTTCTCTCTCTTAATTTAGCCACAAGTCTCGCTTCAATATTTTCCAATCCTCAGAGCTCTGCTTGAATTTCTATTTCTTTTTTTCTAGGTAAATTATTAATACTAGTACATAATTATTTCATCTTCTTCATTCCATATATAATATATATCTCTGTGTTTTACATTCTTGACACGGAATTTATTTGGTCAATATTTTTTAACATAAGCCCGATTCTTAAGAGCCGAGGTACTATTTTTGAATATTCATGTTCTTGAATATTGATTCATCTCTTGTTTAATTCCATTGAGTTTTTTTTTACTATATCTAATTGATCGTGTCTATTTTTTCCATTGAGGTGTAATTAAATTTCTTGAGTTGATAGAATTGTTTTTGAAGTGTTTTACATACCTGGATTTCTTTTTGGTCAATGTTTTAATAGTTGATTAGGAAATTCTTAGTGGCATTTTTTCCAATTCAAGAAACCTTATCGAAATTGAGTTTGATTTATGTTGCTTTCTTTTTTTGTCGAATAATAGACGTGAAACACAAGAATTTCACCATGTTCCCTTATCTTTGAATCTCTATATATATCGAATTTGTATGTTTTGCAACTTGTCAATTTGTCACATTCAACTATATAATAATTTTAAAGAATTCTTTTCTCATAACAGTTTCTGCAGTTTTCGACGTCAAAAGATATCTAAGGAAGATGGATATCTTTTATCAGCCATACATTGATCCGATAATTGAAGTATTCATCGAGAAAAGAAATCCACCGAGGTTTGTCAATTGGATCAAAATCTTTATGTTTTTGTTACATTGACAATGTTTATTAATCGCTAAGCTCTTCTGGGATTTTCAGGGTTACGATTGACAACGACATGTATCCAGATTGCACCCTCGTGAAGGTTAGTGCGTACTTGTGATTTTAAGATTGGAAATTGAACAATGCTTTTAGTTGGCTTTTGACTGATCTGGTATCTGCAAAGATTTTATTTATTCGATATAGCGATAACTGTGTTGATGTTGCACGGTGCTATAGCGTTTCTCTGAAATTGACTATGCGGTGTTAGGTTTTTAGTTTATGTGCTACAACAGAGATCGTAACCAAAGATTCTAGAAGATGGAACTTTTAGTTACTTAACCTCAGGAGCATGTGTATTTGCGAAATTCTCAGAATTTCCACTGTAATCTTCTAAGTCCCGAATCCAAATTAACCCGCAAGTAGAGGTGATTTTTCAGATATCTAGATTTCTTTTCTACTAGAGTACTTAGATACCTTCCTTTCATTGTGCTAAGCTGCCATTAACCAGATTCGATTATAGCTTAGATTCCTGCAAGATTCAATGCACGGACTAGTCCCAGTTCAGTTACAAGTGCATATAAGTGATTATTATCTGGCTAGTTTAAGTGGAAGAACGATTTCACATACTGAAGCTTGGATATGGACTCTACTCTGTGGTCTAATTACCAACGATTTGTCTTTTGCTCGCAGGTTGATAGCGCAAATAAGCATGGAATGCTGCTGGAGATGGTGCAAGTTCTTACTGATCTCGACCTCGTCATTCTGAAATCTTACATCTCTTCTGATGGTGGTTGGTTGATGGATGGTGAGTTAACACTTAACATTGATTACTAATTTTAGCAGATTAGTGACTCTTTTCTCTAATATAAAATGAATCATGATTGAAATTCTGTTCCAGATTTTGCTAAAAAACAAAACTTGCTGATCTATTGTACTAGTCAGCACACCATTATTTTTTCTGTTTGTATCCTCTGCTTATCTGATCTTGCTTTGATTCCATGTTATCCAGTCTTCCACGTGACTGACCAACTGGGGAACAAAATCATTGACAAGAACCTCATACATTTCATTGAGAAGGTTGGTTTTTGTTAAATCCAACATTGTTATATTACTATTTTGTTTATATCATTGGGAACAAATACAAAGACGGATATTACATATTATAGGGCATTTGCAAAATTAGGAATGCTTCCAAAGAGGCTACACCAAACATCGATCCGGAAGACGATGAGCCGCGAGAAGAAGACAAGCCATCGCACATGACCAAAAACCGCACGGCCCTTGAGATGACAGGCATAGACAGGCCAGGCTTAATGTCTGAAATGTCAGCCGCTCTAGCCGAGCTGGGATGCAACGTCTCCTCCGCCGTGGCGTGGACTCACAACAGTCGAGCAGCGTGTATTATATACGTGGAAGATAGCTCGAAAGGTGGGCCTATCGACGACCCTTGTCGGGTTGCAGAAGTCCAGGCCCAACTAAAAAATGTTGTGGAAGCCCATCATTATAGTGGCGAAAAACGAAGTGTGAGGTTGTCTGGCCCTACTCCGGGGCAAACCCACACGGAGAGGCGGCTCCACCAGCTTTTGGCGGCGGATAAGGACTATGAGAAGTGTTGTTCTTGTTGCGGCGGTGGTAATGAGGACGCTGAGGTTTATGGATACAGGAGGTGTCTGAACTTACAGAGTAGGGAGTGTGATGGAACACACGTTAGGATAGAGACCTGTAAAAAGATGGGCTATTCGATTGTTAATGTGAGGAGTAGAGATAGGCCGAAGTTGTTATTCGATACGGTTTGTACCTTGACGGATCTGCAATATGTTGTCTTCCATGCTGCCATTACCTCAGAGGGATCTCTTGCATTCCAGGTAAAAGCCCTGATGAGATACTCAAACTAGATATCTGTATCATTTTTGAACTTTTTTCTGTTCCAACTAAAATCGTGAGAGCTTTAACAGGAATATTATGTGAAGCACAAGAATGGACGGATTATAGATACCGAAGATGAGAAGCACAGGGTCACTCAGTGCCTGATTGCTGCTACGGAGAGAAGAATTTCCCAAGTATGTCGACTTCCATGAAATATTATTATTGTATTGTCGCATTATCCAAATTGTTAAACTTATGAAGACTGTAATTTTTGTGATCTTTCTGTTAAGTTTATATATATACTCACCGTTGCTTCTTAACTTTGTGTAGGGACTAAGGCTAGATATCTGCACGGGAAACAGAACCGGACTCTTATCAGACGTGACACGAGTTTTCCGAGAGTATGGGCTGTCAATAACTCGTGCTGAGATCGGTATCCGTGGTGAGAAGGCAGTCGGAACATTCTACGTGAAAGACGCATCAGGGGACAGCGTGAATCCAGAAATACTGGAGATGGTAAGGCGAGAATTCGGCGGAAGTATTCTTGTGGAGAACAAATCTTGCCATACAACTCCGGCGGGGTCGCCTTCGAGAAGTAGTAGCGGCAGGAAAGGATCGGGACTAGAAGAAGAAGGGTCCAAGTTTTCATTTGGAAACTTACTTTGGACGCAGCTCGAGAGGCTTTCAAGCAACTTCCTATCCATTAAATCTTGAAATTCATTTGCGAGAAACAGCCATCGGGGACAATTAATTTGGCGACAATACTTGTTAGCACATGCAAACAATTGTTCATCCACTGTAAATAAGTTGCACTTGGGCAAATTAATCCTCCAGAATATTTCCAGGGGATGATGCATGCAGATGAAAGATATGTGCAGATGAATCAAGTATATACTATTGGAATTCTGCATTGAGGGATTATTGAAATGTGTTTGTGGCCTCTGAACCAGATTAACATAGGAGGGTCATTGTTGATAGATGAATGGTTAGGAGTTAATTAGTATGAGAAGTTGCTTCATCTCTGCCTGTGTATATACTTTCATCTCAGTATTCAGCATACGAAACACGGAAAATAATAAATGAGGGAGTATCAGTTCGGTGATTAATACCTCCAGATTTATGCAATTTCGTTATTCTATATAGTCAAGTAATTTAGGTGCAACTGCAGTAACGTTCATAATACATTAACGTCGAATGTGGAATTAACTATGAAATTCTTTACAACTTTACCCTTTAATGTGATTCAAACAAAAAAAAAAACGAATGTTCAGACTTTAACAGCATGGTATTGGTACTAGTCCACCAAAGGCTCAACTTGCTTTCAACGAAAAAAGAAAAGAAAAGTAGAGGAAATGTGACTTTTCCAGAAAAGCTTACTATGATAAAAAAATCCTTTATTTTTAGTGTCATTTTGATTACTATGAAAAAGAATGCTTCACTATTTATATGCAATGATTAACTTTTGGCAAATAACTCATTTCAGTTATTTAATTTAATTTTTTTATCCCGGCTAGGTAATACCTAAATCTTGTCTTTATTTTATAATTTTTAATTTTAAAGGTTAGTACAAGAAGTTACACTCTGACCATATAATAGATAAACATATAAAAAAAGAATCTAAATCTCTGCATATTTGCAAAGCTTGTCTTAATTCTTAAGGTTATGAATAAAGGGGCTGAAATATACCTAGTCTTCTAAATCTAGAACTGTATTGATGTGAATAAACGTAGATCTAAGTTCAAATGTATATCATGACTAGTGCATGTCATGCAACCATCTTTATAAAATATTAATAATTCTTTTTAGGTCTTTTAACCGTTTAGTGAATAATGTAAAGTTGACTCTGGCTATCACTTGAAAAATTATGAAGGTAAATCCCGCATTAATGAAATTAAATCAGCGAGAAACAACGATGTTTGCCTGGGTATTAATTCGCTACAGGTTAAGGGTTTGGTAGCTGTTCCATTTATTACCAAGTCAATTACAATGAAAGTTGCAACTGTATATGTATCAATTTATTAATGAGTTATTTGCTGATTTTTTCCAATCTCCCTCAATTCTTCATTATGACTTGCCTTTGAATATCAACCAAAATTAGTAAATTACTTATTAAACGAAAAACTCCGCCAAATTTTGTTTCAGTCACAGCTTTCTTATCAGTTCCAAAGTTATATTGTTCACATGCATAGTAGAATCTAAACAAACAAGTGCAACATTATCCAATTATTCATTGACATGAAACTTAAACACAGATTTCTACAATACTCGTTTGGGAATCTTAAAAACCATATATAGTTATTACATTGGTAGAAACATATATATATTACAAGTACACAAATTAAAACACCTCATTCCCTATATCTTAAATTAAAAGCTTACAAAATTCAAACTTCGGTTTTATTTATAGATGGAGAAAGAACAACGGATCATCTATACCATTTTGAGCGCCACTTCATATGCCAACAACACAAAAAACCTTCTTGCTTTATCATCTCAACTAGATGACACACGAAATAGCACATAAAATGGCATAAACGATCTTTACTGTCGAGAAAGTAATGAAAAAAAGTCTGATCACAGAACTGCACTTGGCTCAAAAGCAGAAAGTGACGCCGGACTCAACATAATAGCCGAACACCATGCAAGCGTCGCAGGCGACAAGTTAAACCCTAGCGGACTAAGTGTCCCAAAAGTGTTATGATCAGATGATTTACAGGGCACTTCTTGTTGTGCAACCGTCATATATTCATCTGCCACCGCATGTGTCATCATCGTAGAATAAAAAACAGGCGGCCTATTCAACGGAGACAAGCTTAACGGAGGAGGCGCCACATCACGGAGCCTCGGGGGCATGTACTCCGGTGCACCCGTTAGCTTTTGAACAACATCTCTAAAGTCAATAGGGTCAACTTTGTAGACCTTTGGCGGAATTGGTGGCATAGGGGCGATCGGTTTTTTCGTAATTATGTTCTTGAACGGAACCTTATTACGAACGGAATGAAGAGCGGATCGAAATTGATTGTTAGATCGAAAAGAAGAAGATGAAGAAGTTTCTGAATTAGATGTGTACGAATTATTGTACGAGTCCATTTTCGATACTTATGTATTAATGTGGGACGTACGTGCTATTTATTTATATAGAGATGTTCGTGTGTTTGTTTGGTTCTATGTATGAATATACAACCAAAAGTTTCGATTAGAAAGTGATGAGAGTTATTTTGGATTTTCGTGGTGTATTTATAGTCGATTTTGAACTATTTGCGACATTTAATTTGAATTCAACGGAAGAGGGAAGTTGAAGAGACCGTGCCTTAGATGAAATGAAATTGAGATGAGTGCAATTGTTTTCAGTTTTGTTTTGAGCGTCGGCGCTGAGGGATAGTGTGATGTTACGTTCTAGTGCAACAAGATTGACCAAATTAAATTATTAAAATAATAACTAGTTGCCACCATTATTGCATCATAATTAATAGGATCCTGGTCACGTTGAATTTTTTCGGAATCTTATTGCAATTCTTGAAGAATTAATCTACTGCTCTTTGTTTCACAAAACAATATATATCTTAAAAAAGAAGAAGAAGAAGAAGACTTGGTGCCAGCAGAATTGTGTATTAGTTTACTTACTGTTAACCATTAATAATTATGGCTGAACTGGTGGAGGTTAATCAGATAACCAGCCGCCTAATCTGTTATTGCTCTTATAACATTCCATATTTGAGGCTATATTTAGTCTCTAATTATTGTAGTCCTGCATTTTTGTGTAATTGATGAAAATGAAATGGTTTGATTTTTTTTATGAACCTTAAAAGAAGTTGGGGCCTAATTTTAATTTGCAAGGTTAATGGATTCCAACAATTAGGTAATTCTCGGTGTTGCAAATAGAATCCTTTCCTCAACAAGTGGAGCTCCTGCTACAATGTGGCATGAAAATCTTGAAAACCTAACCTCCAAAATGAAATCCACCTTTTTATGCTTATTTTAAGAGAGCAAGTGTGTAGTACATATAGGATAACTAATATCGCATAAATTTGGCTGTTATACTTAATGTGCACTGCTTACAGCATTTAGTGGATAAAGGCACAACTTTCACATTCATTATTAATGTTCCACCTGTTGGACTATAAACACATAGCATCTATGATTACGTGGCAAGATTAAAAAGTAAACCTGCAGTAAATTACATATTGGTCAAATGTTATATGTGCTTTGCTTACAAAAGAAACAAAGAACATGCAATAAAAAAAATAAAAAAAAAAACATGTAGCTACAGTTAAGTTATGAATTTATACTAATTATTTTTGAATAATGTAACAAAAGAAGTAACCACGAAGTCTAGCTATATTTGTCTAAGTAGGTATTTTCTTTCACATTGAATGCGGGTGGAGGTGCTTGCCGACCACGAACAGACATAATCTCTCAGGTAATAGTTCGCTTTAGTCTTTTTGTTCTTGTGGCTTCAGAGGTTATTAATTATGTTTAGTATATGCCTGTTGTGATCCTATACCTACTGTGATTTCACTATTTCTACTATATCATAAATTGGAGATGATTCAGTGTTTAGATGAAAAATGGTGGCTATCCAAAGTTTAGAGTATAGTCAATGTATCTGTTACTATTACGTACGTTTGTTAATTTTTTTTTTTTTTTTCTTCTATAGCTTATGTAAGAGAGCTCGAGTCAAGTTTCTAAGACTGCTAGATACAGAGTATGCTTATTGATAGTATCAAATAAATTCTTAGTTTAGTAGTAACTTTGAAACATAAAAATACCTTATTTTTTTTAAACTTATATTGACACATCAATGATTTCGTTCAACAAATATTGAGCTGTGCGGGTTTCTATCGTGCCATTCAATTATCAGTTTCGAATTATAAGTTCCATGGCATTTTGTGACTGCCGTTTGTTTATTAGTTCTTAGATATTCAATTAGCTGGCGGCGCTTCAAGATCCTTTGACTAGGGCGATTTGACTCAAAACTGTACCGTGCGGCCGCAAGTAATATTTCTAACCTTCTTATTAAACTAATAATTAATTAGACACATAATTGTATTTCTCTATCCATGGGGCAGAATAGAACATTTAGACCAAGTACAAAATTCCTTGAGTTGAAACTGGGTGCCTTCATCAGATATAGACTGAATTAGCCCTTCTATGATACCAAGCATGTGCAATATAAGCTTCTTTTTGCTTTTGAGTTTTAGTTGATAATCAAAGTATTAAGAGAAAAATGTCGCAGTACTTTATGTTGTTATAGTGGAAACATAGAGAGATATCCAAAAAGGTAAAACCGCTATATGAAAAAAACTATGGATGTAAGATATCTTCGTCTAACTTCATTTTAAACTTAATTATGTCTTGCTTTAATTTCGTTTGGAATAGCATACATTCAAAATAATACATTTGAGACTAAGTTAAATGTTGTCCAGACATAGACCAACTGACGTCTAGGTTAGCTAGATTGGATATTCACATAGCGCGGTCAATGATCATTCGTGCAAGTTCCTCAGGTTGAGTTAGCTAGTCTTTGTTTATACAAATGTACAATGTACTTAAACATTATTAGCTTCAAGATTCCCGGTTGATGATCTGGCTACTCCTAATTATGACGCGTGTTAGAGTTGATCAAATTGAGGGTCAAGATCAATAGATCGATTCACCCGCCTTTTTAGTGTTTGAATTAATTGATTAAAGACCTAGCTAGATCAAGTGGTGAAGTGAAGTCGATCATCACCTAGAGTAGAATCAATCGTCTTAAGCATTGGTTCGAGAGGCTCATTTTTTGTCCGCGTGGTCTATTCAGATATTGCCACTTGGCATGATCTATTATGTTACTATTAGTATGTAATACTATACTATAGATCATTCATACATTATACTATTTAATTCTTAGCGATGTATTAATGTCGCTGCATGCACTTGATCTGTTGGTCGTCCTGATCTTGGTATAGCATCTGTGAAACATATACTGGCTATTGCGATATACAGTCATGCTAAACTTAATCCAATTTGTAAGCAATCACTTGTTAGTTGTTGGAACAATTCAGCAACTATATCAAATTTTCTTGGACTACTTCTTCCAGGATTATTGGACTATCAACATCAAAAGAATTTATAATTTACAGTAATTATTCAAGGTTCATTGCACGGATCTAATTATTTCTGAAATTCAACGGTCAATCGCGACAGCACGTATGTGAATTGTTGTAAGCATCAATAATATATAAAGAATATTACAACTTGCTACTCTAATATTCACAGATCTATACATATCAGATTCTCAGGTGATTTGCTTGAATTTTTATGTTTTTAAGTTATTACTGCGAAATATGAAAAGCGGTGATGACACAGATATATAGACCAAGTTCAGTGTGACTTTAAAATTTTATAGCAGTACCAAGGTACTAATTGGTCATTGATCATCAACAATTACAAGTCAAATTTATGATTCATGAAGCCAAATTAATTAAATATAACTTCAATTCATGTTTCGAGGGAGTCTCTTTCGTTTTGTAGTTAATACGATAAGATTATGTAGAATTGGTCTTACATTTTCATAAAATTGCACGAGGCCGGCATGCTGAATACATGCTAGTTGTGGAATCCACGGACCGAGCTAAGGAACTATTTAATCCTTAACATGGATTAAAGATTTTGTACATATGTTACTAAATACTTTTATTTTCAACTCAACAGAAATAATAAAATAAAACAATATTTCTTTTTACAGTACTGCATGTCTATAATTTTTTCAAAGTGCGCAGATAGCTTCCAAAAGGTGTCAAATGTTTTTAGCTATATATAGGAACTCTAAACATACCTTGAAACAAATTAAGTATTGATTAAATTATTAACTAATGCATGATAATTGCAACCTAAATTAATCCTACATGTCTACTACAGGAAAGGAATGAAGCTCTTGAATCTGTGTGAATTTCAAGAGACCAAGACATGACAAAGGATATTTCTTAATTTCTCTATCTAATTTTTATATTAGTTTCTGGAAAGTTATAAGATTTGAAACCGAGAATCATATTAGAGTGATGTAATCATTATAAATATTTCTTCGGCTTTAGTAAAGATTGGAATTACTAAGTGTTAGGTGTTGCTATAGATAGTAGATAGTACAATATCATCCACAAAGCAAATTGGTTTTTAGTATCAATTTTTGCGTGGAAATTTTACAACGAAATAGGGAGCTTTCTGTTAAATTGACGAAATTATTGACGAAGGACTAAAATTGCAACTTATGACGATATAGATGACGGAAATTGCAAAAAAGAATATAGAGGAACAATTTTGCAAAAGTGTTAACTTATAGGACGATTATTGCAAAAATCCTCTCATGTAGAGGCCACGTGTCACTTTCCGGCGAATATTAAATATTTGGTGGCCTGTGGACATAAATTGTAAAAGGTGCTAAAAAAAGGGACTAAAATTGCTATTAATATCATTAAAGGACTAATCTTGCAAAACAGAAAAGTTAAAGGACTATTTTTGCGAAAAACCTTAAACAGGTACAAGAAACTAAGATTTCGTTCATTTAGACAAGAATGGGCAGGGCCTGAACCCAAATTTATATGGGCTACTCATATGACTAGCCCAGCTAGTGTAGGAACGTGGATTCAATATTCTGCTTGATCTCTTGCATGAACAGTAGTCCTGATTCTCCTGAATACATGAAACTATCTCTCATACCCACTTTTATAAATTATAGTGTTTTTGGCAAATTTGCCCTGTATTATGTTAAAATGGCAAATTAACCATAATGAATAGGCAAAGTATCCTCTTGTGTAAAAAGATTGCATTGTCTCCTTTTATTTTTGTAGTGTATTCGTTACATTTAATAACCAAAATACTTTTGTTATTTTTGATATTTAAAAAGAAAATGTTTTAAATCTAATTGTAGAACTTCTTTGAAAAATTATAAATAAAACTATAAAACAAATATAAATACAGATATAGCAAAATTGTTCCTTATTTTAAATTTTAAGTTTGAGATTTGTATTTTTTTTCTTCTCTCATAATTTAAATTATAAAACCAAAAAGATATGCACATCATAAAAAAATGAGGTATAAATTCTATTTTGGCACAGAAAATCACTCCACTTCCAGATTTGACAAGTGAACTACATCTCCTTGTATAGAAGGTTTTGTGCAACTTTTCAATAACAAAAATAGGTAATTTGCCAAAACTTTTAAAACATTATTTGTTATGCTTCAATATCTGATAGATAATAGCGCGCGGTATAAAAGATTCTTTCTTTTGTTGCTTTCTATATATAAGGTGCGTATACATAAATCTTTGGGGTACTACTATGTACCTAGCATGGGTGTGATGCGAAAAAGTTTTCTTTTGCGTTATCTTATATTTGTAAGAACGTGTGTTTAATCCAGACTTATATATAGCACACATCGTAATACATTAACGTACATTAACGTATTACAGAAGATTTGCTTTAAATGTGTTTATATCACACACATTCTAATAACAAATATACTATCTAGTAAGTTGTAGCGCAACTTGAATTAGTTAAAGAAAAAATCTTTACTTGACTTTTATAAAGGCAAAAAAAAAAAAAAAAGAGGTAGAAGTAGCGGGTGACGCAAATCTGCCAGATTAATAATTATTATTACTTTCAACCGTTTAACCCTGAATAACGGAATAATGTCCCTTTTTTCAGTAATTTGTATATTTTGTCTAGGAGGAAATTCTTAAAATGACTGGATCCAATGTACCAATTTTATTGACAAGACAACTAGTGCATTATCATAATAATATTTATACGGTGCCCATACAGATCATCGTATTATGGTTAACCAACCGCTCCAAAGAACAAATCCTTCAGATTGGATATGATTTTGAAAAGTCCACGGAATGTTGATCATCAAGATTGTCTTTTGGCATACTTAATTTGCATGGGCTTAGTCACTCCCATGTGGGGGAACGTCACCCTAAATATAGGCATGAAAAAGTCAGTCCTTTCAATAACAAGGCACTTATAGTTTAATTACAAGTTGGGAAATATTTTTGTGACATTATATTCGTATCAAGGTATTAAAAAGGTCGTATTAATCATTTCACAACCAACAAGAAATTCATATAATACATACATGATAGAATCTGATACCCACTACAACATTTTATAAAGTTCTATCTATCCCAAAACACGACAATATCCAAATTTATACTTATGTACATCTCATCCCTATTTTCACGAATAGATCGCGTGCACACGTCGTAGTTAAAACACTATTGAGCCAACTCTACGAATTAGTCATGTGTTACGAAAACAAGATTTCATATTACCTCTATTTATCGGCTTCACAAAAAAAAAAAAAAAAAAAAAAAAATTACTGTTAATCAAAAAGGTGGCGCTGACTTTCAAATTTTATATTCCCTCAACAATCCTACTACTTGCATACTTGTAAGTTGTAAATAAATAAATAAATATAACAATAAACAGATTTCATACTACAAAATCCACAGCAATATATAAATAAAACGAGCCATCATCAATAAGTTCATTCATTCCACTCATTCAGACATTTTCACAAACACAAAATGAGCAACAAAAAGCGTCTCCGCAAAGAGAGCAAACTCCTCAAATACGCAAAAAGCCCGATCAGAATCCTGGCCCGAGCACGTGACCTCTACATTAAAAGCCTCACGGGTCACGTGACATTCGGCAACACCATGGGCTGCCCCACGCCTCAAATCCCTACTTTGCCCAAAAGTTTCAGTACCAATTCAGGCTATAAAACGAGCGAAGAGCTATTGAAGGAGATGACTAGATCCAATTCGAATCGGAGAAAAATTGAACCGGAGCTTTTCCGATCGAGAACGGCGCCGGTTCATCGGAGCGAAACGGCGGCGTTTTTCAGGATCGATGAAGAGGAAGCGTTTGATGATGACGTCGTGTTGTTGAGGGGGAGCAGAAGCTATGCAGATGCGAAGAGGAGTAAGATTTGAGGGTGAAATTGTCAAATATGGAAGGATTTGAGGGGCACGTTGTTAATTTTTGAGTTTTTGTTGATTTAGTACTCATCTAAATATGTTTGTTTGTTTTTTTTTTGTGTTACTTGCATTATAGTATTGTGTGGAATATTTTTATAGGGAAAATATGTATTGTAGCGTGAAGGTGATATATATGGGGGAGTCATATAAGATCCATAGTGGATGCATGTACTATTGTGACTTTTATTGTATTAATTTTGGTTAAGGGACTAAGTAGCAAGTTATGTTGCAAGTTATTAGTATGGATTCGAAAATATGGTTAGCAAAGTATGAAACTATAATTCGTATATATAATCTATAAAAAGGTTTTTTGCAACTAAGAAAACACGAGAATATCATAATATTGGAGTATCGAGGTACTGTTGTGCCTTACAAGAAATATTGAATACATGAAATCCAATTTGTCTTATTCCTCTTCGGTTGGTACTCTATAATTCCCCTACTATTTCTACTATCTCAAATGCTCGTTAACACGGCGTAGAAAGCTCAGCTTCAAGACGAACTCTTGTATAGAGCAAGCATTAGAGAATAGTGAGTGAAGATGGAAGAAGCGCAGAAAAATACGGTTTGATTTCGTGCAAACATTATAACCTAATTCCTTGAAAAAGTCGAACAGCCGCTCCAAGCAATTGGTCAGACCATTGGCATACGATTCTGGGTCAGCTTCGACAAATTCTCCGTAGCTATCAACCCTAACAATCAAGACGAGCGACACCTTTTAGAGAAGTTGGTTAACCGTTAAATCGGTCATAACAATTAGTTTGGTCTGCTTTTTAAAATCCTAGTTAAAACAATAATTGTACTATATTTAGTTGACAGTTAACTTCTTGCATAACTTTAGTTAGTAAATTTTAGGTGTAACATATTCTACTTTTTGTCATTGATCAACTTTGTGAAAGTATGAGCGGTATCATCCACTTACGGCTCCTCCCCGTACTCTCTCTATATAAAAAAGGGCCTTCTTAGTCCAAGCTTCGACCTTATGGAATAAAGTCTAAAAAAGCCTTTATGAATAGAAGAAGCCAAAGGGGTTTTGCAATAACAAAATTCGATCTATTGTTGTTCTTATTTGCACTAAAGTTTGTGTACATTTCTATCACAAAATTCGAAAGAAAAAAAAAAGAATAATATTTTAGATTTATTGTTGGATACTATACTTATTGTTTTAGAACACTGTCGGACGGCACGTAGTACGTTAATTCACACTATGAAGGATGCTCGCTTCCAAATAATATTATGATACGAGTTCTGATGCAAAATAAGCCATTAATTTTAGGCCCAACTTTATTTATATTATACTACGGTATTTATAGTTTTATACAATATATATATATAGTACCGGATACTATAAATTATGTAATAAACATGATTAATTAAAAGTTATGTGATGGATAAGACCACGTGGGAAGATAGGCAACTAATTCCTGTAATTATAAACGCAATATCCTTGTGTTGCTAAAGGACAAAAACGAAAATAGATTATAATTTTGCAATTAATCTCTTCTAATCCCTTTTATTTAGGGATTTTGTGTTTTACTTTGAATAAGAACACTTTTGGAGTCTTGTTACTAACATGTTACGTCATGGTAACTTTCACTAATATCTTATTTTATACCACACTTGTAAACTTTATAATAATAACATAATGAACAAATATACCTACTCCCATTAAAACAAATGAGTGCTCGACTATATCATAAGACCCCTTCCACTCATTTTTCACATCTCTCTTCTCTACTCAAACCCAAACTTTATTGCTCCACAAACAAAATATCGCATTTTATTTCTTCAAATTTAAAGAAACACACAAAATGAGCAACAAAAAGCGTGTTCGCAAAAAGAGCACTTTACTCAAGTACATGAGAATCACGCTGAGAATCCTGGCCCGAGCACGTGACCTCTACATCAAGAGCCTCACAGGCGGCGGAGCTCACGTGAGCTACGGCAACACCATGGGCTGCCCGACCCCACAAATCCCTAATTTGCCCAAAACATTCGGTCACAAAACAAGCCAAGAGCAGTTGAAGGAGATGATTAAGTTCGCTTCGAATCGGAGGCTCAACGTCAAAATTGAACCGGAGATTTTACCGGCGCCGGTTAAACGGAGTGGAACGGCGGCGTTTGAGAGGATCGATGAAGAGGAGGAGTTTGAAGACGACGTCGGATTGTTGAGGGGGAGCAGAATCAGTACTAGTAGCTTTGCAATTATTGCGAAAAGGACCAACAAGGCACGTGAGTGCACGTGAGGACATTGAATTAGTCAAATCGTTCATTTTTATGTAGTCTTCTCTTAATGTTTGTTTGTTTGTTTGTTTGCTTTAGTTGTTGTTACTTGCATTATCTTTTTTGCGTGAAATAGTTTACTAATAAAAAGTAATTAATGTATATAGTGTGAATGTGGAAAATGGAATAGGTCTCTCTCAATATTCATGGTGCATGCAACTTTGAGACTTGATTCTGTTATTATTTTGGTTAATCGTGGAATTAAGTAATAAATGGTGAATGTGAATATGCTTGTTTCTAGAGTAAGTTGTAAAACTCTTGATCAGTAAATATTCAAGTTATCATTTCAATTTGTATATTATGCATTTTATCGTATATATATTCTTAATTTATCTTACAACAATTTGTGCTTAAATTGATAAGAAGAATCGATACATGAGGGTTACAACTTATTTTTAAGTGTAAATATTTGAGGCCCAATATTACAAATCACGAATCCAATCATGGTCATTATGTCTTAATCAAAATTATTGAAGGTTTGTATACTCTTTCTCACTATAATCATTGTACTTGATCGGATATAAAGTTTTGTAATCATACTTTTGTCATTTTTCACAATAATGTACATATGACACGACCTTGCAGATAAAATGTCATGAACATTATTAATTTATATATCGAATCTGCCCAAGAAATCTCTCTAATCATCACTTACATGTTAAGACATGCATACTTGAGTTGAAGAATAAACTAATCAAACTTGAAAAAGTTGCTGACCCTCAACAAACAATCTCTTATTGCGACTATGTCCATATAAAAAGACAAATTCGAATTAGGTTGTGATCTTGATTTGTTGTATTCCGTAAATCATATATTTCGTAGAAACTCTTGACTAATTTGTAGAGTATAATAAATCAACATGAAATAACTTAGTTTAGACAGAATCATTTTGAAACAATCCAAATTTCCTGCCTGAACATATTTCAAATATGTACATCGAGTCAACCTCTATCATACTACTTTATAAACCAAAGAATTGTCCAACCTCTATTATATAATATTATTTATATTTATATTAAGCTTTTGGCCATAGGAGAGAGGATTAGATTTCATTCAAAAAGAGATAGACGCCGTTGCCGGGGATCGAACCCGGGTCACCCGCGTGACAGGCGGGAATACTTACCACTATACTACAACGACTTCTTGTTAACCGAAGTTTGTTTACCTTTAATGATCAAATGTCTTCAATTCTTAATTATAAATCGAGGTTTTACTTTGTAACCATTAAAAGTTATAACCTCTTTAGTAAATTAATTACAATATAAAAGGACTTATATCTGTAAATTTCTAAACCTCGTATTATAATAAGTTCAAAAAATATAAAATTGCAGCTTAATTTACGCCGTATTCATTTTTGTAAATCAAGAAAAAATGTGGCAACACAATTGCATGATAGTCTTCTCCATGGGAAAAGGTGTGTATTTCATCAAACTTGAGATATGGTTTCCTTTTCTTGCCTTGTGAGACTTTGAGCCATCAAAACCTTTTGTTTCCCGATTGTTTTTTTACTTCAATTCTATTCTCTTGTCAAACTTACAAATTTTACACCACCAAACAAATATTTTGTTACCCAATATTTCCATCGTCGTGATTCTATTAAATTAAGGAATAGATTTATTGTACAAGCTTAATCATCTTTATATGTAATTTGATTCAACATGAAATATCTTATGATTGAAATTGAAATTGAGCACAACCCATTATATAAACATATTATATATATATCGGTTTCTATAAGTTTTGTAATATTAAACAATTGCTAGTTTTGAATAATTAGGATAAACTGAAACTGTGAAGAAATTAATGGAGACCCTTTGTTGTCGATGGATACATTTTAGAAATGAAACGTTCAGAGTTTAGTAATAGCAAATTAAGATTTTATTTTGCAAAATATAAACGGTTAAATTACTATTTAATTACTATAAAGATGGATCTTGTTCTAGATCGTTTTGATTTGAGTGAATCATGGTTCTATAACGATTTAGGAAAGTAAATTATTTCTCTTCGTCGTTTATGTTAGGTAAGGAAAATAGAATTGAAGGCTTTAAATAAAAAACAAACAAAATATTAAGAGCTAATTAAATTGTATCGACCTGTCATGCATCTGAATAATCTAGTAGAAGATGTGTAAAATTTTGTAGGAGAAGATTAAGCCGGTGTGCATATCGTTCTAAGGTGGTGTTTGCAAACTCTACTCCAAAAGCAGAATCTCATAATCTAAGTTAAAACTTAAAAAATAGCTTTAGTTCATAAGCTGAAGGTGTTTGAAAAATAATCCAAAAGCTGATATTTAAGTAGTAGAGTGTTTGCAAAAAAAAAGTGATTTTACTGATTTTCTTATAAATTGACTATAATACCCATAACTTATTCACTATCAATTTATAAATGTATTTACCATAGAACAATTACAAATTATAAATATTTAATCAACTGCAAAGTCATAAAAACAAAGAACGATCTTTATAAATATAATAACAATAACATAACATTTTCATATACATAATGTCATTTACTTTATAGACTGTTTATATATGTAATAATATAATTAGAGGTTTCAAATTTATTAATTTTTTTAATAATGAATATATTTATTTATTTCCTTATTTATTCAGATTTTATTTAAAGATATCCATTCCAAACTCAATTTCATGAATCATAAAATAAATCACACTCCTTAATACGATAAAAAAGAAATCAAAAACATTAAGAAAATTCATAAGTTATGCTAAGAAAATAAATTGTTGCTAGATAGTACTAACACTGAGTTGATAAGATCATGACATGTTGATTAGATCTTTTGATATGAAAAAAATTGGCGGGTGATAAGAATAGCTCGTACTTCTTTTTTGAGTTAGATTTTGAGTTAGATTTTGCTATGTGATAATATTAGAAGATAAGGGTATAATTGTACAAAAAAATAATAATTTATTCAAAAATTGCTACCATAAGCTAGAAGCACCCCTAGACCAACTTCAAGATTGTGGGTGTTTTTAGCTTAAAAAAAGTTCTCCCACCACATAAGCTAAATTTGCAAACACTCCAAACTGCTTAACTTAAGTCAAAAGCTGGTTTTAACTTTTTTTAAGAGTTTGCAAACACCACCTAATTAAGATGGACATTTCGTTGTCCACATCTAATTTAGAATTCTGCACCTACATTAAATACATAGACCATAGAAAACAAAAGTATTTAATGTTATACACCTTATTAACATAGACTTTAAAATCCTACTCACAGCATTCAAATTAGCGCTTTGAATTCTCTTGTTTAGTAATTATGAAAATTTATGAAGGCAACCAATCAATTTGAGTCTTTGTCTTAATATACTCCCATTAAACATAAAATCTCTTCCATTCTCACAGTACTAAACCACTTCTACGAATCATTCATGGCAAAACATATAGTCCGAACCAAACCACCAAGTTTTACTAGAGCGAAAAGATGTTCATGCCTTACGACTACGGCGACAATCCTCATATTTTGTGCGACATGGACCCTTCTCGACCCGTGGTCCAATTTTTCAAGCTTGTGGTACAAGCTCAATCAATGTGTGAACACGAGACAAGAAGCTAGAGATGCGACATTTTACGACGACCCGAAAACTCGTTACACCTTTGATAAGCCCATGAACAACTGGGACGAGAAGAGAAAAGAGTGGTTAAAGCATCACGAGACGTTGGCATTAGGTGCGGTGAATCGTCTGCTTCTCGTCACAGGATCCCAGCCTTCCTCGTGCAAAAATCCATTAGGAGATCATTTTTTACTAAGGTTTTTCAAGAATAAGGTTGATTATTGTAGAATACATGGCTACAAAATTTTCTACAGCAATGTGTTCCTGGATCCCAAAATGCGTTCCTTTTGGGTCAAGATATCGGTTATCCGGGCGGCAATGTTAGCCCATCCAGACACGGAATGGATCTTTTGGGTTGATTCGGATGCTATCTTCACGAACATGGATTTCGAAGTTCCATTAGCCAAGTACAAGGCCCACAATTTTGTCGTTCACGGTTGGCCCGATATGGTTTACGAGAAAAAGAGTTGGGTGGCAATAAATGCAGGTATTTTTTTGATAAGAAACTGTCAATGGTCTATGGACTTTTTAGATGTTTGGGCCAACATGGGCCCCAAAAGCCCAGATTACGAGAAATGGGGCCAGATCTTGAAATCCACTCTTAAAGACAAAGAATATCCAGGGTCAGATGACCAATCTGCCCTTGTTTATTTAATTTTGAAAGAAAAAGAAAAATGGGGTGACAAAATTTACATAGAAAATGAGTACACATTGCATGGGTATTGGCTTAGCATTGTCGACAGATTTGAAAATATTACCAAAAAATACGTGGAGAGCTATGCTACGGTGCGGCGGCGGTACATGGAGGAGGGACCACGGCCGTTTGTGACGCATTTCACGGGGTGTCAGCCGTGTAGTGGGGACCACAATCCGGCTTACGTGGGAGATTCTTGTTGGTTGGGGATGGAAAGGGCTCTTAATTTTGCGGATAATCAGGTGCTACGCAGGTATGGGTTTGTGCACCCGGATTTAGCGAACGGATCACATGTTGAACCTCTGTCGTTTGATTGAGTCTATTTGAGATGGTTAATCCATTGTATGTTTTGTTGAGCATGCGCCGTTTGTTTTTCGGGGGATTACTTTGATAAGTCAATTATTTAAGTGGAAAATAACGTATTGTGTGTGTGCTGACGAAAATTTTATTTAGTCTCAAGTGCTTTTTTTTTTTAATTATAAATGATGGCTTTGTCATATTCCAGGATAATTTTTTATACCAAAACAATGTAATTTTTTTCTTATAAAAGAAACCATGTAGTGGTTTTTGTACTAACTTTAGATTTTCAACAGGTGAATATAAGGTGTGGAGTGGTCTTAAGATACGCTCGGTGGGTAATTAGAGAGATAACCACCTAAATTTTAATTTATATTTATCATTTATAGTCTAAATCTGGCAGTGTTACACCGTTTTGATACATAAAGTTTAAAAGGGTCATTTTATATTTTTCCATTTTCAATTGTCAAAAGTATCAACGGGTGCAGTGCAGGAGTGCTCGAAAGAATATTTTTCTTTGTAAATGGAAAATTTTGGGAAAGGTATAGTGACACTCCAAGGCGGAAGAATGATCTCGAGTGGGTAGTTTTATTTTATCATTGGATGTCTGAGATATCAGATGTGAGAAAATTCGTGGTTCGAATTTTTCTTCATCATTCACTGATTTTGGAGACTTTTCATAACTTAATAAGCCACACCATGCGCAAACTATCAAACTACTATAATGATTTTTGGAATTTTGATTTCTTAGTAACAAATTATGTTAAAAAGTGTAAGCTACTCGATATAACTTTATTAATGTACTTATTTCATATTTGCCTAGGATTATGGAGCAATATAATTCCTTTAACTAAGGATGTTAATTTAGGAATGGATAATACATTGTCGTATGGAAAAGGTAAAAAAGAGCTTTTACAAGGATTTGTGCTGTAATTAGGTAATTAGATCTGGATATATTATTAGCCATATATTTGCTACCGTGCACAATCCTTCTTTGACGAGGATAGGATTGAAGAATCACATAAAACCCGGAATTAGTTAAATTTTAATGTCAGTGTGTTTTGGAAAACTTATTGAATGGCAACAAAACTATTATTTTCCTTTCCAATGTCCAGAGTGTGCTGTAGCTGTGTGCGTGGTAATGAACTTAAGTATCACATTATTTGACTTTCTTCATTTTGTGGTCACAAATATAATTATAAAGATATATTGATTCTTGACATATGTTATTGGTGGAATAATTGACATAATGACTTTCTTCATATATTCTCGACATATATAATTAATATACAGCATAGAAATTAAACTTATAAAATTGTTTTACTATAAACTAAATGCCCATCATATTCCTTATTATATATATATATATATATATATATATGTATGTATATATATGTATGTATATATATATATATGTATGTATATATACATATATATATATATATATATATGTATATATACATATATATATATGTATATATATATGTATATATATATATATATTATTTTAGCATCTATTACATGAAAATAGATAGTAATTTCATAGGGAACATTTGCTGTTGTAACATTCGTTGTAGGAAACTTAAAATTACTATTATAACTAGTCATATTTACAATTTATAATCATAGATCTTATATTTAAAAATTATACATTAATCTTATTTTATAATGAAATTATACCACTTTAACCATTGGTTGGCCCGATCAAACCTGCAGTCGAAGAAACTCAACTTTTGTGACCGGTCCGCTTATAAGAATATAGATTATAGTAGTATCTCAAGATTGGAATCTATGTTTGCACAATTGAAGAAGAGAAAGCTGTATAATATATATATCTTCCCGAACTTTTATTAACTTAATCATAAGGAGAACACAGAAAATAGTAGTAAAGAGATCACATACATTTATTCAATCAATAATCAAAATAAAACAAAGAAAAGGCCTACTTATTTTCAGACTTGTCCGTGTTGCTGAAGTTCTTGAGCCGGCCTTGTTATGTTGTGATCTCTCAACGTTCTGTCAAGATGTTGAACGATAAAGAAAATCATCGAAACGATTGACATATCCGAACTGTTAAGCGTAGTACGAGTCCCTCTGGAGATTGCACAGAATAGAAATATGAGGCAATTAAAACTTTTCCCATTCGGGATGGAAGCAATAAGATTTGTCAACGGGGTGAGGTGAAAACACAATAGATATCCTATTAACAAGTCCATATTATTGTTTGCGCATTTTGGAACAGCTAAACAAATGACAAAGAAAAGCAGACTCTAACAGCCATCTCATGTGTCGAGGAAGATTAACAATGATCCAGGACTTGTTTGTAGAAAATAGCATGAAAATCCCTATCGTATATGTAAACACGGCTACATACTCCAGAAATTGTCCAACGAATTTTCTCTGTTGATCACCTCTTATTATCTTCTTCAAAATTGCAGCCGAAATGTGGAGTATGGCAAGACTCCTATGATTATCGACCACGAAGCGATGGCTAAAACCAGCCAAAGCCTCCTCCTATTCCCAGTACATGGCCTAGCATGATCTTCACCAACCTTCAAAAATATAACAAGACTCAAGTCAATGGACATTAACCTAGCTACATATATGCATATTTCGATTTTGTATTTTAATTACATCTAATTACACCCAAGCTAATGCAGATTATTGTATCAATTGGAAGTTTGACAAAATGTGATAATATATAGTTGAGGTAACAGTGAACATTGAATTACAAGAATGAGTGCTTTCAACTCAAATACTGCAACATGATTATATATTTTTTTGAGAAAGTAATTTAATTAGCTATGATAAACTGACTTTTGACTTGCCCTTGTTAGACGACATTGCAGGCTCACACTTGAATAATTGAGATATATATAGATAATAGCTATTGTTGTAGCTTAAATATATAATATGAAGGGATCAACCAAAAGCTAAATACAAAGGAATTTATTCTCCCTTTTAGCAGCTGCCGTCTACCATGATTCTCTTACCGTTTTCAATTGAGATTAATGTTTCCTAAAAAAAAAATAAGATTAATGTCGAGAGATAAAAATTCTCTGACCTTTAATATTATGGTCAATTCTTACCAAAAAAATACCAGGTGGTAACAGCAGCAAGAGTAACATTTGATTACCTAATTATTCTCCTTAAAGCTAGCTAATTAA
Organism: Misopates orontium; assembly: GCA_946800315.1. Classification (NCBI taxonomy): domain Eukaryota; kingdom Viridiplantae; phylum Streptophyta; class Magnoliopsida; order Lamiales; family Plantaginaceae; genus Misopates; species Misopates orontium. Next base: position 32,235,903 of record OX326952.1, on the reverse strand, counting down.
GTCCCAGAATACGAGGCCACAAATGTACGCTAGCTAATTGGTTAAACATTTTCCTCTTACATTATATTTATCTAAAGATTTCAGAGAACGAAAGATCGAGTTGTTAAATCGCAAACACACAAATCCACCAAGATGTTATTAACTCAGTTAAAAGCAACTGTTCACCGTTGGCATGCAATGAATTAATGTATGTGCTGACAATAGCTGACCTGTTTAGAAACATTGGCAATATGTATGGTTCAGGAGATGAGACACCATCGATCATTTCTTTTTCGAATGCAAAGGGAATATTATTGATGGAGATTTATACTAATTAGTTTGTTGTCCACTTTTCATTGTAAAAGATCTACAGCATTAGTAGAGGCATCAATGTGTGCAGTACGTACATGCATGACTGCTGCCTCAAAAGATATTTTTCTTAGCAAAATGGGAAATTAGGAAACCTATAGTTTGAAAGTATGAAAGTTAATTAGGAGTATAAAAGCTGAAATTTTTTGAAGATACATCTTCATGTTGAAGAACAAGAGTTGAGAGTATTCGTTTGGGTGTTGTGAGGGATTTCGAAAATTAGAGTCACAAAATTGATTCTTTTGGGGTTGGAAACCCTAAACCATAAATTCCGTCACAATTAGTATATTAAATCCAAACAACCTTTCTTAACTAGCTACCTCACGAGAAAAAAGAAGCAAAAAATAAGTAGCTCACAAACCACTGATTTATATACCTACAGGCTGCTCATATATATAAATAAAATCACTTGATTGTAAGATAACGATTTTTTTATTTTTTTTTGTTAAATGTAAGATAACGATTTTTATTTTTTGTTGTTAAATGTAACCACTCATGATCACAACTACGTTTATTTGGATCCCACCACAATAACACATCATTTTGAATAGATTTACAAAATGGAAAACTGAAAAGAGCTTATATATAGTTTGATAGTGCATGGAAGAAATTAATGGGATTATGGTTTGCCATTTCCCTAATTAAATGATGGCAAATTAGCAACCATCGCTTTCTTTTTCCCTTTTGTGGACTATAAGTATAAACCGCCGCTAATCAGGGGAAATTGTCACTCCTTTAGGACTTCCTCCTTCATTCATTCTCCAAGACGAAAACAATGCTTTTTAGTGCTCAACCGTATTATTGCTTCTTCATTCTATATAAACGTTTGATTTATCAAACGAGAAATTATCAAAGTATTAGCAACGAGTAATTCTTTTGCCCCCGAAAGAGGTAAACGCTATGATTGAGTCAAGATTGATATCTAACCAAATGATGCCACAAAACCCCACACTCATGCCCGCATGTTAGCTAATTGAAAGCATCTAATCAAAAGAGAAAATTGACCGATCCATCTCTATGTAGATCTCCACCAATCATGCATGATTCATATCGTATACATTACAAAATTATTATTTGCTTTTCAGCCTGTAATGTATCATGTAAAATCATCTACGGAAAAAATGTATCGAAAAAGCAAGTGTAAAGAAATAAAATAAAGATAAAGTGCACCATTGCAATATATCACTTTAAAAAATTAAGCACCATAACATATTTTCATTGGACAAAATAGAAAGTTTATTGTGTCGACAAAAAAAATTTGTACGGCCACGGGCCACCCCACAACTGACCGGAGGGGGCACCACCCACATGTTGACCTAACTAAGATAGGGCATGTCTTTTTCCCATCACTTACATTTAATTCAAAGGACAAAACCACATGTGTCCTAATAAAGAGAACATGCCTCCATCCATGACTTGCAGTTTAATGTTAGGACAGTGATATTAAATCGTACATCTACCAAAATCACTATGTTTCCAAGATTATGAAATGAGGTACCAAGTATAGGATGACACAAATTCTTATAGTTCATTCACTTTATCCTAATCGCGTATTTAAATAAACAATCAAATTAGTTACACTTCATTATGCAGACTTTCGCAACATCTCGACTATCGACCCAATCATACATTTAAACTAATAAGTAATAACCGAATTGGTTTATGAACCACCATGGAATCGTTGTAGTAATAATTTCTTGTGTTAAAGGTTGTGAATTTTGTCCGATTAAAATCTTCTGTCCCCATCACATTTATGATTTGCTTTCTTCAATTTTTAATTCGCGATGTTCACGTAGCCCATATAACAGATGGTCTCAATAAAAACGTGCAACTGAATTAATTTTGTGGGACAGACATGTCAACCACGAATTTGCCACAAAACGATTTGATTTAATACCAGTTAAGTCTTTGCATATAAGAAACACACATTTTGACCTCGTACTTATACTAGGATTCTTATCTTCACTAATCTAATACGTTGGGAATCTACCCCTAAACCGAATATTCCATCGCACACTAGCTGACATTTTAACAACATTCCTTAATTAGCTACTCCAGAAGGAAAACCGAAACTAGCTAACAAACTCACTAGTTAACATACCTAAGCAGTATAAAACATAGTATCTAACATAAATCACTAATTAACAACATTTCTGAATCAGCTAATTCCACAAGAAAAAACCAAACTAGCTCAAAAGCCATTAATTTATATACATACAGGCTGCTCATAGAAAAATTACATACATTACACTACTCAAACCCAAAAAAAAAAAAAAAACATCACTTCATTTTTTCTTTTTTACCTATAACCAACAATCACAAACTCTCTCATTCTCAAGCTGGATAATCAAACGGCACAGGATCAACCTTACTCACATCAAGCAAATCCGGGTGCACAAACCCATAATTCCTCAACACCTGATTATCCGCAAAAGTCAACGCCTTCTGCATCGCATCGAAACAAGTTTGACCAGAATACATCTGGTTGTGGTCCCCACTACAAGGCTGACACCCGGTAAAATGCGTGATGAACGGCCTACGCCAACTCCCCCTCCCAAACCCAGCCTCCTTAAGGTACTCCTCCCACACCGGATAATAACTCTCACCAACCTTCTCAGCGTGCCTACGCCTCAACTTAGGCTCCATTTTCTCAATCTCCCTATACTTTTCCGTAATATTATCAAAAGTCCCCACTATTTCCATCCAATACCCCTCGAAATAATATTCACCCTCCACATAAATTTTGTCCCCAAATTTCTCCTTCTCATTTAACAACAAATAAATCAAACCCGACTGATCATCCGACTCCGAAAATATTTTATCATTAAATGTACTCTTCAAAATCTGGCCCCACTTTTCGTAGTCAGGTGATTGTGGGCCCATCTGGGCCCACACGTCCATAAAATCCATGGCCCACTGGCAGTTACGTATCAAGAACACACCTGCATTGATGCTGGTCCAGCTCCTCTTCTCGCGAATCAATTTGGGCCAGCCGTGGATCACCAAATTATGGGCCTCGTAACGGCCCAACGGCAACTTAAAGTCCATATCCGTCACGGCGGCGTCCGAGTCGACCCACCAGATCCACTCCGCCTCCGGGTGGGCCAGCATCGCGGCCTTAACGGTCGGGGTTTTGGCCCAAAAAGAGAACATCTTGGGCTGCAACAAAACGTTGTTGTAGAAGATGTCGATGTTGTGACGCCTGCAATAGTCCACCTTGTTCTTGAACAGCTTGAGTAGCAAATAATCGCCGATTGGGTTCTTGCAGGGCGTGGCTTGCGACCCGGTTACCATCAGGATCCGGGTCTCGGATCCGGGTATGAAGGAGGGGTGCTGCTTCAGCCAATTTTGTCTCTTCTCGTCCCAGTTCTTGATGACCGGCGAGTCGATTTTGTAGGTGAGATCCGGGTCGTCGTAGAAGCTGAGATCGGGCGGGTCGTGGGATAAGTTTTGACCCGGTTCGGTGGCTGATGGAGCTTCGGATTGTGAAACGGGTAATATATTAGATTTGGAGATAGTTGAGGTGGGGGTGAAGTTTGGTGATTGGGCCGGGATTGGGCTGAAGAAGGACCAAGTGGCCCAAACTAGTAAAAACGCAGCTAAAGATCCGCCGATGAAGAGGAACCCGTCTGATAAAAACGACGCCGTTTTGGTACGATTAGTAGTAGTGTGTTTTGCCATGGAGAGATTGTTGTTTTGTGAGTGTGAGTGTGAATGAGATTGCTCTGTGTATGCCATTATAAAGTGAAAGTGAAAGTGAAACAAACGTAAGCAGAGGTCGAAGCGGTGAGATTGACACCTGTTATTTGGAATTTAATGCGCCATGCCACTAAATTTAGCCTGGATTTGAGAGGAAAAGGTGAAAACTTACAAAAGAGTGACGATAAGGCCTGTTGACAAAAGTGCCTTAATAGTCACGATTTTTAGGAGGTGCAATTTTTTGGAGGTGGTTGAAGGTGTTTTAATGGCGTTAGAGGAGAGTGCTGGTGTTGTTATATTTGAGCCGTTGGATTTGGGTTTATGGGACACGTAAGCACCGACAGATTTTAATTAAGCTCGCTCTTAAAAGCCTTTAATGGTGGCGTCTGCTTTGGGTGTAGTGTTTAAAGGGGAAAAGGGCAGAGGCAATTATTCCCCCTTGTTTGTGTAATTGTTGTCGGTTTTTACTGCTATAGATTTACCTAAATCTTTCTTGCATAATTATTTAATATTTGAAAGTATTATATGAATAACGAAGATTAATATAATAATATTTGTATACAAATACATATATATAATAAGATTTCAAATATATAGATATATTGTCCAAGGACTTTCGCAGAAATGGAACGTGATTTCTGCATCGTTATTTAATGCGTCTTTTACCTTTTCAATTTTGTGGTTATGTACATATTTTTTTTTAATAGAATTAGGTGGGCCCAAAAAAATCCAAAGTTTCAGTATACTTTATCTCAATTTATGTTGTATATATATGTATATATTTACAGTTATTAGGTGCATAGTCTACACTATTAGATTTTAATGTGGGTGCTAACAAGAAGTTGTAGTAGCAACTTTTTACTACTCTTACTTAACATTTTTTATTTACAAGTCGAAAGTTTTGTAAACCTTTCATGAGGTTATTTAAACTAATTAGATATCGGTAGCATCTATTGGGAACTGTTTTTATTTTTAAAGAAACTTCTAATATACATATTTTTAAAAGCTTTTTGAGAAAGAAACGAAAAATCACCTCTTGCTTGTGCATTGTATGGATATTTTTAGTACGAGTATAAAATAAAAGCCAGTGATAAATATTCAAAAGTATTTATTATATAAGCTTAAGAGTCAGTTACAAATATTTAAAAGTATTTACTAACACCACCAAATCATTAGTCTGGAGTCTGGACTCTGATCTAATATATTTATGCATTAATAAAAAAATGTACAATTTTTAAAATCAAAATAACGCTAAACGCTGCCGTTCATCTCTGAATTATTATCTCTAAACTTCTCTGAGTTAGTGTACAGTTTTATCTCTGAGTTATTTTTATCTCTGAGTTATTTTTATCTCTGAGTTATTTTTCTCTGAGTTACAATTTTATCTCTGAGTTATTTTTCTCTTCCTTCATGCTTAAGAAGTGATGCAGAAGAACTAGCTAAATAAATTTGATTTGTTAATGATTGGTTGTTCGGAAACATATCTTTGTCTCATTTTATTCCAAAGCAATAGCAACTAACGACATTAATAAATGAACAACCCAAATGATAAGATTATTAGATTTAAATAAACATTTGCCAGAGAGACAGCATCTATGTCACTTCCCATACTAAAATATTTAAATCCTTCTTGGTAAGAGTTAAAGATATTAATTTGTTTAACTTATAAAGCATGTCCCACCTGAAAAAGGATCTAATAATTTAATAATTGATATATAAAACCAACTTGCTTTTGCCAGGACTGACTGTACACAGAGCAATCTTCCCAATGAAGCATAGGTTATCAACATTCATCATATCTCACACTTGCAATAGTTTAACAAGCAAAAGATTCCAAACTTCATGCAGATTTTGTTGGGCCAAATCTTAGTTCAAACGACGTAGTGTAATCTGGAATAAATAAAAGTTAAAAATTGCACTGATAATTTTCTTCTTTGGCTGCGACTTCTACCAACCAACTACGAATCTTATGTAGACATCTGTTGTTATAAATTTCGCAATAGTGGTAATTCGTCGTTTAAGGTCTTTTTAAGAAGAGAAGAAAAGAATTTCTATATAATATGGGTCCAAAAGAATTCCAATATTTGTACTTTTTGTAACGGCTATATGTGTGTGTGTGTGTGTGTGTGTGTGTGTGTGTGAGTGTGTGTCTTATAAAGAAAAATACAGAATGTAGAAAACAGAACAAAATTCCAATAGCACTACTGTTGAGAGGGATAGATCCACCCGATGCATTCACGAGATGCGAAGACCATAATCAAGAAAGAAATATCTCGGACCACATCATGTGACTCAACTGAACACAGTCCATCTCTCCTAAATCATATGAACTTACAAACGACTTTTGAGCATTCTATGCTACGACCACTCTTTACTAGTACTACACAACATGACAAGGGTCTGGGTAAGGGTAGGGTAAAACCCTACCCATTGCCAGGCCTATACCAGCAGTAGAAAGAGTACTACTTAGGCTAAATTCAGAATAGATCTTCTGGTCACAATTCTTTCGTGCATTAAAAGTTGAAGCCACAATTATTATATCATACATTTAAAATTACAGTTTTCGATTAATGTGGCAGAATAATAACCAGAAAGTTTGTAGACGAAGTCTAAGGAATAACTCCTATCAGATTGAGTACAATACTCCTAGCATCCTTGGAGGTCCCGCCACCGGAGATAAACAAGCCCGGCCCGGTAATGAGTATAAGCTCCTGCCACCACGAGTACGTGGAAAAGTTGGTGACTATGCCCGGCAATATCAAACTTCCCCGGCATCCATCTCTCAGGAACTCTCATCGCATACACCAGCGCCCCAAGGCCATAAAAAGCTCCCATCAGAACTTCATACCCTGTTGTATGAATTGCCTCTGGCTGGTCCCAGAACCAGAGAAGTTTATGCAAAATAGGCACCACGCCTGATAATCCCATTCCGACAAAGATTCCTGTCCGAATGTTGCGGTATTCGGGAGTTTGGAATACCGGAAGGAAGGACGCCAAGATTGTGCCAATTCCCAATAGAGTAATGAACCCCATGTACAGATTGCAAATGAAGGGGTGACACATGAAGGAGTAGTAGACGAGGGGGTACGAGGATGTCGAGATAAGGGCAGCAATTCCCGCGTAGTCGAGTCTGAGTAGAATGTAAGATAAGCGTTCAGAGTGGCAAGAGAGGAGGTGGCATGCGCTGCTGGCTAACAAGCAAAACATGGCACCGCCTAAGAATGCAAAGAATGGCCAACGGGTGATTGGCCGAAGCATCAATGGTGCTATTATGTTGGCCACGTCCTCCTTCATGCTGCGCTGCAAATGATTAAATGATATGAATCTGTTAATAAGTGACAAAACTTTCCTCCATCAAAAAAGAAACACAGAGCATTTACCAATGGACTTTTTACTGAGCAGTCTTCATATCAAGCTAACAGAATATGGATCTACTTGAATAACAACAATTTCGTAATACGGCTCTCTTCGTATTACTTTTAGTCTATTTACTTACTTGTGCTTTAACTGACATCTAAAGTCAATTTGCTGGAAAAGGAGTTCTTCAACTGTTTATGTCTAACGAAGGGTATATCAACTTTGATACAGCTTAATAGTGTATAGAGCCAAACATATAAGAGATATTGCAAGTTTTCAGTATTCTTTTCCAGCTGAGTATTAGAAAATCAGTTATACAACTTAATATTCATAGAAAATCTCAAAAATCACAAACTTGACATGTGAGGACCAAATTTCCTTTCCTTTTCCAGACAAGAAGTGTGACTACAAGGACACGCATTAATCTAGAACATAAAAATCAATAGATACTAGACGTTAATGATACACAACTCGGGATGATAAAATGCTACACAACATATAACAGAAAGTAGCACAACTTGTATCAGAGACAAGGTAATATTAGCTGCATTCTGTGCCTAGCACCTAGGTGCACTCACAAGACATAAACCTGAGTAGGTCATCATGAATCCAATACTAAATTGCCAGGAAATGTTGTGATAAGCACAAGAAAATGAATTTTTTGGATGCTTAACATTACTCTAAAAATAAATAAAAAACTTTCAAAGAAATTAATGCCTTAACTATGGAGGTTCACTGAATCAGTTTCATGAGAAATGCCGCAAACAAGCTAAGTCAAGTCATTCCCATGATTCTGTTATTATGTACCTTTTTATAATTTTATAAAACTACAACACATTTGGATTATGGGACAGTACATCAATACAGAGGTGTGGAAAGTGACAACAGAACATGCAATTCTCACTATGTCATACTGTAACAGTTCTACTAGTGGCTGAAAACTTTCTATGATTAGATAAGAACTAATCAGCCTTATTTCCTTAATGACATCAACTGAAGCATCACAGCAGTGCTTGCACCATACACAAGTAATAACTAGAGCTAAACATCATTTTATCATAAAGCAGTTAGGACATGCTCATATCGACTATCTCGGATTAGCACAAACTCATTAAAATTTTCACCAACATTATATTCAGGGTGCATAAAAAACTTCAAATTCCAGGTACATCTTATAATGCAAAGTGCAATCTTATTTAACTCATCTATCACTCCATGGTAAAAGAATGATGTGAACTGAAAGAAACCCAACAAAAGTTCCATAAACGTATGAGTAGTGCAGAAATGTAGACTATTAAATTAAAACAGACTTGGTCAATCTTGGACATAAGTTATGCCTATGAATATTTATGAGCTAGTTTCAAATTTAGACAATACTGACTGATAGCATCCCTTTGATCTGGTTAACGAATAAAATAAAAATAAAACTATGTTTAAAAGCTCTTCAGGAAACTCAGTTAAAATAATAATTAAAAAAAAAAAAAAACAAACTACCACATATTAATTCATGCATCATTCACATAGATCAACACATAGTGTTATTGTCCGGGAAGTGCGCATCAAAATTGACAATTAGTGATTAAGTAATAGAATAGCATGAAATATCTTTTAGAGTAATAGAGCTAAAGCCACACCAAAAAATACTTTTTATTCCTTGTGCTTTTACAATAAAAGTATGGATTTGGTTAAAAAAAAATCTCTTTTCTCTCCTGATTTTGAGCATGCGAAATTCTTACTTTTGTGCATTTACCATTATATATAAAAAGTGTTAAAGTGAACAATTAGGAAGACAGAAAAGGGCAAGAAGGAAAAAAAATACCAGAACACAAATATCAGTTCGGTTGCTGAAGGAAATACTCTCCGGCAAACAATCAGAGAAGAGTTCCATAATGGGCCAATGGGATAAGGATGCTAGCAAGTCCATGGAAGACAATGAAGTTTTAAATTCCTCTCGAAATCTGTGCAAATCAGGCATGTGTGGCAAGGAGGGGAGACAAGTAATTAATTCCCTTTGTAATTTATGATAATCAGCTTTTCTCAGCACATCAGGGAAGTTTTGTAGAGTATGAAGGTCCACGACGCTGGGAACCTTTGAGGCAGTGTAAATAGTCAGAGACAGGAACAGAAAGAACCCTATCAAATGCCTGCAAAGGAGAAAGATCATCAGCCCTATATGACACTTAGAAATAGAGGTATGTGAAAAAGTTAATCATTCAAAAGTCCAGCAATCAGAATAAAAAACCTAGCCACCTAAGTGATGCACTGTCCTACTCCTACACTTCTTTCCCAATAAGAATCAAACTGAAGCTGCACATTATTAATAATACTGGAGGCAACTACCATAATCTATGGTAGTGGAACAAGAATGGAGAACATGCATTTAGATGCATATTCCCTAGTCATGGCAAATGGATGCAGTCACCGGAATTGGATGATCAGTTTCCTCCTCTAGAAAGTTTTCTTAAATAGACCCTCGTCTTTAAGGTTGAAATCATCCCAGTGTGAACTAATCAACAACAAATAAATCGAAGAGATAATTTGTGATGAAATTGCGTGCTACCATGCAACTCCCGTGATTACATTCATTTCCCGTGAGTAAGGAACATGCATTTAAATGTATATTCCCATTGTTGTCCCACTACCATAAAATATGGTAGTTGCCGACAAATAAAAGATGCAATGCACCTAATTTTCATACAATTGAATAAGCTCCCAGAAAGAGTAGAACTATCAAGTAAACCATCTAGAATTAGGCAAAATATTGGATCATAAATTTGGACATTTTTGCACATCTATACCAGATTCAAGATAAGTGACCATCAGAGGTGCAACTTCAGAAAGACAGACTGATCATTTCGAAAGCATTATATATTCTCAGTATCCCTGTCGCTGAAATTTTGTAACCTATGCTGCAGAAAGCTGCACAATCACTCTAACCAGATGCTTTTTTTTTTTTTTTTCCATTTTCAACTTCTAATAGCCAAATAGTGTTTTATGAACTCAAATTCAAAAATGAATTGTTCGTTACACATCCGTCGCCCTGACAGCACGTGCCAAGAGTGAAATGTTGCGAAATTAGGCAGCAATAGATACATCCAAACATTCCTTTCGATATCACCGTTTCATCTACACAGCGGCTTTTGGCAACACATATACAATAACTATCCAACACAGCCACTCTAACAATATGAAATCCGCCAATTTAGCGTAAATAAGCGCATAGTCACAGACAAAGCAACATAGCTACAACAAACAACAAAGAATCTACCTTAACTAAAGCTAACAATGCAATAAAACATTGATAAGCAACCTTGAATCACCAGCTCACTAAATCACAAAGAAAGCAAGTAAACAAATAAATGAAAAAGATGGTGATGAATTGAGATAGATACTTACGTCCAAACATTAAGTGTCTCATTATGAATGGTGAAAATGCTGAGCAAAACCTGCTTCAATGGCCACTCACACCTGTAATGACCAACAATAAACTCATTGTCCTTCAAATATCCAGGCAGTGAATGATACTCCACAAGCTGATACTTCACTTTCTTCCACAATCTCTTCCCCTTGCCTTCAATCTCTGATGAACAAACCGTCTCATTATCACTTGATTCACACTTGCCCTGTTTTTTCCCCATTTTTTCCACCGAACTATCAACCACAAAATCAGCAAATAATCACCACAATAGCACGATTCATCAACAAATTAGAGTTAATTGAACCATCAGATGAACATTCAACATGATTTGCTGAAAAAAATCAGTAACATGCATAGAAAAATTACCTCAAACGGAAAATTAACGAGCAATGTGACTGTTCAGGATGATTAGTACATGTATATATACAACAATATTGTGTATGTATAGCTTGAATCGATCTTCGCAACAGCTGTTCTTCGTCTATTCACCGGACTTGACGAGAATTTATGAGCACCAAATATTAGGCAAGTGGGCAGGGGCAAATTTGGAATTTGTGTGAATCCAAGTGTTTTTCAAATTGCATACTACACCATGGTGTTTGGCCTAATTATATAAACTACCCTTTAAAACTTGGACAATTGAGTAGGTAGCCTAGAAGTTTCAAAAACCCTGAAAATATGACTCTGTTTGTAATGTTGTTTGAGACTTAAGGAGAATTTTTTATATAGTTATGTGACACTTTATATAACATATTGCAGTATTATTTTTCAACTTTTAAGAAGTGTGTATATTTATAGTAAAAGTGTCCAAACACATTTTTTGTCCCCTCATTGCCTTTCATGTTTTTTATTTATTTATAAGGAGTCTGTCTCAGTTCTCCAGATTTTACTTATTTGCCATTGAACTTAGATCATACACAAATTTAAAAAGTTAGTAATTTATTTGAATCACTTTTCTAATTTCATAATACTTCAAGGGTCGTAAGATAGCTCCAAAAGTTGTCCTAAAAGATTCAAAAAAGATGCCACGGAAAGATGCGGAGATGCTTAGACGATTTTTTGGGTTTTATTTGTAGTTACGAATTTGGGGCAGTCTCTTGTTCTAGTTCTGTACATAAATATTGATTGTGACGTGAACGCCATAAAGCCTATAATTGGCTAGAATTTAACCGAAAGGTCACAAGAAAAAACCTAATAAAATATAACCTTTTTTATCAAAAAAAACTTTCAAATTTCAGTGATAACGTTATAATTGAAAACATTAAGAGCTATCTCTGCATGGAGAAACTTGTACGTACGATGCATCATTAAAATATAACTCTTCATAAAATTTGATTCTCCCGATTATGGAGAAACTTTTTTTCCATGGTCTACCGGAATTCTTGAACCACAATTCAAAAACATCAAGAGGATTTATTGCTAAAACAAATCAAGCCGTTAGTTAAATCTGCATGTTCAAACTCATCGAAAATGACATTGACACGTGCATCAATTAATAACCCTTCTCAAATACCAAGCAAAATAATACATAATCAAGTATTCGGTTTAATAACTTCTGGGACAATACTTTGCAAGCACCACATTACGTACTAAGAAACTCTCCACTTATAAAAACACCATATGCCACACTAAAAAAAGCGACTTCACTTCATCTACCAATAAAATACAGTTTGTTCGGATGAGTTCGTTGTGAAGGATAAGATGTCTAAAAATTGTAATATCTCGATTCTACCCTTGTAGAATTGTGGCATCAATCAATAATATTCTTGAACGTCATATTCAGAATTTTTGCCTCTTCCGTTTCTTCGCGTAACTACCAATTTCTTATTCAATGTCTTTTACGTACAATGTTTCTCCATAATCGGGAGAGTCAAGTTTTTCCTTTGATATGTTATGCTAAGATCTCGTGGCATTGTTCATTAACCTCGGTATTCTTAATTAGGTGATTAATAAATAAATTCGTGCATGTTTTTGGACTTTTCCTATGTAATTAACAAATTAATTAGTAATGAGCTAGGACAATATACATTAAGGCACAACCACCTGCAATAGTGGGAGACAATAAGTTAGTTAATAGGCGGTGAGGAATGAGCCTTTAGAGTGCGTGGTCCAACTTCAGTACCCTGCAAACTGTCTTGTTAATAATTGAAAAAATTATATCACACTTCATCAGATGATGTTGAAATATCCTAAAATTCCAAAATAATGGAAAAAATAGAGACCATATCTGTTATATTTTTTTTAAAATGCAATAAGGCACTTTCTTCAAATTAGAGGAACCTCTCTAGTAGTTTTTTAATCTTTCAAAAGCTGTTTATGTAAATTTTTAAATAGCATAGAAAATTTATGTCATCAAGCTAAACCTCAAATATACATGTAATAATCCCCATTAAGTATGCACCGAAAGCTTAACTTCACATTTAATTGGCTTTTTTAGGTAGAGATAAGGACGTAAGTAGCTTTGACGAGATATTCCACTTCGGTGCTCTATGGGAAAATTATTATAAGAGAGAAGCACAAGAAATTGGTCCTACTAGGAAAACGTTATTCGGACTCAAACTTTGATAATCATATTTAGTTAGATAAATTACTATAGTTTTTTGGACTTCCTTTAGATCGTTCCGGAAAGAAATTAGGTTATTGTATATTTTACTTCAACAATCTTATAAATAGTTGGCTAGAGGTGTAACTCAAAGAATTGAACGCGTGTCTACAAGAGTAACTTAATTGGCTTAATAGATAGAATTTTGTCTTTAATTTTTGGTAATATAATTTTACGTTGATAGTTTAGCTATAATATCACTGATTTAAATTCAATTACTCTTCATTATCTCAAGTCTTGCATTACGAATATATCTTGTAAACAGAAGTCTTGCATTACGAATATATCTTGTAAACAGTTGAGGCGATCCTTCAAATAGTAGACATAGAGTAGAAAATGTATATATGATCATGCCTTCTTGGCAGCAACAAAGTATGCTTATATAGACCAGGTGCCTCGTGTAATGTCGTGAGTGGTTTGTTAAGGATTTTCACAGACAAGCTGACTCTCACTAGGCACTTCTGAGAACGAATTATTAAAAGGAAGAACTATTCTATTTTGAATGGGCCTCACAGCCCGTAGTCGCTTCATTACGTTGATTTGTTGTGCCATAAGTTTCTTTAAATTGTGTCGTCTTTAAATGGTGAGAGTCGTTTATTGGACTCTTGTGCTTCTAAGATATTTAAAAGATCGTATGATATGTGTTATCGATCTGACGTTCGATCCCAATATAAAACAATTTTATAGTATTATCATTTTAAATTTGAATCCGTCGCACCAAGCTTTAGGCAATTCAATAACACACCTTATTCCTCTATGGGTCATTTGCTAGCTATGATAGTGGTCCTAACATAGGAATAGTCATTTTGGTCCTACTTAATGTAATAATGTAACACGTGGTCTTTAGATATGGGCTATCCTAGTGTACTGAAGTCGCCCAATATTAAGGGGTCATATAATTAACAAGTCTTGTGCAGATCAAATTAATTTGCCACTTCAAATTTGTTTTCTTTCCTTACCCACTCTGACACATTTTACTTCAATGCGAGGTCCCTTACTTAATTATAATTGACCATTCACTAATAAGATGAAGTCTTGAAAGAATAACAGAATTTACAGTAAGCCAGTTAGATTCCCAGCCTCAAAATAGTTCAAGCTTTAAATTGTTTATGATTTGTAATAATTTTGTCGAGGCTTGATTTCTTTATGGTTGTAACTGTAAGTTTGCAACCAACTACTATGTGTATCCATGAATGCCTTCTGTTCAAGATTCATAACATGTATGCCTCCTGCTCAAGTGATAGATTTTGATGCATATTTTGGTTTTAGTGATAGGGTATGTTAAGAACAGATAAGAATATCATTGATATAATAAAAGCTATTTTCTTTTTTTTTTTTCCAAGTGATGTGGGACAAACTTCAACAAAATTAGCTATTTGTTTTAAACATCATCGTCGTATTTAGCAATTATTACTTTTTAATGTTATCATCCTCGAAAAGTTTACACTATATTGGTAGCAAATTCAAAATTTCCAACCCAACTAATTACTTGTTGTCATATTTTATGATTTACACATTACCTACTTTCGAAACAAGAAGTCCAAAAGTTGTACAAAAGAAATGGTAATTTGAAAACATCCAATTGAACATCAAACCGAGATTTAAAAAAATTACATGATATTCGAATAAAATCGAGAGTTTATTTGTCTTCAGAAAATCCTTAGACTTTAAAATACAATGCCATCTCTCTTTTTTATTCAATGACACGGGAAGGTCAAGACAGGCCGAATTTCAGTTAAACGACACGAGTAAAATCTCTAATCAAATTCTAACAAAAAATAGGGCAAAAGAGTTCAATAACATGGGAAGGTAGAGACGGGGCGGATTTTCTAAATTTAAATGAAATAATAATAGTTAAAGAAACAAGAGTAATTAAAATGCGAACAAAAAATAGGAAAAGTAGAAAGTAGAGGCAATCCACTCAACATGAGAAAGAGATGGGCCGTTGGGCTTCAAATGCTAAATATAAATAAAATATCGAGGCCCAATAGCAAAGCAATTTATTAGATTTTTGAAAAAACATAATTTACCCCCCAAAAACTTCCAAAATTTTCAATTCGACCTGTAGCAGCAGCAATGGCAGCTCTCGTTTTATGGCTTCTTCTCCTATCATATTCAACAACGCTCATCTCCGTTAACTCTGCTTCAGAATTTTCATTGGGTAATTTTAAATTTTCTTATTATTGCCATTTCAAATATTTTTTATTTATTTATTTAAAAAAGCTCCTGTTTTATGAAGGAACTGAATAAAGCTCGTAACTTTGAGCTATTATAGCTAAGATTTAAGCTGAACTGTATGTGAGTAGTACGATGTATTGTTAATTTGCGAGATTGAATGCTATTTGTGGTCATGTGTGAATTTTAGGGTTTATGTGTACATGTAATGTGACGTTTTTTGTTGTTTTTGTGGTCTCTTAGTTTATTTAGTTCTGTGGCTTTGCAGTTGTTTCTGGGCCGACGTCGTTGAAGCTATCTCCAAGCTCGATTGTGGAAAATTCTCCAGGTTCTAAACCTGGAGCTAAAGTGAAATGTGAGAGGGTTCAGATTCATGGTTTGCCTAGGATTAAGCATTTTAGCAAGTTTGCCAATTCGGTTAAGGTTAAGGTTTCGTTTGTAGACTCGCGGGGTCGTCCGCCGAATGTTGACATATGTTTCCACAGGTGAGTTGATCTATGGCTGACTAAATCGTATTGACTCGTTGTAAACGTGATTGATCGGCGTGTGTGAACGTGGTCGGAGCGGGTGTGTATTTTGGTTTAGTTTTGGTGATCGGTTAATTTCTACTTGAGAAACTATAATTACCTGATTTCCTGTGGATTTTACGTAGCCGTTCATAAAGGGTCCCTTTTAAAAAATTGTTATCTCCTCCTTAAGTTCATTACACACTATGTTTCTCTATGATGCGAGGATATTAATTTAATCAGGCATACTAGACAAGATATGGGTGTTTCTTGAAAGCAAGTAAGGATATAGCTTTCTTTATCTGAATCTTTTAACTCGATTTTGCTAATACTTCATTTCCATATCCTAGAAGCTCTTTATATGTGTAAGGAACCAAATGTATCTTCCATTCTAGGTGATCACCCCAGTTAGCTCTAAGATCTTTAATCCGAGATAAATTTTGAAGTGAAATGCCGCCGAATATGTTACCTCTGATGAACTTATTTTCCTGGTCTCTTTATATGCGTACAAGGATTCTTTTGGACATATGCGTGTGTAGAAGTAATAATTAACAGCTGTATTATACATTGAAGGAATTCATCTCTTGGGATTGGAATGTGCTCTCAGGGCCAGTGGGAAAGGCTTACTAAGGGATTATGGGTTAAGTCGATGTCTCCTTTTGATGACAAGATCTTAGACATAAGGATGGGTGCATTGCATTCAGAAAGTCTTCTGGTGTCTCTTGATGAGGGTTTGTTCTCCATGATCACTTTGTTATCTACCTTCATTTTTTTCTCTTGCTCCTTCTAAAGGTATTCTGTAATCAAATTTCTCACCTTTGTTATTGCTTTATATAAATTGTTGTTGTTTCGCAGAATTCTTTTGGTATCGCATATGGTTCCTGGTTTTGGGAATAATATTGATGACTTCGGCTTCATGGCTAAGCAAGTCTCTAGTTTTCTACTACAGTGGAGCGATGGTTGTAGGTGTTTTTCTTGTGATATTGATGGTCCTTTTCCAGGTAGAACCAGTATTTTTGGCCCTTCAGATTTGTTTTTAAATTGTTTCTGCTCTTAAACATCTTTATTATGATTGATTTGGTACAAAATCATGTTGGCCAAGATTTTGAAAAATATTAAACAACAATTTGAGGGATCTTAAGAAATTAATTTCTTCAAAATAACTAGTATATATTCAGTTTCCATAAATTTGCATAGGATCAACTGAGCTGTAGTATTACGAGGTTCGGAAATACATTTTTTAGTTTCCTTGTTGTGCTTGCTTGTTCATTTATCGCCGCATGGCAAATTTGTTTGTTCATTGGTAGGGGATGAAGCTTCTTCCAACTGGCCGGAAGAGTTCACTGGCGATGTTCCTATATTCGTGCTTTGTATGTATATCACATGCTCTGCATCCTATTCCCTTGTTGTATATTGGTGGTTAACCATGATAACAAACTTTGTCAAAAAAAAAATCAGGTGGGTTTGGGGTCCTTTCTACTTGGCTATGTACCAACACTGACCCGATCACTACTTGTCGAGATTGGACTTTCCGAAGATATGTACAATCCTGTATGTAAGTTTCTCATAGCTAATATTGGTAGTTTTCTTGTACAATCTTCCGCTTACTAGGATATCAGTAACAGTCGTTTTACAGTTGCAAATGGGAACTTCTCCATATATATAGTGCAATTTTTACTGCTTAATAGGTCTATCTTTCACTTAAGTCTTTCGGAGTATACTTCGTATAATTTGCACATCCATTGTAAGCTTAGCCTCTTCCGAGTAATTTTGAAAATTATCTTCTCAAGTTAGTAATTAAATGATAGTTAATTCACATTCTAAAGCATGTAAGAATCTTTCACATTGAATATTTGATTAATGCTGCAAAGTTTGGTGCATGATGATGTGTTCCACAACGCGTGACAAATACTGGTTATGTGATGCAGCTGGCAATATTTCTGTTGCTTTTCCTTGTAATTACTGGAGCTTGGCTGGGTTTTTGGGTTGTTCGCAAGCTTGTTCTCACAGAGGAGGGATCTATTGATATAGGTGTTTCGCACTTCGTCACTTGGACTACTCAGATCGTTGCCTCTGTGATGATCCTTCAGGTTTGACTTCTATAAATCATGTGGCCGACTGTTAATTGTCTTCTCGTTGATGTGAGATAATGAAATACCATATATTTGCTTCAGAGCTCTGTGGATCCTTTATTGGCAATAGGGGCATGGTTCGCTAGCATGTTTGTTTCTCTAGTGTTGAAGAGATTTGTACACTCAAAGGTTGTTCGTCGTGTCTACAAGTGAGTCATCATGAATCTTCAGCTCAATCTCTCCATAGTCAGTGGATAAAATTTGCTTACACATTTTTGTGTTTAGAATGAGATAATTAATGCTTGTGTCTGCATTAACTTTGTCTCTCTTCATATAAAAAAGGTATAATTACCTTTCTTATACATGTACAACCCTGGAGGGTCGATCTATTTGCAGAAACTTTCTAAATGCATGAATATTTATAGAAATACCCCATACAGAAATATCACTTGAAAGTTCTTTTTTCCACTCTCCTGAAGTTTGAATAGGTATAGAGACACCCCCTAATGTTTGTAAAAACAAATACATCCCCTATGTTTTAGTGTGTTTTAAGCTTTACGAGGTGCTTCTATAATTATTCAAATCCTGGGGGAGGTTTCTTTATGAGACCAAACATCATGGGGTGTAGATGTTCTTATCCTACAAGAAAATTTGGCATATGCCCCCTCTCGCCTTTCTGATCGTTCCTTAATCTTTAACAGAATTTTCTGGCTATCTTCTTTATTTTTTTTTACTCATCTTGTAATATAAGGAACTCTTGCAGGAATTTATATAAATTGGACAAGATCAATCCCAAGGAATTCCCCAGTCCCTACGCATCGCCAGTCAACAACTCCAGATCTTCCATCCGAGCTCCAACTACTCCCACTCAAGGTTAATCTTTCTTCAACATCAAAATATTGTACTAACAAACTGCTTTGCTAGCTCACGAGAGTTGCATCTTGTTGACGTACTTTGCCGTTTTGCTCAGGGGCAAGCAATAAATTGCCATCGAAGTTGTCAGATTCGGGAACTTTCTATTCTACCTTCCACAGCACTCCCGATCGAAGAAAATTCTCAAAGGATGAATGGGATGCATTCACTAAAGAATCAACACGACAAGCATTAAAAGGGCTGGTTTCTTCACCGGATTTTAGCAACTGGGCTGTCGCTCATGCAGATAGAATAACCTTAGCTCCAAAGGAAGAAGACGCAGATAAGAAGCGGAAGTGGTTCAGTTGGTTTTAAAGATTCATTTGCGCTTCTGGGAAAGATTGTTGTATGGTTAACTATTTTTAGCCTGACTAAGTCTGATTAACTTCTGAGGATGCTAACCATTTTTAGCCTGATTAAGTCTCTGCTGGGCTGCTGGCTGATCATTTGACCTGATTAATTTGTTACTAGTGGCAGCAGTTTGTACTTAGAAATTGATTGATTACTGTACAAATTGATGATTTTATAGTCAAAACTCAAAACTGTTCACTTCATTTTATTTACGTGCAACTATCCGGGGTTAGTATAAGCATTTATTTATAAAGAAAACTTATCTTTCGTACCGAATATGTATTTTAGCACGTGTTTTCTTTGATGCTTTTTTATACGTTAGGTTTGGTATAGAGGTTTGGGGAATTAACCACTGTGTTGTGTTAACTGATAAATTAGTGAAAAAAAATAGGCAAACTACCATCATTATTATCAAAGGTAGTACGTTACTCTCTCTATATAGTGAAGTGTAGTTTACTCGCCCAAAATTTGTATAGTGAAGTGTAGTTTACTCACCCAAAATTAAAAGTGGGGATGATCTTTCTGCAAAAAAGTTAATATATTTATACCAATTTTCTGAAACATATGCATCTTCTGATTTTGTTCTTTAAACAAAAAAAATAATAATAAAGACCAAAATAATGAAACAAGTTACAATTTTATGACATGTGTTTATATTTTGTTTTATACATTGACCAAGATTATTTCAAGAATTATAATAATTAAACTAAAATAATATAGATGCATCCAGCGTTTGTAGTCCAACGGTTAGGATAATTGCCTTCCAAGCAATAGACCCGGGTTCGACTCCCGGCAGACGCATATTTCTTTGATGATTTCTTTTGCTTCTTTAGTTGGCATTTTGCAGTATATGGTGGAGAACACAGAACAAGGCTTAGATACCCTTTTAAGGTTTTTGGGAAACAGTCCTTGAACTCTTCTTATGTTTTTAGTAGTGCATTTTGGTAATTTGTTTGTGCAAGGTTTTTCATTGGAGATTCTTCTATGTTTATTTCAGAGATTGACAACTTAATCGTAAGTTTACATAAGCTAAACGATCGTTCGTTCGATCCTTAAGACTTTCAGTTTTTATCTGGTCAACTTAAGTATTAAAGGGTTTACTTCTAGTAGAACACCTCGCTTACGCTAACGTGTGTACAGTATTTTGACTTTTGAGAGTAAGTTATTCGAACAAAGCTGGATTAAAACTTGTAAGGAACTTAATTCAGTATGACGTGAAGTTTCTAACTAACAAATGAATATATCCCTCGTCAACATGATCACCACGTAACCATATGTATGATTCTTTTATAGTCTATACCAATGATTTCACCAGCTGTAATGATTCAGATTTTCTTGTGTACGTATTTGTTTAAATTTGAAGAAGATTTCCACATTTAAACAAAAATCCACGGATTATTATTATACTTGAAAAACGGTTTCGGAGGGTTCACTGAAATTATGAACTTTTCTTTCATTCCTTATCTTAAAATGACTCACACTTTTGGACTTATATAAAGAAAAAGAAGTAGCAATCCAGAATTTCACTGTCCAATATTTTGTCACATTTAGAATTCAAATAATGAAATATTTGAGATGACCATAGTCCATAGTGTGGTCTTGTCACACATAATTTCGTCATTCTCTAATGTGTAACCTTTAGTCCTAGACTGTCCGAATTTTCCCTGAAATATGTATTCTATTCATATCATGATTTACGTACATTTTCATTTACTACGTTTTCTTTTCTCTGGCAATTTCATTTGTCCTCACTCGATCACATAGTGACAGCATCGACATCAATTTTTACCTGCATCTTTTAAGCACAACAGGTTAATATAATTTTCTTCTACTTGTTCTCAAAATGAATCATTCGAGCATGGCAAATTCTTCAAGAACTGCATTTTTCTGTAATTGCTTGATCATGAACAAACTTGGTCATTCGACTACTAGAACCGAATTTCCGTGCGAAATTCGTGGCGTAAAGCATAAAGGGAAAGTGCTTTCGTTTACGAGATCGTGTACCGGTGGTGGTGCAGTGGATGGTGGTACCATGGCGGAGGCGATGAGGGAGGCGCATCCGTATCTTTTGGCGCATAGGGGTAGTACCATGGTGGTTTTGCTGTCTAGTGACATTGTTGATGGCCCGTACTTGTCTACTATTCTTGAGGTATATGCTCTTTTTAATGCTTCTTATCAATTTTTAAATAGGACCCACTCCAATTAATTCAATTTATTGTATATCATAATTATTTTTTCTTAGCATATGCGAACCAATTGATATCCTCAATGGGTAAATTAAGAAGAAAGGTAGAAAAGGACAAAAAATAAAACGATACAATTAATTTGATGAATTTTAAAGAGCTTTTAGGTAACATTATCAAGTTTGCAACGAATATGAATTTGTTCTACTACTACTAATAGGCCACACTTAGTTTATGTATAAGTCAGTACACTTTAATGGACCATAGTCTTGTAAGAAGCTTTCAATAAAAAAAAATTGCAAGTTGTAATGGTTAAAGAATCTTTATAGACTTCTAAAATTCAATAGATTTGACTCATGTGACATATTATGTACTTTTGTATGAACAAAATTTAGATAAAAGGGGCAGGTTGGTGCTTCCAAAGGTCGGAATCATTACACTATTTGCTTTCTCGCCAATTGCCTCTTGGGAACGGGAAGGTAATATAAACTAGCAAAAAATTAATAAATCACAATAAAACATGTGAAGATTAAACGCTACAAGGGTAAAATATGTAGAAACGTCACGCAATTAATACTAATTTATATCACTCTTAAAATCAAAAGAGTTTGGTTAAAGAGATGGATTTCTTAGTTTTATTCCATTTAATTTCAAGTTCAATTGTCAAATAGGACCATTTGATTAAGATATGTCTCTCAACACTAAAGTACATTTACTTTACTTGGTTAAGTTGTTTACATGCTGCTGCATCTAATTCAAAAGTTTAGAAAAAGAATATTAGAAAATATATGCGAGATCTATCCGTGGGTGCTTTGACGACCAGAAAGATATGGAAATTAATGAGCCTTAATTTTATTACTAATCTCCAGAAATAAAAATTATTACTATATTTTCCTTGTATTATGTTGCCGTATAATAAGTTATATTCCCATGTAATTAATATAAATTTCCATGCTAAACCCCACAATTGTGCATTATATATATATATTTATAATGCACAATTGCACATCCTGGCTACAACAAGTAAACATGATATTCATGCAAAGGCAAGTGAAATCTATGCATAAATCTCCTCTTAAGAAACATTCCAAAACCAACAAATATTCATTCACATATGGTATCCCAATTCTCCGTCAAACACCCGTGAATATAGCAGAGCACAGATTTGACCTAATTTAATTAAACTCTTCACCATTGTTGAGAATACGTGTACTTCAGGCGACAAACTCCGATCCTATTCCATCTCCTACTCCGACCGACCGAACGAGATTTTCTCGTTCAATTCAAATCTATGGAGAATGCTCCACGCCCCTTGCTTTAGCCAATTTATTCTCAACAAACCGTTATAATACTAATTTTATCGCAACAATGATTTTTTTGCTAAAAAACTAGGGTTTAATCGATTAATTTAGCTTATTTTTGATCAAATGGCGGCTTCGTGTCCAATTCGGACTCCTTGTGCCCTAATTCGGAGCTATAGTGGTCGCCGTGATTGTTATTCTAGCTCAATGTTGAGGTTTGGGATTAGGTTTAACGGATCTCAATCGGCGAAGCTTTTGGGGAAGAGAGTGAAAGTGTTGGGTGAAATTGAAGAGATTGCGGGTGTTGAAGCGAGCAGCGCTTTCAAAGATGAGCTGTTTGTGAGCTTTTTCCGCGAGGCGTGGCCGTATTTTCTGGCTCATAGGGGGAGCACTTTTGTTGTGTTGCTGTCTTCTGAGATTGTTGATAGCTCTCATTTGGATACTATTCTCATGGCACGTATTTTGTTTATAGTGTTATGAACGATTATCTGTATACTATTTGCTACTTCAGCTACGAGGATATGACGAAAATCAGTATTTGCTAATATGTAGTGTCGTTGTTTCGTATAGGATATTTCTCTGCTTCATGGCTTAGGGATCAAATTTGTTCTTGTTCCTGGAACACATGTCCAAATTGACAGGCTTGTGACAGAAAGAGGCAAGTGAAATTTACAGCATCTTTTATTGTTCTCTGGTAAATATTAGGTGTATTTACTGGTTGGGCTTAGAACGTTTGCATGTATGGCGATGAGCTCTAGTTTAAATTCAGATTCCATGTATTTAATAGCGATTGATGAAGCGCAGATTTGCTTTTTCCAATCTATGGGGTATAAGGTCCCATTTTAAATAAGTTTGAACTGATTCGTGCTTTATATATGATGACCTTCCATCTTTTCTGGATGTATTTCGTGTATCCATCATTGAACATGCTTCATGTACCAGGATCTGAAGCCAAGTATGTGGGTAGTTACAGGATTACAGACTCTGATTCTCTTTGTGCTGCAATGGATGCAGCCGGAAGGATTCGCATGAGAATTGAGGCAAAGCTCTCCCCCGGCCCCTCCTTAAGTGGTGTCCGTCGCCATGGGGACAACATATGCTGGCATCATGGTGTCAGTGTTGCCAGTGGTAATTTTCTGGCAGCAAAGGTGAGAGAAGTTACTTAGTCTGAAACTTTTCGCGTGAATTGCGAACTCAATATTTACTCATGCCTTTCTGGTCTTTCATGGTCGCTATTTGACTTATTTGTTCTGACAAGATGTAATTTGCTTATTTTCTCAGAGAAGAGGAGTGGTTGGGGGAATTGATTACATGTCAACCGGTGAAGTTAAGAAAGTAGATGTTTCTCGCATTCGTGAAAGGCTTGATCAAGAATCCATAGTGCTCTTAAGCAATCTCAGTTATTCCAGTTCTGGAGAAGTATTAAATTGCAAGTATGCTATATGGCTTTTATAGGTATTTTTGTCGTCATTTACAGGATATGTCTATGGGTTAGTCATATACATGATATTTTTAGATTCTGCCACTGATTGTTAAGATGGCCATATTTTGGTTGTCCTGGATAAGTTTCTCTAACTGTTCTCTTGAAATTTTTAAGATTCAATGAGATTTTGTTTATGCTCAAGGTAAAAACGTGGAAGTTTATCTTTCTTGTGAAATTCTCTCGCAAGAATTTTATCTTTAAACATGCATCTAAGTGGTATGTGAATTACTTTTGTAGAAACAGTCTTTTCCTTAAGTTGGCTTTTGTTGAGAGTCATTAAGTTTGAGGAACCAATTTTTTCTTTTTCTAAATGCAGCACGTATGAAGTTGCTACAGCATGTGCGATGGCTCTTGGTGCAGAGAAACTCATTTGCGTCATAGATGGACCTATTCTAGATGAATCTGGAAGGCTCATACGCTTTTTATCCCTTCAAGATGCAGACATGTTAGTTCGTCAACGGGCTAAACAGAGTGAGTCAGCTGCCAATTACGTAAAAGCTGTTGCTCAGGACGAACTTGCTTCTGTTCTCCATGATGATCAATCAACGGAAGTGCTTCCTTCTCCAAATGGGGATGCTTTTGTGCAGGCTCCAAAATTTCAAAATGGTGTTGGTTTCGACAATGGGAATGGGCTTTGGTCCAGTGAACAAGGTTTTGCTATTGGAGGTCAGGAAAGGTTGAGTCGATCAAATGGTTACATTTCAGAATTAGCTGCTGCTGCTTTTGTTTGTAGAGTAAGTTAATACATTCTGATTGCCGTTTCAATAGTTTATTCTGCTAAATAAGCTTGTCTACTTGCTCGTCCCTTTTTTCTTTCCTTAATATTTTTGCTTTCCAGAGTTGTTGAAAATTGTGAATTATTACTTTCTGGTTCTATTAGTCAGCAGACTCAGCACTCAGCAATGCCCTACCACCATGAAATATTGCCAAAAGGAGGAAATTGTTAAAACATCATGGTTACAAATTTTAGCCTATATTGTTCGACTTTTTTAGCCCAGTCAAATAGGAAAGTTTTGTTTGCTATGTTTATGTTCTTTCTAAGGCATTGCCCCAGTTTGGTTGAGCTAAAATAGATTGGATCTGGGACAGATAGTATCCACTTAATACTACCAAATAAGTTTGACATTAAAAGAATCACTTTTTATGTTTACTGAAAAATGAACGTGTATAAATGATCATACATACATAAGTACATACATACATACATACATACATATTTTTGTTTTTATCAGATACGAATATGCTTGTAATAGACGATCATTTCCGTGGTTCCAGGGGCATTTTAAGTCAGCATCGGAGGCTCAACAAATAATAGATAGATATAGATATTAGAGGAAGAGAGAAATATTTAGTATACATAAAACTAGTATACAGATATACACATGCTAAACATGTGAATTTGAATTTTGGTAAAGATGCATAGTATAGCAAAGGGATGGAGATTCTGCATCTTTTTAATAACTTAATTCAATGTTTAGAAATCTGTAAGCTAAATTAATTTATTTTAGCTGATTTTACTTGAATCCACTTCGGATCCTAAGTGCATCCAAGTGGTTCGAGGATGAGGTTGGAGAGAGGCTGGGTATTTATGACTTCAACAAAATAATTATGTTTCTAAAATTGTGATTGAATCTAGTATGGGTCCACATTGCAATCAGATCCAGTGAATCCTACTTGGTTTAAACCCTGGATCCATTGTGGATCAGGCCAAATGGGTCTGGTCTTCGGATTTCATTGTTTGATAACTCTTTCAACTTCCGAAGGAACAGATTTTAAGATAATTTTTGTTGTACAAGGTTCTTTGCAGTCTTGCAAGCCTCGTGATCCTCTTTTCTTTGTAAACAAAGAGCACGCAGCCACAGTGCTAATAGATCCTTGTATGTTTTTATCAAAAGATTTCCAATCATTGTTTGATGTTCATTCTGCATATTTGTCAGGGCGGCGTTCAAAGAGTTCATCTGTTAGATGGTACCATTGGTGGAGTTTTGTTGAAGGAATTGTTTCAAAGGGATGGCGTGGGTACAATGGTGGCTAGGTATGTTCACTTTTTAAGTGACATCTTTCTCAAATTACTTTTATAAATCCAACAGTTTTCCAATCCAAGGGGCTATGCATTAACCTTCTTTTTTTTTTTTCTTTCATCTCTCCCTTCCCCTTTACGCTCCAAGAAATACGTAAATCATTAAAAAAATGTGTAGCAAAATTCAATTGTGGCGTTTTCTGTTACGTTATTAATATTTATAATGACACGTAAATTCTATTTATTCGTCAGTGACCTTTACGAAGGTATGCGGATGGCTAGGCCCACCGATCTCAATGGAATCGAACAGCTTTTGCTACCTCTGGAGGAGTCTGGCACACTGATAAAGAGGAGTCGGGAAGAGGTTTGTGCTTGTGCGCTATATTTTATCCTGTCACTTATTTATAAGATTTTAAGTATGTTTAATCATTATTTTCCCATGATCTGCAGCTACTTAAATCATTGGACTCATTTATTGTTATGGAAAGAGAGGGTCATATCATAGCTTGTGCAGCTCTTTTTCCTTTCACTGAAGCGAAGTGTGGAGAGGTAGCTGCTATTGCCGTTTCTCCTGAATGTCGTGGACAAGGACAAGGAGATAAATTACTAGGTATTACATTTATCATAAATTGTCTTTAATTTTGTAAAGTTCTACGCCCACAGAAAACGTTAATTTGGTTCCGGATTCATTGCAGATTATATCGAGAAAAAGGCATCTTGCAGTGGATTCAAAATGCTTTTCCTACTGACAACACGTACAGCAGATTGGTAATGCCTTTTTCATTCCAGTATTGTGTGTTTCAATGGTAGCAAAAATCCATAAAAGCTAAAGCATGTGCTTCAGTTACTTGTAATTTT
This sequence comes from Misopates orontium, assembly GCA_946800315.1. NCBI lineage: Eukaryota > Viridiplantae > Streptophyta > Magnoliopsida > Lamiales > Plantaginaceae > Misopates > Misopates orontium. The sequence goes on along the minus strand of OX326952.1, from coordinate 32,208,618 downwards.
ATCCATGTCATGCTCTGAGACCCGTAAATACTCAAAATAAATGTATGGTAATAGAAGGAAGAACAAAAAAGAGGTTGTGTAAATTAGTGTGCTGTTTACATCTATAACCTCTGAGACAAAAACCTCGTCAACCGTTTGAATACAAACACATTTACTTAGAATTCAAAACATGTACTAATATAGTCGTCGCTTACCTCTGCCATCTTGTATTTTGTGTTTAAGTCTTTAAGATTGTATTATATTAAGACATTGATCTAGCTTAATGCCACTTCTAACATTGACTTCCGTGTGACAGGTTTGTGAGGCGTGGCTTCTCTGAATGTACCATCGAATGCATACCGGAGCAGAGGAGGAAAAAGATTAATGTATCCCGAAAATCAAAGTACTACATGAAGAAACTCTTACCTGATAGGAGTGGTATAAGTCTGCACAGTGCTTTTGCGTGATGCAACAACGTTAGTTTTCACTTGTTTGTTGTAAATTATAATACCAGTTTTGGGTGTTACAGTAGAAGAAACTCTAGCTCGATATTTGTTCGGAATCGATCCCTTTTTGCATAGACTACTTGGCTTGTCACCAATAGTTTTAGTGGCAAGTGCACATTCCTAAGTTTATTGAAACTGCAGGCAGTTCTAAACATCCAATTTGTGTCAAATGTCCAGATTCACGGTGCAAAATATCAAATAGTTATAATTTATGACTGCCAAGTGAATTCAGCTAACAACATATAAAACAAGGAGCCGATCACTCAATTTCATCAGTTTGCATCTGCTATTCATCACTAGAGAAATATGCATGTAGAGTAGCTTGAAGAAACAATTTTTCTCCATTAACTAACAAATTCTTCAAATTTGATATTAAACAATTATCGCAAATTTTCAATGTAAGAAAAACATTGTTATCTAATTTAGTAAAGTATACAATATAACACTAAATATTACATAATTTTCTTAAAAAAAAAAAAAGAAAGAACGTCATACTAATATTCCCAATGTTTTATAATACAAGCTCTTAAGTCTTAACTTAATTTAGAAGAGATACCCGAAATACTTGAGTGGCAAAACCGAGATTACAAGCTGTTTCAAAGTCTTACTAATATTCCCAATGTTTTATATTAAATTTTTGTGCCCTAAATTAAAAAAGTAGTATCAATAGCAGAAATAAATAATAAAATATAGATTAGTAAGCGACGTCATAGTCTTGTGATTGAGACCGCCAGTTGTAGGCTTGTAGGCGATCTTCTAGAAGAACGAGAAAATAAAATAATGTATTATATTATTGATAAATATATAAAGAGAAAATCTGAAAAAGAATATGTGTCTGAGTTGTTGTTCTTTGTGACTGTAGGGCTGAATGAATAAGTGGTGACGCCGAGTACTCACTCTCGAATTCTCCGACGAGCTCAATCAGGTATATATCAAAACCCTTTTTTCATCGATATCTGGTTTCTAATGTGTGTGTTCGTGCTTGTACAAGATTTTTGTTGGTTTCAATTCTGTCTTAATTGTGAAATTCTCTTGAATTTTGGCTTCTTTTTCAATAATTCTCGCTAATTCTGTTTTTCTCCAATTCGATTCAGATTCAGTAAATGTGTGTGTGTGTGTGTGTGTGTGTTTTGTGGTTCGTGAGAGAGATTTGAGTTTGATTGATTGATTTTGCATGCTGCTAATCTGAATTAGCTATGAGATGTGTTGAAGTGACTCTTCTGATGCATTGTTTGGGTGAAATCTCGGTGATAAAATCGAAACTGGTTTTAAAAGTGAGATCTTTCTGGTTTAATCTGAATGGCTTAGTCGTGGGCGGTGTTGGTGTTGTTAAAATCGTGGGTTGGATTATGGAAATTTTTGGTTTCTGATTTGAGGAGTTCTACATTTTGCTTTTCTTGAACAAATTGTTGGTTACAAATAACTGTTTTCTTCGAACTTGAGAAGTGAGTGTTGATCTTTGATAAATGTGGCCTTATTCGGAATGGATAATTTGTCGTGCTGTGGATGATTGTCCCTGTTCATGTCTAGTTAAGTTTTACATGTAGCGTTTTACACGTGGAAAAGGTCGTTATAGGATATTTACTGAATTAGCTGCGGGAGATCTTTTAGGACCTTCTTAATGATTACGAGTTATTAAATGCGGGGGATATTTACCTCTTAGAATATTCGGATAATGGCCTAATCTAGAAATTTTTTTTGTTGATTAATTGGATTGTTGAGGTTATTGTACTGCATAATTTCACATCACGAGACAGATACAAATTGAATTTTTTGGTTTGTTTGTGTGGCATAATATGTGTCTCTCTCGGTTGTGTCGGCCTTTTTCATGTGTGACAATTAATACTCAGTAAGTCATTTGTTTGTCAAGACTTCGATTCCAGGTAATGGGTGCTCCAAAACAGAAGTGGACAAATGAAGAAGAGGCTGCTCTTAAAGCCGGAATTTCTAAATATGGGGTAGGAAAGTGGAGTACCATACTGAAAGATCCAGAGTTCAGCTCAGTCTTGCGAATACGTTCTAACGTGGATCTTAAGGTATTTACTATAATTTGTTTCTATATCCTCTACTTTTTTTGTTGGAAAATTTTATTGTCGAGGAGTTGGTGTGATGTAACATTACAATTGTTACTTCAATGTGTGCAATATTGATTGGTTTCCTCGCCTCATCGTTGAATAGGACAAATGGAGAAATTTAAATTGCATGGCGAATGGCTTGGGATCTCGGTATAGGGGTCGGGTTTCAATGAAAAACAATCTGTCGACTCCCAAGCTTGGTGAAGATACTTCAAGTCATAGCGAGGCGACTAATAAGATTTCTGAAGCAACTCCTGTAGCATCTAGTGAAATATCTCAGGAAGCGTGCTCCAGAAAGAAGATCTCAAGGTTTAGTATCTCATTACTTGAACCATTCAAAAATTAATGAGATTGCCAAGTTTTATGATGCCAACTTTATTTTTGTCTCAACTTGGCGAATACACGGAAGGTACTTGATTTGAGGGAGGCATAGATGAGAATGAAAAATTAATCAGTTGGTGTGGTCTATTTAGTGGGGCATGCTTGATGTCTTGAGGACAGTGTAAATGCTCTCGCACCACTGCTATTATGAAATATTCGCAGGGCATCTAAATGCATGAGCAGTTTAATAATGATGCAGTTTAGCTTCAATTAATTGTGTCAGACATATATAAACTTGCTAATTGATATGTGTGTCTGGGGCGGTGGGAGTGGTCGGGTTGAGGTTGAAGGAGGAAGGGTTTCTTTGTTTCGCCGCTATATACGGTTATTGAGGGCTTTCAAGTCGCCCAGTCAGTAAAAATGACATGTTCAATGTAAATTTGTCAGTGATTTTGTCTTAAACTTGATATAAATTCTTCGTTAGCATCATAGCTTACTGTTGACTATGATTAAAACTAGCAGGCTGATTTGTGTAACTTATACCAAAGCAATAAAATAGTTTTACAGTTTTACCTGATATTTGGGGGCTTCTTCCCATGAATGTAGGTTGGATGACATTGTACTGGAGGCAATAAGAAAGTTGAAGGAGCCTCGCGGATCGAGTCCAGTTGCAATTGCACAATACATCGAGGTAATTTTTTGCGTTTGTAGATGAATGTAAAAATGTGAATTTGATTCAATTTGACATGTGATTTGCATGGACATGCCTGGTTTGCATGCCGTGCAGTGTTTGACACATGGGATACACAATTAGGGTGGACACGTGTCTGATATATTTGGCATATCAACATTAATTATAATTAAACAAAACATTGGAATTCTGACACGGTCGTCACACTGTCTGACTCTGTCCCACACTAAATCAAGCTGAGCAACAGCAGATGCGACTGTTGAACCTCACTGATGAGTGATTAAGTGTTCTTCTTCGGCTTTGTCCCCACCTGTCCTCTTCCTGCAGAGGAAAAAATTATATGTAGCAATGAGAAGAGAAATCCAAGCGTTCAAATGTTCTGCTTTCTCAGGACTACGATCAACTTTTGTGAGTTCTGTAGGCAGAGAGAACAAAAGAAGTAAAAATAGGAGAAAGAAGGCAGTGAGAAGGACAGAGGCAGAGGCAGAGGGCTGGAGGGGAATAAAAAGTCCGGGAAAAGAGAAGAGGATAAGAGAGAAATAGTGAATAAAAGAGAGGAAAACGAAGAATAATGAGGGTGATACAAGTTCTGCCTTACTGGCAAGAAGGAGACGAAAGTCGGGTTAACTGGGAAGGTGAAATAAATGAATGGTGAGAAAGTAAGGTAAAAAGGTGGGCGTTACAAAAAAGGACAACTTTTAGAGAGTTGGAGCCATAGAGAAAAATGTACGAAAAGAAAATAAAGTACGAATAATTGCGAATTGGTTTAGTCAGTTTTTAATTTAAAGTACCGTAAAATTTAGTTATCTGATAACATGTAAATAATTTATTGTATTGTTTCTAATATTAACTTTTGCCTTTTTTTAGAACCGAGATAAATTTCGTAGTGTGTAACCCTATTTGTACGGTATCTTATATTTCTGAAATAGTCTGTCCCTGTATCAGTATTGTGGCGGCACAAACGTATCTGTACGACATAGTTTGACCTAAACCATGGTAATGGCATACAATCACTATATCTCTTTAATGAAAGTTTAAGAAGGATATTCTTCCGTTTCTTGTAGGCACATCTTTTCAATTTTTGTTAATAATTTCATTAAAAGAGCATCATTTCATTGATTTGAGAAGCGGCAGATGTTCGTGAATGAAACCTAAATTATCTCCTCAAATTTTCCGGTCATGATTCTGATCTAATTCATTTATTGCAGGATCATTATTCGGCACCTGCAAACCTTGAAAAGGCTTTGGTTGCAAATCTGAAGGTTTTGACCGAAAATGGGCGACTAATCAAGGTATTAAATTAGTGACATCCGATCTTTTTCTTCTTTCTTTGTTCATTCTCTTTTCATTTCCTGGTGCTCTTGTTTTAGGCTGTTTTTGGGTAGGAACTATAAATGAAGGGTACAAATCTCAAGTTTTAATGGTTCAGTGATTAAATTGCTTTTTCGTGATATAGAAATATAGATCTGTTCCAAAAAAAAAAAAAGGAATATAGATCTGGTATATGTATACGTGTTTTAGTAAAATTCGTTTTGTAATTTGCGGCTTATATCTCAAGTGTTCTATGGTTCAGTGATCAAATCATGTTCGTGATATAGGGATACAGCTGTATTCCATATTTACGTGCTTTGTCAAAATCCGTAGGTATTTTTGTAGCTTACAGAGTACAAATTTCATGCTTTCTATGGTCGGTTATTAAATTACATGTTCGTCATATGTGGATACAGCTGTGGTCTGTTTTCACGAGCTTTGCAAAAATTTGTGTCTAGTTTTTGGTGCTTACTGATCACTCTCATTCTTGCTTTTGCTGGTTAATATCAAGTGTGGAAATAGTTGGCAAGTTTCTGATATTGCTACTTTTATGAAATTGAATCATAATTTAGATTATAGTGTTAAGTGCAGTTTTTACCCTTTATTTATCAGATCCCTGCTAGTTTCTCCACTTAACTTGAGTTCCTTTTTATTTTTAATATTTTGAAGACTATAACCCCCCTCTCTGACAGTATGATGTTTGTCGGTTTCTCTGCATTTGTTAGTTTGGTGCATAGTTCTTGAATATTTGAGTTACTTCTGGGTTGTGCGTGTGTGTGTGTAGCATTGGTGTATATGCAGCGCACACACACATACACATCAAAAATGCATATGCTCTCGTGAAGTGGAAAACAGCATTTTGGTGCTTGTGTGTGTGTGTCTCGCAACGTGGATTACTTATGTCCCATTTTAAAACAAAAAATCTTTGCAGTATACCATATTAAGTTACTTCTTGATGATGGTTGGTGTCTAAATCAAACTCTTGGGTGTGACAGACAAAGTGAGTCAGAATTTAAGCCAAAAAAAAGTAAATAGCAATTTGACTGCCCATTTGCCTTCTGTTACCAATAGCATTCCTTTCTCCTGATATGCCTGTGTTCTGTGAAATGTGTCATTGAAAAGCTTATGCTGATTGATTGTTTTATAGTTTCTGGTCCGAGCCACTTTTTCATATTGTTATCAGAACGTGTGAGGAGAAAGTTGTGTATTGTTAATTATGTAACAAGCATACGAATGAGCATGGTGAGTTGCATTGTTAGCACTAATCCTTCTTATAAAATGAATAATTTGCAGGTGAAGAACCAGTACAGGATTGCACCAAGGTCAACATCTGTTGATGCATCCTCGTTGCCTGCAAATGACTCAAAGAAGGATGCTTCAGAAGCAGGTACAAACTCTGTTGTGCTTCTTACTAAAGCACAGGTTGATGCTGAGCTGAGGGCGATGATGAGCATGAGCAAAGAGGAGGCTGCTGCGGCTGCTGCACGAGCTGTTGCGGAGGCGGAAGCGGCCATTGCCGAAGCTGAAGCAGCCGTAAGGGAAGCAGAGGCGGCTGAAGCTGAGGCAGAAGCAGCACGCTGCTTTGCTGATGCTAGAGAGAAGGCACTGACTTTCCCGACTATTCGTGTCTGGTAAATATTCCTCAACCGCGTATGAAAGTGTTATCGTCGATATATTTCAAATTCAGAATTCATATGTAAAATGCAACTTCTATTTTCTTCTGATGGCCTCTTTATATATGCATATGCAGAATATCTGATGGCAGCAACTTCCAATTACGTCTCCAAATTGTGGCATGACGTGTTACTACAGTGCTCGTCGTTTGCAAGCTTGCCTTTATATATCGAAAAACTACAGAATTGTAAATCCTAAAAGTTTTTGTTATTGTTGTTGTAGACTTGTAGCTTGCTATGCGTTTAAGACCAGATATGTTCAACTCCTAAGTCGTAAGTAACTTTTACAGTTTGAGACAACATATATTTCGCTCTATGTCTATCCATTTTCTTTTATATCTTTAAGGGATAAAAGCGTCAAACTCCCTATACTATAGGGGTGCCCTCATGTTCACGTTTTAAATCCGGCGAAAATTGGCTAGAAATTCGATCGGGGGCAAAAAGTCTTATTTATTCATAGTACAGGGGATTTGTTGTCAAAAGAAAAAAAAAATTCAGGGGCAAATCGCTACATCTTTATAGTATGGGGAGTTTGACGATTTTATCTCTATCTTTATTGTGAAACCACTCAAGTTTACTAAACGAGTCATGCTCAACAATTGACAAGCACTTGCATATTTTATGAAGGGATCGAAAATCAATTTTTTTGAATTACTCCCAAAAGATTTTCAAGTAGAACAACACCCATTTAAAGATTTTGACATAAACTCACTCTAGTCTTCAAATTATAAATGTTTGCTGACTTGGTAATTACATTATGTATCTTTTACGGTATATCAAATATATTTGTTAATCTGAAGCCTTGTTTTGGAAACGTGCACGTCGAGTATTTATATCGACAGGATAGGGGAAAGTGGTAGCATGAGAAAAAGTTAATAGTTTTAGTGGTAAAATAAAATTCTCCTTTCACTTAAAAGTTACACCCCACTGAGAAGTTACACCCCACTGAGGGCAAGTCTGATGATCTAGTAAAACTATTAAAATTAGGGGCGAAAGTAATGAATCCTTAACAGTTTTAGGGGCAAAGTGAGATCCACCCAAAGATTATGCTCGTTCGGATCAACAAAACAACATTGGACATAAAAAAATGAAATCACCTAGCTAATCACAGGAAGCCAAAGTGGACTCTATAGAAGCTTAAAGAAGTTGCTATTAGTAAGAACTCGTGTTTGATATATAAAACACAGCCGACTCTGACGAAAACAGTAAGCCGATCATCAGCCAGAATGAAGAATGTGCAGTTCTAATCACAAACAACAAAATGGGAATCCCACCCTTAAAATAAGTTATAACACAATGGAACGCCAGACTTCGAGCTCAGCTCTTCGACTTTGAATGCTTGACGAGCCAATCAATGACCTGATCTATGTTCGTCGAGTTCTTGCAAGAAATCATATAGCAGCACACCTCTCTATCGGTTATTGATTTCAAGCCCCTGTCCATCATATTTACGATTTAAATAACAAAAGCACACAATGTAGAGAGAGAGAGAGAGAGAGAGAGAGAGAGAGAGAGAGTTTCTGTACTTACATTTCATCAGTCAATGCATCCTTAGATAGGGCTTGAGGCTTGTCAATCTTGTTGCCTAATACAAGCAAAGGAATGCCACTGAGCGATGGCTTACTCAAAAGGTCGTGAAGTTCACTTCTGGAGATACTGATGTTGTCATGATCAGCAGCATCAACAACATACCTGCACGAGATCATGCAGACTATTAAGTTACTATGTTGCTAGATACTAAGACTGGTGACATGCTTTCATAGGATTATATGTTTCGTTACGTAACTGCGAAAGATGTATTTAAGCAACACCCTCTCCTAACCAATTTTAAGTACAATAGAAGGTCGATTTGCGGAATGAGGATCAACTAGAGAAACATGAATTTGTAATAAAAGTTCTAATTCTATAACATGTGAGCTACATATCAGACTCCAGGAGCTGAGAGTAGAGTGCTCATGTACTCCGCTCAGCATCCCTAAACTCAGCCTCATAGCACAAAGTCGAGCACCAAACTAGCACCCTGCAGTAGTCATAAACTGGACAGTGTAATTATTGGACTTAAGAGCTAACAGGTGAAACTTATGATGTTTGAATTCAAACACTTACAAAATTTCTTATTCAAGTGATCAGCAGAGCAGAGGACACCTTGAACATAAAACACAGGTTTGATGGAAGTCTGGAAGTAATATCATTGTCATGCTTGACCTTGTTTTGTGGGATTAAAGGCTAACTTGTTATGGTTTAATAATTTGCCACGACTTTGGGAAAATTGAGTTTGCACCAATAAATATTTTGTAAGCATCATTTGAAACTGCTTACAGGAAGCAAGCTAATAATAAATTGAGAATAGAGTTGTGGACGACATACACAATGGCAGAAACTGCACGACAGTATCGTTCCCACATACTTCTAAATCTGGGTTGACCTCCAAGATCCCACAACTTGATCGTGACATTTCCTTTAGTGACCTTGCGCATATTAAATCCAACCTAAAGGTTTAAAACAATCTCGGACAAGTTAATCATAAAATTCCTTGGTAAGTCCGACTAAATTCAGAAATCAAACAAGAATTAAAGAAGAAAACTGACTGTAGGGATCATATCTTCACTGTATCCACCAGTCTAGGAAAGGAAAAGAAAACAGAAGGTATCAGAACTAAGTGAATGAACATTTTTTTTAACAATATTGATAGAAAGCAAATACTTACAGCGACGACATTGACAAGTGAAGTTTTTCCAGCATTTTGAAGACCTATCAAAGACAGCTCCATTTCTTGCTTGAAGAAAAGGCTGTAAATCATAAACCATCAGATGAAAATAAAAAATCAGTCGCATTAAACGAAAACGACAAAGACTAGAAATATCTTATTTCGTCAATTTATAGTTATGAGATAGATACTCCTTAGCTACAATTTGTGATAAGCATTATCCAGCTCAAACTATGAATGCCTTTCACTTTTCAGCCTATTTTAGCACCACTCACCAGAAGCTAATAGGTCATTTTTATCGTTGAACAAAACACATAACTGTAAATGCATCAACAGGAGGAGTAGCAATAACTTGTTCAAATCAGACAAAAGTGATGCAAATTAAACACCTGTTTATAATAATAGTAATAGCTCATAAAAAAACAACAGCGAGAACACGTATATATTGAAATTGTACCTTCGTAGCCAATTCAAAAAAGCTTCAAAGAGACCCATTTAATTGAATCGTCGACCCGCAGATCTCAATCTTCTTCCGTCAAATTGAATTAATCCTCTCCTAATTACAATCTATCTAATACAAGGAGAGAGGATGATGAAGAAGAGCTGTATTTGTTTCAAAACAAATTTGGACAATATTATATTGTTATTTAGGCAGGGACTCTTATTTGTAATATTGTCAAATTACCAATGGACCCCGATATTTTTGATTGATTGATTGGCTGACAAGGCCAATCATTATAAACTGGCTGCGCTTCTCGGACTGTCTCACTCGCGCGTGGAGCCACGTTGCAGCTTTTCCATTGGCTAACAAATGTACCTCGTAAAGTCTAAATTATTTCCTTCAAGACAAATGTTTTAGAGTTGATTTTTCTTTTTTCTTTTTTTTTAATTAACGAGTGATAATAAAATTTGTAAACGAGACTTATTTAGTCATAAACATCTTGTTAAGACGAGACCAGCTATGCATTTCAAGTAAGCTATTGGGCCCTTTCTTAATAATTTGGGCTGTAACACGTTCATTAGGTATGTAATGGGCTAAACACTTCCCTAAGAAACGAAAGTTACTCTCTAGCCTTTAAGGTGGAATCTGGTCAAATCTACTTGGATTCAACTCTAACTTAGCATTTAGCAACACAGACAAGTTTGAAATTAGCTCAATTGCCTATATTAAGGGTATTTGCATAATATTAATCCGACCTTCTTTGGAATTTTACTTTAAATCATAATGTGGTTACTTTAATTCAGAATCGAGTCCACTATCACCTTTCGCTCTGATTTTTGAATTTCACTTAATAAACCATAAGTGAATAATTTAATAATCGACCCATCAATAGTCGGCTTATAATAGATCTATGAGTGCAAACTTATTTATAACACAACATAACTCTCGAGGCAATCTAGGAAACCAAACAAAATAAAATAACAAATGTGAATATAAATCATCCAATTACTATGACGAAACCAAACAATATAGTGATGGATTGAATTTGGCATATTCAATGTGCCATATTCTAATTTGCCATAAATCATATTCTAATCTGACCCGAAATCTCAAATATGCCTCTAAAGGGGTAGGTGCTAATTTTGACGAAATTGAGTTAATTTAGAATTTTAGATGATGGATATTAACTGAAATTTAAAAATTTCTACATCAAGAAATCAAAATCAGATGGTGAGGATTAAAAGATCAAAAGTGGAATAACTCCAAAGGAAAAAAGATGAAATAAACCCATTTGTTAGCTAATTTTAGATTCTTAACCAAAACTAAAAACAACAAAATAGAATTCAGAATCGAATTAGGATAAAGAGCCAAACCCACTGAGAGTCATGTTGTGATTTGTAAGTCACTAAATGTTATACAAATCCAAAGTTAGAAAAGAGTTAAATTGGCGGGGAAGACAAAAAGGAAATCCAAAGATAGATAAAAAAAAAGGCCAAAAACTCCAAAAAAAGATACTTCCGAAAGTTCATCAAACAAACAAAAAGTTAGTTGCAAAAACAATGGACACAAGCTATTCTTACCTTAATAAGCAAGCCAGTGAATTCGTTTGCACCCTTAATTTACCATGTTTTTCGTGGTATATTTTGCTACTAACAATGCTTTTTTACACTTCTCTATGACAACTTAACAACATAGTTTGCATCAAGTAATGCCTAAATCAAGTGAAACTTATGTTCATTTTGTGATACTTCTGGTTTTCTTAACTCTACTTACTGAAAAATCTCTAGTGTTTGGATCAACTGTGGAAGAGACGATTGCGAAAAGAGCTGATCCTCTAAAGAAATTCAAGCATTATGGTGGAGATTATGATATTAGTAACAAACATTATTGGGCTGTAAGTTTATTATTATTATTTTAACTTCTTTGTAATTAGTTGTAAGTATCAGCCTTAGAGCTACATCTGGGCAATGATTGTGAGCTCCAAGTTCAAGTATCATTTATTACTTTCGTGTGATTTGCATGTATATAGTCACAGACTATCTGAGAGTGATATACATACTTAAACAATAGTGCCATGTGGAATATTTTTTGGTTCAATTAGTTATTGTATGATACTGATACTGATATAGTTTTTTTGTATATGTAGTCCGTGGCGTTTACAGGAATTCACGGCTATGCAGTAGCAGGGGTTTGGTTACTTTCTGGAATAGGTTTTGGGAGTTTTATACTTTTAAAGAATTTATGTGGCGTGCCATCTCCAGTTGCGGGTCAATCAAATTCTTCGTACAAAACTGTACTATTGCTTATTGTTCTGTTAACCATTTTTGCTATGTAAGAATCAGTTGCCCCTTATTGCTCATGCGTGCATATATCCAACTATCGCGATAGTCTGAGAAAAATGAACTTATTTGGATGCAGAACTGCGAGCTGCGTCGCAATAGCAGCGAACCAGAAATCAATGCAGAGGACTAAAAAGCTTGAGGAAACTCTATATGGCGCTGGAGAAGATGCTCGCCAAACCATAGGAAAAGTTAAAACAACATTGATTCATATGCAGACTTTACTATGCCAATACGACTCAAAAACTTGCCAGTTATTGGATTTGATAACACATCGCCTGCGAAAAGAATCAATAAAGATTCAGAGTTATGTCAAAAAAACCAGACATTCATTGGATCAAGCAATTCAAACATTGTAAGAGGTTGCCCTGCTTACTGATATTTATACTTGGTCATGCTTAAAAAATTCTTCACTTATTGTATCGTTCTATATCCAGATATGTGGTGAATCTTGTGGTAGCATCTGTCAACTTGCTGTTGCTAGTCTCTGGATTTGGTATGTTTCACGATTTTTTTTTTACACGAGATTTTCTATGCATAATAAGAATCAAAGTTTTTCTTTCTTTGTCGAATGATAAAAATGAGGTGCATTATATGTTAGTTCTATCCACTTATTATCATTTCATCTCTGTCTTGCTGATTTGATTATTAGTTTCTTATGACAAACATGTGACAAACCAACTTGGTTAGACTAATGGATTGCTGCTTTGGCTCAGTTCTGCTCGCCTTGCATTATCGACCTGGCATCCTAGTGTAAGTTTACCTAGTTTATATGCATTTTTCTTACATATCAGGCCTAAGTAACCATAGTCTGATGGTTTCAGCTTGATCTTTTGTTGCTGGATTCTCACAACTTTGAATTGGATTATGACTGGTATCGACTTCTTTTTCAACACGTAAGCGTGAACTTTCTGAACTTGTTTTTGATTTCACATAGCAGCTTTCATTCTTCCATATAACAATTAACGATATAAAATTATTTTCAATTTATAGCTTTATGGGGGATACTTGTTCAACTTTAAAGAATTTCAAGGACAATCCGCAAAACAACAGCCTTGCTAACATGCTTCCGTGTCCAAAGTTCACTGATTCAGACAAGGCCCTGGTGCAAATTGGTCACACTGTTCACGATTTCATCGTTAAGGTAATATAGATAACATTATTAAACAGACACAAAATGCTGTCAAGTCTTTCACACTCGATGCCTATATGATGTGCTCTCTTTTCCCCCTCTTATAATACACAGATAAACTCTAAGATTTCGGAGATGAGTGCAGTTCTTGTGGTCAACGAACAAAACGATGGTCAATCAATCCAAGAAGTTTGTGACCCTTTCTCCATTGCACCCAATTACACGTATTCACCAGAAAATTGTGGAAAGGATTCTATTGCAGTAGGAGATTTACCAAGTGTAGGTGATTCTACATATAATCTGAAATACTTAAAATACATCCGATTCTCAAAAACTTACTTATGACATATACTAGTTATCATTCTCAATGAAAAATTTCGTTGCAGGTTCTTTCGACATATATATGTTACGAAGCAAACATCTCACCAAATTGCCTAGCAAAAGGAAGATTTATCCCACAAGTCATTTATCTCATAACTTTGGCTTACAGTCAATCGATTCAAGAACTAATAAACATATATCCCGATTTGTCGAGCCTGGTGCAGTGTTCATCTGTGAAAGATGCAGTCTCTGATATTGTTTTGCACCAATGCAAGCCAATTAAACATTCAGCAAAGATACTATGGTCATCAATGTTGTCCCTTTCAATTTTTATGGTGATATTGGTATTACTTTGGTGTGTAAAAGCCAATAAAGATAGAGGAAGATGCTTCAGTAGGTGGTCCATTATTGGTATTATTTGTTTTTTCAAATAAATTTGTATATTTCAGCATTTTAGGTGTGAAGGGTGGTGGTAAGTAAAATTTTATTTGATTGAAAGTTTGAAATCAGATGCCTGCATGACACGGCAATGTTTATTTTTATCCAACACTCGTCACATTTTATCTGTAGCAATGAGTATTTTTATGTAATAGAATAAAAAGATTAAAAATTTCGGATTTTGGAACTTTTATGAAATATTAGTTAAAAGAATTTTCAGTTTTGTTTAGCTACAGACATAAACATTTTTTGTTTTTCCGGGCTACATACAAGAAAATTAATCTATACCAATTTGAGTATAATTCATTGGTCATGCTTTGACAATAAAGTGTAACTAAGTCATAAGACAGTGCAACTAGGCAAATTTGGAGTTGTAGAAAATAAAATAAAATAACGAAATTATTACACGAGATAAATGCAAATAAAAAAATATATAACACATTTAATAAACTCCTTTTCTTTTTGCCATTTTGGTAAAAACGAGGAAAGAAGAAAGGAATATTGTTGGAGGACCGGTGGGTAGGTGACACATATCAACTTTATTCGGTGTCGTGGAATATAAGTTGAAAATGAAAATTATTAATTTTATGATAAAAATATATAAAAGTATTCGCCGTAAGTTCGTCCCCTTTGCTTGATCTTTACAAATTGCAATCAACTTTTCTGATGGAATCTTACTCATTAAAATATCATCATAATGAATAGGCGAGTATCCGCGTTACCATCATATTTTATTTAAGCTACAGAAAATCAAACAGCTGTAACTATTCTAAGATCATGGGACTTCTATATATTGTTTTCTCAACTTTCGGAGGGTGTTTTGATAACTATTCAAATTGTAGGGGAGGCTCCCGTAATTGCACCATATCTCTCAAGAGGTATTGTTGTAATTATCCCTTGAAATTAAGACAAACGCAAATTGGTAAAAATAACAAAACCAAATATAGTTAAACTTCATTAAAACATAGCCGGATACGCAATTAAATTTTCTAAACTTAGTTTAGAAGATCATTAAGAAACAGTTCATAACTGGAAAAAACATATAACTAACTAATTAGTTAATTATCACTTAGTAAGTAATAATTAGTAAATAATGTACTGCATATTAATAAACTATATTATTGTACTCAATCATCTTCTATAATGGTGAAAAAAAAATCTAAACTTTTAAAGAAAAAGAGTTATAGAGAGAGAGAGAGAGAGAAAAGAAACAATTGAAGCAAAAACTAGTAGTAGTAGGTCTTCAATCGTCATCATCAACACAAAGATCCAACAAAACCCAGCTTCAAAGTTTCAATCTTTTTACTATTCACCTCATTAATTTCCCTTATTGTGCACGCTTTTCATCAGGTTCAGCAGAAAATCTCAACAGGGTTCTCGTGAATACAATTGAGACATTTTATTATTCATTTTTCTTTTATATGGTGAAAAATAGGAATAAGAGAGCTAGCTGCATCAAGCACATGTCAAGAATTTATTTGGGTAAGTTTGCTTTGACTTTAAACTAGCTCAACAATCTTCAAGTTTCTATCTTTATTTTTTAGGCCTTTTGAGTTTTGTTTATGTTAATTATAGTGGGGCAATTGTTGTTTTGCTTAAGTTGTTTTGTATGGATCTCTTTGTGGATGTTAATTTGATGTTGAGCCTTGTCCGAAAATGGGATTCTTTGGTTAATTTATGGAATTATTTTCAATGATATTTTGAAGCTTATTTTCTTAAAATCTTTTGAAAGACTAAGGTTGACCCGATTTTGCAGCTAATAGCGTTTTGTATCTTCTTTCTGTAAGATTTTATCTCGCTTATTGTTATTTTGTTGATAATATGTCATCTGATTTTTCATCTCAGTCATCTGACAAATTTTGTTTTTGGTCTAATTTGTTGCAAAACTGTATGAACAGAGTGGCATATGATTTTAAGACAAATGAATTATCACTAGGTGATTTCAAGCTTCATCTACAGAACTCTAGCATCTATGCTTCATGAAACTCAGAATAATCTATTATCTTACCATAATCTCGGTGACATTTTTGGTCTTTTTCTGCAATTCGCCTGTTTCATTCCCATTAAGGGAATCAATGTGTTGTAGCATAGCTTAATATAATGTTCGGTTGTGCATTTTCGAGTATATGACATCATTTATTTGTAATTCGTACAAAGTGAGCGTGGTAGTGACTTAGTTTGGACCTTGTTGGGTTGCATGTTTGAATGCAGCATTTTCTTGAAGATTGAAAAGGATCAAAATGCGAATGAGGAACAAATACCGGAAACCAACTTCTTTATATTGGATTGCAGGAAGCAGATGCTCGATGCCTGTTGTAGTGTGGAGTCTTGTTGGATTTCTTCTTATGCTTCACTTATACACCTTAATTCCTCACACAGACATACAAAGTAAAGAAATACACAACAGTCTGAGCCATCACCCATTATTGCGTGAGTTAGAAGAGGTTGAGGAGGAAAATATTCAATTGCCTCCGCCAAGGAAGCGATCGCCTCGTGCTGCTAAAAGGAAACCTAGACGTCCAACGACCTTGATTGATGAATTTCTTGATGAGTCTTCTCAAATAAGGCATGTATTTTTTCCTAGCATAAAAACGGCTGTGGATCCGGTGAAAGATGTTGAAAACGAGAGTATGTACTATTATCCAGGGAGGGTATGGCTTGACACGGATGGAAATCCTATCCAAGCCCATGGAGGTGGTATTCTGTATGATGAGAGATCAAGGACTTATTATTGGTATGGTGAGTATAAAGATGGTCCTACTTACCATGCTCACAAAAAAGGAGCAGCAAGGGTAAGTTTTTGTTTATGATTAACATTTTTGACCTTGTGCTCGGAAATACATTCTAAAGTTGCTTACACGTGCATTTTGATTGAATGTATGACATTGCTGCAATACTTTTTTACTTTTTATTCTATGTTTTCTCTTCTCGCTTCTGTATATCTCAGGTAGCAGTTGCATACATGAGTGGGTTAATTGACAATATGTGAATTGCCAACTGCGTTGATCAACTTTAGAATCTGGACTTACCTGCCTGAGTTAATTGAAGATTAGATGTTAGTTGTTGATACTTATGTCCATCCTTCTCTTCAGTTTCTCCTACTCTACATAACGGATTAGTTCGGCATATTGTTTGTGTGACTCGGTTCTTAATACTGCTATATCGATTTATCTTTAAAAAGAATATCAACATTCTGTGACAACCCTATTTATAATAGTTTCTACTAATGATCTGTGCTCAGCCTTGTTGAGTAAGGATCCTTGGCTGACTGTCATAGACTTTGTTGCAAAGTAATAAATAGTAATGGTCATCTTATAGCCTCGAAATGATAAAAACTAGATTGAAGGCCATATTCTCCTGGTAATACACCCTCGCATATCTTTGTCCAACCCTCAGTGATTAACATTCTACCCTCTTTTATTGTGCCTGGTTCAATACAAGATCGTAGCCGCAGCATAGATTGCCAGTCTGCACCATTTCACATGGGGAGTGGACATAGTAAATCTTAATGCTGGTAGCAAGTTCATGGTTCTGTGTTTTTCGCATGAAGAATGCGATGGCTGCCTTCTTACTTATATTTTCTTCTGGTTATTTGCTATTGAGGAACTTTTAGTTCGAAACTTTAAATCCGTAATTTGTTCTATAGGCAATTAAACAAAAATTGCTAATTTCAGAAAGCACTTGATCTGAAGCTAATTTGGCATGGGAGTTACCAAAATGGTTACTGGTGTTTGTGAAGATTAGTGACTGGACTAAAGAATTTGGAGTACATAGTGAAGTGTGTCACTAGGTGTAGGAGGTTTTTGGTAATTGAACAGAGAAGAAATAAGCTATGTGCCTATGTCTTGCCAATTATTGTAGTAAGAAAAACCTTCTGACAGCTTTAACTCCGTTTTGGAGCAAATCTTTTGGACTCTGAGAGTTGAGGAGAAGTCGTGAGGCATCTTCCAAAATGTTTAACCTCATTTCCTTGTTTCTAATGAGTGAACCATATGTTACATGCTATACTATACTGCACAAGTTAAAAGTCGTATTTTGAAGGGTTTGCTAAAAATGTTCATCCTTTTCGTTTTCCATTGCAGGTTGATGTTATTGGTGTCGGTTGTTATTCTTCCAAGGATTTATGGTCGTGGAAAAACGAGGGTATTGTTCTTCCTGCGGATGAAAAAAACGAGACGCATGACCTCCACATATTAAACGTCCTGGAGAGGCCAAAAGTAATTTACAACGAGAAAACCAGTAAATACGTCATGTGGATGCACATTGACGACACTAACTACACAAAAGCCTCGGTTGGCGTTGCCACCAGCGACTCACCCACCGGCCCCTTTGACTACCTCTACAGCAAACGCCCCCACAATTTTGACAGCAGAGACATGACCATCTTCAAAGACGACGACGGTGTTGCTTATCTCGTCTACTCCTCCGAGGACAACAGCGAGCTTCATATCTCACCCCTCGATGAAAAATATCTCGACGTGACACCTGTCATGCGACGAATTCTTATCGGACAACATCGAGAAGCCCCAGCTATATTTAAGGATAAAGGGACTTATTACATGATCACCTCAGGTTGCACGGGGTGGGCGCCAAACGAGGCTTTGGCGCACGCGGCTGAGTCGATTATGGGGCCGTGGGAGACGATGGGGAATCCATGCATTGGTGGGAATAAGATTTTTCGACTCACGACGTTTTTTGCACAGAGCACGTTTGTTTTGCCATTGCCAGGACTGCCGGGGTCTTTTATTTTCATGGCGGATAGGTGGAATCCGGCTGACTTGAGAGATTCGAGGTACGTATGGCTGCCTTTAACGGTGGGAGGGGCAGCGGATCAGCCGCTTGATTACAATTTTGGGTTCCCATTGTGGTCGAGAGTGTCGATTTATTGGCATAAACGATGGAGGCTTCCTGCTCAATGGAGTGGGAAGACGATAATCTGAAGGTTTTGAGAGGTGTATTGTTGTAACACACATGTGTTTCTTTTTAATTTTGTTTTTTATATGTTATTATTCTTTATCCAGGTTTTGGTTGCTGTTTTTGTGACACAGTGTGGAATCATTAGGTCTACAGATTTAGAATTAGATGTAAATTGTTGGAGTAGGTTATGTATAACTTCGGCTATGTCAATATGATTCTGAGAATAATTTTGAATTTGTCTTAGAATGAATTGGTATGGGTTGCATAACTGCGTATGTGTCAAAATTCGACCCAATAGCGATTGAACCTATATTAATATGGATCCACATGCAGAATATATAGTATGGGTCGACATGACCCAGTCCAAATTTTATGTGATAAGGTTAATTAGAGTTAACGTGTGGTTAATTAGGTAAGTATTAAGTTAGTGTATATTACAATAATAATTTCAATCGCTACAGCTTCTTAACAATTTTTTGAAATTTGATTAAAAATTCAATTCTACCAAAAACTCAAAAAGAAAAATACAGAAAAATAAAAGAGGGAAAGTTGACATATGTCAATAACCATGAACTCTTAGAGTGTTAATTTAGTAATTCCTATTATGGAATAAACTAATTCAGGATCCTTGTCTTCTAAAGTATGAAGTCCCAATAAACGCTACTCTTTTTTTTTTTTTTTTTTTTTTCTTCCTTTCATCAAATTCTTACAAATAAGATGTTTGGTCACCATCCACGATGAAAACATATATCAATTTTGACGATGACTTGTAACAAAAGAATGACATTATTAGAAAATGCAACTGCACGTAAGCCATACGTAATATATAAAACAAAAAACTTTAGGGAGAATTACACAAACACCCCCTGAGATATGGGCTAATTACATAGACACCCCCTCATGTTTGGGAAATTACACAAACACCCCCTGTGATAAAATTCTTTTCGCAATTTGTTACGTTTTGCTGAATATAAATTTCCGTCTCTCGTTTATATTGTAAAATCAATGAAAAATAAACTAAAATTGCTAAAACGATAGAAAATAAGTCTCATTTATTCTGTTTTAGAAAATAAAAAAACAAAAAAAATAAGGTATATTTCGAAAGATTTTGTAAGTTAGTCATCACATCATTATTGACATTATGATCCAACACCATAAGTGTGTATATTCGATTAAAAAAACACACTACAAAGGGTGTTTGTGTAATGAGAAGCATACTATAGGGGGTGTTTGTGTAATTTCTCAAACATGAGGGGGTGTCTGTGTAATTAGCCCATACCTCAGGGGGTGTTTGTGTAATTCTCCCAAAACTTTAACCATATTTATTTATTTCAATATTTCAACTTGCACCTGACACCCCACTTATAAAACATCCCAGTCCTCGTCATTGCCCTTCAAATCAAACAAAAATCGAAGCTTTTTCTATAAATTAAAGGGAAAAAGTAGAGGGACCATACATATGTGTGTGTAAATCCAGATATTGTAATTGAAATCTCCCCATAAAAAGAAGTAAATTAAATGAAAAGATATGAAAAAGAGGTGGAAAGATAGTGGGAGTGTTAAGGTGGAGGGGCAAGCAAGTCTCGTCAAGAGATTAAGATGTGAAAGTCCTTTAAAAAGAAGTTCCCACTATAATATTTTTTAGCCTTTTTGGTGGGCCAAAAGCTACCATTTTCTATATTATTGTTTTTATGGTTCAGTACCCCTTTAAGTTATTTTTGGTACAACCAACCATGATAGGAAGAATTATACGAAGACTAAAGCAATAATAATATAAATGTAAGATACAAAACCATTGAAGAAAACCCAAGATGATGAATAAATTTTATCATCATGAATTTGCTCTTCTTGAATTAGTTTGTTATGGATGATTTCCACCTAAATTGTGTTTGTACAGGACTTGTGATTAGAATTTGTGATAGTGGTTGATGGGTCATAATTGATCATGAAACATGGTGAAAATTAAGTAGGCCATAACAACACTTCCGATCGACCATAATGACTCTAATTCATGATCAATTTGATCATGAGCCACGATCAATTAAATAGTGGCAATCGATTTGGTACTTTAAATTGGAAAATCAACCTCAACTTGTTGGTCGACTCTAAAGAAACTTGAAACAATTTGAAGTGAAATATCAAGTTAGCCAATAAAAATTAAGAAATCAATGTTCATATGATTCACAATTTTTTTGATCGACAATGTGACAAAACTATAGTTAAAAGTCTCGTTTGGAAGAACTGTCCAATTATTATAAGCATGTAATTTTCTAGAATATTAAAAAGTCAAAATATAGTATCGTATTATATTTCTTTTCAAAAGAAGACGGATATGTTGAACTTGGTATTATTCAGTGAATGAGATTATTAGACACTCATGAGTCATGACTTGAATATTAAATGACATAAACTACTTATAACAACAAGTGGAGTACATGGAAAAGATTGATTAACTTAATTACGTTGTTTAAGTATACAAGAAAATTCCAACTTCATATAAAGATGACCGGCCAAAAAAATAAAGGCTGGTAAACGTGAAAGAGACTTATATCCATAAAGAGTGTTTGCCACTACACACATACTGCCACTAATGCCTAAACACCTTTTTGTTAGATTCCCAAACACGACCTCAACTCATGGCCGTCCTAAGATTCTGGTCCCTAACAAGATAACGACCTTTTCTATGTTCTAACTAAATTTCACTATTAGACCACTCTTTTTGTAAGCTCTAATTAATATTTGTAAGCTGATATCAGCTCAACCAACCTAATACCAACTCCATCAAATTCATTAAATAACAATTTTCAGTATTAATCAAACTAACATGTCAAAATCAAATATAGAGACAAAATAAGTTTGTCACGTATCCATAAGATGACATTCAATCTCATGAAGATGGATTGATCATTTTTGTCCTAATACGATCCACCACTTTAGCTTTTCTTTTTCTTCCGAATTTGTCTCCCCCACACACCCACTCACGCACCAAGTGTAATTCAAATCCTTAAACTCTCAATCACAAGTAAAACGTCGACGCCACTCCAACACTTAGGTTAAAAGACAATATAACAGCACCTCCAGACCTCGTGTAAAATCCATAATTCAACAAGTCTTTAGAATATCATCGTGCGAATTAATAAACTACATGTATTTTATGATCACGATCCATAAAGTTAAACTACTTGAATAATTTGCTAATTAAAATAGTAAAATGATAACAAACTTAGTAAAATGATTACTGCGAATGAGTTACTCCATAAAAATCTATTCAATCCAAAGGGTGAATTTCAAAAAAGATAAAAATGAACAAACCAATGTTACCTTTTCCTATTTTTTCCCTTCAAGAAAAAAACACAATTCCATTAAAAACACCACTCCATCGCACGTGCGAGTCACCACATGCATCTCACGTGCCAAACTCTCCTCGTCCTCGTCCTCCTCAAGGCTTCCATGCACTAGCCCACACCACGGCCTGATCCTTCCACGAAAGGAATATTCCGGTGGAATCTCCGCACTGCGCCATCGTCCACCCCTCCTTATACCTCCTCAACAAAGCCCTGACATCATCACACACCTCATCATTAAACACCACAGGACTAAACCCGCCCCCATGCAGGCGGTGCGACCAACGCGCCGCCGTCTCCCGCCTCTCAACCGACACCGCAGGCTCACGCGCCACCAGGTCCATGATCGCCCTACCGGCCTCTCGTTCGAGCATCAACCGTTCATTACTCGTCCGCGTAAAACTCTCATCCAACGCCTCAAAATAAACTCTAAACCACCTCAAACACTCTTGAAAACCACGTACAAACTCAAAACCGTCTTGTCCCACATCGAGATCAGCTTCCTCTTCAACCATAGTTATAAGCCTTGGACTCAACCTCCTAAAAATAGACAACAAAAAATCTCTTTTATTACTCGTTACCGAATGCAACGCTCCCACACAATTAACCGCTAAAGCCTCTTCCGAATCAATCTCCAATTTGCTCAAATCCAATTCTGACAAATCCCCTGCATGGTGAATAATATTGAACTTAAATGGGACCCCCATTAATCTCGCAAATTTCTCCATTCTCGTACCAATCTCCTTCATCACTCTTTGAATCTGAGAATAATCACTACCATCTTTGTTGACAACAATTGTAGTAATTTTCAAATGTGGTGTTTCGTCTGTTCTTGTTGCTATTGCTTCTAATAAAGTAGGCCATTGGGTGCAAAAAGTGTTGCTAATGTCGATGATATGAAGCTTGGGTTCGCCTTCAAATGCCTCCATGATCGCGCCATTGCACGCCACATGTCCGAACATGGTCCATGGGCTGACTTCTTGGAACTTTAGGACAGTTTTGCGGGTTGACTCGAACGAGGATGTTTGCTGAGAGGCAGAGATTAGTGTTTGGTATGTTTTTTCAGCTGAATCAGTCATGCGGCTGAACAAAGCCTGGAGAAAGTATGAGCCTAGTTTTTGATCGACGTCGCCGTACGGTGAGCTCATCTCGTTTAGCATCCATATGAGTTGTTGGACTCTAGTGCTGTTTCGTTCGGATATCGCTTTTGCGGCCTCGAGGAGGATTTCTGAGGCCCATTTGGGGTTTTGGCCCGATAGGGAGGAGGCGAATTCGACGGTCACGTCGGGGGTAAAAGAGGAAATTTGATCGGTGGATTGGACGTCGTAAGTGTGTGGAGTCGTGCTACCGGTGGTGTTGGTGGTCGTGGTCGTGTGCGTGTACGTGTTTGATTGTTGCTGTTGCGGATATTGGTGATAAGGGTTGTTGTAGTGTCTTGAGGAATTGGAAGAAGAGAAATCTTCATCATCCATGTAAAAGTTGAAGCATTCTTCGTCTTGATTATTATTGTAAGGGTTTTGTTTGGAGGATCTAGAGCTGCTTGAGGTTCTGCTTGAGTTGAAGGATTGATTATCGGATTGGAGGCTAGTGACGAGCCTAAACAAAGTATCCATCTAATCAAAAAGACCCACACATCAAATAAAAATTCGATCTTTTTGTTTCAGAGAGTGGAGTTGTTTTTGTGCTTTAAGACTTTGTTGAGGGAATTGAATTAAGAAGAGAGCTAGGGAGAATCTTCAAGTTGGAATTTAATTTATTTCTACATAAAAAGATGGTGGGGTGGGGTGGGGTGGGGTGGGGGAGATAATGTGAATTGGAGGAAAATTTTGCTTTGCTTTGCTTTATGGGGAATATATTGGAGGAAGGAAGGATATGATGATGGAGTGGGGTGGATATGTGGTCTAATATCTTTACTTTGTTTAAGTATTGCTTTTTAGGGGTTGCTTTTTTCTAAAACAAGGAGGTATTGTCTCAAATGGGTTGTGAGTTTTGTGGTTTTAAAACATGGAAATTGTCATGGACTAGTTTTTAGAAATTGAAAAAAAAAACATTCTGACAAAAGATACATCATCATATGGCTTAGTGGGATTAGCTTTTCATTATAACCCTCCCCTCAAATATAAATATATAATATAGAGAGAGAAGTATTTGTATGATATATATATATATATATATATATATATATATATGACATGCATGAGTTTTTCTTTTACAAGAGATAATTACATCTAGACCTCTTGCCAAAAAAATAATTACATCTAAACCTCTAAAATTTGATTATTTACAAAAATATTCTCTACCGAATAACTATAGAGACACCTCTCGAATCTCACATATCTGTCTGTAAAGCTTTTGAAATATTAATGGACATCTTTGTAGGTATTCTAATCATAAAGGGCCCATTCGTAATGGCTCTTTTTAGATTTTGTTGGATGTTCGTGTATTTATTTTAATAACATGAAACATTTATGCAATTATGTCAAACGTAAGGGGTGTAATTACAATTATCTATGTTTATAATGAAATGAATGATGAAGATAGTGGGAGCAGGCGTGACAAATGGGTTTAGAGAAAGAAAAAGCTGCCGGCGTGCATAATCATCATCACCACCACCGAAACACAAGCACACCCCTCATTTCTTGCCCCCCAATCCCTCTCCAAAATCTGCCAAAGGAATTTTACACTTTTTTATACTCTACTCCAAATACCCATACACTCATATACTGTAATTTTTTGTCACATATTTCTTTTTATATATATTCAACACTGATCACCTAAATCAAGGGGCATGCTCTCACTTTTTCTCTTCAACCCATATCATGATTTAAGACCAAAGTTGAAACAGTAGTCGAGACTAGTATACCATTTCTCTCCACTCCAGATAATATACATTACTACATAGGGAGCATAAAAAATCTAACATACCAAACTGGTGCACCAATCTTTGAACCATCAAAATATTTGCCTCATATAATAACTATAACATTAAGATTTGGTTTTTATTACTCTAATCACCTAACGGTGTATTCATTAAAATGGCTTTATGAGTTATATACATGTCTGGTAAATGTAATAAATATAGGAGGTAATATACGATTTGACACAAAAGAATTGAAAAGGTTTATAAGAGAAAAAAAAGGGAAAAAAAAAAAAAAAGGAAAAGGGAAGGAAGAAATTAATAGGGAAGCTTTCTCCTTTTTCAAATCTCAATGGAGGTCCTTTTTGGGTGCCATTCATGTTACTTATATTAACATTTAAAAGTGATAGCTATATAGTCGTTAGGCCAATATAATAAAGTACTAAAGCAAGTGGATAATGATATAAATTATGTAGCAACACATTTGTCTTGTGACCAATTATTAAATTGAAACGGCAGCTTCAACATCTCTAGGAAGTTTAAGAATAACTACAATTTGCTCAATGCCTCCAAACCTATTTCATTTAATACCCTGGTGCATACATATTTATGCAAGTTCTTTTAAAATGTCACGAAAATTATAACTTTGTTTTGTCTTGATTTAAATTTCTGTATCTGTCAATGATTGGAAGAATTCTTGGTTTGGACTGTTGTTGTCTTGTTTCGAGAATTGAGTATAGGAGACAAATTGTAGACAGAATTATTATTATTATCACTCACAAGGGACGTACGTTTGTGAGTTGTGACCCAAAATCCAAGAAGAATTCATTGATCTCAGCTCCATGCCAAATTTCCATCATATATTCACAGAGGGTCGTCTAGTCATTTAATTGCTGATTCAAAAAGCCGTAAAATCATCTCAAGAAATATTCCTTTGAAGAGTTTCATAGTACAGCACGCTCAGGAATTAGAATATATTTATTTGAAATGGTTCATATATGAAAAATATTGACGAAATGACACGTCATGCATGTGTTGTAATGTATTTCTGTGTTCTTTTTTTTTTTTTTTTTTTTTTTTTTTTTTTTTTAAATTGTGTTGTGTTGCAGTATATTCTTACATAAGAAGGTTATGTACGTGGTTTATTCCAACTCTGTTTTTTTTTTTTTCTTTTTTTGCTTTTTGATAATTGTATTCGAACTAGGTTGATAAATGATAAAGTTTGTTGGAAAATTGTTGTTAAGTGTCCTAGCTACTTTACCTTTTGACGAGATTAAGATGATAACATGTTCTTTAATTTCTATGAAATTTTTGAAATATATTATGTACTAAAAATAGTTCATGAATGAGCAAAACATCCTACTAAAAAAATGTACTAAACCATATATAGCCAAATCTCTTTTTAGATGCTATTTGCCCGACACAAATGTGTACGACCATTTCATATTCACAAATCAATACTTGCATTTCTTTTTTTGGTCATTAAATTTGCATCTGTAATTAACTTAAAGTAAAAATTCATTTGATCTAAAATTCATGTTTTTGCACTTTCTTTATTTAGTTTATGTATCAAATGATTCACATTCATTCGCGTGTGTGATTATAACTTATAAGTCTATCTCAAGTAAATACACGTGATACATAGCTAGGATTGAATAGATAATTAGAGGTTGCAAGTTTTATCCAGTTTCATCACTTATGAGTCATGACCCACCAATCAACTAGTTGTCTTCAGTTGCTCTGTGAAAAAATGTGATATCCACCTTCCTTCAACTCCACTTTTAAATAATGAAGATAAAATCACTTAGCTTATGCTTTGGTTCTCTTTTTTTTCTTTACTTCCCCACTCGATCCAAATTATTAAATGAGATTTTTTTTGTCACTATTAATTTACTCTATGCATTATCATGGTTTAGTCCTTATATTCATTTTCTTGAAAGACATGTTAAGATTTTATTTTTTTATATAAGTGATATCATTTGTCAATCATGCACTTGAATGTTAAATAACTACAAGTGATTGCGAAGTATAAATAACAGAAAATCCAATGTCTGCAAAGAATAGGACAATTATACAAATTGATATTAACTTCAATTCCATTGCGGAGTAGATCCAGATAGTAAGACCGTCATAAGTGTTGGATAGAGTACGATAGGATTTCGGATTCTTTATCCATGCTCGGCAACATGACTTGAATTAATTTTCACGTGACGTGAGTTGATCTTCATCGTGTTCGTGTATAAATTATTTAGAGATTTGTAATAAAAATAAGCAGTTTATATATATTCTAAAAAAATCACACAAAAAATAAATATTGTCTTTATGAATATAAACGTGAAGTGAACAGATGACAACATAAAACTTGTGATACACTACTTCCACACCACGGTTTCTTCCCAAATAGAAAATGAGTTTTATTTTCCTCTTACAAGGCAGACTTTGTGAGAACACGCTTTCTACTTTCAATCAATTATTAATATGACCCACAAACAAAGTAGTCGCCATTATCAAATGTCACTACTCACTACTCTCGCCTGCAAATGCACAAATGCACCAGCTCAAACCGGCAAGACTTTTCAAATACTACAAAGCACGCATGGCGTACTGGACCAACCATTTGGAGAAATGAAAATTATATCCATAGATTTTAGATTTAGTGCATATTTAATTCTGTTTTAATATTGAATAATTCTTTCAAAACCTTGAAACATATTTCACGAAATTTGTAAAATTATTTTTGTAATGAACGAGAAAAATACTTTCACATAGTCAAAAATTAGAATATATCGACACTTTTAAGAAAATGTTGATGAACTTTGATCTATTATTATGCTCTTCACTCTTGTGGTCACTCCTATTGCTTACAACGCAGGGCAGAAAAATACTTTCACATAGTAAAAAATAAAATACTTCGACACTTTTAAGAAAATATTAATAAACTTTGATCTATTATTATGTTCTTCACTCTTGTGGTCACTCCTGTTGCTTACAGTGCAGCGTAAACAATGCCTCACTTTAGGCAATCTCAGGTGGTGTAAAGTAATTAAAGAAGCAAATTAATTAGGGACCACATATCATGGAAAAATAGTCAGCTACTGTGCTCTTGAAACTTTCGACTAAGGACCATTTAAGAATCATTCTTGCTTAGATTAAGGTTCAAGAAAAACTGATAGCCTTGTTCCTACAATCTGTCCCATCTTTAATACAACTATAAGAAATAATCAATTTATCTGTATCAAACATGTCACATGTTAGAGACTTGAGAACTATTTGGTATGTGACTGGAATTTTGCAACACAGAACACGCACATACAATTGAAAGAAATTTGCGAACAAATGTACAGTTAAAATCCCGTTCATCGGGACAAAAACTGTGTAAGAAAAGGAAATTACGTGCATGTAAATCGCAACGTAAGATAGAACAGTGATATCAATTGTGCAGAAGTCCCCATGTATAATCAAATAAAACCAACATGATTCATGGTTTCTTAGAAATAGAAAAAGAAACTGTCGATTGATTAATGAAAACAGAGTTTCAGTTATCAGATACACAAGCAAACTACAGATTGACTAATCAACATAGATTGACTAATCATCTTAATCACTTAACCACTCACAATATCTACATTCTGTATGTGCCCCAAATTCTTAATTTCTAGTTGAATGATCAATCAAGTAAAGTCCATCTACAGACAAACTAATTAACCTTGACATCAGTGAGTTTCATTACCAGTTATAAGGCGTGGAAGCTTACTGAGTGGTCGTTGACGATGAATAATTGCAAATTATGCCTCCAGGTAACCCTTTGTTTCCAAATACGATACAATTATCTCAGCCAAATCAGTCGGAGAATCATGAATCCCTTCTCTTTGATACAATACTATCTGGAACAAGGACCTAAACAGCATCAGAAGATTAAAACTAACGGAATTTAGCAAATTCGGACAAAAAAAGTCTCAACAAGCCAAAGGAACATATAATTACTCCATAGCTCTGTGAAATGTGTGCCATTTTACCTTTAATTGGATATGGGGTATCCTATGGCATGATCATGTATGAAACCAATAAAACAACAAATTCTTACTGTACATAATAGAATCACATACCTCAGACTTTAATGGTGGTTCATAAGGATCATCTACACCTGTGAAAAACCTGCGAACACAAGCAAAGGAAATCAATCTTTGATAAAACCATCCACATGTTTAACATGTATTTCTATGCTTTGAGTCTTTGACATCTAAGTTTACATTAACCATGAAAGACTGACTGGATAATGAATACTGCAAATAGACAAGGAGCAAAAACAATCATGGATAAACACGTTTTAGAGTCTACATCAACCAATGAGCTATCTGAAGCATACCCTTAATTTTTCCGGCTCGTGCAAGCTTGTACAATCCCTTTGGATCTCTCGACTCACAAACTTGTAGAGGCACATCCAAATATACCTGCACATTTCAATAGCTTTTACATATCTTTCGCAACAAATAGTATAAATCATTTGGAGAATTTGATTGTCCGAATGCACAAACCAGAGAAACTTAAATCTACACATCAGATTTCTAAAGGCCGAAGCATTATACCTCGATAAAATCTCCAACTTCAGTAAAGCTCGGCAAGCATCTCGTTCCTTCCTGAAGGGTGAGATTAAACTTGCAATGCAAATGACTCCAGCATCTGCAAAAAGCTTTGCAACCTCACCTGTTTCTTTTGAAACACTTCTAAACCATGAATGAGTAAAATAAATAACTGGCTAGTTCATAATTGTGGTAATATACCAACCAATCTGTCTTATGTTCTCTGCTCGATCTTCAGCTTTAAAACTAAGGTCACGGTTCAGACCATGCCTACAGTTATCCCCGTCAAGGATATATGTGAGTTTTCCTCTAGCGTGTAATGAGTGGCTCAACGCGCATGCTAAAGTGCTCTTTCCTGGAGTAGAAATGTAGAATGTGAAGAATTATAAGGTATCCGCTGAATAAGACGAGTTAAGGTAGATTACATAGGAAAGAAGTCATCAATTGTTGACAAAATGAAGAGTTGAGAAGCTTAATGATCAAAAATAGTCAAGAAACACGACAACGCTTAATCAAAAATAAAAGCATTACTTCGTGTAGTCAAGTTAAGAAATTCATACAGATATAGAACGATATGGCTCAACGATTTTTTTTTTTTTCTCGATTGATCGGCACACTGCAATAAAATTGAAAACATTTACCTGAACCACTTAATCCAGTGATCAAAACGACACAACCTTTTTGATTAAGCAGCTCCTCGCTGTCACTCTTCTCAACAGGACACTTTTGCCACACTATATTCGACGAATTTGCAACTGCAGACATAAGAACCGCACCCTTCTCTGCATCAATCAATCAAACACATAATTTTAAATGAGAACCAAAACAACAATAAGCAGAACAAAGAGAAAAATTATTAAATACCACCAAAAGCGCCACATTTATTTCTGAAAATATGACCGTCGAAATTGCAACCTATTTGCTTCCTCCGGCCGTTGACACGTGTAGCCATTTTGAACTCCCCTAATTTATTGCAGAGATTTGACGTTAGATTACCAAACGCCGCCATTTTTCTCTTCACCGGCAAAAAGTGTCTCTAATTATTGTGACAAATGCAGTTAGATAAGGCATTCAACACGAGGCTTAAACTCATTGAAATGGCTTCTTGTTCATTAACAATAAAACAGTTTCTGTTTACGTTTCAGACAAGCAGAACACGTGGAAACGAGAATGATATGTAATATAATTGGCTGGAAAGAAATTTGATAGTGATGTTAAAAGTTGGTGCATGACAGGCCAGCCAATTTAATTTGATGTAACATACCTAATTTATACACGGTAAATTTTATATAATCCAAGTAAAATAGTTATTTTAGTTGTGATTTGTGAATCAAGAAATTTGAGATTTCATTCTATAAATGCACCGTACGCATATGGATGGACAGACAAAATAAGTAAGAAATTATAAGCAATGAGAAAAAAGAATATAAGATTACCAATATTCTTATCCTAATTTTCTAATATAGGAAAAGTAATAATAAATTAAGGGATAATTACAGCTACACCCCCTGAGGTTTGGTGTAATTACACATACCTCCCCTGAGGTTTGAAATCTTACACATACCTCCCCTCTACAACTTAAGGGTTGTTTGGGTGTAAGTTATGATAAAATTATGCTTATTATACTTACACCCCTAAAGTTTGGTATATTTATAAAAGTAATCCTTGATGTTAGAAAAATTAAAATTAAATACTCCAAAAGGTTTTATAAACTATTATATTATTACCTACAAATATAAAAAGTATTTAAATTTAAATTTAAAAATAAGTTAATCTAATTCAAAATATATTTTTGAATCAAAACACGTAACTTTTAGTTTTTTTCTTTAAAAGAATTCCCGTAAATCTCAGTCAAAACTTAACTAACTACTCATCTTTGTGCCTTTGTTCTCGTTACAATTTTAAACTAACAATTATTTTCGTAATAGAAGAAGATAAAACACCGAAAATTGGTTTCACTAAATATAGTGCATTTAGGTTGTTTATTTTGACAAAAAGACCAACAAAACTTGCTACCTAAAACCAATGACCATGTCTGATCCAAGGATGATAATTCTATTTTCACTGTTGCTGGTAATTTCGTCATCATTCTTCATTTTTTAAAATGGGTTATAAAAATCTTGATTATTTCTATTATATTTGTTAATTTTCATTGAAAATGAGAGTTTTTACAATTGAATTTTCTATTTCCTGTCTTTATTTTCGGAGATTGCATAGATATTTATTATTTTACCAAATGCTTCTTTTTTGTTGTGATAAACTGAAATTTTTGTGGGCACGCGTAATAGTATTTAATATGGAACTATAATGAGATTTATGAGATTATTAAAAGTAAAACAAAAATGAAGAAATAAAAAAACAAACAAAAACAAGAAATTAAATATTTTTACAAAATAATAAAAATATTAAGATTAGATTAAATTCTAAAAATGATTTAAATACTTTTTATATTTTTGGTTAGTCATATAGTAGTTTCTAAAATTATTTGGAGTATTTAATTTTAATTTTTCTAACATCAAGGATTACTTTTACAAATATACCAAACTTTAGGGGTGTAAGCATAATAAGCATAATTTTATCATAACTTACACCCAAACAACCCTTAAGTTGTAGAGGGGAGGTATGTGTAAGGTTTCAAACCTCAGGGGAGGTATGTGTAATTTCTCAAACTACAGGGGAGGTATGTGTAATTACACCAAACCTCAGGGGGTGTAGCTGTAATTATCCCATAAATTAATAATGGTCAATTTATCGGACACGGCACATTAGAGATGTCGTTCTATAATTTAGAATTTACTAAACATGCATTAACGTGTTACAACTAATTAACAACTTAAATACACGATTTTTCGACATTCTCTAATATTAGATAGTGAAATGCATGCAAGCTAGCTAACTGATTACTTGCAGCAGTTCTTATACCAAAACTTATAGAAATTTCAAAAAAATGTGATGAAAAAAGTGACGCATAGGGGTATATTATTGTCCTAATAATGCTTTCATTCACGTAACCATTTCTAAAGATAATGCTTTCATTCACGTAACCATTTCTAAAGTGAAATCCGCTAACCTATAAAGTTGGCATTAAACTCTCATTCTATATTCCCCAAACTTATGCTAAAGTTAAGACTTAGACCATCAAACCAAATATGACTATGTACTAGTACCCAGATTGATTATAAAAATGAAGAGGATCTCTTCGGAGCAATTTATACACAAGAAGTATTGAAAGAAGGTGAAAATGATAAAGGTGATAGTCAACTAAGGATTTCAGCACTATGAAAATACAGAGAGGCTAAAACAAGCATTAAACAATATCGTGTAACATGGAAAAAAAAAAGAACTATTTCTCATGAGATCATTGGGGTGGAGAATAATCCAAAGGTAAATTCATCATGGACTATATGAATCACTATATGAAGGTTAATTCTTTATTTGATGTTTGTATTAATTACCATCTATACATATGAATGCAGGCATGAAGAATACACTTTGCAATAGAATAATGAAAATGAATCTCCTTTCTTCTTATTCACCATAACTCACGCACGCACTCTTAATACATATGTAATTGCATGAATTATACAAAGACACACCACATTAAATCATTATTCATGTACCGCATATAAAATCATAAAATTATACTATAATTGTAATAAGATTTTGAATTACAATAAAAGTATAAAAGAAATCAGGGTATTATGGTAGCTATAATTATCCCAAAAATATGTGAACAATGAATTTTGAGTTATAGATAAAAATATTTTTTGCAAGAATAATCATTGCAGGAGTTGACTATAATTATTTATTAGTAAAGCAATAACTTTCATTAAACAATTATAGCTTGTGGGCCTAGTATGTGGGAATAAAATATTTGTTGTGGGCCTGGGCATTAAAATACCCATTGTGCCCTAAAAGGCTAACACCCAACATATATAAGACACCACTTAGGGTTTTGTGAACTGTAGCAGCAGCAGATCAACTCTCCATATTTCAAAATTTATTTTTCTGTAAAAATGGTTTCCTCGTCGTCTTCATCATCTGATAGCTCCTACCAGCCCTCCGACATAGAGGAACTGGCGCCTAATGTTACCTCGACGAGGTGGTCTAAGAGGTTGAGGAAGCGTGCCATAGTAGATGAAGCTGAAAGATCGAAGGGAACATCTTGGGTTTTAAGATCCCAAAAGAAAAGAGAACGCCGAGGTTCGACTTTGGGCCGGTGATAAGAGGCGATGCAGGAGCAGGGCCGTCTCGTCCGGCAAAAAAAGCTAAACTAGGTATGTATATTATTCTCGCAACATTATTGATTAAATATTTTTGTTTTATTTTTCTTTCTTGAAGTTCGTAGATTACTAAAACTGTCATGTTAGCTTCTTTTTTTACTTTCTGTTAGTTTATTTTTCTTTCTTGAAGATGAGAGCTGTTCGTAGATTACTAAAACTGTCATATTAGCGTCTTTTTTTACTTTCTGTTAGTTTATTTTTCTTTCTTGAAGATGAGAGCCAGACCGACTTTGAATTCTTCTATCAATGGTTCAAGGTAAACCTTTATTTACATGTATTTATTTATTTATTTCTTACATATAGAGTTATATGTTTTTATTCTAATATATATTTTTCCGATTCTACCACTTTTAGAATGCTACCGAAGATGATCAAAAATCAGCATTGGAAGACCTCTTCTCGCTTGCTTACCCAAGAAAGTGAGCTCTTAAGTTATGTTGTTGAAAAAGTGGTGTACCTTTTGTAGTTTATTCCACGTAATCAAAGATGTAATAGTTTACTAAGTATTAAGAATGCTTAATTGTCTCTTGTTTCTTATTTTAGAGTATTGTTGAAAGTGAGTTCTTATTTACTATCACTCCAAACACCCCTATACATACAAGATCATCTCCTCAAAGGACGGTCGAGATCGATGCAATCTAAAGGCTACAATTTGTTATCTACAAGCTTCCACACCATTGGAATCGCCTATGAAAAATATCAAACCCTTCTAGGTGCCTCTAAACCACGCTACAAGTTCTAGAAATGCGTATTTTATAAGAAAACTTTTGAAAAGATCAAAACTTACAAAACTCGCCCATGCAGCCGCATAGGCATCATGTGCGCTTAGCGGGCGCACGGGTTGTGCATGCAACGCTCAGTTGTACCCCCATCGTCTCGCCCAACCCCTTTCTCTTGCGTGTCGCGTGCGTCCAATGTGTTGGCTTGACCTTTCTTTTGTGTGCGAGGCTAGAATGACTGTGTGCCTTGCTCGTGTGTGCCATCTTTGTTTCCCAGTGCACTACCTTGTGTTGTATTTTGAGCACGATACGTGCGGGACGGCTCATTCTCCCCCACAATGGTGGGGTGACGTTCTCGATGCCTGAAACTCCTTGATTTTGTATTGGAACTGCCACAGTTCGTCTGTTGGCTACTAACTAGCTTTGGCCTGCGATAGTCACTTCTATTGCACTAAGTATTTGGTCCAAGGTTTGACGCCTCCCTTTGTGACAATCCGATTAGCAAAGATTTTCTCCACATCCTTGTCATACTGAGTGATAACAACGGTTGGCGCCCTTCGTGATAACCCTCCATATCATCGGTATCCTCATGATATGGCATGAGTTAGCTCACATGGAATACCGGATAAATCTTGAGTTTTGGCGGTAAAGTCAAGCAATACGCCATGAGGTCAATGTGTTTCTCGATGGAAAAGGGTCTCTCATAACGTCGCACAAGTCCTTTATGAACCTTGTGCAAACTCTTGAACTGATGTGCGTTGAGTTTCACCATGACCCTGTCACCCTCTTTGAACTGGACTGCTCATCTCTTTATGTTGGTATACTTTTTCGTCTTCTAGGAGGCCTTAGCCATTGTTGTCCGAGCCAAGTCCTTTTTCTCTTCAAGAGTCTTAGCAGATTTGTATGCGAGTGGACTCTTGCCCGAATACCGCAAATGATGTGTTTGAGGAGTTGTTGGTTGTCTCGAACGGGCTGCTCCCATGATTATTAATCTGCAAGTTGTAGACAAGCTAGGGCGCATCCAACAATCTGACCCAGTCCCACTGGTTGGCACTCACATAGTGCTGCAAGTATATTTCCAACAACGCGTTCAACATTCGATTTGTTTCTCGATCTGTGGGTGAAAGCTAGTAAAAAATGCCAAGTTAGATCCCAAAAGCTTAAACAACTCGGACCAAAATTTACCAGTGAACCGAGGATCTTGATTGCTCGTGATAGTCTTTGGTAATGCCCCAAAGTTTCACCACATTGTTCGTGAACATCTTGGCTGTCTCGTCTGCGGTTACTTAGGGTGGTGCTATCATAAACGTCCCATACTTCAAAAATTTGTCCACCACGACAATGACTGTACCGCACCCCTCGAACTTTGTCAAGCAAGTGATAAAATCCATTGAAACACTCTCGAACGTATACTTTGGATGGAAAGTGACTGTAAAAGTTCCGTGCGTGACTTATGCTCAATTTTGTCTCGTGTGCAAGTCCGCACATAGGTCTCTGCAGCGTCCCGCATGTTCAACCAGTAGTATGACTCCTCTACGAGAGAATGGAAATTAAAGAGATAAACAAATTTTCTGAACTGATGTTTATCCCCCAGCCCAAAAAAAAAAAAGCTTTGTAACTAGATTAATATTCTTTTTCTTTGCATAACGCAAATGGAGGAAGAATGAAAAATTAGAAATAGTGACAAAAACACAAAGGAAAGGAAAAAAGTTTAGTAAGGAAACTTAATTAATATGTAACCTAAAAAGCTACTTGAAATCTGTAATTCACAATTAAGTTAAGTCTCAAAAATATATTGGCGATGCGATACATTTTATTACAATTTTAAGTCTCCGAAACAAGTGAAACAGTTTTTTAAACTTCTTTAATAATAAAAATGAAAAATAAATTCAGTTAGAAACTCATTGGGAGTGAGTGACTAGTGAGAAATGTTTTCTTTGGCTATTCCGTGACATGTGCTATATATGTTGTATTGGAAAACAAACAAAAAAAATTCATTTTCTTTTTTTTTTTCTTTTAAGTGTTTCCTTATATTTTCAAAACCTTAGGATATTATATGATAATTTATTTTGAAATTATGTCAGAGTGAAAAGACTTAACATGGTAATAGAGCAATCATTTACTTGAAACTCCAAGAGTCATATTCTACGAATACACAGAACACGAACCTGATGTCTAAAACTTGTATTCTGAGTAACCAAAAACTTATCTTGACCCCATGTCAAAATTTCAGTTTCAAAGTAATAAAATTACAAATTATGCTCAACACTATACGTACGAGAGATTCTCAAATAAAAATATGATGAACACTCCAAAGAAACTGTCATGACAAGTTAGACATGATGTACATAGACGACCAAAACATAGTTATATTGTACTTTCAGAAGACTCCAAATTAGGGTACAAGGCATCAGCCAAGGTCTCACTTGCATTAAACACCCTTCCTGTTGCGTCAGCCAACGTCCAGAATGTCTTGCATTTCCACTCGTGTCACGTCATCTTCTGCAAATGTGGCTACTTTCTTCTCAAAATCCACAGCAAGCTCCTCCGGGCCCGTGTTGATCCAACTCCGCAACTGATTAACATCTAGCTTTGCATAAGACATAGACTTGTAAAAGTCTCTTGCTCCTGAAGCATCTTTCTGTGAGTCGTTTGTAGATGTTGAATCTGGTGCAGTCTGAGACTCCTTTAGCTTCTGCAAATGATTTACTCAACACAAAGATTAGCCTCACAATGCAGCTGGCAGTTCACATTTGTACGCATGTTCCATAATTAACAAGAAATAACTTTCACGTAGTACAATAGATCAATATTTCAGTAGCTAGCGATAGTTCCCTCTGCCTCCAAATCTGAGGACCAAAAATCTATAAGACAATATATGACATGGAACGTGTCCCAAAGCAAGTCATGTTAAAACCAGTACCTATTCTAACAAGCTGACATATGGACCACGATTACATTCCTATATTGGCAACCGAACCACAGAAAATATTGATTTCATAATCTACAGGCCCCAAATACAGACAGGGGCTTTACCAACGCATGTGAACATGTAATACAGTTGTATTTCTACATCACATTTGATCACTGAACCATAGAAAACTTGAGATTTGTACGTTTCACTAGTCCAAACAAACCTTAAAGGATGAGAAATTATTACCTTGATCAAACGCGCAGCTTTAATCAAAGTCATCAGATTAAAATTCCAAGCCTCTTTAACGTCTCTCAGCAGGGCATTATAATCCTACAACAAATGCATTTGGAAGACCATAATCATGAGGAGGAAAGTTGAGGAGATAATTCAGGTTTTATCCAAAACATCTGCTACTTATCAAATCAATGCTATTTCCTAGAAACTATCGACACAAAACTTAAAAAGAGAGGCCTAATTGAAAGACATAAAAAAGTGATTTGTGTCCTGCATCGACAGAGTGTTATCCCTTACCACTGGTTTAGTTTTTGCTGTTGCATCCATAGCAAGCGTTTCCACGCTTGTGGGACCATCAGCAACAGCAGGTGCATCGATAGAAAGCCCAACAGAGTCGACCTTTGCCTCTGAAGTCCGCTTTCGTTTCTTCATTGTCCGCTTATACGACTGTAAATAATTAAAATATAACAAGGATTAGCATCACAATTAAAATACGTATACACGACTTTCTCGCAGATCATTAATCTATTAGGTAGCGAGTAGTTTCAGCTGCTTAAATAACAAGATCAAAGTGGTTTGGAAATCTGAGAACCAGAAACTATAATGCAATCAGCCAGCCAGCATAAGGTTTTTCGAACGAAACATGTCTCAAAGCAAGCCATGTTAAATAACACGTGATCAATATGGACCATGGTTGTATTCCTACACTAAAAACATGAAATATGATAACTGAACAATGGGAAATTGAAATTTTGTATTCTATAATCCGAAAACTGTAAATAGGGGACGTGAATTTCTATGTAACGAACATGAAATACGATGACTGAAGCACCATAGAAAAGTTTTGATTTGTACGTTCTATTCTATATATCCAAACAAGAGTTAAGAAGAAAAAGATCGGAAAATGTTACTACTAATTTAATTAATACCTTGGTTGCTAGTTTTGCGTCAATCAAAAACTTCAGATTTTCCGTCCAAGCCCTTTCAAGGTGTGCAAGGGCTGCAATAATAAATAAATGCATTAGATAGATTATAATCATGGCGACGATCAAAATTGATGAGGAGAGGTTTTATTCACCAAAATCAATAAGAAGATGCTATTTTAGTGACATATATAATATTGAAATAAAATTAAGGCCTAGAAGAAACAAAAACTTGATCTCTCTCAAACATTCATCAAAAATAAACAGTGTTTACCCGTGACATGATACCAAAAAAATAACAATCGGTGATCTTGGAGAAGAGGGGATATATATATATATATATATATATATATATATATATATATATATATATATATATATATATGATAAATCGACGTTTTCCCGAATGGAAAAGGGAGTATATTATAAATATAAATATAAATAATTAATCAGTGTTACATATTGAAACTAAAAGTAGTCCCTCCACCTAAGCAAACATTTGGTGATTTAATTGCGGGAGATTTCTTACTAAATTTATGATCAGTACTATCTTGGAATACCACTTTTAAGAAATAATAATTTTTTCCTTATCGATGTGCTTTGAATCTATCAAAATTTCTAGAGAGCAAAAGAACTTTTGAAGTCTTTCTAGTATATAGTATATACAACACTTGAAAATTGCTCATATAAGCCCAAAAATCAATATACTATTTAATAAACATTCGCAAACACACCACTGTAATTTAGCACCTACTGTTGTTTCAAGACAAATAATGGCTAAAGACACCTCGAGTTAACGAAAAGTAAAATTGGGATAATGATAAAGAAAAAATATTTATGGCGATCAAGTTATAGTTAAATCCGTTTTAATTTTTTTTTAAAAAAAAAATCTATAAGGTTTTTCCCTATTTCTTTTATGTCACAGGGTTAAAACTAAAAAAGATTTGTTTTTTTCTTGGTGTTTCGGATGTTTTCGATAAAACCTTCTCAGAAAAGTATTTTTACAATATTATCGATGATATTAGTAGATGCTATGCAAACAACTCACTTTTTATTTAGAGCTAAATACAACAAAGTCTCCAACTTATGTGTCATTTGCGATGTCCCGCGAACCTCTTAAAATGCTTGAATATCCATAACCTTCTAAATTTGTGTGATTTGTCTCCTAATGTCAAATGATGGACAAAAATATAGACACATGCTCAAAATAAAAGATTAATTAAATATTCAGGAGCAATTAACACATTTTATAAGACTAGGATGAGTCCATAAGTTAGGTTTGCTGCCATTAACCAATTGTTTTTTTAATACATAAGTGGTCCCACATAAACATAAAAATAAATGCAAAATAAAAAACCTTGCCGCCTTTTTCATTCGTTCAATTTCATCTCAAAAGGGAAAAAAACCCTAACCGCTCCTTTCACTCTCTCATCTCATCGGAGATTCGATCCTTCGCCGTGAGTCGCCGGCGCTCTCACCGTTTTATTCCGCCGGATCAAATCTCCGGCGCGATGCCGTTCGTGAATCTCAAATTCCGATCGTCACTCATCTTAACGGTGTCTGTTGTCAATTGGCGATATTCTAGGTATTATTTTTGTTCGTAATTTGATTTTCGAGTTCTAGTTTAAATTGATTGATAAATGTTGTATATGTTGTTTGTACAATTCGATTGTGGATGATCGATTTCGCCGAAGCTGTTACATTAAATCGTCGATTTCATCTTTGTTCGTAATTTGATTTTTGAGTTCAAGTTTAGGTTGATTTACAATTGTTGTATGTTGTTTGTACAATTCGATTGTGGAAGATCGATGTTGCCAAAGCTGTTACACTAAATCGTCGATTTCATCTTTGTTGATTGCGGCAGTTTTGTAGCGTGAACCTGTTACGATTGAGACGTGGAAGTGCTTCAACAACAACTCAATAAACATGACGGAACCATGACGTGGAAGCGCTGAACCATGCTTGTACGATTATCGCTCGTTTCCCATTAATCTTGTTGTGAGATTGGCAGACCACTCTGGAATGTGTAACATGTTGGTAAATAGTTTCTCTTTATTTTTAGAAGCTATAGCTTATCGAAAATACTAATATTACAAAGAGACGACAGTTGTCTATGTAAAATTGATAAGGAGTTTGAAGTTGCAGGGAATGCTTTAATCTATTGCTGCTCTTATCTTTTCTCCAGACACAGTCTGTTATATATTTATGCCTCGGAGAGGGGCCTCTCCAGAAAAACTGAGTTTTTTAGGAATAAATACTAAAGTAATAAATGTAGATAGTTATGAACCCAACTGAACTTATTATCAAAATATCTAAATTGTGGGTACTCAGCTGAATACGAATTTGCGATATCAAACATGTTAACAGAAGCTGGTTGGTTTCCACTTTATAGACGCTTATATTTAGAAGTTTATTTTCTTACTCATAGAAGTTCTGAGTAGGAAAACACTAAAGCTGTTGTTTTGGCTCCAGATTTATTTGAGTCTTTTATAAAGCTAATTTATTTTATGTCTAGTCAGAAAAGAATCATATGCTATTATATCAAGAGCTTTCTCATACTTTATATGACATTTCTGATGACTTTTTGTTTTAGATTTTTAGCTTGGTGTTTGAATATATGCTTTTATTGTACAATGCATAGAATCATGTGTTTGTGTTTATAATTGGTCTTGCACTGTCTATTAGTTGATAATTGGTCTTGCTGTGTATTTCAGTAGCAATTACTCTGTATTCTCAGGCATCTTGGTTGTGAATTCCCTACACTAATGCAGGGGATCAGAAATAAGGAGGATTTGGAGAAGTTATTTTCAAAGTCACTCTGTACGTAGTAGTATGGTTTACTGTGTTTATTAACTATCAAGAGAATTTCGATAAACTTGTTTATTGTGGTGTTGTTCAATAATGTTAGACTGAAGGAAGCACTAGCCGGGCTAATCATCCGTATTATTTTCTGGACTATGAAGAGAAAATTCTTCTCCAATCTGTATTTTTCAATCTTATAATAGAAACATCTTTTTTGCAGATAATGTCCAGCCAGAACTTTAGCATTTGTTATCAGTCTTTGTCCATTATATTCTGGGGATTGTAGCTATCTGTACAAGTGAGTAATCCTAGCCCTTCTTTTAGAATTTTCTGTATTCTTTTATGATGGTGTTCTTGCTTTACTCTTCATGTTGTATTTTATTTGATTTGACTGTTTTAATTTTTCAAATTAATTATAATTTCTTTAATTTTTCAGTTTTTTCCTTCATTATATTTTTTTTGATTTCTCCGTTAGTTCTTCGGTTGTCCGAATTAGTTTTTCTTCAATGAATAAGTTTTTCCTTCAAATTAATTTTCCTTAAGGTTTTATTAGTTTTTTACTACTTTTTCTTATATATCCCGTTGGTTTCTCTTCATTCTTTTTTTGTTAGTTTTTTGTAACTTAATTTTTAGATTTTTATTTTATTGATATATTCTGATTATATCTTACTTTTATTACTTTTTATTATTTGACTAATTTTGAAAAAGTTATTTTAGATTTATTTATATTTCATTTTAGTGTTTTTCATCAATATTCCAGATTTTATTAGTTTGGTAGGCAGGAAGGTCAGCAACAACTCTGCCATGTATTCTGCGGCGCTTTTACAATATTTACCGGCGTTTTTGAGATGCCGGTATAGATGAACTATACTGGCGTGTTTGAGGCGCCAGGGGTTTTATTGGCGGGGGTTTAGCATTTTAATCTTCTAATTTTTAGTGGACAGGAATGCAATCTAGAAGAAGTTCCAGGATGAAGAGGATGCTCTTGCAAAGAGTTCAAAAAGTAAAATGGCAAATGGTCTAGATGCTGAGAAAGCACCCAGTCTTTCATTTAAGATAACAAGCAGAGTTCCATTTAGGAATATTCTGGAAGGTAGCACTATTTTCTTCTCTTCCCATCTCTCTCATGCTATATTAGATTTTAACCGACAACTAACTGGTTCAGTCATTTCCCAGCCCATGGAGCTGTTGTTCTGAAGGCTGAGAGTGCTGCGGATAAGACATAGTGGTTTTGCAAATTAAGAAAAGTCATCAGTCTAAAGGAGGTGAAGTGAAGAGTGAATCTGGTCGTCTTATGCGGTAAAGCCTTTCTGATGGTTCTCTTGTAAGTAACTGGGTGGAGGCACTATTTCCAGAGTATGTTAGATATGTATTTCCTTACCACCTCCAGCTGTTCTGTTTCTGTTTCTTTCCTTAATTTCCAGAGTCCTTTTAGATTTAAAAGCTCTTACCTACTTGGATCATTTTAGTTTAAAATTTTAAAGCTACCTTGCGAACCATTTTGGGCTAGTTTGAGTGAACAATATTAACTAAAT
This sequence comes from Misopates orontium, assembly GCA_946800315.1. Taxonomy (NCBI): domain Eukaryota; kingdom Viridiplantae; phylum Streptophyta; class Magnoliopsida; order Lamiales; family Plantaginaceae; genus Misopates; species Misopates orontium. The sequence goes on along the minus strand of OX326952.1, from coordinate 32,165,575 downwards.
TACGTAAGCCATGTTGGCAAGTAAAATTACAAAGGCATTGTAAACCATGCACATTTCTAGCTTGACCAAGGATTAGATGTTGCAATCACGTAAAACCATTTTGTCTCGTTTGTACATTGTCCAGTTCTCTACGCTTGTTTAATGAATGACTATATAAGTGTACTTACTTTTGCCTGCCTCAAACATGATACAATGGCCTGGAGGCCAGTGGATGCGGAAGAGGAGCTTCGATGGATAGTCTTGCTGCCAATGTATTCACAAGGTCAGGCTATATATTGTACAAATGATCACTTCACACTTGAGTGTGGAGTGGAGTACATAATCTAATAAGTAGTATAGACTACTATATGCTTAATTTAACAATTTTTTATGAAGTTATATGAACAACTTTGCAGTGTTTTGTCTGAAGTGAAGACACTATGAAGTGGTTAAAATAGTTCATCGGTTTTTGACTGTAGATTGAATGTTGTAACATGCAACTTTTGAGCCTTTAGCATGCTTAAAACAATGAGTCTGTGGACTTGAGCATTCAAAATCTCTTCTTTCAGGATTAATGTGCAATTTTTGTCTTGTTTATAGGGGTCCATATTGAAATCGATACTTTTGGGGGCCACTCGACAATTCTGATGATGTTTGGTGGAGTTCAACGCGTAACAAGAACTTTGTGGGGGTATTTTCCACAATTTTATAGGTCTTCTCAGGAGTCTAAGATGCAACATATAATCTTTCTTGGATCAAACAACAGTTTTAGCAGAGCATGAATGGGTCTGGTTGCAAATATAATTTTTTGGGATCGTTCTGCAATATTTTAGAAGTTTCTCGAGAGGCCAATGCACTAAGTACTTTTCCTCGGATGTATCTTCGGCAAATATGGAAGTCCTTGCTGTGCAAAGGTAATTCCTCGGGAACAATTTGCAACGTTTGGTATCTTCTCGGGTAAAATTATGAAATTGGCGGATTCAATGTGCAACACAAATTCAGCCGCTCCTAGAGTCTTTCCACAATTTTCTAGGTCTTCCCAGGGTTCTAACATTCTCAATAAAATCTTTCTTGGGTCAAGCAACTGTATTAGCAGAGTGAATAGTCTGGTTGCAAAAATAATTTTTGGGATTGTTTTTTCGATTTTTTGTAAAAGTTTCCTGATAGGCCAATGCACATAAATACTCTCTTAGGTGTATCTTCGGCAGATATGGAGGACATTGGTGTGCGAAGGTAAGTTGCTCATGGACCATCTGCTTGCAATTAATGTGCAAAACAAATTCAGTAGGGATCTTTTTGCAATTAATTGGAACTTTTGGGGTTCCCGTGGGCAAAAGTTAAAGTCACGAAAATATGAAATTTGTATTGATTAGTATGATACAATTTAAGAAGTGACCTAATTATGCTAGGAGAGCATCCCCCAAAGGTTTATTAGGAGCATCACAAAAGCTGCTAAAAAACGTTAAAAGTAAAAAGAAGAGAAAAAGGCTGCCAAAAAAGCGTCTGAATATACAAGCTAAATGCGTCAAAACAGTAGCTTGAAGCGTCTCAACAGTAGCTTAAAGCGTCCCAATAGAAGTTGGGTGTGGCAATAGCAAAAATTGGTGTGGAAATAGCAAAATATGGAGTGGTAATAGCAAAAAATGGGTGTGGTACTATCAAAAAATTGGTGTGACAATAGCAAAAAAAGGGATTGACGATAGTAAAAATGGGGTGCCAATAGCAAAACAAAGAGTGTCACTAGTAAAATGTGTGGCAATAGTAAACTTGGAGTGGTAATAGCAAAAAAGGGTGTGGCAATAGCAAAAGTGGAGTGGTAATAGAAAAAAATGGGTGTGCCAATAGTAAAAAACAGAGTGTCAATAGCAAAAAATGGGTGTGGTAATAGCAAAAAAAATGGGTTTGTCAATAGTAAAAAATGGAGTGCCAATAGCAAAACATGGAGTGCCCATAGCAAAAATTGGGTGTGACAATAGCAAAAAATGGGTGCCAATAGCAAAATGGGAGTGGTAATAGCAAAAAAATGTGTGCCTATAGCAAAAATGGAGTGGCAATAGCAAAAAAAAAATGGGTGTGTCAATAGCAAAAAGTGGAGTGGCAATAGCAAAAATGGGAGTGACGATAGTAAAAAATGGTGTGCCGATAGCAAAACAAGGAGTGTCAATAGCAAAGTGTGCAGCAATGGAAAATTGGAGTGGTAATAGCAAAATTAGGTGTGGCAATATAAAAATGTGTGTGTCAATAGCAAAAAAATGGAGTGGCAATAGCAAAATTAGGTGTTGTATTATAAAAATGGGTGTGGCAATAGCAAAATTGGAGTGGTAATAGCAAAAAGTGGAGTGGTGATAGCAAAAAATGGGTGTGGTAATAGTAAAAAATGGGGCTGCCAATAGTAAAAAACGGAGTGCCAATAGCAAAACATGGGAGTGAGGATAGTAAAAAATGGTGTGTCAATAGTAAAATGGGAGTGGTAATAGCAAAAAATGGGTGTGCCCATAGCAAAAATGGGGTGGCAAAAGCAAAAAATGAGTGTGGCAATAGCAAAAAAATAGGTGCGGCAATATAAAAATGGGTGTGGCAATAGCAAAAAATGGGTGTGGTAATAGTAAAAAATGGGTGTGCCAATAGTAAAAAACGGAGTGCCAATAGCAAAACATGGGAGTGAGGATATTAAAAAATGGTGTGTCAATAACAAAATGTGAGTGGTAATAGCAAAAAATGGGTGTGCCCATAGCAAAAATGGGGTGGCAAAAGCAAAAAAATGAGTGGCAATAGCAAAATTGGAGTGGCAATAACAAAAAATGGAGTGGTGATAGCAAAAAATGGTGTGGCAATAGCAAAAAATGGGAGTGACGATAGTAAAAAATGGTGTGTCTATAGCAAAACAAGGAGTGTCAATAGCAAAGTGTGGCAATAGAAAATTGGAGTGGTAATAGCAAAAAATGGGTGTGGCAATAGCAAAAAATGGGTGTGGTAATAGCAAAATTAGGTGTGGCATTATAAAAATGGGTGTGGCAATAGCAAAATTGGAGTGGTAATAGCAAACAGTGTGTGTGGCAATAGCAAAAAGGTTGAGTGGCGATAGCAAAAAATGAGTGGTAATAGTAAAAAATGGAGTGCAATAGAAAAAAATGGGAGTGAAGATAGTAGAAAATGGTGTGGCGATAGCAAAACAAGGAGTGTCAATAGCAAAAAGTGTGGCAATAGCAAAATTGGAGTGGTAATAGCAAAAAAATGGGTGTGGCAATAACAAAAAGGGCGTGCCTAGGGAGTGGCAATAGCAAAAAGAGGAGTGGCGATAGTAAAAAATGGAGTGGCAATTGCAAAATGGGTGTGGTAATAGCAAAACTTGGGTGTGGCAATAGCAAAAATTGATATGGCAATAGCAAAATTTTGTGTGGTATTAACAATAGCAAGAATGTTAATTGCAAAAAGATCGCCAATAACAAATATATGGTGTGAAACTAGCAAAATATGGAAAGAGCATTGGTGTGGCAGAAGTAAAGGGTGATAGCCAAAGTGTTCCAATAGTAAAAGCACATGCCAATTTGCTGAAAAACGCTGGTATTGCAAAACACATCCTAAAAATTGCTGGAAGACGTCTGGATTGCTGGGAGTGCTGGAAAAGTGCTTTAATCAATGAAAAAGGAAATAAGGTTGAAGGACGAAGAAACCGACTCCAAAAGATCCCTTCAGCTGCTAAGCTTGTTTAAAGTAACCTTAATGTGCAAAACATGGTACCATGCTGTAGCATCTAAGTATGCAAATATGATAGCATGGGGCAAGATTCTTGAAATGTCTACATTGAGTGCATTATGTCACTCCAATTGAAAGCTATTGATGATGTTCAAATAAAGATGACGATAATAATAAGAAAAATAAAGATGCAAAAAAAAAAGGGTTCACTTTTCACCACAGAACTCCAAAGAATAGTGATCATGTCAAAAAACCTGAACAAGAATAGGAAAAAGAAAAGGAGATAAATGGAAAACAGAGAAAATGCCACGATACGATGTCCTCATGCCTGACTATTGAGGATCTAGAAACAGCACAGTGCTGTAACTGCTTATTTCTGCGCTTCCTTCAAGCGCAACTCAAAGAACAGTAATGTATTCAAACACCATCAGATATCCTAAAAGATATGCTCTCAAGGCTTCAGAGCAAGAGACACGCCAAATTTTGGAGTCCTGTCCAATGCCTTGGTGTCAAATTCACTGGATATAGTCACAAGCGATTTTCTTATTAGCTCGTGCTGCAAAACTGCCCCTAGCGTTCCGTGATTGTTAAGCTTCACTTTCACGAGGGTCAGCGGGTCAATTGCGTAAGAACCTCCAACCGTGAATGTGTTCTCGTTTGTGGAGAATTTTCTTGTGATCTCTCCCACAGCAGCAGTTCTCTTCAGTTGATCCAGGAAGTGTATGTATGATGCCTTTATGGTGTCCCCTTTGTCACCCCTACACAGAAGCGCATTAAATTTTTTAGTTTCCTGCTATGATAAGATATACAATCAAAATAAACATGGAATAATTACATCCACACCCCCATGAGGTCTGGTCCAATTGCATAAACATCTCCTAACACATTTTTAAAGAAAACCATACTCCATTGAAGTCATGATTAATTACAGAAAAATCCCCTAATTTTTTAAACTATTCCAGATTAACCACAAATCTTCATTTACTTTTTTTAGTTTTAGGGGGTCTCTCTGTAATTGTTTACACAGTAGAGGGTATTTCTGTGATTAGACCAAGCCTCAGAGGGTGTACATGTAATTAACCCAAAAAATGATACTGATTTATCTGTGATGTTACAAACTGTATAGCTTCAGGACTTACAAAATTATGGAAGCGCAAGAATCTGGTTTTGTCACAGTGATGCCAGCAGTGTATTTAGTTAATTTACCGGAAGTGGTCTCATAACCTGCCTCTGCACCCAGAGCAAAGGTTGGAGTACCAAGGGTGACTGAAAGATCAAGCGGAGGTGCTTGGTTCAGACCAAAAGCAGCAGTGAGGGATGCATGCGGGTGAAAGTATTGAAATTCCAGCTACATAAACAAAAACAACAATAAGCTAGAGAAAAACAAAGTTGTAGTCAATTATGTGGTCGGGTGGCACGGACCTTGCCGGATTCATAGTTGGGAAACTTCAGGGTGGCAATGGTCTTTGATGAGGGGACAATATCAAGAAAAGCTAGAGTTGCTGAGATCTGCCAAAAGAAGAGAGGAGATGAGAGAAGTGACACTAAAACAAGAATGTTTCAATGGGACAACAGTTCGGAATCTCACATTAGATTCTGTATCGACTTTGACATCAGCAAAAGTATTTTTGTAGATGTACTGGACCGCAACATCACCAGACGAGTACCCTCCTTTTTTCACAGTGGATGTTGTCAAGGCCTATGCCGAGAAACAAAAGTGAAAAATTAGAAATTAAAAGGACCTACAATATTGAGATGATTATAATGTGAATTAGTATGAAATGCTCCATAAATGTTGGAAAAACTGAATAATCAGGGAGAAGCATGTTGTCAGTTAGGTGAAAAAAGCGGAGAGAATCCTCAGGCAACGAAGAGACTGCTCGAATACCCCCAAGAGGGACATACGAAACACAACTGGCGACGGGATACATTTGTTAGAGATATCTTTTTGTAATTGCAAAAGGCATGTATATGAGGTAAAACATTAAAGATTGTTGCATGCCAGCATAACAGTACAATAGTATGTTTCTAAATCCATGTTCTCTGCAAATGAAACAAGTTCCATAAACAAACAGCTGGCCAATAATGGAAGAATTCGAGCCCCCAGTCAGTCTCACATCTTTTTCAGTTGAGATCCATTTGATTCACATCCTTTTCGTTTAAGGTTCAGTTATCTCTTGAAAGTGAGATACAACTAATATCGGCAAGTTTACGAAAACATCCTTGCTTGATCCTAAAATTTAGTTCAGCGATATTCCAGATTTACTATGAAATTGTCACATCACGATCAGTAATCTATGAATATTCGCGCTTCAAAATTTTATTCTTTAATCTAAACACAGATCTATATACCAGTAGTCCAGTACCCATATCACATAATACGGATGCTCTATTGATAATTATAGCTGAGATTAATTTTCAAGCCTAACTAATTCAGTGCTGAGGTCACAATCAATTTGCTTAAGATACTTATGAATAGCACTAAATGCCTGAAGATACAATTATGATACATTTTTGTCTTAGCATTGCTTAAATATCTACCCACAGATCTATGTAAGAGTACCCATATCAAGCAATATGGATTCGCCATTGAAAATTATAACTGACATTAATTTTTCAAGCCTACTAATTAATTAATTAATTCTATCATTCTGTATGAAAGTGACCCTCTAGTATAATAAATCCACGGAAGATGCTTCTGAATAGCACTAAATGACTGAAGATACAATTGCTACCATATTTGTCTTGCATACAACTTAGTTTGCTTATGATCTAGACAGCGTACCCATCCAAAAGAATCACAAACACTTTCAAAGCAGGAAATCCTAATGCTCAAATGGTAAAAATTACACGTGGATTACCACCAATGAGAGCAAAAGTGCCACCAGTATGACACCTAGCAGGGTTGGGGGGAGGTGTTTCTTTAGATCCATACTGGACTTTCTTAATTAAAAAAACACTCTTAACAAAAAAAAAAAAAAAAAGAAAAGAAAAGATGTTACGCACTACTGCCTGAAGTTAAAAACAATTGATGTGCACGATTTGCTCTCTTGGGTTAGCAAACTGAAATTCATGTTTCAAGTACTAAAACCAGACATGATCACGTGATTCTCCAAAATGAATATTTATCAACACACAAATCAAAGCAACAGTCTCTATAAATAAAGAAATTGAAACAAGTTTTTCATGTTATGAATTTATAAACTCAATATAAACATGGAATCGACTATCGAGATAAATATAATACCACAAAGGAGTATGATACTCCCTAAGCAAATAATACAAAGCCGTAGCAGCAGCAGAAACGCGATCTAGTGAATCAACAGAACACGTGCTCTACTGAGAATTGAAACCCTAATAATTTGTAAAGTATTTTACAGGACTCGAAAAACTCGAACGATAACATGCGATTTCGTAAAACAGAGATGCAAAATCATCATAAATAAACTGAAACGAATACGATCAAATACAAAACGAAACAAAATCGTACCACTCCAGATTCACTGTACGTAGAGACTGAGAATTTGTGATCCGAGAGGTAGTCTCTGGTCAACAGATCTACAAATCGAACGTAAACAAATTCAATAATCCGAACGAAAATCGCAAATGAAGAACAACAAAAAAAAAAAAACGAAGCAAATGTGAAATTAACACCGAATCGATCATTTACCTTTGGCTTTTTTGCCGATATCTAAGAATAATCCTGGTCCTTTGCTCATTTTTCCTGTTGAAAATCGAAGAACTGAATCGAAGCTGAGAGTGAAATGAATCGAGAGAATCTGTGAAGAGAGAAAATTTGGGGGAGCTTTATTTCTAAAAGGAAATGTTCTTCAGACCGTGGAGTTGAATTTGGGGATTTGTTTAATGGGCCACTGCTTAAGCTGGTTATAAAGTTGGGCTGGAATTGGGCTAACATTTTTGTATTATATGGGCCGATAATATGAGGGATGTACACTCTATTTGGTCCATCTCGATTGGGCCTGATCGTTTGGAGAGATGAGCTCTTATCTGAAACTAGGAAAATTACACGTGCGAATACCATTACAAACGATTTAACTGGTTGGTCAAATATTTTCCTTGCAAACAGGAAAATTACATTTTTGTAAATGATGAAATAAAGAAAATAAATGAGCAAGTTAAGTTATTCTATCAAATCATGCTAAATTATTCATCAAAACGACATCTATTATTCATTTCAACTTATTAGGAATTATCCATTTTTTACAATAATACTAACTTTTACTTTAACTATTTGGAATTTCACTACTATGAAGTTCTTTTTTATTTATTCAGAAATTCTTGAATGGATGTGTGAAGACTATACAGGCAAGTATACATTATATGTACTTAATTTAAAGTAAAGGAAGAAAGTATGTTTTGGTCTGTAGTCTCTACTAATAACCAATCTCAACATTTATTCAAGTATGTATAAACAAACTTGTGTTATAATAATATAAATTCATCTTTTATATTTAATAATACAAATATTAGCAGTTCGTGGATCATTTAAACGTAGCATCAATAAATATCCGTCGATACATTTGTTTTTATTAATGCATCAAGATTGTTAGCTATCGGTACAACTACCTAAAAATATAAAGACATGAAATATTTTTCTAATAGTTAAATTTTACACAGAGTTTTCTACAAAGAAATATAACATAGGTGGTCTTTGCCATTTAGGAATAACACAGGGGTAGTTTCTGCTATTACCACTTGTGTTATTTATTTATTAGAGTAGTTAATTATGCAATAGTTTTTTTAAGGATTCTTTACAAATATATTACCCGTATGAATCATTTCTCAATATTTCTTGAATTTAATAGTAAGTTAAACATGAATTCAGTTTAAAATTGGAAAAGAAAAAAACAAAAAGAGAAGAGACAGTTAATTATCATCTTCTCTAATCGAAACCTAAACAGCCAAACCCCATCTAAAACCTTTGATACTTTTAAGATATGGATTTAATTGAGTTGATTTTCGCTTCTTTCGATTTTACCTGACCTATCTAACTGATTTGTAGTGGCAAGAATGAAAAATCGCCTAATCAAAGGATGGGGTTGGGGAGGGTGTGTTGAGGTTTCAGTGAAAGAGACGAAGAGGAAAAATGGAGTGTAAAGAAAGAGTAAAAAAGGCATGGGAAAAAGAGTACAGGACTAAGATTCAAACAGCTACAGAGTACTGAACGAAGCAAGCACCCAATTTTTTCTTCGTCGGAGAGAGAGAACAGAGTGGAAACAGGGGTGCCTTAGATTACTTTGAGAGAGACAAAGAAAAGGTGGGACCCACTAAATTTAAGAGAAACAAATATGTATAAATTCATTTTGTGAGAGATTTATAAGAAAGTGGGCCCACCACATTTAAGAAAAACAACCGTAACTGACAAAAAAATTTGGAAATATATAAATTGAGAACGACAATAATGGAAGTATTAAAGATGAACGAAAAAAAACTTCCATTTTTATTATATAGTATAGATAAAACCATTGACACCTCTTTTTTAAGGGAATATTATTTTATGCCGTCGTAGTTGTCACATGTGTATATGTTTTTAGTGTACAATGACAATAACTTTTTTAGTGTATGATTGTATTAAATAAGTACCTATCTTTTACAAGGAAATACTTCTTAAAAGAATGCATTCTATGTATAATTAACTTGACCATCTTTCACAATAAAGTTGATGAGGTGACGTAATTAGTCACAATAAAAGGCAAAACCTAAATGGACCATAAAGACAACAATCAACCACAAGAAAGAGCACTTTCTAATTGATCGGATAATCGATTCATCTCAAGGTGACGATCAATTTGACCAACTAATTGAAGCCACCGGTCAAGTCAACTAGCACCATGCTAAGCTTGCAAGACCTAGCGATTATCGGTTGTGGTCTTCTACTCGATCAACTCAAAGCTTTGATTGATCGATTTTAATCAATCCTTGTAGGTAGACTGTTTGGTCATCGTTAGGAGTATTTCATCATTGCTAATTTATGCATCGGAATGTCTATGTCGGGATAACCTCCAGCTTAGTCTCAAATTCCATGTCTCGATTGCAGATTATCCTAAATATGAAGCTAGATTCTGAAGAAATTTAATTGAGTGTAATGTAGAGTAATCATTATCGGAATGACAAAGATATCTTGCATTAAGTGATACTAAACATTTTGTGCCTTATAACTATTTTTTGTATACTTAACCGAGTTGATGATGTATTAAAATATGTTGTGATAGATGTAAATTTCTTCTGTGGATGAAGCTATCGTTGGTGTAGTGTATGTTAAAATTGATTCCAAGTTTCAAACCATGTTCTTTTCAGTGACTCGCAAGGAAACACCACGTAAATTTCGTCAAAACCCAAGGCTCGAAGCTAAAGTCCATACCTAGTTTCCTTAAATACGTCGCACACTGTAGTTTACCGTGTGTGGGCACGCGTAAGCCAAACGTGTCTGCACAACGCCTTTTTCTTTTTGATAATTAGCCCAGCCCTCGCCCACTTCACATATTAAACTTCCTAATTCTTTTTTTTTTTAATGAACAGATACTGAACTTCCTAATAATAAACACAAGTCTACGCTCCATTAATAGGTTGGACGATAGTTAATAACATCGTGCAACCTGCGTGAATGTATATTTTTACTTTATAAATGCATGTTGTCGTCTAAATATATTGCATGGAGCCTTTTTTAACGTATTAGTTCAAAGATATTTTAGCAAAGCCAACTTATTCATTTAAAGGGCTTATAACAATAACTAATTTTGCAATTTATAAAGCTAAAGACTATTTATGCAAACCGTAGGATTAACGATTAAGTCCTAATTTTGCAGTTTACTCTCTTGAAAGAAGAGGCATAAAGAGTTCCTCTTATTTTTGCCTTTTTATTTCGTAAGAATCCTTTTATTCGTCATTCATATCACTTGAATTTATTTTTCACTTATCACGCATATCCCAAAAATTATTACCACAATCCCTTTAACATTAATTGACATTTTTTATCAGTTTTTAATAAAATGAAGATTCATATATATATATATATATATATATATATATATATATATATATATATATATATATAAGGTTTGACCCCGCACTAGTCGTTCAAATCTCCCAATAAAAAAGAGAAGCTAAGGACAAAAACTCAAATGACAGTTAATCCATCCGTTATTTTTTCCATTAAAACCATAATTAATCGCCTTTACTACAATTCATGCACCCCATTATCCTCGGATCATCGTTAAACTGAACGTATATTTCGTTTTTGTTCCCCAAAGACTCATCTTTTCTGCTCACATCGTGTTTGTAAAAATGCTTGATATATAAACAATTAAAAAAGATTGATCTTTTTTTGTACAGGGAAATTCTTGGAAACTTCTTTTCACTTTCATGATTTTCAAAATGCAAATGACTCCGCTGGTTCTGACCCTTTTTGGGTTCTATATTAAACCTTGAAAACTAACGACTGATTCAAACAAAAGAAGGTAGCTTGAAATAAAAAGATCAAATCTTGGGGAAAATTTTAAGAAAGAAAAATGGAGAGTTTATTGAGTGATAAATGGAAAGTGAAGCCTAAGCATGCGACATCAGAGGCTTTGCAGCGTTGGAGGGATCTCTGTGGGGTGGTGAAGAACCCCAAACGACGTTTCAGATTCACCGCAAACCTTTCCAAACGTTACGAGGCTGCTGCCATGCGCAAAACCAATCAGGTTGCAATTCAATTTTCTGTTACTTTTGATTTAATCATTGTCTTTAGACATGTGATATCTGTAGTAAATCATGATTGTGCATTAATCTGCATGAGTCTACTATGTTATGATTTTAGTCAGTTTAATGTTGTGGGGCAGAGCCAAAATTTAAAATGCATGGAGACGTATTGGGAAAAAAATTGGATGCAAAAATTATTCGTAAAATATTTGTTTAGCTAGGATATATCGATTCTTGGTTCTGAGTCGACATGATTCATGCTAGATTCAAATAGTCGACCCAAATTGATTTGAGAATTAAGGTCTCGAACTATGGCAGAGCTGCAGTATAATATTAATGTGTCAGATGTTCTGTTCTTGAAGGATATCTTGATTAATTAGAGATTTATACTCGAAACATTTCTTCTGTCTTCCTCGACGAATTGTCGTAATTAAACAAAAACAGAAATAATAAGAGCATTTCATTTCTTCTCTGTATAGCCTATTAAATCATTATGCAGTAAGATTTCCCTTCTGCTCCTCCTGTTTCCAGTAAGAATTTCCACAAGTTTCTTCCTGCTATTTTTTTTCCCATGCTTTATAACTGAATTGATCTATGATGGTCAATTTTCTTCATAAGAACCACTGCAAATATGTAGCTGACTACCTTGATTCTTGTTTAATGCACAGGAGAAATTGAGAATTGCAGTCCTTGTTTCCAAAGCTGCAGTTCATTTCATACAAGGTGAGCCTCGTTGTAAATTCAGTTGATTAAGGTTCTTCAATGGTTCGAACAACCTTAAGTGACTCCTGGTACTAAATACTGCAGGTGTGAACCCAAGTGATTACACCGTACCTCAGGAAGCTCAAGATGCCGGTTACAACATATGTGCAGAAGAATTAAGTTCCATGGTCGAAGGTCATGACGTTAAAAGACTAAAAACCCACGGTGGGGCAGCTGGTATTGCTGAAAAGCTTGCCACAGACGCCACAAATGGTCTTTCTACTACTAATACCGAAGCCCTCAGCCGCAGACAAGAACTATTCGGGATCAACCAATTCCAAGAAAGTGAAGCTCAAAGCTTTTGGATGTTCGTTTGGGAAGCGCTTCAAGATACGACTCTCATGATCCTTGGCGTCTGTGCATTTGTCTCTCTTATTGTCGGCATAGCAACAGAAGGATGGCCTAAGGGAGCTCATGACGGTCTTGGAATCGTCGCTAGCATCTTGCTAGTAGTGTTTGTCACGGCAACAAGTGACTATCGTCAATCTTTACAATTCCGGGATTTAGACAAAGAGAAGAAGAAAATTTCCATTCAAGTTACAAGAAACGGTTACCGACAAAAGTTGTCAATTTATGAACTACTCCCTGGTGATATAGTACATCTTTCGATTGGTGATCAAGTCCCGGCAGATGGACTTTTTCTTTCGGGATTCTCTGTTTTGATCGATGAATCCAGTTTAACTGGAGAAAGTGAGCCAGTTATGGTAAGTGATCAAAACCCTTTTCTACTTTCTGGAACGAAAGTCCAAGATGGTTCTTGCAAAATGCTAGTTACGACTGTTGGCATGAGAACTCAATGGGGAAAACTATTGGCGACCCTAAGCGAAGGAGGGGACGATGAAACGCCGCTGCAGGTTAAGTTAAATGGGGTGGCGACTATTATTGGAAAGATAGGCCTCTACTTTGCTGTAGTGACTTTCGCAGTGTTAGTTCAGAAAATGGTGGGACGCAAATGGCGAGAGGGGACGACCTTTAGATGGGGAAGCGACGATGCTTTACAACTGTTGGAATATTTTGCCATTGCTGTCACTATTGTTGTTGTTGCGGTACCGGAAGGACTCCCTCTTGCTGTGACTCTAAGTCTCGCCTTTGCAATGAAAAAGATGATGAATGATAAAGCATTAGTTCGAAACTTGGCTGCTTGCGAGACTATGGGATCAGCCACAACTATTTGTAGTGACAAAACAGGGACTCTAACGACTAACCGCATGACAGTGGTGAAATCTTGTGTTTGTATGAATGCAAAAGACTTGAGCAAACCGGGTAGCGCTTCTTCTCTTAGCTCGGAACTTCCAGAATCCGCAGTTAATATTCTTCTCCAATCGATTTTCAATAACACCGGTGGAGAAGTTGTGGTTAACAAAGAGGGAAAGCGCGAAATTCTGGGAACGCCAACTGAGACTGCTATTTTGGAGTTCGGTTTATCACTTGGTGGCGATTTTCAAGCAGAGAGACAAGCATCGAAACTAGTAAAAGTCGAGCCATTTAATTCCACGAAGAAAAGAATGGGTGTGGTATTGGACCTACCAAATGGAGGCCTAAGAGCTCACACAAAAGGTGCATCCGAGATAGTTTTGGCTGCATGCGACAAAACACTAAACTCAAACGGTGAAGTGGTTCCCTTAGATGAAGCATCAATCAATCATCTTAAGTCGACCATCGATCAATTTGCAGGCGAGGCTCTTCGAACACTTTGCCTTGCGTATATGGAACTTGAAGGATTCTCTGCTGCTAAAGATATGCCATCCTCAGGCTATACTTGCATAGGAATTGTGGGGATTAAGGATCCGGTGCGGCCTGGTGTTAGAGAGTCGGTTGCGCTTTGTCATGCAGCTGGTGTGGCTGTCCGAATGGTTACGGGAGATAACATCAATACTGCGAAGGCTATTGCTAGAGAATGTGGAATACTTACTGATGATGGTATAGCTATAGAAGGTCCAGTTTTTAGGGAGAAGAGTTTGGAAGAATTGCAAGAACTAATTCCCAAGATCCAGGTACTTAACATATTTATGCAATATGTTCATGGAATTCTATTTATGTTGTCCCTTTGATGAAAAAAAGATTCATACCGATCGTTTACTTTCTTAAGGGCAAGCGAAGTAGCGGATTAAGCTAAATTTTTGTTCCATGTCTTATCTGTTGTTCTCGTCCAGGTGATGGCTCGTTCTTCGCCGCTGGACAAGCATACATTAGTCAAGCACTTGAGGACCACATTTAATGAAGTTGTGGCTGTAACTGGTGATGGAACGAATGATGCTCCTGCACTTCATGAAGCAGATATTGGACTTGCAATGGGGATTGCTGGTACTGAGGTGATGCCATAGTTTTCTTTCTTTACTACTTGTGCACGAAATGACATCTTGAACATGATAAGTAGCAATCTACAACTTCTCATAAATGATCAAAACCAAGTTAGGGAGTGCATTCAACTTTTCTTTATAGTATTCGAATAACATTTCAATTTGCTATGAACTTCAGGTGGCGAAAGAGAGTGCGGATGTCATAATTTTGGATGACAATTTCTCCACAATTGTCACGGTAGCCAAATGGGGGCGTTCGGTCTATGTTAACATCCAAAAGTTTGTGCAGTTCCAGCTGACCGTTAATATCGTTGCGTTGATCGTAAACTTCTCTTCAGCTTGTCTAACTGGTATGAAAGCCCAACTATTTAACACCTTATGATAAAACTATTCACTTTGTTTTTGTCTGTTCCTTATAAATCAATTTCAAACCAAGTATTAGACTAATTTTCAATCTTTCTTATACAGGAAGTGCTCCCCTTACTGCTGTTCAACTTCTGTGGGTCAATATGATCATGGACACCCTTGGCGCACTCGCGCTGGCAACTGAGCCTCCAAACAATGAACTAATGAAGCAAACGCCCGTTGGGAGAACGGGAAGTTTCATCACTAATGTAATGTGGAGGAACATCTTAGGGCAAGCTTTGTACCAATTCCTTGTTATATGGTTCCTTCAGGCATGTGGAAAAACGTTCTTCAGACTTCATGGCTGCTCGAATTCAGATTTGGTCCTTAACACAATTATATTCAACACATTCGTCTTTTGCCAGGTAAAATTTCCTTAATGAGTTACATGCCAAGACTAGCCGTGTATGTTAGAGAATCCCTTATTATTTTTAATAGCAAATACCCCATGTGTTAGTAAGTCATGAGATTTTTTACTAATAAAATTAACACATGAGATTTTTTGCCAATTAGATAAAACACAGGAGTGGTTTTTGCATTTCGCTCTTTTCAAACAATATCTTGTCAAACAATTGAAACATAAGTTGCTTGATGGTCTAAAAGCCTATGTTTTCAATTTTTTCAGCTGTTCAATGAGGTTAACTCACGAGAAATGGAGAAAGTAGACGTGCTGGAAGGCATACTGGACAACTATGTCTTTGTGTCGGTTCTTGGATCAACTGCCTTCTTTCAGATCATAATCATAGAGTGCCTCGGCTCATTTGCAAACACTACTCCTCTTACGTTCTTCCAATGGTTCTTCAGCGTATTTATTGGATTTCTAAGCATGCCGATTGCTGTGGTCTTGAAGAGACATGTTCATATTGAAACTTAAACAAGTATCGGATTCAATATTTTTGCTGACATTTACCGTTCACTTGATGATAAATGATCCCTCATTTCTCCGAAGATTTGGTATTGGTTGCTTATTACCATGGAGTGATGGTATCTGGAGGCCATGATCAAGGGATCTTTTGCAAGCAACGATGCATAGATTAGCCTCACAGGAATACTTCATCAAGTGTAATTTATATTGACAGAAAGTGAATTGATACCTGTAATTCTGACATTTCTTAATATTCACTTATTGGCAACTAATCTGAAAATCTGATTCTTTTTTTCTTTGGATTAGTTATTCAGTTGATTAACTTCATATGCAGCCAAGAGCTACTGCATAACATAATTTTTCTCTATCTGGTCATCTGGTGTGATTCAATTATCGTTCGTCGAAAGAGATAAAACTAATGAGAATATAGCCGGGACACAGATATGAGCCTTGACGTACCCTGTTTCAATGAATTTATTAAAATGTGCAAATATGGTATTTTGCTATATAAACTGTAGTTACTCAATATACATATTTCCAATATGTATAATAGAATACTCGATTTTCTGCAACTCGATAGCAATGTTCTCGCTGTTTATAAGCTGGGACCATATGTTTGCTCAGTCCATTCTTTGAAACCAAAATAACTAATGGGAACTTTTTCCTTTATAAGTGAGAATCACCATAAGGAAATAACTTACTCTTGAACAAAATTAATAAGAAAAGAGAAAACTTTTGGATGGAGTCAATTCAAACTTTAAAGCTAATATTAACTGGCACAATGAATTTGTTTAAACATTTATAACCATTTTATCTTATATATCAAGTCTTTCACTCTTTTAGCCTATTTCCAGGTAAGAAGTTTTGGTGAAATGGACCATTTCATGGGAAAAGCAAACATCTGCACCCCATTTGTGTACATTCTTGACAGTATATCTTGGCATATTTGTCATGCACAATAACTGCTGGACCACAACATAAGACCGGCACCAGGCTGCTGAAACAAAGACCATGGTTATTTAATGTAAGCAGAACAAATTTGTTCAGTACATTTACAGACACTGGACCCAAGCATGTGACTAAGAGATAGGCCTCAGTACTTGGCACCATGAATAACCAAGCAACATTGCACCAGAAATTCCAAAAAGAAAATGAGATAGTTACACTTACATATACACCCCTGAAGTTTAGTTTAATTATATTAACATCTTGTAAGGTTTGAATACTAACAGAGCACCCCCTGATCTTTAGAAATATTTGGTCCATCTCTAATCCATATGTGTCTATGTAATAATTAAAACATCAGATTAACCTATAAATAATGTTTTAGTTTAAGTTTCAATGCGTGTTCTTGTACTACTATTCAGACAGTAGCAGGAGTGGTTTACCCAATTAGGTTAAACTTCAGGGATAGAGATGTAAAATCCAAAACATTATGAGCAACAGTAAAAGATAAAGGTTCAAATAAGCCAGTGGTAATGCATTATAAATGGCCCAACTACAACACAGATATATCACATCAAACAAAAATCAATTTCTCATTCCTCATTTCCCTGTCCATGGCTTTTTAGCCTTTAGGGATACATAGAAAGCATCTCAAGAAATCAAAGCAAGATAATTAAGGAAAGAAAATTATGAATGAACATCAAATTTCAAAAAGGTGAGAAGCACTAGTTAGTAGTATTCATAAAACCATACACTACTACTACTAAAACTGGCCATCACACAGGCTTTAATGAGTCTGGTGGACATTTCTTTGGCTCTCACTCCCTCATCAAATGGCTTTTGTACTATAGTCAGCTCCTCACTCACCACTTATAAGCTAAAGGGTATGCTTTTTTTTTTTTCGAATAATAAATAACAAAAATAAAAATTAACCTCTTTTACAATGTGCTAGGTTGTCACTACCTAAGATTTCTGCTGAAATGTGAAAACTGGAGCCCTCCATCAAACTCCAAAATCATACCGTGTATCGGTATTGTATCTTGGATTATAGCACATAATCCAATCTTATCAAAAAAAGCAACCACTCCACATCGCAATTTACCACAAATAGTCTTTGCATTACATTATATACCGCACTTCTTATGACTTATGCGACTTGGCGGGAGGACAATGTTGATCACTAGCACTAAAGGTTAGTCTCCTTTTAGTGCCAGCGGTAGATGTGATCGTTGAATCACCAATGGGTCTAGAATGAGTTGATAACGAATTCACACAAATGACAGATTTTGGGGTCTTGGATTTCAACATCACAATTTGTTGCAGTAGACTATAGCAAGAATATGTGTGCTCCTGTTAGAAAGAAAACAAAAAGTAATTAGTTGTTAGTTAATTGCTTTATTCCTTTACATAGACCAAGGGATCGTTTGGTAGTCTAGTAAAGACTAGGCACAGATCATGAAATAGACGGACGACAATCAACTATTTGTCGGAATATAGTGCCATTTAATAAGTAACAAAACACCCTATACTATAATCCGACTTTCATTTGGTTCTCCACACCCCGCTCTGGATTAGCTAATCCACAGAGGATGGATAATCCTAGCCAATGTATTACGGGTCAACCATATATATATATTACATCTAGTCAGTCCTTATTTCTTGCAAGGATACCAAACGTCTTAAGAATCGACCAATTAAACCTACAGACGGATTAATAAACGGCTATAACGAGTTTCCAAACAACCCCTACGCTAATCACATTCTATCTAACAAGAAAATGCCAACCTTTATATACAGCAAAGAAACTTACTTTCTCAATGGACCCCCATGATGGGATTGCATTCATCTTAAGCTCCATTATCTTTCTAGTTAGCTGATAATCATAAGCTGCTAAGATTGCTGCTGCCGCGATAATGGATGGACGATGTTCGTCCACTTTAATCTCTGCATCAAATAACCAAGTAACTTAAACAACTTTCTCAAATGGATATCCAAAAAAAGAAAAACAGTCTTTATCAATCTAAAAACTACCTTCCATTGCTTCCAAGATCAATTCCACAGCTCGAGCTATTAGCTCTTTATGCTCAAATTCCCCACAAAACTTGGTGGTGAAATATTTGAGGTAAGCAAAAGGAGTGACACAATTCACTTTCCATTCCAAAGTATTGAGGATCAATAACTCCATTCTCTGAACTACATTTCCATCAAAATTGTACTCATCTACATGATATTCGCACAATGCCGGTACTTCAATCTCCTCCATTTTTGCAGCTATAGATAAACAAGCAACTGATAACAATCTAATAGCCCACAATTTTCCATCCTATCAACAACATCCAAAACAACAAAATAAACCAAAATCAATAAAATCCCATATCAAAAAAGCATCTAAAAATCAAACCTTTAACACATTAACTTACATCAATCGATTTTGTCGAAAAGAAGCGATCGAAATAAATCAACGACAGATAAGCCGTGCTGAAGCGAAATCCAAAAAGAGCCCTTGTCTGTATAAACGCACAAGAACACACTTCAATACTAATAATCTAACAAAATCAAATAGTAGTAAAAAGAATCACAAAAACCCTTTAGATAACATACATCAAGAATCCATTTGATGACATCCGCACGTGCGCATTTCCACCAGGTGCTCTCAGTTTTGACATCATCATCGCCATTTAGCTTAAAGTTTGATTCTTTTTGGATTAACATTTCAATGTAGTCAAAATCTGACTCTGAAACAGAACAAAACTCCAAAATCTCATCTTTTAGATGGAACACTTGATTAAAACTCGAATCGTTGTTTTCTTTGCACAAAAGGGTGGGCGATTGAGTCTTATCAGAATCCACCATTTTGTTTTTGGATTTAATGAGTAAATATGATAGTAAAAAGAGATGATTTTTTTTGGTTGAAGAAATGGCGATGTTTTTGGTGGTCTGGGAAATCTTAGATTCTACAAAGTTTAAGGTGGTCAGGTCAGGTCAGGTCGGCGGGGGAGAGATTTTGGTGGCGCCAAATTTAGAGAAATGGGATATCATCATCCATAATAATAATATGGTGTGTTTTTGTGTGTGTTTTATAGTTCATTTGTTACTTGCATAAAAATTATTAGATATATTTCAGATATATATACCAATTTTTCAGTTATTAGAACTTTATCAACAAAGAGAAATATACGCATGCATTAAGCAGAAATTTACGCATACTATACACGTCGATAATCCTTCTACTCTATGCTCTAATTAATCTTCTCAAAGGAATTGTTTTAGTGTTACTTTAGGATTTGCTATACAAAAATGTAGCGTAGCTAAACTATTGTTCATAATTTCTAAATTAAATCTGAAAATAGCTTTAATTTATAAGTTGGGATAGTCTGCATATTACTTTAGATCTATAATTTTAGAGTATTTTATTAAGATCGCCTAAGCTAAAAATATTTATTATTCCAACAAAGAGCTAATTTTATTTATTTTTTAAAAGTTTCCAACTATCGATTAATAATAATTAACTAAGGTGTAAGTTGCATATGATCTTTCAATATAAATAAATGAAATGGATTGTTGCACTTACTTATTTTAATGAACGTTAGAGAAAGGGAATACTGAGAAGTACTTTTTAGTTTACTCATAAAGATTCCCTAAAACAAGTAAACAACTATATAAAATTGACTAACGTGTTCAATTAACTCGGTTATTTTGAGTTAATGATTAATTGGAATGGGATATCACCAGAAAGTTGGTATCTTAAAATCTATAAAATATTGTACTTTTATGATTTATTGCACGTCGTCATATGATATAACAATAGCATAAAATATTTCTTCCATAAATTAACCCATCAAGGGTATTGATGTTGTTTTTTTGGAATTAATTTGTCACTGGCTTAACATAATTGTAGTGCTAAGTAGAAATTAATTTTGGAAAAATAATGCCATCTGTCATCTGTCCTAAAGCGACTTCATTGTTTTGGTTAAAAGAAAAAAAAAACTCAGCTATAACTAATTATAATTATATAAAGTTAGCTGTTGATCTATAACATTAATGCACTTCCATTAATAAATCCAGCATTTTATTGCCCGTCAAATAGATCCTGGTCAAACTTGTAAATGCTCAGTTAACATTATCCCCATATATCCTTGATAAATTTCTTAATGCAAAAAAAAAAAAAGAAAAAAAAAGGAGACAAATGCAGTAAACTTAAAAATTAATTAATATGTATTCTGTACCAACAATATTGTTTAAAAGGAGGCAACGAATCATAACTGGCGAGATGCCTAGATGATAACAAATTATGACAAAAAAGACAAGCAGTACTTCGGCTTTATAGTAACTTAATAACTAGGAGATTATTCAATTTAATCCTTTAGATTTATTTATTATTTTATGATCTCCTCTGCTTTTCATAATATCAGAATTTTCATAAATGGTCAGACCCGCAACTTGTTAACGTGTTTAATGTATTATTAAGACGCAAGATCCGAAAACTGGTCCGGCTACATATGATATAATTAATTATATTGGTTCATGCTTCATAATACTATATATGTACAATGGGATTATTCCATGCAGAGTAATGACAAAATTTGAAGCTTTAAGCTACCTTCAAGAATTGATAAAATTCCAAAAATATTATGCCCGATTTGGTCTGCATACGATAATTTTTCAGGAGATTCTTATTTGAGGTCGTGTTTTGAATCTCATCTGCTTCTTGTTTACCACTGTTATGTTATTGAAATTCAATATGAATGTTTATTCTAAATTTCTAATAGTTTATTTGAGTTTATTTTTTGATTAGGCAGAATTCATTCGGTACTATAATACGCTGACCAACTGAGTATATGGCACCCTCATTAGTCATTACATACATTTGCTTAACTTAGGTAATCTGCACTTTTCCCGGTTAATGGGAAAAACAAATAACTTAATTTTTCTATATTTTTGGACTTTTCGTATTTCACTTAAGTTAATAAATGCAAATGAATATTCACATTTCTTTTAGAGCATTAATAACGCTCCCTTTTCCCTCAGGATCCCACACAAAATTAAATGATATTGCAAAGAAATTACGAAGATCGTTTTTTTTAAAGATAAATTATCACTACTTTTTAGCCACGGGACAAATTCGCACATACTGATTTTCTGCCGACTCTACTAATTGTTTTGTTTCTTTTTTTGTTATTACTTCATAAAATTGATTTCTTTACGATTTTTTCCTACATTTTCATGATTATCAGTTACGCAGTGCGATATCATTTTTATTAAACAACCATTCAACCATTCCATGTTCACGGTCACACCTAAAACCAAAATAGGAAAGGGAAAAAAATATTATTAAGACAAAAGAAAATCTACAAACTAAGCAAGAAAAATTGACAAACATACAAAAAGGCCTCAGTCCCTATCCGCAGGAGATTATTCATCGAGGAAAAAATTGTTATTTCCCTTTTTTGTTATAATTGTAGAGAAAAGAGTTTAGGCCCACAATCCTACTCTTTTCATACCAAGATAGAAAATGCATAAATCATAGATCAAAATTTTTAAATGCTTCGTTAATGTATCAGGATGTTTTCATTTTTTTCAACTATCTTGAAATAAAATATTAGTATCTCTCATGTCTATTGCAACAATAATTTCTAAATATTTCTCGAGACAAATCAAAAGATCTTAAAATATTACATCAAATTTCTAATATTCATAAGCAAAATATATAAATAAACTGATAAAAAGGAATATTAGCTAAGTAGTAAGTGTAATACACGTGAAAAATATATATGATTGCAGGTAGCGAGGAGCGCCTTCACGTGTGGCAGAGCCGTGGACCACTATGAGTTGGGAATATCATACCAATACGCTCCCCTCCTCCCCACCCAAAAATAATATATATTTTAACACTCACACAAATATTAAATAAATAAATAACAAAAAAGTTGAGTGCACCTTTATTGTATATAGCAGAGAATTCTCAATTGTTTTTTTTGAATTGTATATTATTTATAGCTAACTTGGGTTTAGTGCTAGATTCTGATTTCTGAAACTTTGACTGAATAGAATTACTATAGCCAGGTTAGATGCCTAATTTGACCGATTAAATTTTATAGGAGTGCATTCAATGTGCCAGCTTTGCTTCAGACATTTTAGCTTATTTTCTTTAAAGTAGACTGAATTAATGGGAAAATTGATTGATGAGGGGGGTAGACTGAGATATATTGATGGTCAAGTTTTCTCTGGTTTTCAGCCTTTTCTTGTGGGGGTTGGTTGGGATTTGATTCCATCATTTTGTCTTTAATTCTTAATAAGTATATCTACCAAAAAGCTCTCACTTTTTCTTGCCTAACAAATATATAATTTTGAAGATAGCCTTAAAACAATTAACAAGAAGAACAATTTGGTTTGCTTTCCTCTAATATTATTTTTTGATAAAATGATGGAAAATTCATTTGTTGAGGAAAAGATGGGCAAATATGGCCCAAGTTAA
This sequence comes from Misopates orontium, assembly GCA_946800315.1. Lineage (NCBI taxonomy): Eukaryota > Viridiplantae > Streptophyta > Magnoliopsida > Lamiales > Plantaginaceae > Misopates > Misopates orontium. The sequence continues at coordinate 32,142,447 of OX326952.1, read as the reverse complement.
TTGTACTTCTCATATAAATATATTGATTTATTTAGTTGTGATTAGATGATTCTTACCTAAACTATATCTACCGTTATATATGACGTTATGGCTATAATTTTGGCACATCATCCAACAAATCAAGTATTACTGATAATGAATTTATATAATATAATTTTTGCAACATGTTTTAATGCATAATTCATTATGCCACAAAGTTTAGTCGTGAGTAAGATTTTTCTTTCTTTGTTTGTGATTTACGATACTCACTATTTCATTTGAGTGATCAATCATCAATGGTATACAGTATTCACTAATTCATCCAAACTCACATTTGTAGGTTATTATATAATCTAGACGATATTTCCTCACCGTCAAGCTAATTTTGCTGCATGATAATTAAAGAGATAACCTGGATGACGATCTAATTGTAGCGAAGTTTTTACTTTGATTCATATTCAAATTAAATTGGGTCAGTGTTGAATTATTGGGGAGCTTTTGTCATAACTCAGTAACCTTTGCAATCTCAAAATTGGATTAGTACGTTTACTTCTTTTAAGTGAAGAAAACAAAAATTATCCTCTAGATTTTCCACATTGTCCTACCTTGAAATTTAGAGATTCATTGAATTATAAATATAGTCCAACCCAATTAGTACCAGTCCAACGGTACACTGAAAGAATAATATGGCTTTGGGTCGTGAAACTAAGAGTCCATAATACATTCATGCACGCAACCATTATTAGCATTGTGAATTTGTGACTGAATTCGCCAAAATCAAAAGAATAAAATTAATAAAAATGAATTACAAATATGGAAAGGTTTAGCATGAATAATTGGTTGAATAAGAGCGCTACCAAACAAACAGGAAGAAAAAAGTATGGAATAGTATGAGTTGGAATTTCCTCTCCAAAAAAAGTATGAGCTGGAATTTAGAATGAAGAATTCTTTAGTGTATGTGCTTCACTTGAATAGTTCGATTCGTGTTTTTAAGAAACATAAATGAATTGATATATTATATATAACATTTAAATTAAAACTACATGCATATCGCACTGCACATGATGTTCGGTACTTCGGTTGCAAATACTCCAATTTTCAGAATAAAGTATGGATGAGTAATAGTATTAGTCATTTCAAGACATAATTTTTTGAATATTCCTTTCCTAAAATATATTTTTAAGAAAAACAAATTTAGAAAATATTCAAACGACTTGTTCGGTTGAAAAGTTGACTGGGGTATACCGTCCACCCGATTTAAAACAGTAGACAAATTGTAATTTTTAAAAAAATAGGTCTCATGTTTTTACCCAAAATATTTACGATGGATAGTAACCATTTTAAGGCTTGACTTTTCATGATATTACATACACAAAGGGCTAGCGATATCGCCAAAGCGTTAATTGTTGTTGCCAAAGTAATTTCTTTTATCTTTCTAATTTGCCCTTATTGATCAAAGTTTGTTGATAATAAATTCTTAGAATCCCCATAATATCTCTCTTGCCTTATTTCTTGCACCTTAATCGTAGTAACTTCATAATATGGATACTATTTACTAAAGCTGATATATTTTGTCATGATTAAAACAATTAAAAATTCATATTCTTAAGTCCTTTTTTTTTTCAAATATCTCATGAAAATCTTAAAATAAGACTCCTACTTGGAAAAGAAATGACAAAAATATGAATATATTGCAGATGTTTGAAAGTGTCCGAAATTATATCTCAAAACTATAGCAACGGACTTTCTATATAAGCTGTTATTTTAATAAAATTAAAACAAAATCTAAACTGCATAATGTTATAATAATTATAGGATTTGGCATTCCAAAATTTAAAAGTAGAATTTAATACATTATAAATTTATTTGAGTCTCATTCAGTTATTATTTATAAGAGAGATTTCACATTAATCTCATATATTCTGAGAAAATTGTAAAATTTACAAGATAAAGCAATTCTGAAAATTATAATGTTAAATTATGGAAATTTTAGCATTGGAAAATATATAGTGCACCGAGGGATTGAGTCAGGGAATTGTTTAATCTAGTAAATGTTACAATTTTCTCAGAATATATGAGAATATATGTGAAATACGTCTAATAAATAAGAATTGAATGAGACTCAAAATAAAGTCAAGCAATGTAATATATTCAACTCTTAAAATTTTGAGTGCCAAATTCTATAATTACGTATTACAATATTATTAGTTTAGACTTTTTAATTTTATTAAAATAACAACTTAGAAAGTCCGTTGCTAGAGTTCCTAGAAATAATTTCTGACATTTCAAACATTTGCAATATTTTCATATTATTGTCATTTCTTTTCCAAGTTGGAATTTATTTTAAGATTTGTATGATGTTTGAAAATAATAAGGAGTTAAGAATATGAAGTTTTAATTGTTTAATTGTGACTAAATATATCAGCTAAACTAAATAGTGTCCATATTATGAAGTTACTATGATTAAGGAGAAAGAAATAAGGCAAGAGGATATTAAGGAGATTCTAAGAATTTATTATCTACAAACTTAGACTAATTAACAAGGGCAAATTAGGAATATAAAAAAATTGCTTTGGCGACAACAATTATTGCTTTGGCAATATCGCTAGCCTACACAAAGACGAGGTCATGAATAATAGAAAGTCTTAAATCATGTCACAAACACTAAAAATTTGGAGAAAACCCATATGTCTGATTGGAAGTCCATTTCCAAATTGTAGGAGAATCGAACATGATAATGGACTTGGAGTATATTTCGGACCGCACTTTTCTGCGGTGCAAAATATTGGTCCAAGAGTGAAGTTCGTGGATTTTGATTTTGCCTACGTTATAAATTTATTGGCTTTAATCTATTTACATGCTGATGCTGCCTCACCCGCCCCACCCCACCCCTACCGCACCCGCAGGCCTCAAAAACTCCCTAATTCTCTTGCAGGCCTCAGGGGAATAAAAAAGAAAAAAGAAAAAAAAAAACATTCTTACAAGAATAAGGTGTTAGAGAATTTTGTAACATATCTTGAGAGATTCTTTTTTTTTTTTGGATAACTAACCTTTCTTTGAGAGATTGATTGGCGTATCGAGACATTTTTATGTAATTACGTTGTACTTTATGTATAGAGATTATTGTTAAAATCATAGAGGATTAGGGAGTTAATCGAGAATCAACAACATTTTAATATTCATCTACTGATTGTTCGCCGTGCATGTATTCTCCTGCCAGAACTTAGTTATAAGGTAACATGGAATTTCCTTTTTGTCTTCATTTTCATTTCTTTAGATTTTCAATGTAACACGGCAAAATGTCGATAAGACTATGTCAACATTTCAGAATTATTCACTATTCTCAACGAGTTATAAAACAATTATACATGAATAGACTATTTATATAAAGGACGCAACTCTAACGTTACTTATGTGTCATTTATGTATAAACTTAGAGTACAATATGGTTGTGGCTGGCAATCTCTGATGAACGCAGAGAAGATATGTTTTTTCATGGAATTGCCATGAAATAAATTTGGGTATAGTTATTACAGCAGTTCGTGACATATACTTCCCTTTGATCGGGTCCGTTGAACTTTAAAACTTGAAACAAGCTCTTTCAAATTAGTGGTGCCACATTATAGTTTTGAGATTGATGAATTTTATCCCGTTACATTTAAATCACAAAAAATTGAACAATTACAAAGACCTAAAACTCAATAAATATGATAAGGGATAAAAGTTCATTTGTGATATTTTTTAAACTTCACTATTTTATTTTATTTTTGCAGCCGAAAGAAGTTAAACATATGGAGAAAACATTACCAATTCCACCTACATTGCCTGCTCATTTTAATGCCTGGCTTCATCAAAAAAGCTTGTCATTAGCTGGATCAAATAGCAGAAAATCTTGCTGTGTCCCTAAAGCTGTGTGTAACTCATGGGACCGTCTATTTGATGAAGGTTACAGATCAGATGTCTCAATTTCAACTGATGATGGTACCATAATCTACGCTCATGCAAGCGTTCTCGTAAGTTCTTCGAAAGTCCAGTTCAAAAAATTTTGATTTAGAATTTAGTAAATGTCAAACCTCTCCGCAAGCATAAGTTTTTAAATGAGCCGACAATTCAATATAGAATTAGAGTTAGTCCAAAAAGAAATCTTTTGTTCTCCCAAGTCATATACCATCATCCATCTATCCGGAAAGAAATACAATCACGTATGAAGCGAAAAATCATAACCAACATGTGAGGAAGTGTGTTTATAGATGAGACGACAATTGAATAGATTTCGAATACTTACGAGATATAATTGGACGTATATCCCTAAAGTTTGGTTTATTGCAACTGCTGTTTGATATAACTACAAAAACACTACTCAAAATTTAGGGCGTTGCTTCTCCAATCTTCAAGAATATCTTAAAGCAACCGAAAGTTCGAGATCACCGTCGTCGTCGAACAATCTCGATCCATGGAGTTCCCACTGCAGCAGTTCGAGTTTTCATTCGATTCCTATATTCGTCATGGTAACCATTTTTTTTTCTTTTTCAATACAAAGTCTGTTTCATCTGCATTTTGCTAAACGAAAGTTGTACATTTGTAGCTACGACGAAGAAAAGATGAAGAAATTCGCATTGCAATTGTTTGTTTTGTCCCACGCCTACTTAGTTCCCAAGCTAAAACAAATATGCGAGAGTTGGCTAGAGCAGAGGTTGATGACTACAGAGAACGCAATCGATATTTTTCAGCTTTCTTTGTTATGTGATGCTCCTCGGCTCAGCCTCATTTGCCATCGCTTTATCTTGTCCAATTTTAAGTCGATTTCAACCTCTGATGCATGGAAAGTCATGAAAGTTAGCCATCCGGTGCTAGAAACCGAGCTACTTGAATCCGTAATTCTTGAGGAAGTAGTAAGTGTAGAAACTTTAACGATCTTATTCGTCTCTTTAAAAAGTCTTACTAAAGGAACAGAGAGTTTATTTGTATACAGAAGTCCAAACTATTTTCCTACCTATTTGCGAAAATACTTGAAACGTTCCCTCATGTGTGAGTTGGAATTAACTTCAGTCCCAGGGAATAGATTGCAAATTCATACTTATATGAATATATCCTTGTTTTTTGTCTGAATAGCCCGTTGTTTTTTGATTTCCCAGAAGCAAGACGAGCGGATGAAGAAGGCGAATGAGAAGGAAGTTTACGTCCAACTATACGAGGCAATGGAAGCGCTTGTTCACATATGTAGAGATGGTTGTCGAACTATTGGTCCACGTGACAAGACTTTGAGCGAAGACAAGGCGCCTTGTCAGTATGCAGCGTGCAAGGGGCTGGAAACGCTTATACGCCACTTTAGTGGATGTAAGATGCGAGGCCCCGGGGGCTGCATCCATTGCAAGAGAATGTGGCAACTTTTGGAATTGCATTCTTGGCTTTGCGCTAACTCGGATGCCTGCAGAGTTCCCCTTTGCGGGTGATAGCTCGTTTCTTTTCTTTCTTTTTTCCTATGAAAAAAAAAAATGTTATTTACATGTCTAACTTAATGATGTTGACTCTGTTATTGCAGGAACTTTAGGCAGAGGAGGGAAAAACAGACCAAGAAAGAAGATATCAGGTGGAGGATTTTGGTGAAGAAGGTTGTCAGATCTAGTAGTATTTCAGGAGCTCCATTTTTTTCTTTGGAATCAACACATTTGTAAAGAGTGGTTTCTTTTTGTCGAATAATTCTGTCTATAACTATGAAAAAATAATCATTTGTAGTTAGAACCAGAGAATGTTACATCATGTAAACTTTTAGTTCAGTCTGCACAAAAGCTAATTTTCTAGTGTTCTTTTTTTCTTCTTATCTATCTAATCCCAGTACTTTTGGTTAAGTCATGATACTACTAGTTAGAAGTTAGAACTAGTTCACATTTAGAAGCGCGCATGCAGAATATGTAAAAGAATTGCAACTAAGTAGAGTTTTCAAAGGCACAAGCAAATAATTGAAATTGTTAAATGTGTGGGGTACATATGAAGTTACATAGAATTGCATAAAAACAAAAGTAAGAAGAAGAAATAGGATTGCATGATGAATTCACAAATCTAAAATTCTTATTAGATTGAAGGATTAATTTGTCATGGATTCACAACTTCTACTTCATTCAAGGTCTCAAAGCGACTTCATGGTCTAAAACACGATGGTCGTTTCTAAAACTAGTGACATAAACTTGATGGATTTCTTAACATGATCTAAGGATCTTATATTCATGATTTTATTTGTAACTTTTTTTTATTAATTTCAAATCTACGGAATTGAAGAGGACTATAATAGATTAGTTGCATGCTTCTCGTCTAAACTAATTTCATAAAAAATTAATAGATATATAAGTCGCTATAATTTTATAATATTATTTGAAAAGTAAAAAGGACTTTTTTTTTTTTTTAATATATATCTTATACCCCGTTTTCCAACATAACACTTATTCTTTAAAACTTTGTAATACAATCTGACCTATTAGATATGAGCAAAGTATTGTCTAATCAATTTACTTTGGCCAAAAGTTGTTTTTACCCAAACATTAAGCTTAAATATAAGGGTTCATCACAATTTAAAACTGAATATCAATAAATATCCATCTTTTCCATATTTACCTCTAATTATGTCCACACTATTACTTCTGACTTGTAAGATTTATTTAACTCAATGAGATTAACGAGAAAAAGATGAAAGACATTTTCCCACTGGTTTAGCGAATCGGAAGTAAAGGCGTCTTCAACCATTGCAATACACACCGGTAATACTATGTTGCTTTTCTATTGCCCTTCAACTGTTTGGTGGTATTCTTCATAGAGGCATTTTCACAGTCACCACTTGTGCTAATTACATACTCACATTTTCAACGAATGCTTCAATCATAACCCAAGAGAAAGAAAGAACCCATGTTAATGAAATTGAATAACTTTCCTTATTGTGCACAAGAGAAAAAAAATATCATATATGTATAGTTAATGGACATAGACCGTTCACTTTCACCTATAGGCTATGGCTAATGTATTGTGCACAAGAAAACTTTATGCTTTTTTCGACGCTTAACTATAATCTGTTCAATATTCCACAACATCCCATCTGCTTATTTGAGTTCTTCTAGGCCAGCTGCCTTTGGATTCCAGCATTTCCACTGTTCCATAGCTTTGAGAGATGATGCAAAAACTGAGAGCAGGGGCTTTGTGTTTTGCTATGTTATCATCCTGCTCCATTGACGTTCCAAGGCAAAAATACATGTAAGTGGCTTGAACATGGCCCTCTTGCATATTACATGCTATCATCATCAGAGCTTCTATCATTCCGCACGTTATATCTATTGAGTACTGGCAATGATGCATTTGGGAGCATCCTGAATGATCTCCCGGCACCCATTGTCGTTCTATCATGCATCCTTCCTACATCTTTACAAACATTATCCAGTACAGAGAGAAAATCTCGTACGATCATGAAAATTCTGAATGGATGAGCCTCTTCTTTTGCAGCATCCCCATGGAAATATTGTGTTGCTTCTTTCACAAGGGATAGAGCTTTTCTTTCTTCAGCCTTAACTCTCGAGATTTCATCCGCAGCCTCTTTAAGAAACTCTCTCATTAGATCGAAAAAGTTGCCCTGCTGCCCCTGCATGCTTTGTTTCTCGTATTGCAAGACCATTTTCACTTTCTCAAGCCCCATCTCAAGTTTTGAGACGTAGCTACTCAATACGTCTGAGTCCATTCCAGCGGCTTTTTTCACGTTGCCAAGTTCTTTGCTTAATCCAGACACAACATGCAAGCCTTGCTTTTTAAATTCCTCTTCTTTAAATTTGAAGTTTGTGTTGTTTAGATTACTTTCGTATGAGACATCCGAACCTGCTCCTTCTGACCTGATGATTTCTTGGACCACAAAATGAAGTAAGGTTGTCTTACCATCAGTTCCTTTTACGTCTACTAATTTCAACAGTGTATCCAATTTGAAAGCCCTGGCATCTCCGCGATTGGTGCCATCGTTCATGCGGTTTCCTGTCCTAAGTACAGCTTCAAGTAGTTTAAGGAAAAGGCGACTGTTCTTCAATTCCTCACTGGCTTCCTGCATTGTGTAATGAACTACATATAAGAATTACTCGACTACTAGGAAATAGTTAGCTATATGATTGTTTTAGATACGCGTATCTGTTACATTTACCAAAGTTTGACTAGCATAGCAATACCAAAATGGAATGGTTGGTAGTACCTCAAGGGTTTCGAAAGACGTTCTCAAGTATTTTACTTCTGTGTCAAAGTTTGCTCTGTACAGCATTGCTTCCACTCTTTTAAAGGCAAATGGAACATCAAGTATTGCCTTCAGGAATCTTTCAGCTGAACCCAATTTAGAGCTTTCACCATTGTAATCTTTAAGTTTGATCTCCTCCTCCTTGGTTGGTGCCATCTTCACTAATGTCTCCAAAAGTTCTGGACCTAATCCCCCAGGATTTCCTGCAATACCAAATTGAACATTTTTAATTGTGTATACTGAGAACTTTGAAGTTCCCACTTTTGAAAACAATATTAGGCAAGGAATATGGGAGTTCTAAGAGACAATAGTGAATTCTGATCAACAAATTGACTCCAACATCTTCTTATGAACCAGTATTGAAATAAGAAGTGTATGCCGTATTTTCTTACTACACATCCATGTTATAGTATTTCGAGTATTATGCGATGGTTCTCTGTATTGAATTCTTTTTTTTTTTTTTGCTCGAATGCTGAACTAATCGTGAGTAAGTGAAATGGGCTTCGGTTTCCAAGTCTGAGGAAGAATTCATACTCATCATCTACAGAGAAATTTGTGGCAGCTTTTCTTATGCTGTCTGCTTCTGGTGTCTCCTACAGTATGCCATAATCCTAGATTGTCCCTGAACACGGAAATGATAGGATGATACCCAGTCCCTACGTGTGCAGAGGTTCCCAGTTCTGCTATGAACTCTAGCTATTCAATAATTTTTTCCTTTCTTTCTATTTGGTTTTGCTGCTGGGACTTTTATCATGGTCTAATTTGACATGGATCAGAAACTTGTTTTCCAAATTTCATATATTTGTATTGTTCTACCTACATTACAGAAGCTATAATTTAAGGAAGAAAATAGAGTGTTTTTAGTTCGGCAGTGAAGCTTCTGGTCATTGAACATTTAACATTTTGTTAATTTTCTTAGCTAATGAGTGAACCGGTGACAATTAACCTTGCTCTGAAAGGGTTGAACTCTGTTAGCTTTCGTGGATAATCTTTTGTTACTTGGGAACTGCTGTCTCACCTTATATATGAATGTCATTCAACTTTGACACTAAGACTCTGTTTTTAACCTATCATTAGTTCCCAACATAGGAGGCAAATGAAATCCAGTTTAAGAGCCTAATTCCATATTCTCTCTGATTCTGAACAAATCTAATCTGTCTTTTCTATGGCTCACCTAAGAATATATTGAGATTTGAGAAGGGGCTTTTACATTTTCTAGCCCATTCCATTGCCATACCTACTAAATTTATTAAACAACTGGGATCCACATTTGTATCTCTAAGAAATGGAACGATTGCATACCGTTTAAAAGTGCTTCAGAAACTTCTTCCTTTGTCACATTCAATGCCCGCAACAATATAGCAATATTTTGAGATTTCTTTGGATCTAGTACCCTGATCTCCTGATCTTCTCTTAAGGCAGACTTTTTAGTGCCTTCTTTGGGCACTGAATTTGCAGAGCTAAACCCAAATAGCGACTCCATTGCATCTTCATTCAACCTGTACATACATACATACATCATTTCATAAATCATAGTTTGTGCATTACCTTTAGATCCATATACAATTTATGCATTTTCGATTACTGGAAAGAGCTTGATTCCAGGTTGTCCCAAACGGTCGCTCGTTCTGAGGTCGCTCGTACTTTGTCCCAATGCAAAGGCTTCAATTTCGGTTTTGATCCATCCTTTTCATCAGAACCAGCCTTTTCCGATGAAGCACTTCTATTGACTGCGCTACCAGGACTTGCTTTAGGAGGTGAACTCTTTGATGGTGGCGTAATCACCGTTTTGGGAATCGATAAAGACGTTATTTTATCCAAAGCTCCAATCTTTCGTGATGTCGATGGTGGAGGAGGCGGTGGAGGTGGAGGGGGAGGTTGTGGGGGTGGAGGTGCAATTGGGATTTTAGTTATCTGCTGATCATCATTGGTAATTGATCGAAGCCTAGCCATATTTAGTGGAGGTGGAGGAGCTGAAAATTTAGCCCTTTTAGTAGCATACAGCAGCGTTTTGCTAGGCTGCAACGGTGGCAATGAAGAAGCTCCAGGTGGCGGAGGTGGTGGAGGAGAAGGTGGCACCGATTGCTTAATCGACGGTATAATTACTGGCTTTGTATCAGGTGGCGATGCTGTGATTCTAGATTTCGGCGAAGTTCTCTTTGAATGAGGAACACGATTATCTGTCCTGCTCTGATTCACCTGGCTAATTACATTGTTACTATAATAACCGTACCTGGAACTTGGCGACTCGTTGCTCATTGTCGAACCTTGCGGAGTGTAGAAGTTCGTGTCGTGGCTCTCGTCATCAGATGATGACATTGGCGGAGGCGAGTTTATCGCAGGAGGTGGTGGGGGCTTTGTTAATGGTGGCAATGGCTGAAGATCAGGACTTGGTCGATAACGATTGGATCTTTTACCCGAATTCAGTTTCCGGTAAGGCGAACCGGTAAAGGCGTTTGTCTCGTTCACTAAACTCGTTGCCGATGGCTCCACAGTTCCAATGTAAAGAAAATTGGATGGTGGCAATCTTGAATCCTCATTGTTTCTCAGTGAATTTTGCTTTTCGGATTCGTCCCGGTGTTTGGTACGGTGCTTATAGATGAAAAAAGCCAATGCCGACAGTACTGCAAGTGTTAGAACGGTTGATGTAATAGCAATTGCCAGTTTCTTAGTTGGCTGTGATTGGTTTTTATTAGCAACTGTATTGGCTGCTGTAGCTGGTGCAGGTGGGGAATTCTGCACCTGATCAGGTCCAGTTGGTAGTTCATGGAAAAAGGGCTGGTCTTGTTCCGGTGTATTAGTGCTAGCAGGTGGCGGTGGTGGTGGTGGTGGAGGTGGTGATGGAGTAAATGGGAACAGGGGTTGGTGCAGAATTCTCCTGTTATTCTCCTCACCATTTGTTGATGCAATAACCAATGACAAAATCAAGAAAATGGTGATGATATAATGAGGTTCTTTCATTTTGGTGTTGTAATATTCTGGGTAAGTTCTCTTATCTTCTTTTCTTTCATCTCTTGTCTTTCAGGTACTAAACTCTTTCTCTCTCAGTGGTCACCAAGATTGAAGAGAGAGAAAGTGGAGGGGAGAGAGAGAGAGAGAGGGAAAGTCTGTAAAGGAGAAGCTTCTCTGAGCTGCAAGATCTAGATGCTGTTACTTTTCTATTTTTTTTTAAATTCTTCAAATAAGTACCATTTTTTACTACAACAAATCCCGATTTATTCTTGTAATAATTAGATTTTGTTAAGGCACGTTATGTGGTATTTTATTTTTACTATTGAGGAATAGTATGGAATGTCACATGGCAGTGGAGAATGGAACTTTTTAAAAATTAATTGACAATGATGACCACGTAGTGCGGGGGTATAAAGGACCACGTTAGTGTACCTTTTTTGTCCAAAAGAAAATTGTAGTTTTATTTTGCCGTGTCGACTTTGCCGATTGGTGGTGGCCTGGTGGGCTTACACAAATACACTTTTTTTTTGGTGCCGTTATAGTTTTACAATATAATATTTGGGTAATTCCCAAGTGAAAGAAGTGAAAACTGTTTTTAATCACAAACAATTAAATCATATGAAATGATTTTATTACTTTTCTCCAGTTAGTGGCTGATTTGTTTCTTTGAGTGATTGCTATTTACTGGGACGAATTGATGTTCCAGTCATTTATGGCCTTTTATGTCAATATACGTGCCGTTTTTACTCTGGTTGATCGTGACGTGACAAAAGATATTAATTTTGCATCTATTAATTCTTGCTATTAAATTATGCATTTTCACGTCATTCGATCTTATTTGGGCGTTACTCTACTTTTCTTCGTATTTTTCTCCCAATGTTTCACGATCCACCGACTGATTGTGCAGCCTAATTTTTTTATGGGACAATCACACGTCCAAAAGCACATGCTTTTTAGCTTTTCTTTTGCTTTTTATTATTTATTTATCTTGTTTTGCTCGCGATGGGATTGATTTATGCCAGTGGAATAGAATTCTGAAAAGCACGTCGCTTTCCCTTTCTCACCTGTGGTAAATAATTCCTCTATCTAGCTATTGGCACGCCTTTATTAATAGACAAATGGTAGACGTGGAAGAATAATTAAGAATTTAATCCAACATAAGTATATTAATCTTTTCTTTTTGTATCACTATATATGTGAAATATGATCATCTTGTTTTTTATTTATCATGTAGTTTATAATTCGATTCATAGGGGAAGTTGCAACCGTCGGTGTTGATTGTAATATTTGCCATCCAGCTCTTTGATTCATATTTCACTTTGTAAATCAATTGTCTTTCAATTGTTAGAGTTAGTGTAAAGTGAGTTTTTATACTATGTAATTAGTTGCATGCATGAGACTATATATAGTCGTATCAGAAGTAGATGTGTAAGTAGATATAGTTAGGGTATTCTTCATCGAAATCACCGGCTATAAATTAATCCACCTCATGTTGATCTTAGGCTATTAATCGATTTGATTATCCCACTATATATGATGTTGACGTGTTCCATAAGTTGAGTATGCCTTTTAGAAGTAGCAGACGCGCATTTTATTGGTTCATGTGTGGTCAGTGTCATGATATAAAGGAATAAGATAAGTTCGGTGAACAAGAGGACAAACGATACTAGCCTCCTAACTTATTGATTTTTGTGTGATTTGCCTCTGAGGCATCTACCAACCGTTCATCTTGGATACGTGTTTGAGTTATCATCCGTTAAACTTGACATCACAGTGCAAATTGCACAAAAATCAATAGATTATTGGATATATCGCTCATTTTCATAACTTAGAAGGCAAAGTGCAACATACCCAATCTATCGGAGGTTTACTACGTTTAGCCCTATTCATTTATCAAATGCTATGTAACTTTGAGAGCGTATGGGGTGCAACAAGGTGCACCACATATTGCTCTCACATGCATGTTGAGCCCATACGTGTGGGACCCACATACAATGTGAGAGCAGGTTGTACAACCCCTACTGCACCACAGACACTCCCGCTAACTTTTAGAGAATTAACATTTTACTCTAACTTTAACGGTGGAGAAGAATTAATCATGCTTCGTTCTAAATGATTAAGCTTTAGCGTCGGTACAAGGCTGTTTGCTAATTATTCAGGTCTAAATGTCAAATCAGAACAGCAATTCTGCAATTGTCAGTTGCATATTTGCAGAATGACATATTCTTTTACTTACTTTTATTGTTACTGCTTAAGTGTTCCAAGTCAAAAAAGTATTAAACTTGAAAATGTCGGTAAAACGTCTTATTCGATAATTTTGTCTTAATTGCTACAGAAATTCCGTCACTTGTTTTAAGTACAGAAATTTCAAGGTGCCTAAAGGAAAATAGTTGTAAACTTTTGGAAATGGTATCAATTATTCAACCTTAGGCCATGTTTCATAGTTGGATTTTAGTGAGAGGCAACATGGAAAATGAAACTATTTGAAAAATGACAAAAGAAAGAAACTATTACTTGAAGAAAAATATGTTGTTGTATCATATACTTATATTACTATTAGAATATTGATTGATAAATACGATTCGTGTTGTATAATTGCTCATTATGCTACTAATGATAGATTATAATCTCGTTGATGGTTAATTAATTGTGAAGGAATGGTTTATTGTTCACCTGGTATTTGTAGAAAAAAAGTGTACAAAAGTTAAAATGTAATCAAATTCTTCAACAAAAATAAAACTCCACAAAGAGAAAAAAATGAACAAGCGCACATGTTCTGGTCTAGTCTTTTACTATAGTAGCTTGTACAGCAATTGGTGAGGATTTTGATTTTTATTTTAAAAAGCTTGATATTAAAACTCAGTTCTTATTGGCCAAGTTAGGCATCCCAACTTTAGATCAGTATTACTTACGGATCAAACGTGCCTTTCGTACAATAATAATGCACCTAAGATTCTTAACATCCCAGTGAAAGAAAAGGAAAAAATAAAATAAAATGAACCAAACCATCCTTTGTTTTAAAAGAATATATTCTTTACCATTTTATTAAGAATGGACCGGTAAATAGTTGTAAAAAGGTGGGTTGTCTATAGAAACAGTAATTTGTGTGTTATTTTATGACCTTGAAAATACTCTACTAACGGTGTCTAGATTTTTTTTTATTTTTTTTTTTGAAAGGAAACGGTGTCTAGATTTTAAGAAGACACTAACTATTATTTTTTCATTAAATTGCTCGTATTACTTTTTTTTATATAAAGAAGAAGATGATCGCCCCTTCGGAGATGTCATATTGCTATACTATGATAAAAGGACAATTTCCAGCCCACAAGACAAAACATGTCTTGTATTTGTCATTCATTATCCTCTCTCAAATAATTTGTAAGAACCAAAAGCTCAAAAAGCATATGGATCTATAATTTAGTGCAAAATGCATGTCGCGTGCGCAATGCTAAAAAAATGGCATATCAAGAAAACATCCAACTTGTCTAGTGGTTTCGTCTGGGCCGTTTGGGCAGTGTCCAACGCTGGTTTCTTCATGTAAAAATTAGTTAAAAAAATAGAATCAAAAGAAATATTTTAAACAAGAAATAATTGGAAAGCCTGAATAAAGATATTTGCTTAACCAAACTAAGTGGAGAACCATAATTGATGTATTCAACTTGACGTAATTCCCATTCGGTACCTATCTCAATTAGTTGAGATTACATGCATGCTTAGTTGTTTGTTTACAAGAAACGGATGTTGTCCAAGATCAACACAAAATTTCTATTTGTTTACGTCTTAATGCTCTTAAATTTCTCCAATTTTCCATATTTATTTGTGTTTTCATGTAACAATAGTTGGTTTTCTTTGCATGGAATGAAAGCTAAATTTCTTATACAAATTCTTCATTTTTGGGGGACGCTTTAGTACTATGTAAGAATTTAGATTTCTTTTATGTTCTTTTCATAATGTCTTATTCAAGGAAAAAAAATAACTTAGCTTATATACAGAAATCAAGGTTCATTACAAAGCAACGTGAAATAATCTCAACAGCACAACTTTTCTTATACTTAACATGTTTCTCAACCATATTATTTGGTGTACATGTACTGCCTAAAACACTCGTGAGGATAAATTAATTAAGTGAACTTTGTTATGTTGGTGGATTTTGTGGCTAAGGAATGACTATTATTTCTTGCTTAGATTGGGTGTATGATCAATCGGTCCCTAACGATTGGATCTGGGCTTGGGCCTCATACTATTTATTGGATTTGGTGTAGGTTTTTTTTTATCTTTAAGCAGGCCTTAGGTCCTAGCCCATCACCAACCGAAGCAAAATAAAGTTTGTTGGATTGTGAAGTTTGAGGTAATGTTCATCTATAATCGTATTTTATCGTCTTGAGGAAAGAATAAGGCTCATCTAAAAAAAGAAAAGGAAAATATAAGGCTATTGCAATTGAACCCAGCGCACATAGACGGCCCATTTTAATGAGGTTGATCGTCTTAAGAATAAATCAAAAAACCATGCAAATACGAGTGTAGCTTTCAACCTTTTTTATGGGCGAATTATTGTAGTTGAGTTTAATGATTGCTTTAACTTATTTTCTATAAATTCAATCATAGCGAGTTCACTTTTTTCAGTAAACATATATTTTCGATAGGCAGACATTTTTATTAGTTTGCACTTGATAATAGGTCATCCTTGTATAGCCTTTTAAAGAGTCTTGAATATTCTGTATATTATTTCACTCAAAGAATTACAAGAGTGCCTTGTGATATTTATAAAAGAAAAAGAATCTTTAAAACAAGGAAATGATATATGACGAGATATATACAAAATAAGAAAATATATAGACAAATATTCTACGAGGATTGTGTAGAATCCCTAATAAGTGATCTTTATGTTACTGAAAACCCATGGGTGATTACTAAGTGCTAATTGAATATCTAGACCTTATTGTTATTTTTTCCATTATGAGCTAATTAAGTTTAAAATTACAATTACAACCGAACGTGTAAATCGAATAAATATATGTATGCTTGAGGTCTAATATGTAGTGGACAAAATTGGACAAATCTCTTTTAATTTGATAGACTGAATACATGAGAACCAATTATTATTGTTGTTACAATATTCATGATATTATTTTAGATTTATAAAAGAAAATGAAAACAGAAGCATGTTACCTGATATTCCTTGCAACAATATCAAACGACATATCCTGATCAAATATTTTGTGCTGACTCGATAAAAGCAATCTTATGACTAGCATTAAATTTCTTTTAAAATTTAGACCACTTGCAGAACTAATTTTTTTGTCTGCCTTTCAAATTAAAATACAATTAGTGTCTGAGGTACCGTGACAAACTATAACACTTTTTGAGAAAATACTAACAAAGAGCCCTTATAGTTTTGGATAGTTACAAAGACATCCTCAAGAGTTCAAAAAATATTTTAGATAGACCTCTTACTTATACACATTTTTTGAAGTCTCACGCGTGGGTAATTATTCAATTAGTAGGAAGTTTTTTTTATAACTAGACAAAACTTCAAATGGTCTAGGTGTACTGATCCATA
Organism: Misopates orontium; assembly: GCA_946800315.1. NCBI lineage: Eukaryota > Viridiplantae > Streptophyta > Magnoliopsida > Lamiales > Plantaginaceae > Misopates > Misopates orontium. The sequence continues at coordinate 32,125,705 of OX326952.1, read as the reverse complement.
TAAACTAAAGTCAATCTCTTGGAGAGTGAGAAAGAAAGAACTTGTGAAAAAATAGAGTATAACTAGAATAAAATTCTATGTATTTGCTAACAGGAATCATTTCATTTATTATGACGAACTTGAAATTAAAATATTAAGTTTCGCATTAACTGAACCAAAGAGATTAGTATAACTTTATTAATCTTTTAGCAGAAATGTGATGATTGTTGTTGATCAATGCATGTGAATTGGGATTTTGCGTTCAATTCTACCTTTAATTAGAACACTGGCCATCATGATTACTGCTAGAACTTGACCGATTAACACAATCCCAGATGATCTTTGCAAGAATCTTTAAACATGTGCAACCGTAATCAAACATATTTTAAATGTAACACACCGCAAATTAAAACACTCACCAAGAAGAAAGAAAAAGGACAAACATCGAAAACAATATAACATGTAATCTCAATTATCTATGGTATGTTATATATATGAACTAGACATAAATCATATCTTAGAGACATTAATATTTAGTCTTTTAAACTTAATGTTGTTTTATACGACTTTCATTCACGTTTTATTCACGTTTTCTTCAATTGTTCTTGTACTTTATCATTTAGTTTAAAATTGAAAATTTCATGTGTTTTTAGGTCTTCCTTTCACGTAAGTGGACCATCACAAGTGATTTTCTTGTATATTTTCCTCGACGGGTGCCACGTCTAACTTGTAATATTTAACGAAATAGAATAAAAATAGATAATTACTGAAAAACTCGTTTAATTTTTTTTTAATAAAATAAATATTATTTCGTAAACTCATGAGGCTGGGGAACAATTGCCCTGAACAAGGAGTTGGGAGATGACAGGTGGAAGAGAAGGTAGTTTCAGTGAAACTGAAATATGCATTAAATTTGGTCAAAGTCCACATACTTGAGCAAACACTGGGACGTTGATTTTGACTTGTATCTTTCTTGAAGTGGACTCTTAACCAATAACCACAAGCTGGCAACGTTTCCTAATTTTGATCATAGAATCCTCCAAATTAATTGGCAATGTCCAATCTAATCTGGAATCTTGAACCATCACAACTGTACCAGATTCATGTCTCCCACCAAAAAAGTCTCTTCGAGTGTAATGGGATGTTTTCTTAAGAAAATAAAATGTAATACTATCGAATTTGTGTTTTTAAAAAATGCATAAAATAAGAACATGCATCACACTTAACTGGATATGTTACACACCAAACAAAGATATTAACCAAGTTAGATCGGCTACTAATTATCGGAGGGCTACAAGTTGACCAGCATCTTAATAGAACTATGAAGAAAAAATCTTTTATTTCAACAATAATTATGGCTCTAATCGGTCATTCCACATAGACAAATGACTCTTATGGTCAATGCCTACAGAGAGCTATATGCCTTTTACTCATTAAAAAATGAATACTAATGTTTTACAAGCAAAGCTGGTTAAATTACGTTTGTACCCTTTAAACTTAACATACCTACTAATAAAGATTAAATATTGTTTATGCATGCAATATTCAAGACATGGAATAAAAAGAAGCATGTAATATTGAAGGTATAGACTAATAAGAATTCACCAAAAAAATACGTACCCATAATTCATTTATACCCTACTATTCACCCGGTCCCTTAATTAGTTTAAAGTTGCGTATTTTGACATATGAAATAATAAGAACTATGTGTATCCATCTATTAAACAAAGAGTAATCTATGGGTTTTGATTGGGCTTCTCGGACTAATATATCCAAAACGACAGTGTTCTAGGCTGTTTATATCTTCAACAGATTTGGTTAAAAAAGAAATTACGTTTCTTACTATCAATTATAAAAATATCAAATTAAAATAAAAAGTGTATTTTAATTCAATTTGCATCAGAATCTACAAATTCCCAGCAGAATATCACAAAAAGTTAATATCAAAAAAACCTAATCCGACAAATTCTCATGACAGAATCTTTCACAAGATCTTGATGCATATTTTTTTTCAGAATAATACAAGAATTAATTAACAAATTGTTTTTTTTTTTTGCAGGCATGAATAGCATCCTGCAAAGATCCTCTGGATGCAAATAATGGGATATATAAAACTCGCACGGGTAAGTTAAAGCCGTGGAGAGTGGAGACTCGAGAATTTATTGGATTCTCTGGATTCTGCCCATTTTTTATTTATTTATTAGTTAAATGAAACTGCAAAATATTATGGGTGTTTGTTGAGCAGAAGAGAATATGGTCATACCAAAACTAATAAAGTATGAATTTTTATGGAATTTTGGTCACATTGGGAGGAGGGGTTTGTGGCATGGCATGTGAGGTACAAAGAACAAAGAAGAATTCTGGATAAGAGAAAAGGAATGTAGACACAATTTGCCCACTAGGTAAAAGAAGAAAACAAACATTTTTATGCAAACGCTTGATGAACTACGTGATGCAATCAATAGCCAAAATAGACTATTATCTTAAATTATAGACACAAACTTTCATATAATCACATCACAATTATGTATCTACATGTACCATCTCATAATATTACGGTTCCATTCCAATAAGTTTTCAGTGTCGAATAATTTGTCAATCTCTGTAAACGATAGATTTTATCAAATTTAATATCGTTATAATATAAATGTTCATTTCCCTAATCGCCCGACCAAATGCATTAAGATGCTACGATGAATTATGTACACGTGTTGTGTTGTAAATCTAACAGTAACGTAGATAAAGGCAAAACATTAGACACCTAAGAATTGGACTTTGGTTGCATAGAATGAGACTTCCACAACTTTTTTTCATTTTTATATTTTTAATTTGAGCAGTCAAAATTAAAATACCTCCATCACTTCAAGAACTGCCTAACTTCACCAGTCTATTAATGCGTATGTACATGATTTACAAAGAACTAATCACAAATAATATAATGGTCGAATTAAGCAAAAAGCCAGTTTATAAAGTAACTAGTCATGAGTGTGCCATGTGAGAACACCAACTGATGATACTGAATTATTATATTAAATTCTTATTACTCACTTAAACTTCATGAATCTTCGCACCCATATGTTATTTTTCTTTAATTAATTATAAATAATGGGAATAAATGATCTAATTTGTTCACTATCCCATTATTATGTGAAAGTAGTGAAAAAGATGGATGAGTCGTTTTCCTCTCGTTAAAAGACTCATTTTTTATTTTTCAAAAAGAAGATTTTGAGGGGGCAAGTAGTGTCAGCTTGGCGTGCTCAAAGCACAGTTTTGTTTATTGTATTTAGAGATAAAGTTGTGTGTGTGTGTGTGTGTCCTCATTGGCAATGAGCGCAAAAGTAGCCAACCCCACTTTACAGTTACGGCAGAATTACAGGGAAAAATATATATTATAATTAAAAAAAGTAGAGCTAATTTTTAAAACTTAAGAAACACTTTTTTGTCTATGTTACTTGCATTTTTGTGATAAAGAGGTCATTTTGATTCATGGTATAAAAAAGAAAAAGGGGTGGGGTGGGGCAAGTGGTGCTGTGCTGATTCTTAAAGGGATATATATATCATATGTGAGCTGAGCTTGGCTTTTTGTGAAAACATGGTGTTGCAGTGGTGGCTAACAAAGATTTAACGACAACTCATCTTTATAATGGTTTGTTTTTTTATATTTGAAGTTGATATTAAAGATTTTAATGGTGGTGGGGGATACTCTGTTTTGTTTTTGTTCCTCAAAGTCATTTGAAGTACTTGTAGTGCTCTTACACTGTATCTGCACGTTTTTTGTCCCCTCTTTTTTGCCCCATTCGGTATTGTTTCTTTGTACGGGAGTTTTATTCGATTATTACCTTGATATACAGGGATTTTGGGACACTTCAGTGGAATACAGAGATTAAAGTTTCTATCTTTTTTTCTTATTCTCCACATTTTTGTTGGCCTTTGAGTTCTTGGTGCTTCTGGGGTTGGAAATTAGAATATATTTGACGGTAAAGATTTAATCTTTATGGTGTTTTTGTGGTGTGATGTGACTTTTGTGATAGTGTATCATGTTTCTGCATCTGGGTTGTGCTTAGTTTGTTGGTAATGTAAATCTTTGACCATGAAATGTAGCTATTTTTTTAAAATGAAAAAATGGGTTCTTGATATTCTTATTATTAGCTGGTTGCTACTATTTATGTTGGTTATTGGTTATCACGTGGTGTGTTGGTATTGATGCATTCTGTTTCTATTACACTGCCATTTTAAGACAACTATTTTGGTTGTGGTGATGGCTTGTGTTGATAAGTGTAGACATATTTTCGGTATATTCCAAATTGGTGATGTTTGTTGTCTGTGATTTTGGTGGTGCTCTTCCACTGATACCGAGATTGTGTTTGCTTTGAACAGGTCTTCCCAACTTCATTGGCTATAGAAATTTGTTGAGGAATGTGGATTCTTGGGGTTGATTCCTGATAAGAGACCCGAGATTTTATGCTGTACTTTTCATATTATTAACAGTTGGGTCGATAAACTAATACTTAATGACAAAAGAGGGTGAGTCGGTAGAGATTAGTATTAAGCTTCTTTTGTGGGGTTAAAAATTTGTTGGGTGCTCTCTTCTGGGCTAGGCTAAAATTTGGCATATCCTTCTCTCTGAGTCTCCTCTCCCCTTCAAAAGATCAGTATCCTTAGCATTTCGCCGTTGCTAACGTCTCGTGCCTCATTGCTTCTTTGCCTTGTCTCTTCTTTCGAGTCCTAAAACCGTTGTGTGTTAGGTATTCGATCCAAACTTCACTTTCAGGGCTTTCTTCTCCTCTCGTAATTAGTTTCTGAACTTTGTTTTGAGGGTATCAAGTGCTGGAACTGGGATTGTAGTGATTTAGCTGTCACAGGAGTGGAAACGTGAGATCGGGGGTGAGAAAACATTTGCCTGCCAAGATGAAGTTTATGAAGCTCGGGTCCAAGCCCGATCAGTTTCAGACTGATGGGGAGACAACCAGGTTAGCTTTAAGCATATATCTGTCTTCAAGTTCTTGTAATATTCTCTAACTGTTTGAAGTGAACCAGATGTCCTTTCCATTTAGTTCTGATTGTAACAGCTCGTTTTTTGGCCTTGCTTTATTATGAATTCTCTGTTTAAGTATCTTACGCATGAATATGGATACAGCCCACTAATTAATGTTCTCCAAGTTGCTTAGAAATGGTGGATATAGGATTGCAATGCGATTGAGCAGTATTCGCAATCTCTGTTTGTTAAAGGGTACTGCTTGAGATCCATTTACTGAAAGCTGGTCAATATAAACAGAAGTAGCTTGGTGGTAGCAGTTTTAACAGTTATACATGTAAGAATGATGAATAAATGTGTGAAGGATTATGGCCTCTAACGGGAGTGAGATTCATTTTTTAAGCAATAAAATGACTATCTTTTGATAGGATTGGAATCTCATCTTTTGCCTTAATGTCTGCAAGCTTGCTCCTTTTTCTACATCAAATATTCATACAGAAAGACGGTTTGATAAAGTTTACTAGAAATCTGACTGTTAGTAACATTAATAATTTCAGGTATGTTGCGACAGAGTTGGCAAATGACATGGTCGTCAATGTTGGAGACGTCAAGTTTTACCTCCACAAGGTATAATTTAGGCCTAACAAATTCTTCTTAGTCAAAAATTCAGTTGGTAGGCTGTATTAACTTTGACATGAGTGTTTTTCCATTTACCAACAACTCTTCATCTCATTGCAGTTTCCTCTTCTCTCCAAGAGTTCTCACCTTCAAAAACTTGTCGCCTGCACAAGTGATGATACCAGTGATGAAATTGACATTCACGACATTCCTGGCGGACCTGCTGCTTTCGAAATATGCGCTAAATTCTGTTACGGCATGGTCGTAACACTCAATGCCTATAATGTTGTAGCAGCGCGTTGTGCAGCAGAGTACCTAGAAATGTATGAAACTGTCGAGAAAGGAAACCTCATATACAAGATCGACGTCTTTCTTACATCAAGCATCTTCCGGAGCTGGAAAGACTCCATAATCGTACTTCAGACAACAAAGTCTCTTCTTCCATTATCAGAGGAATTAAAAGTTGTCAGCCACTGCCTAGATTCTATTGCCACTAGAGCTTCTATTGACCCTTCAAAAGTTGACTGGTCGTATACTTACAATCGTAAAAAGCTAGAATCTGTGAGAGGAAACGACCCACTTTGGAATGCTTTGCAGAAGCAGCAGAATGTGCCGAAAGATTGGTGGGTGGAAGATATTTGCGAACTTCAAATAGATTTATATAAACGTGTTATTACGACAATAAGAGCGAAAGGTAGAATGCCTGCTGATGTTATAGGAGAATCATTGAAAGCCTATGCTTTTAGAAGGCTCCCAGGTTTGAGCAAAGGTACTATTCAAGGAAATGATCTTTTGAAGTACCGTTACTTGGCTGATACAATAATATCGTTGCTCCCGTCGGAAAAAAAATGTGTGCCATGTAGCTTTTTGCTCAAGTTATTACAAGTATCGATGATGTTGGACTGTGGACAGACAGGAAGAAGGGCTCTTATGCACAAAGTTGGACAGCAGCTTGAGGAAGCAACCGTTGCTGATCTTTTGATACGTTCTCCAACGGGTGAAACAACGTTGTGCAATATAGATATAGTGCATGATTTGGTTGAGCAGTTTGTTATGCAAGAACATAGTGCCCAGACAGACTGTCCTGATGATTCTGAGTTCCAGGAGATGTGTGCAGGATTCAACTCCGATGAGTCGAAGGCTAAGGTTGCTAGATTAGTTGATGGTTATCTTGCAGAAGCAGCTAGAGATTTTGGTTTACCTTTGTCCAAATTTGTCGAACTAGCTGAAATGGTTTCTAGTTTTCCGAGATCAACCCACGATGGAATATACCGTGCCATCGACATGTACCTCAAGGTTTGTTTTGGTATTTCTATTTAGTTGTTTCTTCATCTTTTTTTCTTGTTTTTTCATGTAATATTGAATTGTCGCTCATCCAAAAGCTTAAGCTTGTGGACCATTTGTAACTGTTTTGTATTAACTCTTCAATGTGCCTTCTCATGAACTCGCTGTAATCTTTATATTAAGCATGACATGTGAAAGTATTATGATAAATGAGTGGTGTTAGGATTTGAACACAAAACTTCTTTATGGTCCAATTCTAATGCTTAAGCTTCAGATGATGCGATAATTAAATACATTACTGTCAGTTTCCTGGTATTTTTTGTGGCTGATCATTTTCTCTTTACAGGAACACTCTGGGCTCACCAAGAGCGAGAAAAAGAGAATTTGCCGGTTAATGGATTGCAAGAAGCTCTCACCTGTCGCATGTGCACATGCCGTGCAAAACGAGCGGCTTCCCATGCGGATAGTTGTGCAGGTTCTCTTCTTCGAGCAAAGCCGAGCAGCTGGTGGTGGTAGCTCACCCAACGTTCCCGGCTCTCTAAAGCCTTTAATACCAGGGGGATCTTACGGGAGCTCAAGGTCTGGGACTACTAATACAGAAGAAGATTGGGATGGAGATCAGACGTCCGAGGAAATTAAGGCATTGAAGGGAGAGATAGCTTCTCTAAGATTGAGACAAGGAGGCGGTGTGAATGATGCAAAAGCAAAGAAAGTGAAGGTCTTTTCGCGGCTGTGGTCGAAAAAAGAAAAACAAGGGGAGAATAGTAGCTCGGATGCGTCTGAGAGCTCGGCTTCGACCAGTGCAGAAGATAATAGATCAACCCCTTCAAGAACTAGGAGACAATTGTCATCTTGATTTAAGGTAGTTAGGTGCAGAGAGAAACTGGTTGGTAACTTTTGTGTTGTAAAACTTTTATCTCTGATGAAGTTCACTGAAGGGTGTTAGAAAAAGATGGTTATGGCCTATGGGGGAATATAATGTTTTTGCTGCGGTCTTTGTTTGGATTTTGTACTCCCCAAAGAGATATGTAGGTTTAGTTATGCTTTGAAATTTGAACTTTTTATGTTAAGATGTGGTTCTGCAAGACTTTTCCCTACAGTTTAAGTTTCTGCTGCTGTAAAACTAAAAGTTGAATGTTTTATAAATCATGCTAATTACAAATTATTACAGTAATAGGTGTAAAGTACACCAAAAACTTTTGCTAAGATAGATGATTACTTTGCAAAATAATGGAAATGCATTATTATATAGGATTATACATGATAAGTTCCACACTCTGCTAATAGCTTTTTGTGAGATGGACCAAAACTTCTAAATATTCCCTTGAAAAACTTTATGAATATGAAATGTAGAAGTATTTTCACTTGTTTATATGTCATCAAAAATCTCGAAATTATGAAAAAGTTTCCAATATATAGTGAATTTGAACTTACACTAAAATCGATACTCTGATTTAGTTATCTTCTCTTTCTGTCTCTGGTTTCATTCCAATCAGAAGAATAATATCTCAAATTAATGGCTCAATTTAATATTAAACTTGCTGTATGTCTAAATTGAGCTTAAATCACACAGGACTCACAATTAAATCCTATCATTGTAATTTTCTGAAGTTGGAAATTTGCATAAGCAGAGTAATATCTCATAAAAATCCCAAGAATAAATTAACATTAAATGGTTCTATGAATTTTTAATTCATGGGCCCTGTTGGGCCTTGATGATTTTCGGGGCTTCACTAACTAATAGATAGATTAACCAATGTGTAAAATATGAAAAATGTATCCAATGATTAGAATAAAAGTAAATTCATGTTGGGAATATTATCACTTCCTTGAGTCCAGAACATGTTATGGGCTAAAGCCCAACAAATCAAGCACTGTATTACGTACTGTGGGCTGTCAATAAATATTTAAGAGTTGCACATTTTAATTGCATAGAGATTAAAAAATTCATGAGTAATTATTTTACATGACCACTGCATAATAATATTCATCTATTTTAATAGATGTTTGAAATAGAGATTTGATACTTACTATCCTATATTAAGGACTTATTACAGTTTTAATTGTTGGCCGACGGTATTGCCAGAACGAGAATTGTTGGAACCACAGCGAATTTCTGAAAAATCTCTAATTTACCCTTCTTAATTAAGGAATATAAAAATCTCATTTTCTATATTTTATAATCATTTAAAATGGATACAATTGTATAATAATACTTTTTCTTGTTTTACACTTTGCTTTAAATTGTATGACTTGTTATATATAGCGGTTGCCCATAATATAGTCCAATTTAATCTTTTCCTGCAATAGACAAATTAGAAGAGATCATAAAGTATTTTTACAATTGTTTTTCTTTGTAAATTCGGTTTGTTCTCATAAGATGTCTGTCGAGTTTGCATAAAATGATTTTACCCACTAAGGATTATGTAGCTACATCGTCTGCACACGTTTCTTAGCACAATAAGTCATTAGATTGTAGTAACTTGACTAAAGGTACCAAATAATTAACGATCTTGTCTTAATCATACATTATCTAAAATAACCAAATAATTACTTCAAAGATAGGGTATAAAATAATGTAATAATGTTTCATCTTTAAATTTTTAGGTATGAACCTTATTTAAACCCCACCATTATTTACTATATAATGGGGGACACACAACTAAGTAGCAACTAGCCACCAATTTTGACTATGAAGTCAACCGTTCCAGTGTCAATTTCGTATCAAATTTCCTCGTACCTAAACCATGTTACAGTGTACAATCCATTTGCCCGAGTCAACCGAAGAGAAGAAATTATCATTTTATAATTCTAAACTTTTATGACTGCCTTACTTATACTTACCTTATCTCGTGATCTGATAGTTAGGCCCATAATTTGCAATAATGTAATTGGGTTAATGTAGTTAGGCTATAGGATTAGAATTTAGAACTAATTAATGGACGGTAACATGGTCAAAACTTGCCTAACCCAACTAAAATAGCTACAATGATGTTCAAATTACAAGAAAGTTTGTGGGATTACCGAGTTAAGAAATACTAAATTTATCTTAATTGTAGTTACTGAAGTCAATAATGCAGTTGATTTGCTGAATTAGCGCAAAAAATGAAGATTGTATAAGCATAGATTAGGAGCAAAAGTAGTTTAAAAAGTTTGTGCACTGAGCTCAAAGCTCTATAATACACCGCCGGGGAATTCTTTTATCAGAATTGCCATCAAAATTCAAAATATTACTGCTTCGGAATGAGTGTTTTGAACTCAGTATATTGAGAAAAATTATAAAGTTCTATATTTTATAATTAAAAGAGAACACTTGTATGGGTATAGTTGACATGTTCTAGTCCATATAATTCCTATCAAATTATGATATGTTCCAAGAGAAATCAAGTTTGTAGAGAGAGTGTATTAATACTTTTCTGTACTTCTCAATACGCAACCTCGTGTTCTATGCTGTATTTTTTTTTGTAACGCCTAACACGTGACTTTTTTTTTTTAAGTGGATGATAGTTGGATTCGAGCTTTAGACCTCTTTATGTTTGGACTCTCATACCATATTTTTATTATCTTTCATTTTAAAGTATGAGCTTTGTAGAGAGAGCTTATGTATTTTTATTTTTTATATATTTTCTGACACGTCCAAATACTTAATTTAATAAATTATGTTAATTTCATGACCATCAAAACCGAGACTTCAGGGTAGGGATTTCTCCAAATCTTTAAAGTTAACTCGTGATGTTTATTCTATTTCTTATATTTTTAAAAGACCAGATAAATTCTAGGATAAATTACAATGTTTCACTGCATTATACAACCACCATCAAATTTAACGTGTAAAGCATGCACGAACATTAACTAAAATGAAGAAAAAAGTTTAAAAGATTAAAATTTGGACTACGTTCTTACTTCTTACCTTTACATCTTTAAAATTGTTTTGATGGACTAAAACGGTTTAAATATATTCAAATTCTAAACTTATTTGTGCCTCACATTGTTTCAGTTATCTTTTTCTTAAAAGTCCTTTCATATGTGACCTTATTAGGTCACTATTATAATATATTCTTTTATTTTAATAGAGTATAGTCATAATTTGACATACCAGTAGTAGTGTCATCCTCGTCATAAAATTTTCATGTCATAGTATCCCTTTCTAGATATTTTATCTGTCCATATATACTCAACCACATACCATCGTTTGATCAGCGTAATTTTTAGCCTAAAAAAGAATGTAATTCTCAAACCTTCTTATCCTTGACTCCATTCCGTAATCCATGATTTAATTTGCCTCCCACGTACTAAGTTGCACTAACCTATCAAAAATAGTAAAGTGCTGCGGTGTGTTTAGACATCTCAACTCTAGTTGGTAAAAATATATAAAAAATAATGTTTAATATATCTATTCTGTTCAGTTCTTAAATGAGACCACAATTCGATATAATATCAAAGCTTGGGTTATAAAAGAGATTATATTCTTAAATTTCACTGCCACTCATCAATCAAAAACTGTCATGTGTTACAGAAGAATTTGCAACATGTTCAAAAAATATTAAATATCTAATCTTTCTATGAGTTTGAGTTTTTAAATGAAATAACAACTCAACAAATCTTAAGTACTATATTGTAGCGCTATATGTGTGTCACGGGTAGTTTTACATTACAAATGATAAAAGATATGCATGTAATTACTCTATTATTATTTGCCACCACATGTACTAGTGTTCCATTATACATGAGATACATATATGGTGACTCTTATCTCAGCTGACATAATAATTAGACGTTTAGATAATATAATGTGTTATTTTAATTTGGGTAATAATTAAACCACTAAGAAGCTGCAATTTGGCAGCTGAAAAACAAGAAAAAAAATTACCCAGTGGGCAACTCAACTCGGAACTGGGAACTAGGCAAGAGTGCACTCACACTTGTCGGCAACCTAATTATATTATCATCCCACCATTAAAACAAAAACTCTCGAGAATATATAATCATGCCACTTTGCGTTCACATTTATTTCTCCCTTCAACTATTCCATCATGATGCAAATCACACTATTCTTTTCTGCATCGTTTTTCTTATCAATTACCTCGCCAACCCCCCAACCCACTAAACAGACCTCCCTTATAACGTGGCTGCTTAATCTTTTTTTTTTTCGGGGGGGGGTTAAAAAAGAAGATATGTACTTTTCAAAAAGTATAATAAAGTAAAAATCTTTTTACTAAACAAAATTCCAAATTCACTCTCATCCTTTTCGAGTAAATTCTGCTACTCTGGTATAAAATGAAATCGTTTGACACTTATTAAATAAACATGAGACTTTTTAGTTTATTTTTTTCAAATATTTTTTTGGCATATTAAACGTATTACATAAGGGTATTTGTCAAAATCCTACTTGTAATGAAGAGTTGCACGTCACCATGAGTCTTATGCAATTTTTCTTTGATATTATGAAAATCCATAGGTATTATACTCGCAATGCACGTTAAGTATACTTGCAATGAGTAATTTAATTATGAATTTTCTTGATTATATATATGTATATGATATCAAATTTACTTAATGTGTAACATACACACAGTTTATCGACGTAATGTTATTTGCGGAACAATACTCCAAATTTCTTTGAAAGGAAAAATTACTAGATGCAGCGCTTAATGATAACATGGTACAATCTGTAGTGGAGATAAAACATAATTCATAAATAATATGGTATTAACTTCTCTATACCTCATCCCAATCATGCATTTACACTAATAACCAACTTGTTGTTTCACCTCATTGTACAACTATTGCACCTAATAATCTCTCATTTGAAAGATCACAAAGTATAATTTCTTCGATTGCTGCGACACCACGTTAAATCCTCCCCACCTCGTCTGAATGGACAATCCCGGACCTGATTCCAAAACAAAAAATAGAAATAAAAGAAGAATAATCAAAGCTCTATATACAGTTGGGTTATTAAGAATTGACGAATAAATGACAATTTTCATTCGTCACCAACTTTGGTAGCAAACTTAGTATCTATATTTTTCACTAAATACAAAAGCATATCCTAAGAGAAGAAAGTCTCCAACATTACGAAACAAGAAAAATAAGAGGTCGTCAGTCGTAATCAAACATTATGGTATTGCACATAATTGTACTCTATTCCATGCAATTTCTCAAGGGCCCCCCGCATTTGTAGTTCTTTTTTTGTCCGACTGCAAAAAATAAAAAATCAGGCTTCCCTACTTTGTACCCGCCCCTGGTTTCTCTCCAGTTTTTGTCACCATCAAAGAATGTACTAGCACTTTTTTTTCAGCCCCACCACCCTGGAAGAATTGTGCCAGGGAAAAATTAATGTTTAAGGTTATAATAAGAAAGTGTTTCATAACGTTCTTGTAAAACTAAAATTACCTAAAAAATAAGGGTAGCGTAATTGGTTAAAAAAATAGAATTCTTCGTCTTGATTCTCCAATGGGATCTGAAAGCCATAAAGTTTTGAAAAGATGTCTTTCTCTTCCGTACAAATTCTCAAAATTTTGGGAGGGTTTGTATGTATTATTTGTATTTCAATGATTGTGTAATTATACTAAACATCACAGGAAATAAATGTAAGTATCTCCACGCACTAAGGATGTACAATCAGTTCATCAAAATGTGCCTGCGTGTCATTGACTCATTTATAACGATATGTCACTCTAGAGAATATTTAAGAAAAAGATAGTCAGTCATAAGATAACAAAAATCCCACACATCACATGAAAAATAAAAACTCTATTACTGATCTCATCGACCGATCTTAAGAAAAGCCCATCCATTTACAAACAAGAAAAGGAGAGGGATATTCCCCTTTTACAACAATAATAGTACCTACTAAACAACAAAAGTTGACACTGATGATCCACACTTCTTCTCATTCCTTCTATTCCTCTCCACTATTTCTTAAAAAAGCTAATTAAAGTTAAAAATAATGACACAAAAACAAAAACACTAAAAAGGCTTTTCTTTTTTTGCATTTTGGACATAGTCTCAATTAAAAAACAAACAACAACTACAAGTTAGAACTCTCTGGGATCAACAAAAATAGACAGACCAGGTGGTGACTTAGTCCAGTCACCTACAGACCCGTCACTGTAGTCTTCCCCTAACCGCTTAATACACCACAAATCCTCGGCGCACGATAAGCTTTTCCAGTGCGGAATCCCTAACCTGAGCGGCTCGCGACTTGCCACCTCAGTCGCCACCACTCCGCACCCACGTTCCTTAGCCAAGTTATGGGCCAACTTACACAAGGCCTTAGTGTACTTAACCGAGTCTGGGCCTTCACCGCCAAGCCCATACAGAAAATGAAACCCAAATGGGCTGAAAACTTCGGGCACCGAGGGTATGTTAAGCCACGGCAAGGCCCGGTCCATTACGCGGGTCGTTTTGGCGAGCGACCTCCTCACGCGCGAGGCGCCGCGTACCTCTAATCTCATCACGTCCTTACAGTTCCAAATGCTGAGCACGGCCCACGACTCGGGTGGGCACGTGAGGAACACGTGCATGCCTGGCCACGAAACGGCGTCGTATGACCCCTTAGGTACGGCCAAAAACGTGCCGAGGTTGAGTTTGTTGGTCAACACTGAGTCAATGTCGCGTGGGAAAAATTCTGTGGTGGAAAATCGGATTCGGTAGAGTGACTCAGCTTGGGCCGGGTCGAGTTTGATAATGTTGACCCGTTTACTGGGTTTGACCCGGTGAGCAAATACGGGTTGGACTAAAATGGATGGGGTGCGGAACTTGGAGTATCCACATTTTTGAGTGAAGAGTTTGACGGATGCTAGGTTGTCATTTTCAGTGGCCATGTAGGAATACTCAGCGCCATTTTCGCCGAACCATTGTTCCATCCTGCGTACTAGTTGAAGTCCAATTCCCATTCTTCTGTAAAATGTCAATAAGAGTAAATAATTAGTTAGGTAAATAATTTTAAAGAAAATTTAATGATGTGAAAATTTCTGAAAGTGCATGGTTGTTACAATTACACATTACAATTAATTAAAAAAAATGAGTTTAAAATGGTTTATACAAAGTCCAAAACATAAATATTTCAAATACTACTAAAAATGTTTCAAATGAAAAAGAAATCAGGAAAATAGTTTTCACAAAATGGCATGAACACAAAATTTATCTCTAACTTACATTCTTCTATAAACTGCAACAATAACGTGTTAGTTTAGTTTCTTACTTTAAAACGTGTTTCAATACTTTTCGTGAAAACGTTACAGACTCTAATTCACGATAAAAACACGTAAAAACGGACCAATTTAAGAAAGTGTGACAAACATAGAAGAAAAGTGCTTTATATTACAGCAAGTAACATAAATAGTGTGAACATAGGTACAAAAATACGAAAATGGGTAGTAATAATTAGATAGTCATAAGTAAAGTCTCCATTTTTAGTAAGCAAATATGACAAGAATTTGTACCGATGAGAAGGCGAGACTCGGAGGCCTAATACATAGGCAAGTTTGGTGTAGACAGGCTGCGATTTGTTTGAATCATTATTTCCATTATTAATATTTCTAGAGAGCTTAACTCCACACGTAACGGTTTTTATGCAACCTCTGATCATGCCCACTATCTCTCTCCTTTCTTTATCAACTCCGCCTCCCATCACCACCATCTCAGCCACCTGAAAAAAATATTATTCGATTCCAACACCTTATTAGCATTTATCAATAAACAATACTAATAACACGAGAATTTCTCAATTTTTGTGGCAAAGATAGCACTCTTACGATTTTGATGCCTTAACTTAGCTTTCCCACCATGTTTGTCACGTGACAAACTTTGACAATAAAATCAAATATTCCAACTTAAAACTCCACAGTTTGATGAAAAAGCCAAGTTAAGACACGAAACATAAAAGGCGCTAACTTGAGACACCAAAATCATAAAGTGTCGACTTTGAACATTAAAATGAATTGGATATTATATCAGCAAAAAAATAAGTTAACATAATAATAATGGTGTAATAACATAAGTATGTAACTAACCAGCATGAGGTAAATTGGAGAATGGCGGACCCTGCAAATGGGGTCACCTAATAGGTCGGTATACAATGAAAGTTTGCCACTAGGACCAACTTCGCATCTGTTCTCCACTTCCTCAACCGCAGCACAATCTTTTTTATCATCGTACTCACGAACCACCACAACCGCAACTACGCCACCGTGCACCACCATTATGTATTTAAACGTTTTAAAAAATATTGTTATTATTAGTGATAATAAACCGATATGGGATAAAGATTGTGAAAGTTGACACGATTTGATGGTGAGTAATGAGGGGGTTTATATAGGTGGGGTGTGAGGCTAACTGGCTAAATTCGCAGCTTTTTCAAGACCGCGAAATTATAGGTCCTATAATAATAACGTGTATACGAAGAAAATCTTATCGAAATTTGTGATAGACAAAAAATAAAATCATAATAAGCTAAAAGAGGGGCTAGAGAAAGAATTCAGCTCGAGAAAAATAGGAAGAACTAAAAAAGGGGCCGTTAAAGCTTTTGTGCTGCTCATGCTTTCAGGCTAGTTAGTAGTGCAAAAGTTAGGATGAGATTTTCATCATTTCAGTTTTTTTTTTTGA
Organism: Misopates orontium; assembly: GCA_946800315.1. Lineage (NCBI taxonomy): Eukaryota > Viridiplantae > Streptophyta > Magnoliopsida > Lamiales > Plantaginaceae > Misopates > Misopates orontium. The sequence goes on along the minus strand of OX326952.1, from coordinate 32,109,237 downwards.
TACGGCGGTTAGTGCTCCATTTGGTGCTCGTTTTATACTTGAATCTTTTTTAAAAAAGTGCCCATAAATTTAAGGAAAAAAGAAGAATATATAATATATTATTTTTTAATTAGTGATGTAACACTCTACAATTATTGCATATAGTCCAAAAAACAATAACTGAAATCTTTTAGATATTTCAGAAACATCCAATGTTAAACAAACCCCCACGAATTTCTTCTTTTTTTGTAACACTTTATGTGTTATTTATTGTTATTTTTGTAAAGTTTTTGGGAAAAGTCTGTTTCGATTCTTTTTCCACGTCCCTTCGGCTCTCTTAATCCAGGAAGTGGTAATGATAATAATAATAATAGTTGTTATTTAGTATTAATTAATATATTTAATGATAAAAAGGTTAGAAGAAGAAATGGCGGCCGTGTGGCTGCGCAGTCTTGTTCCACTGTTAATCTCTCTCTCTCTCTCTCTCTGATTTTAATTTTTAATCATTTATTTTGGTTTACCATCATGACACCATTGGCAATGATTACCACTCTTTTTTCCATTCTCACGTAAACATAAACTCTTTCTATTCCAGATATACATACATGTATATCATTACTATATATGTAACAGCCGTATTTGGTTTAAATGCGTAATAAATAGTTACATCCATTTCATGTACTGATGTACATACATACCACATTTTGTTCTGGTTTGTGCACACGTACTTGCTATATATGAACAATTGTGACTTTACATTTAATTTTAAAAAAATGCTTACTATAGTGTCTGATGAAATATCAGAATGATGACATTATTTTGAATTTGCAACATTTCGCTAAACGGGAAAATGAACAAAAACAAAACTATATCTAGTGACCATATGATGGTAAGACTGTTCAAGAATATTCTTAATTATATAATGTAACACTGAATGCAAAGTATATTTCATCTTCTCTTACGATCAAGCATGGCCAGGCAATATACTATGTTCATTTCTATTTAGATATAAAATGACGAAAGATCAGCTTAGTCAAGTATCACTCTTTGACAATTACTTCCAAAATAATCGTACATATATGGGTCAAAGTTTTCGTTTCGATTGTATGTTTCGATCGGTGTGCTGAATATCAAAAACTTTTTGCAATGTTTTGAAATTTTTTCGATATGTTTCGAAAAATTCTTAAATATTGTTGATGCATATATGTAAAATACTTCATGTTTTGTTTTCATAGAATTAAAATGAAACGTTTCGGTACGTTTTGTGAAGAAAAAATAAAGAAACTATGATCCATGCGTGCATATATCTGTCCCAGCCAGCTATAAGTCAAAAATTTTAAATGTTCTCTCCGAAAATGCTAAAATGTTTTAATTTACTTAGTGAAAATGGAATATAAAAGTGTTTTTCAAGCTATAAGTAATTCTTTAATAAGACATGTCAAAAAACTTCAGATAATTACAAAACGTTAATTTTTAATCTTTCTGGACTGAAATCAGAAATGTTACTACATGTCGCAGCTGATGTGACGATCAACCTAAACTTCCAAAAGTTCAAAAGAAAAATTACGTCTAAAGACTCGACAAAAATGCCTAAAGCAGTGATAATACTTGAAATAAGAATGAATTAAGCATAGCAGTTTGCATAACTTGGTTAACGTTTAGCATGTAAATTTTCAACTCGGTCTAAGATGATGGAATCGCGTACATTTAATTACTTTAAGTGAGGCGACAATAATTATCCCTAATTTTAGAATCTATAGGGGAAAAAGGGGGAATTAGAATATCCGAAGGAGAATGAATAACAACTTAAAAGTGATGTGTGGCTAAATATCCACCGTTGATCAAAACCTGCAAAAGCGGCTTTACTTTTTATGTTATCAGCTACGTTGCTCTATGTCAAAGACTCTAAAGTATCTATCCCCAAAGTAGTAATGAAAGTGAATCATAAAAGATTCACATAATTGTAGGTCGCATAGGTTTTTCGTTCATCGTCACTGTCATTATCTTCATAAGTAGAGCAAGGTCAAGATTTTTGAGTTTCACGAGGTTGCACGAACCAAATGGAGGGACTATAATTCTCCGTTGTGGTTAATGTTTTCTGTACTAGTATCAAAATTTTAAATTGTAATTTTTATTAGATAAAGGTTCATGTGTCGTATTTTGAATATGAGACTTGGATAAATCTAATTAGTGTAGTATTTTGAGTGTTATCTCGAACAAAACTGAAGTAGGATAATTAGAAAATGTAATTTAATTTGATGGGGAATATTTGTTTTGTGACAAAGATACCCGCATCACTTGAAATAGCTATTGAGTCATGATCAATTATTTACTGAAAGTTAGAACATAAAATCAACCCAGAAGGACACTGAAGTTATATATTAATTATCACGAAAATATAATATTCTTGTTTCATAGAACTCACAAAATGAATTGTTGTGGATAATAGTATAATACTCTTATTACATAAAACTCACAAAATGAATAGTTGTGGATAATAAAAGAAATGGTTGTGGTTGTCTGAAAACCTGATGTTCCAAGAACCTCCTTAATTATATATGCGCGGGTGATTTTTGTCAAGAGAATATTCTTTTCCTCAGGATGGATATGGAATACTTAAATCAAAATTTGATTGCTAAGAACTACTTTTATGTCATTTTCTAAGTGACCTTTCGATGTCATGTTAATACACACACATATCAATTTATTTATTTATATTGAGAGCGTAATGTTGGTCAGAAGATGTCATAAGAAATAAATAGATAATTTTTGAGTTGCTTTTGTAAATGAATACAACTATAATATAGTTAATTCCGCAGAAGAAAAAAAAAAACGAGTCAACTACTCAGCAAGTACATAATATACACAAATCCGCCCCCCCCCCCCCCCCCCCCACTTAGCTCATTTTATAATTTTTGTTAGATGTGAACACACCCAAATAGGTAGTTGGCTTGTTTAATGCGCAAATACATATATGTATTATATGACCTTCAATTAATTAATATCGTACTTAGATTGCACAACGAAAACAACTTAGAGCAAACTTCTTTAGCATTATAGAATCACGTACCTTGTCTTTTCTCTTATAACCGTTAATGTATTAATTAGATTTAGATTGTCATTAACTATGATCAATCATTGGTCCTTATGGATGGCGGTCGAGCATTATTATTAAATAATTTCCATTTTCAAATTACTTAAGCATAAATAAAGTCTTATTTTTTCTTTCAATTCAAACACAATATTATTATTAGTTAAAGCAGTATAAAATCTCATACAATTAGTGGTAACTTAGAAAATAATAACATTCTTCTCGGTCCTAATTATGCCTTTTAACGTCAGTTGCGAGTTCACGGACTCCGTCACATGGCCAAACCCACCATATAAGATACTTATTATACATCTTTAACTAGTGAGATCGATCATCTGTTCTGTAAATAATTAAAATCCACAGGATGTTATGTCATTAATAGTAGTTAAATCAGGATTAAATAGACAATTGCTGCGTGACGTCACAAACTATAAACCACATCACACCGAGACTAAATGTTTTTTGTTTAGCATGGAAGTTTTTAATATTAGATGATGATAATAATACCAATAATAATAGTAGTAACAACAATAATTATTGTTATTACTATTATTACTCTATTATTATTATTGTTATTCTTCTCATTATTAACGAGAAATATGTTAAAATTTGCGTGTATACAATTACTATCGATGGACCGCATTATAACACTATCGAGCAGAATTTTAAGTGCTTCGTGATAAATTCAAGATCCCTGCAATACTGCAAATTCCACATGACTCACTTTTATGTTTCATTACCTCATAAGGATTCTTGACCATCCAAGAGATACAAATACTCTTACTAATGATTTGCAGTGGTTATAGAGGGACGCTTTGCTACACGAAGCTGAACAAAGTAGCGAACGTTCTAGCTAAACACGTCACCCTTTTGCAAACTCATTCCAAGGCCAATTATCTAAAAAGTTATATACGGAAAATGCTGTTTAAGTGATGTAAATTTTAATAAGAACTTAGAAATTCTTCTACCAAATTTATTTACAAAAAGAAATTATTCTTTTAAACATCAGTAAGTGAAAGTTTAATTTGTTTTACTAATCGAAGCCAGACCTAAAGCTTTTGGCAATTGTCAATTAGTAAAGTCTAGATAGAGAGCAAATTTTCGTTGAGTATTTTCACCGTCATATTCCAAGCCAGACGAATAAAATACAGAAACTGAATGACATTAAATAAGAAAATAAGGTCGAAAAGTATGATAGGAAACTTTAGAAAATGTTACACATCATTTAATGAAAATGTCTACTTCTAAAACAAATTAGCCAATGATAATTAATATGGGAATAGCAAACACCACGATCGATAATGGGCGGAACAGCGAATGAGGTTATTCACTATCTCGCTCGGTGGTTTTAGTATGAGCCAAAAGACATTAATCATTGAACAATTTTGACAATGATTGGGCATTTTTTAGGAAGTGCGCACGTCATCATCACAAAATAAATACACATCGCAGTTTGTGTTCGCAAAATTGACAATTTAGTGGTATTTCTTTGTGCAGTTGCACACTCACTGGTGACTGGTGAGTGGGGGCTATTATACGGGTTGAATGATTTTTCCACGATTATTTTTCTTAAATTGTCTTCGATAATGACAACAGTAATTATTAAAAATATGAAGAAAAATATTAATGTATACCCATTTGGCTTTGGCTTTATCTTCAAGGAAAAGGAGAGGAAAGAGTTAGTAAACAGTAATTAAACTGTAAGGAATTTTGTATCTAAATTTTGTATCTTAAACTAACCAACGCATTTAGTTGAGAATATTTGGCTTAATCATACATAATTTAATTGCTTCTAAAAAGAAAAGGATATTCTTCAAGGTTTCGAAGTCTTTTGATCTTTTCTCGTGTATTGTCTCGAGAATCTTACAAGAAATGTTCATGCGACTTTTCTATTTTAAATTTTTTGCTTCCTTTTTTTTTTTCCTCAACTTGATTTTCAGATTAAGAAAAAAGTGCCTCGTCTCAAGGAATTCATTTCATCCAAAACTTTAAGAAGTTCAAGAAATCAATTTTATGAAAATATCTAATCATTAATTAGAAACTTTGAACCAAGACCTAAAACATCCCCTTTTCATTCGTTACAAAAAATAAAAAGTTCGACAAGTGCTCGAACTTTCTTATGATGTTTAAACGTAAATCATCCATAACCATTGGTGAAAGTCCATATTTTTATCCACGGAACAACTCTCAGCAAAAAAGTTTCCTAGTGAACTATTAATTAATTAATATTAGAAGGACACCTAGATGTCATTTTACATGCAATAATGAGCTGGATTAAACATGGAATCACATTATACAAAAGAAACGATAATGACATTAAGATGTCGAAAGAATTCAACATTAACATTAATCATCATTGATATTTTGACCCCGAACTCTTATATGTTCGTGAAAATGATAGCTACGAGCATCACAATGATGAGTATTAGTATCATTGTGCTGGTGGTTTTCGCTTGTCTTTAGCGTAAAAAATCAGCTTATGCCATGATTTTGTCAGCAGATTTCTTGATTAAAACCATATTATATGACTTAATGGCTTCCATTTTGTTAAGTGATTGAAGTCGTAGACATGTACATATATTTGGTGGACATGTACTAACTGTTTAATTGAGTACAATGGGAATCGCATAAAGCAGTGATGAAATACTATATAGTGAAATACGGAAATAAAAAATTTTAAACCTTTTTTTTCTGTAAAATACCAAAAAACTTTTTTCGTTTCTTATTTTGTGAAGAAGGAACTTAAAGGTATTTTACAAGTTCATTACCGTAACTTTATTATGATACTTTCGAGACATTTCAAAGGACTCCAAAAAAGTTATAATATCTAGATGATTGAAACATACACAGAAACTGTAATTAATGTATCTATGTACATAAGAAGAGAAAATAATTCTTCTAGGTGGGCGTCCAAACAATTCTCGGATAATTATTTTTCATGCTCGTATATTTCTCGTCTGGAACACACTTCCCGAAAATCTCTTCATAGGATCAAGCATATAGTTTACAGATAGTCAAGATTCAAAAATATTAGAGAGCAGAATGTGTTTTCAGTCACTGGCTTGATAAAATCTCACTAGAAAGAGAAGTTCTTTTAATGAATTCAGGAATATTCTCCAATAAGAATCTCTCTTCCCTAGGAATTATTTCACACGTACGTGTATTAGCTATGATGATTAAACTCTTTTTTTTTTCTTCATCAGATTAGTAAGGTAAAGCTCTAGCGTATTTTCCAATTTACGTTTTCTGAAAAATTAACATTAAAATAAAATATGTTTTTTAATAGTTTGCAGTGCGGTCAGCTAGACTAAGATGCATGATGTAATGATGATGAAATGAACTATGATTGTTATTAAAGAAAATGTCACAACTAATGTGGTGCTATCTTTTAGGTTCTTGTTAATTCCAATTCCAATGTGTACAACATTTGGATCGTTGATCAGGGTTGAGATAAAAGTAGTTAAATATCCAAATTGATTCTTATTCATCAATGCAGTTTAAATTAGCTGATGGTTCTTGGTCAAAAACAAAATAAAACAAAATTTAATTAGCTGATGGTTAATTAGGCTAAAGATTACATGCTAACGATATCCACCATCTCATAAAATCTTCCACAGTAAAAAACAAAGTATAAAACATCCTTCTGAAATAAATCAACTAAACACAACAATAACAACTATAATTAATACAATAAAGTATGTAATTTGGATGAATTGAATTAGGTTAGAGAGTCGAATACATGATTTTTCATACTCGATCTACTCATTCCAATAAGGTCGATCGTTTTCATTTAGCCTTTTAAAAATATGCATATAGCAATTTTCATTATAAATATAATTTTTACCTAGCTCGACAAACAATATTGTATGTTGACGACTGCATGGTCCCTGCTCTCTAGCTCTAATCATATGTACTTTAATCATATAATTTTTATTTTTTACGAATATTGATTTTGAACCTCTTGCATCAAGTTGCCATCATAGATGCGAGCACAAACAAATAATTACACGATTTCATAGATTAGATTGAGATTACCGTCAACGGTCAAAGTAAGTTTTAGCTAGCTAGATTTAGATGGCAAAAAACCAAATAATAAACAAGTGAGGAATTAGAAAGAATTAGAGACAAATGGATAGACAAAAGCCTCGTTTTGATAATGGCAGGGATCTTGTTCCCTTTCCGTTATCTATATCTAATTTGGTCCGTACGTGCTTTTCCACCCAATCATATTCGAATGACTGATGAACACGAAGCACGACAACATTTGTAGGCCCCTTCACAAACATTAACCCCTCATATCATGCAAACCCATGTCCCTTTATTTTTATTTTTCTTTCACATGCGCCAATATTCCTATTATTTAGTCTACAATACGATGATAGATGATAAAAAACTGCACAACCAAAAAAAGATATACATAAATTTATTTATCTAGCTAGTCAGTGAGGAAGATTATGATCGAAAGCGTCGCAATGGTAGGATTTTTCCAATAATCAAAGTTACATTTACACCAAGTAGGTTATTTACATAGGGGGTGCAAGCAAACTATTTTGTGGACTTTAATTTGAGTTACTAAAAAAAGAGAGAAGTTTGTAACAATAAAATACCCCAACGAACAATAATCAACCTCCAACTATTATCGTTCACTAGCTAGTATCTTTATTGCCGGGAATGACAAGAACTTGGGATATTCATTGGGGTATGTTCAAGAAAAAAAAGGTAGATTTTTTTTCTTTTTTTTTTTTTGGGTGATATCTTGAAGATTTGATTGGATCGACAAGAATTTAGTATCGATTGCGATATGTTCAAGAAAAGGGTCTTTTAAACGGTAATTATGCAAATTGCCTGGATCGACAAGAATTTAGAGGGAATCATAGATTTTGTTTAAGAAAAGGATCTTGTCTTTGGCCGTTGGAAAGCTAGGTTTGACTCAAAATTATTAGAGGTGGTGTGGCTCGAGGAATATGATGGAAGATTAGTTAAGGGACAATGAAATTAATAATTTATATGATAGTTTTTGATTTTACAATTCTTAGTGCTTGACAAGAATATTATAAATATATTGGATATCTCCACCAAGTTGGTGTGTGTTGTCATGTTGAATTTCAATTTGACCCGGCAAGAACTGATCCCATATCTGGTCCAAAGGGATTAGAAAATTGACAATACAAGAAAGAAAAGACCTGTGTCTTTTTTCTTTATTTCTCTTACATGTTTTAAGGGTTGGGATACTTTTGAAGTTTGACCCTTTATTATTATTGTATACACGTATATATATCTACAAGTCCCACAATGATTCATAGGTAGGATCCTGCTTGAAATACTAACAAGCTAGAAGTAAATTCACTAACACCAAAACATTATTCTTTAGTTAACAGTTTTTAACTTAACCATACCATGCAGTACTTGTAACATTCACATGCAGATCTACTTCACTGAACCGATTGGAATTCTAGGGACAAGATAAAATCTTTTCTATTTACAATATTGTATATACATGTTAAAATTAAGTGTAAATTATGTTAAAAATAATTAGTATATTTGTGAAAATATAGATATTTAGATTAATAATTGTATTGCTATATATTTCTAATTTATATATATATATATATATATATATATATATATATATGTCTGTGTGTGTGTGTAGGACTGGCATTGCCATGTCTATATTTCCAGATAAGTCCAGCTTTGATGTTGGAATTTGACTGATGAGAAATAAAATGAAGAGTGAAAATTCAGGGAGCTAGAGGGGACACAGCAGAAAACATACATGGATATAGTGTAGATTTTGTGTTTTTTTACATGAGAATTGAATTCGGGGGGACGTACTTGTATTTGGAAAAGAGCTGAGGAGCTGTCATTTCTACCATTTGTTTTTTCTATTCATTGCTATATTTTTGTACGCCAAGTGTCCGACATCAAGGTGCGGCTCTCGCTCTATGGAATCCCCATTATTATGCACCGTGTCTCCTCCTTCTCTCTCTATGACCCAGGATATTATTTTGTGCTAAGCGCTCCACGATAACTTTGGACATACAATTTGATTATTAGTGTAAATACAGTTGAAAACTAGATTATAGGGTGGTTAGAGTTCTACAATTGAAAAAAAAATTATCTTGACCGTTATTGCATTGCACATCATGCAATGGTTGTATCAAATACTTTTTTTTTTTTTGCACAGCTACACCACCTCCGAGATTATTAGGTGCAACGGCTGTACGATGAGGTGGTACATCAAGTCGGTTATTAATATAAATGCATGGTTGGGATGAATTGTGGAGAAGTTAATGCCCAATTATTTAAGAATCATATTTTATCTCCACCACACGCGGTACCACGTCAATCGTGCATCGGTTGCACCTAATAATTTTTCCATCTGGAGACCTTCATATATTTGTTTATTTTTTTATTTAAAAAAGTCTAAAGCAGAAACAGTTTGATAATTTCCGAGGAATCCTTTAAAAACTATGATCCATGTTTATTACAAACACAAAAACAAATACATGAAGGTCTTAGCTGACTAGAGAAAATTATTTTATACAATAGTTGCATGATGGGCGTGAATGTTTCTATTTTAAACTCTTGTAAGAACAAAATACACAAGTATTTTTCATGTCCATTAGAACAACTAATTTGAGAATATACCTAAAATATGTCGAAAATATCTCGAACACTAGCAAAAGTTTCAAATATAACTTTGATTCGTGATAATAATCAGCGGGAGTAATAGTAATCATCGCGAGAATGAAATTTCTTGTCCAAATAATTTACCATTTACTTGGTTTTAGTTTGTAGTCATTAATATATGGTACAAATGAGACTCGAACATGGTAATATCTGCATGCAGGTTTTTCTTTCGGTAATATTTAAAATCACCAAAAGTGAAAAAAGTAAGAAAAAATCTTGGAGATATTCTTCCATGCAAACAAGAAAACGATCAAAGAACATGCTAACTGGTCAAAGAACCTCGACATATTAGCTCGATTCCACGCGTTTAATAACTGTAAAAATCTTTGAGATTACAATTCATATATGCTGCAGCTGACATATTAAACACGACAGCAAGTTAGTTAATGAAGCACGACTGGTTATAGTTGTTTGTCTGTTTAGGGTTCTACAAACCCTAATCAAACGCGGTCCTTGCTAAATGCATTGAATCTACTGTCGATAAACATGATTAGTGAGGAGACAAGGAGGACATTTTAATCATCTTTTGCGGTTAATTACATGTGCCATGTGTCGATGTTTGGCTCATTTTGGCTGGCAATGGTAGTTGAAATTAGTTTTTTCTTGGGGGGTGCAGTCAATGTTGAGTCAAAGTTCATGTATCGTATCTTAATTCTCCTGTAATATAACTGTCTTGTGAACATTAGTTTGACAGTTCATATTTATGTCGGAATGCTGAGCTAGGTGAAATTCTAATATAGAATCTTCTTGGAGTTTATGCATTTTTATTTAGTGTATATATATATATATATATATATATATATATATATATATATATATATATATATATATATATATAAATATAAGTGTGTGAAGAGTGTGAACTGTCGAAATTGAGGATATGGGAGTCTGCAAATCTCAGCGTTTACATGGTGTCTAGGCATTTGACTCCATAACCCTAGCTGGTTACAGATTCTTTTGTAATTGTTTATTTGTTGGGGCGATGAACAATACATTTAGCTGATCAAAAGAATGATTGAAATATATTAAGTTATATCACTCTATTCTGCCATGGTTTTCTTTTTTTTTTTTTTGGGAAAATACCGTCGTTTTTGCTCTTTTTTGTATGTGTATTTATAGTCTCTTTTAAAATATTTATTTTCTTGCTTAGAAAAGAAATGATTAGTATTCTAAGATTAATTTATACAGCTTTTGACGTGTAGATATTTGTTATTATTAATAATATAAAAGAAGCAACTAGACCTCCTTTAGTATATTATGAAAAAGTAGAAAGCTTAAGGAGGTGTTAGCAAAAATAAAATAAAAAGAATCTATTGTTTGCTTAATGAACTCATTTCGAATATTTGTTAGTCAAACTTATGAGGTTGGGAAACTTTTTTGAAAATGAAAAAACATATATAATTTCAAAATTGATATTCAAATGTTATGTTTATGGTAGCCTTTTTTAGTGTACAAAACTAATCTAAGTACTAATCATACCTCATGTTCTACATAATCCCGATTGATCACCTACAAGACTTTAAGAAATTACGACTAATTATTATCCATATCAATGTATATCATTTATTTATACAAATAAATGGCATTATACTAAAAGAAACATGACTGAAGTTTATGAATGTGAAGCTAATTTTGTTACGCTGGATTGTGAAAGAAATATACAAATGAAAAGTAATAAAAAATCACACTAGTTGGTTTACTAGCTAATTCCAATTTTCATTTTGATCAGCCCTATACAAAATCTTTGTACAGCAATTACAATCGTAATGCAGTAAAAGAAAAAAAAAAAACTCACATTTACCCATTAAATTTGAAGGGGCACAAAAAAATCTTTGGTTGCTCTATTAGTGGCCATATAATTATTTTGAATGGTTTTTGTAGTTATATCTAAGGCCTTACATGTCGGATCAATCGACTATATGCAAAAGAACCATAAGTGAACCAGCACAGTAATTTCAAGTGAACGTAGGATAGGTTTCCATATCAACGCAAGAAAATTCTTTAGTCAAGTATTTTCATTACATAGGCATATCACGTGCATTACTGAATTGAAATGGAACAAAGCAACAAGAGTTTTTACTATATATGATATTCTTTACGCGTGTGACCGTGTAGTCATGATTCTCATGAATTATTGGTATTTGAATAATATATGAACCCTTTGGTGCGATTTTCGCCCCCAATTTTGCCCAAACAAACCATCGCTTAGTGAACATTATATTTTAGTGATGTGTGCAATTAGGGTAAGCTTTTGAGAAAGTGGTATCCATATCATGTCATATACAGAAGGAAAAAGACAAAATCAAACGAAAATGGCATGGGACTTGTCCCTTCAAGATAAGAACAAACACTAATTCTGTTTGAACCCGTCATAAAACCTTTTCCCACCATAATCAGCTCCTCCGTATTATTCCGATACATAATTATGCATCCATAACTTTGGATCAAAAGAACTACCTATCTTGCACGAATTCTAATGAAACAATACGGGTACGATATTTTATGGTTGCGGTTACATGAGATTGAAAATCATTTTATAATGCATTAGTAAAGTGTTAAAGCATGATATATTCATCTAAACATTCACTAGGAAAATTTCGCACAATGTGGACAAAATAATACAGTAAAGGAACAAATACAATACAAATTGATTAAGGATTGCCTTTCAAATAAAAAAAAAGTCAACCGTACTAATAAGTTGATTTATTGTTGGAATCTACAAATTTATTGGGACATAAACATACTTTAAACTCATTCTAACTATCTCGATCAAAAATAACTAAATTAACCACGAAAAGCTAGATGCAGTTCCTGCATGAAATAATTATCTGCAGGTTGTGGTATGGCTATGCTTAATTGTCTAATTTCAAGCATCTAATCAATATCCAATTAGTTTGGCGTCACTCAGTAATACATATACTTTTTCCATAACTATCTTAGCTAGTCATTTTCTTCAATGTAGTAAATTTTCAGTTAGTGGATATTTTTTGTTGGTAATTTACCTTCCCTTGTTACGTCAAATTGGCAAATTACCCATGTGAAAAATAAATAGACAAATTACGCCTTGCGATATTAAAAATTGGCGGAGCACCTCCCTGTAATTGTTTTTAGTGTATTTTTTTATATTTAATACCAAAATACCCTTGTTATTTCTAATATTTTCATTAGTGTAATCTCAAATTTGTTTATTTAGAAAATTATAAGTAAAAGTATAAAAAATATATTATAAACATACATATTATGAAATCATAAATTATTTTTAAGTTTTAGTTTTTGCATTTGTTTAACAAGTTAAAGTATTAAACCAAAGATTTACATATTTTTTTTGAAATAAAAGGTATAATTATTTTTTTCCGCCTAAAAATTTATTTACACTCTCAGATTTGAGCAAGTGAATTACACCTTCCATATAAGGAAGTAATCGTCCGACTTATGAAATCACATGGGGTAATTTGCTTATTTATTTTTCATAGGGAGGTAATTAGCCAATGTAACATAACACATGGGATAAATTGCCAAATCCTCTTTTTTTGTCACGATGACAGTCACAATTTTGTCTAATTTTGCTGAAAATGAGTTCTGAAGTATAGGAAAAATGAATATGCTTTTTGTTGGTGAGTTTAACGAAAATGCAGCAAATCTGAAACTTGAAAGTCGCGATAAAAGACGCTTTCCTTAAAGCGTAATTCGCCCCCACCTCGTGTGTCAAAAAAGGGTTACAGTGAATCGCTTCCCAGGATACAATTTAAGCCCAGAGAATTATAACTATTAACTGCGTTTTTGGACTAACGAAATTAATAAACAGAAAAAGAACAAGTATGCAGAAAAATACAGAAATAATTTCTGCAGTAATTATTTTGTCTTGTATATGAGAGATACGAATTTTTTTTTTTTTTTTTGATATGTTTTGCATCTGATAATCCTGGGTTTTATAGACAGTGAAGAGTTGTACGAAAAAGTCACAACTTTTCCATAGGCATTCTTTCACAGAAAAGCACAACTCTTCTGCACCAAAAAATGTGCTCTTAATATTTAAACTGAAGAGTTTTAAATATTCCCTCCATATTTTCCCGGATTAATCTGAGCCGTTGGATTTAAAACTTAAGTAAGATTAAGTCCACACCATCCAATTTAATCTGTATTAATTTAATATCCAGATTAAATCCTAGCCGTCCATTTTATTTAATTAACTAAAATAAAATCTACGGTCTAAGTGCATCTAACTAAAGCGCCACGAGCCCACGCCCCACCGGGCGGGCGAGACTCGGCTCGGCTCGCGTGTGAGCTTGTGCACCACCTATGTCTTGCACATTTTATTACCCAAGTAATATAGTGCAAACATTTATAAACTTACAAAAAGCTTTTACTTTTCCTATGTGGGACATTCAAGTTATTTTAGTAAAGTTATTTTAGTAAAGTTGGCCCATAAAAGTCCTTATAGGTACCATGAGTTAGAGTCCAACTTTCTTTACCAATGTGGGACAAAACTCAAGAAGACTTTTATTGTACTTTGCATTCACACATTTCAACACATAACCAATGTGGGATACCTCTCACAAGATTTATTATTTGGAAACTAAAGCTAACACTTTTGCCATGGTTTAACTATGGACAACTGAATCTATTAACGAATATGTTTAGTTATCTCCAAAAGTAATTGCAGTATATAAATAATAGAAAAGCGATTTAGTTAGTTAAAGAAATGGAGAATTTCTCTTATACCTCAAAATTAGTTACGATTTCCGACATGAAATGAGCTATTTGATTCTCTCGATCTTTTTCTAGTTATGAAGTTGTTACGTGAAGTTTGTTAATTAGTGTTATAATTTGTCTGAGTGATGTTGTTAATTATAAACTAATTATGTGTTAATCCGACCATTGCGTTAAAAGTAATTCTCGTGAATTCTCGATAGAGAAAATGATCAAAGTATTATTGTGAATGTAACATCTTTGTCTATGTACACAACCATAATTTTGTCGAGTCCATGATCACAACATGCATTTAGCAAAGGGAAATAAGTGAAGAAGATACAATCATAGATATACGGATGTAGATTGAAACTAATGAAAATGGACCCACGTAATCTGAGGCAGCCATATAGGGGGGGTGGGGGGTGGTTGGGGTGGTGCAGATGTGAATTGAAAGAGTGGCTGAAGCATCCTCAGTGACTTGTCTCTATCATCAATCTTTCTTTCCAATCAAAACTCCACCATTTGTCCCTTTGTATTTCCTTGGTGATTATTTATTTATTTCTTTTTCGGTTTGGCCCATCTTGTTTTTCCCTGTATGTGAATGGATTACATGTTGAATCTCTAAAGGAAAAATTACAACTCTACCCCTGATCAGATTTGGTGTGACCGTGTGATGCATAACGGAAGCAAGCTAGTAATCGACATAGCATAATGTAATCAACTAAAAGTAACCGGAATCCACCGAAAAATTGGAATAAATCTCTTTATTTATTAATAATGATCAAAAGATGCTGAAAATTAATAAGAAACAATGTATTTATAGTTTTCAAAAACCCTAATACGAATAACGAAACAAATAAAATAGAGTCCCGAATAAAATAGGAAAAACTGGAAAATACCTAGAAAAAAAGACACGAAACTTTAAGTCTGCGCAACTACTTTAGACGTTCGATTTTGGGCCTGGACTTTGCAAAACCCAAAGACGTTCGATTTGATATTTTATGCGCCTAAAACGGAGCACTGAATCAAAAGTTATGGCGATTTTTGTGCATACTTTTTTCAATTGCATAAATATCCAAAATCATGTTTCTTATACGACATCGTGGTGTGATTATTATAATCTCCCGTGAAGTCGGCAAAATTGCAATGATCCCCTGTAAACAATGGTTGTCATAATTATAGATGAGATTAATTTGTTGATCTAATCATGATATTATAATTAACTTCCAATTTTGTATATTACCAGTTTAAAGTTTCAAGGGTCTGTGTGCGCAGTGTAGATTATATAAAGTTTGGACAATATATTTTAAATCTAATATTTTATAAATTGAATATTAAAATAAAAGTTATTAATATTTTAGTAATATCTTAGTTTTAAGTCCTTAAAATTCTAAAGTCCCTTTAAGTTTTTTTTTAATGATATTGAATATAATAAATACATATTTTCGAATTTTTGTATCATCATTTATATAAGTAATGTCGTAACTTACATTTCATTAAAGGCTTTATACGTTCAAAATTGCCAAATTGTCCTGCCTATGCTGCTTTAAATATGACCCCAAAACCAGGGAAGAAGATGCCCTAAATTCTGGAACCATAAGTTCTTTTTTTTATCAGAAGTTACCAAACAAAATCACAATGATGATGAATCAGTTTCTGTTGTAGCCAGCGTTTTTGGTTTGTCTTCATCCCCACATGCATTCTTTATTCATTCATACTCTTTTCTTTTTTTCTGTTAGGTACATTGATTCATGTTTTGACCCCTTCTCCCTATATTTCCCATCACTTGTTGACGTATGAAGACTAACCATCTGTAACAAATGTTCTGTACTTCTGTATTATTGAAATTTGTCAGGGAAATAATAGCACTTTCCTGTTTTACGTGTATGATTTTGGTACATGAAAAATGTATAATTTGAGAGTATTTCTAAAGATGGTATTTGTGGAAAAAGTAAACTGTAGATTAATCTCTTAATTTTAAGGTAGTCGCAAACTTAGATATTACTCAATGAAATATCCATTTTTTATTTTTTATTTTACTTTGAGTAATTTATAACTTACTTTCCAATTTTATTATTTTTTCGGAAAGTACCGAAACTCTTCAATTTTTGACAGACTCTGTAGAAACCGAACTCGCAAATATTTTTCATATTTATTAACAACTTTATTGAATTTCACAATAAAATAGATAAAATTATTGTATACAATCAACAAGAAAAACAAATCTAGGTAGTGGAGAGCTACTGTGTTGGAGACTATGTCACTAGATAAAATGATTTCTTAATTAGTTTCTGTTAATAATAGACAGAATGATACGAAGCAGTTTTTATTTAGTTGTTTATTATGTATTTTTATTATTATGTTTATGCATTAACTATGTTTTATTTATGTTTATTAAATTATGTTTAAGTGTGTTTTATTATGTAATTAGAATATTCTATAAATATTAGTAGTGGCTTAGTGGGCAGTTTTTATTAACTGTTAAACTGATGTAATTAGTAGGAGTGCAGACGTTTTTTTATCATTAAGCATATTATTGAAAATTGAAGTCTTTTCTTCATCTCTTCTTCTTTAGGAGTTGTGTTCCGACTCGAATAGGAACAATATTTCTTACATTCGTTACATTGGTGCTTTCATTGAGAGTTTGAAATGTCTCTCGAATCCTTTCAAACTCACCACTTTCAATATGATTTAAAAACTAGGCAACTCATAACCGACTTGTTGGATGGAGTTAGGGAGATTTTTGAGGAATGGAAGCAAAACATGGACAATATCTACGACAAGTATTCTCCATCCACAATCATTTCCATTCCATCGCCGCCACCTCCGCCGCCATCGCCACCACCACCAAAACTCCTAACCGCTATCTGCATCTACAAAGCTCGGTGTAAAATTCGGCAACAAAAGAAGTCCCCAAAAATCCAGAAAACTCAGCCACCCTCCCAAAGCCAATCCTCCTCCTTTGATGATCTGTTTTTGGTGGAATCGATCCAACACTTCCAATTGGAAATTGCAGAATTCAGGGCTTCATTTATGCAAGAAGTCAATCGTGTATATTTTGGAGACGACATGTTCAATTGGAAGAAACGAAAAAAAGGATCGTTCTTTGAGGAAGATTAAAGAAGGGTCTTGAGGACAAGACCTCTTTCAAGGGGGATGGAATGATACGAAGCAGTTTTTATTTAGTTGTTTATTATGTATTTTTATTATTATGTTTATGCATTAACTATGTTTTATTTATGTTTATTAAATTATGTTTAAGTGTGTTTTATTATGTAATTAGAATATTCTATAAATATTAGTAGTGGCTTAGTGGGCAGTTTTTATTAACTGTTAAACTGATGTAATTAGTAGGAGTGCAGACGTTTTTTTATCATTAAGCATATTATTGAAAATTGAAGTCTTTTCTTCATCTCTTCTTCTTTAGGAGTTGTGTTCCGACTCGAATAGGAACAATATTTCTTACATTCGTTACACAGAAAGACATGTATAACTGCATTAATGTGATTAATTCGTATTAATTTTAGGTTACATGATGTATCAATTAATTTATATTAATATACGAACTTGATAATTGTTTATTTCAATCTAAGTTATAGTAATAATCATACATAGTTAAATTAGAGCTAATGGCAAAATCATACCACGAATTACAAGTTTTTTGCAAATTACACCACAAATTGTACTTACAAGCAAAATACACCATGAATTGCAACATTTTTGCAAGTTGCACCACAAACACACATTATAGGTTTTTTTAAGAGTATTTTTGACATTTTAAAATTAACCAATTTAATTATACAATTTGCACACCAAAATAAAAACTTTTTCTTTATCTGACAAAAAAAAAAAACTTTTTTACATTCACATTTTAAAGTTTTGCACGTTTTGAATCTGGAAAACAAGAAATGAGCGATTCAGACTTAATTCTTCTCCGTCGGGGCTCCGTAGTTCCGGCGAAATTCAGCTGCGTCATCGTCCAAAATCAAATACCCATTTCGTCATTTCAATTTCTCCATTCATTTTAGCTACAAATCCAAAAATTACTCTTACAACCCTACTCAATCTTCAACGCCTCTCCTCATCTCAACCTTCACCAATCTCCGACCTAATCGATGGCGAGAATGGGCTGGCCAAACAGAACCACAAACCCTAACGTCAACCAGATCTTAAAAATCCATAATTTCCCCACAAAAAATCGAAGAACACCGCAAGAAGTCAAATCTGTTTTTGTTTTTTTGGATGATGAAGCTGTAGAATCGCAGGAAGTACGCAGCAGCCATGGAGAAGAAATAAGGCTGGGTGTGCAAATTGCATAATTAAATTGGTTAATTTGAAAATGTCAAAAATACCCTTAAAAAAACCTATAATGTGTGTTTGTGGTGCAACTTGCAAAAATGTTGCAATTCATGGTGTATTTTGCTTGTAAATACTATTTGTGGTGTAATCTGCAAAAAACTTACAATTCGTGGTATGATTTTGCCATTAGCTCGTTAAATTATTATGAACAAAAATAGAAGAGTTCGACCATATTAATCAATTTCAATTATACGTGATCAAAGACACAAGGAATATTAATTTCCTTGGGAAATAATGCAAAAATTAAATAAAATGATAATATTTTCAGTTCGGGGAATTAAATAACACCAAAACAATTCTAAATCAAAAAGTAAATTTAGACTTTTCAAAAACAAACTCCGAATAGATATTTTGAAATGCACAAAAGTCGAAATTTTCGTGAAACAACCATGTTGTCAAAGAAAAGAGTCTGTAAAAACGTTCCCAAATACAGCCCAAGGTTTTGCAAGGCACTCTTATTATGGACGAGCTCGATTGCTTTCTGCATTCCTTACTGGGTAGAAATAGGGATGGGCCTGCACAAGTAACAACCAGTACAGTACTCAAAAGGATTAAGTTTCTTTCCATTACATGTAGTGCTCTCATTATCAAAGTTCAAATGTCACATCCAGACACCTGAGATATGGTCAATTAAGTTTTGAACAATTGTACACAAGCTGTAAAAACATTTTCTATGTAATGTTCTTTAACTTTATGTCTTTGCGATACTCATACTTTCCAGGGGTGGTTTTGAAATTATTCAAACATTAAGATCTTCTTGAAATTAAATCAAACGCAAGGGACACAACCTTAATTATCCCAATCCATATGGAACTAAAGAGTTAACCATACAAGTGATTTATGTCATTGTAGTTTAGAACACCGAAAACACAGTTCACCCAAACAATCTCTGAGTGGAAATATTAGGCAGCAGTCTCATATTCTTTAAAACCCGATTTTTTTTTTTTTTTTTTGTAACAAGATCGTTTTGTAGACAGATTAAATTGGGAATGAGACTTTACCATTGCTTCCTTTGCAGTGGGCCTTTCTTGATGATCATATCGCAACAATTTGTCAACGAAATCAATTGCCTTCACAAGGAAAAATAAAAGCATTATATGTTCAAGATCTCCAAAATAAGGAAAAAGGATTGCTTTGAGGTTTGTGTGGCCATAACTTACCTCAGGAACAGCCAAATGTTGATTATCAGAGTTGATAAACTTTGTCCATGGTTTTCTGCTATGCCTATAATGACACATGAGATTAAGGTTTTTATCTCGTAAACAACCAACGCTTTGACAGGGAAAAGAGTTAGTTTCATATATTCAACCTTCCGACAAGAGCAGTAAGATGTTGATCCAGTTCCAGGCGGTACTTGTTCAAATAGGAATTCAGCTCATCTGTCCCCAGTACCTATAATTCGTCATAAGTTCTTTCACTTTATTAATTAACATGTGAAGCTAATGCATCCAAATCCATACAGAGAACAACCTACAAGAATTCAGCTGTGTACATATGGCCACTCATTAACAGATATGTTAAATAAGCAGAAGAGAAAATACGCATGAAATAAACAATTTCACAGGATGTGCAAAAGATAATTAGCATAAACTTGGAAATTTTAAAGATAGAACTTTCTGGGGAGACCACAAACGGACAGAAAAAAGAACATCATTTATATGCCAGCAATCTAACATTAGTTGAAACAATCATTCATAAAGCATCAGACAACCATGTGCCTCCATGGCTGTGAGACTTTTCTATGAATATTAGTAAGATGCACATGATGTAAATCAACATAGGAAATGTTGTTAAGTACCTTCGCAATCTTGACTAGCTGATCATAATTATCATGCCCGTAGAAGAAAGGCTCCTTGCGGAATATCTGTACATTTAAGCCCTCGAGATAAGCATCATACTGGAAGTACAGCTTGACATATCTTGGGGGGTTTTTACCTCTTCCATATCTGTCCCCCATTGATGACATGCAAGCGGATCAAAATCCACTCATCCATGACCAAGAAAAAAATTACCATACTGGGATATTTATATCAACGACACTGAACAGGCTCGATAGGAAAACGAAGATACACAAAAACACTATTCTTGATTTTTCAAATTGTCCCGCTCGATAACCTTTGACGATGCAGCTTCATTAAAAGGAACCCCACCAAATGATATGTGTAGGTCCCAAAAGAGTGTGGTAAAGTGTGTAAAGTAATGTACATATTCAGGGTGAGGGGGTATGGTAGTAGAAGGAAATGCATACCATTCCAGCAAACATACAGCCAAGACTCCACAAGTCCAAGGAGTAATCATAGTCTTGCAAATCTACAAGAAGTTCAGGGCCCTTAAAATATCTGCAAAATGGTTTCAGCAATTGAAGATGATACAGATAAGCCCGAGGGAGGTGAAAGTAAGATGAGCATTTTATTTATTTTTAAAATAAAACTATTCAGTCCATACAATGCTAATTCTACACTCAAAGAGAACCTTTCTCAGGTCCTGCAAGCAGTTAAAAGGGAAAAATATATATTCGCCCTTGCTATAAATGAAGTGGCAACCAACATTTTCAATTTGTTTTCAGAGATTCTGTTTATCTTGTAATAACCATTGGCTGTCAGAACACTAAACTTTTCCTACAAATCCCAACTCCAAATTCTCCAAAATTTATGAAGCTCTGTAATCATGCAAGAGGATACACAAACAAAAAGTATGAAGTTGAATGTTGAAAATGGTGTCATGAAGTACCCAAAGGTAAAGAGAAGATGGCAAACCTCGATGCAACACGAACATTGTACTCTTTTCCAGGATGGTAGAACTCTGCAAGCCCCCAATCTATTAGCCTTAGTTTACGCTGCTCATGATCTATCATGACATTGTGAGGCTTGACATCCCGATGCATGATACCTTGGGAATGGCAATAATCCAAAGCCTACACGTAAAGTTGAAGAAAATAAAATATTATCTATCAGTCAAAGCAGATAATGACTCACTAATACGGATAAAGAGCAGAAAGGTCAATCTAGTTTACAAGAAATGGAAGTTACTTCAGATATTTTACATCAAAACAGAAACCCGATCCCGTAGGAAGGAAAAGTCGGTCACGTTCAATATGTTGATTAACAGCTGGGTTTTCAATAGAAAGAAAGAATCACATGTGTCTAAGCCATTCCTAGTCTCCTAACTGCGAGTTTTTGCTCATTCATTTCCATTAGGGTCTCCGATCTTAATGACACAATTAGGTAATTCAACATTAATCAATTTCAATGCAACAGCTGAAATACGCCAACGACGGGTCCCACTGCTACCTACATAATTGATTTCCAATATCATCGCATTTGCCCTAACTTGCTAAAGTCAGGACTAAACATAAAGTTATGATAACTTTTTTTTCCACATATTGTAAGTGCCAAGAGGGGAACACTGAGATGAGATGCTGCAAATCATTCAACACAGCATCTGGAAATCAGAAAGTGCAGCATCACGGAAACTATAAAGGTGGACAAAGAAGAGGCTTGCCTTTAAAAGTTCATAGATGTAATATCTTATGTCGAAGTCCGAAAGTGTGGGATACAGCACTTTGAATTCTGTATTATTCACATATTCAAATATAAGACTTGGCGTCTTTGATTGTTGATCTCGTACAATATCGAGCAACTTCACAATATTTGGCCCACCACAGAGATTCTGTAAAATCTTAATCTCCCTCTTGATCTGCATGAAGATGAAATACGTAAGTTCTCCAATAGTTTCATTACCTGTGCTGATATGACAAGTATATAATCCTAAACCAGTAGAGTTATTGAATCGGACGCAAGACATTATGAAAAAATAATGGAAAATCATATGAGTTGGTTCACATATATAAGTTTGTCCACTATAGGAAAATTCACCAGTTCTTATATTTTGTCTCCAAACTTTTATATACCTCTTTCAAAATCTAAATAAAACATGTAGTGTTTCCTCTAAAAAGAGATAAAAAGAGTGTTAGAAGACAGAATGATGGAAACAGAAAGAATCAGCAAAAATCTTTCACAAACCTGAAGATTCTTCAACAAAACTTCGAACTAAACACAGATAATGAAATATCAGATGAAGAATAGTACAAATAAATTATGGTTCTCACTTTTCTGCTCCATCATAAGCATTTATTTCTGCCTCCACAGAGTTATTACATAACAGAAAGGCACTGATTAGCATCCTTTTTCAAAGTTAAAAATGTATAAATAAGTAGGCATAAATGACTTACTATATAAAGCTATGAGGGCTTTGCCAAAAATCTCATCTAGAAAGAGCCAGTGGTACACGTTCAACCCTAATTACTAATAAGCTAAAAACATCATCACAAAAGAATAAGAAAGACAATCGTGGCCGGGAAACATGTGTCTAATACTTAGCTTCATAACATAACAAAGAAAAATAACATGTGGAAAAGATCGGTTAGCTCTGGGAATTTAAAGGGAAACTGGAACAGATTGAATATAGGTACACAGCAGATCAAAAACAATATTATTAATGTTTGTTCTTTCAGCTCATCTATCTTACTAAGAAAATTCTTAACTAATAAACACAGTTGTAGAAACTCCAGATATCACCTTTCAGAGCTGGAAAATAAAGTCTACTTTTCAAAAGGTTGTACACTCAACAGTGGATGAATGGATCACAGATGTCATGCAGAAATCGTCAAACTCCAGAATAAGAAGTACATTAAGCACAAGCATAGACCTACAACCAATGCATGATCATACTTAAAACTGTAATGTAACAATAAACACACTAATATAATAAAATGACGACAAATGAGAGGTTGAAGCTAGATACGAGACCAATATTTTTTCAGTACAGGCACAGAAATCAGGGAGGACAATATAGAACTAATACAAAAGATCCGGCAGTTTAAGTAAATATTAGGAAGAAAACGTCCTTCTTTCCGCCACACAGTGTAATACGCTTGAAACATCTGTATAGAAATAGAGGTAACTATCTGACTCAAGATTTTAGCTTATCTGCATGAAGCGGCTTAGAAGTAGTACCATTCCTGATATAATATATTCTACAAACTGCAGTTAAAATCATTTCACTTTTCCATCTAAGCTCTTAAGACTTTCAAAAAATTAATCTGCTCGGGGCAAAGCATGCATACTGAAGAACAAGTGGCAGAATCCTGGACTTCGTAAAAGTACAAATGACGGCACCAATTGATCAAGTTACACTCACTCCGTAATCAAAGAAGCACTTTCCACATAACCAATAAGGATTCTATTACACATTTTACAGCTCTGTTCCATACAATATACGTAATGCATAGATTAGTTTATATATATATAAACACAAGTAAAACGACTGGTCCACATTATAAAAGCAGAAGAAGAAAAAACAGACACAGACAGAGACCTTCTTCTTCTTGACAGGCTTAAGGATTTTGATAATACATTTGTCGTTGTTGGTCGCGTGAACTCCCTCGAAAACTTCGCTGTACTTGCCTCTACCCACCTTCCTCACCACCTCATAATCATCCTGCTCACTGTCACACACACACACACAAGCTAGCTAATCAATCAAAAACACAATTGAACAAATTAATCAAAAACTAATAACCTAAATTGAATATACCCCCAGTGAACAGCAAGCGATTCGTAATCCCAATACTCCTTTGGACGAATCACATTAACATCTGGATACACGAGCGCCTTGGAGGGAGGTCCAGCTCTCCTAATCGCTTTACTAATCTTCTGCGCCATACTTGTTTGATAATTGTTAGTGAGAGAAAGTGACGGTGATATTTTACGGCGAAGGAGATTATGGATGATGAATCGTAAAGGCCTTGCGGCCATTAAAGCCCTATATAACAATTATTCTTCTTCTTTGCTTTTTCATTCTTTGATTGTTGATGATGCATTTTCAACTATGGAGGAATACAAGAATATCGCTGTTTATGTGTAACGGTGTCGTTTTGGGAGTTGGATAAGATATTAGGATTTATGGGCTTTTACTGTGGGCCCGGGAGCTGGAGGAAGTTGTCGTGTACTTGTTTCTGGTGCATTTGCCCATTCTATAACGATTATCATGAATTTTGTGTTTAAGCGTACAAAATATTATTAAAAATGTGATTTTTCAGTGTTATAATAACTCAATAAAGAATTTATTGAAATAAAAATTGAAATATTTACATTTTGTTTCTACTCAATCGAGAATTAAATATTTTGGTGTCTTCTGCGATATTAAGAAAATAAGTTGAAGACTAATTGTTTTTGTTCCAGTTAACTTTACAAAATAATCCCATATTATAAGTCTTCTATCATTTTTGAATTATTATTTTTGTTTCAATGAGCTTTTAGTAATCGATACCATAATCATAAATAATAATTAACTTCCAAATCATATTTATGCACACTTATATCGGTAATTTAATTATACTGCAATAATAATCATCAAGTAAGTAAGTATTTAATACAATGTTTTTCATTTACCTTCAATCAATGTTATTTAATATAAGTATCAATTTTCAACCTATTTTTCTTCATACATGTCTAACATATAAGAAATGTTAACTTTAGGGCATTTTTAATACACGAAATGTTTTTCAAATAACCCACATATTTGTCAAAAACAATTTTTATATTAGAATAAACTATAAACCAAATCAGCCCAAGATACATATAAATGGGCCAATCCAATAGTAATGTCAGAACCCGAACCCATACTCCATATAGGCCCATCACGTGGGCGGCGCGAGTGTCAGACCAGTCAACCTATTGGATTTTTAGCACAATCAAAATCCAATAACATACACGCGGGAAAATTTTTAAGCTTAACCATACTAATTCAATTAAATTCTAGGGCTAAATTCCACCCACATATATATATATACACATGGAAAATTGCAAAATAATAAAAAACACGTGTGTGTATATATATATGTATGTATGTAGACATGCAAACGGTATCAATCGTATCCAGAATATTCAATTCAATAAAAAAATCTGGTGATGGATGAAGTTAGGGCTACCGCTGCTTGGGTCGCCTCTCACTCCACTCACGTCACACTCGATTCCACAGGTCTGTTTCAATCTAATTCACTTCACATTGTTGAACAATTTGTTGTTTAATTCATTCATTGTGTTTGTTTATCTAATTGAATGTTGTTTTTTAATTGAATGGTGGTGTTTAATTTAATTTAATGTTTCTTAAGGCATTGAGAGTGTGGCGGAGAAGATGAAAGACACGATTCCGAAGGTGGAGTGGGATTTCGAAGGGATACATTATTTCGATAACGGGCCCTTGACCGTGCAGTATCTCTTTGTGTTGGATGCTTTGAATTTCTGCTTTTGGCCAGGTTAAATTTGTAGTTTTTGGTATATCGATTATACGTTTGTGTTAATCTGTTGGTGGAGTTTAAAGAGTAAAGAGTGATACGAAGCTATTGTAGTTCTGTTAAGTTGCAAAAAGAGGTAGCAGAGTGGTTGTATGTAGTATAGTTTTATGATATACAATGAATGTGCATTCATACTCTCTGTCGCCAAAACGATAAGCGAATATCTTTCCTTATGACAGATGAGGAAATGACTTATGATCATTTGGCTGCGGGATTGAAGGAAGCACTTGAGAACGACAAGTCCGCTTTCGATGCGGATCGTCTGCAAAAGTACACCGGTATAAACTTGAATCGTGCACCCCGTCTTTCAATCTCGTAATTTCGCCTAATTGAGTTACAACTTTGTTCTATTATACTGCAAGAGTTGTCTTTTGGTTGGAAAAACAACATCAAAATGGTAATTTTGGCTTTTGCATTGTCAAATTTACCTTCTTTTTGTTGTACTTGATTTTTGCATCTATTGCACGTTTTGCAGCTATTTTTGATCGTTGGGCATTGTGATGTTTTATTAGATCTTACATATGAATGGTTGATGTTACTACTCTTTTTTTGTCACCTGCAACGAAAATTACCATCTTTTTTTACTGCTTTAATTTATTTCATTGAGTAATTGTGATGAGGACCGTGGTTACAGGTCCTGAACTACGTCAAATGTTGAAATGGCCAAGACCACTACCTCTGGAAGATGAACGAGTGCGCCTACTCCATGAGGTGCAAGCTCCTAAAGTTTTAGCTTTACTTTACTCTAATTTGTTTCTGTATATTCATTATGGCAGTTACTTACACGATAGAACAGGTAGGATTTGAGCTGGAGAGATCTTTTGAGGGGAAAGCATCCAAACTTGTGGAGTCCAGCAAGAAATCTGCTGCAAAGCTTGTTGCGATCATCACGAGCCATTTTCCTGGTAAATTTTTAACACATTATCTTAATCCAAATTATATATTCACTTTATACATCAGAATCTGAATCTATTTACCCTGTGTCATAATGATTCTTACTATATACAAAATAAAAGCTTTGTCAAAATTGGTGCAGGATTCCGTGACCATACAGTGTACAAAGGACACCAGGTTTTCTTGTATAAAAGGGCTCAGATATTTGCTGCAGATTTATGGGGTGCATTTAAAGGTCAAGGGTATGGTGATTTCAGTGACATAGAATCAGTGACAATGTTTGCCGACTATATTGTCCCTGCAGTTCTTGAGCAGCTTGGTGTTTTAAAGTTCAGTCCTTCCCTATCCAATACAATTATGTCCAATGGTCTAATCAGTTCAGGAAGTGAGGAGGAAGTAGAACTGAGAGCTTGTTCTCTACATGCTGTGGAGGAAATAAGGGAGTCAATCCACAGAAAATCAGGAAAACAGGTATAGCTTTACAGCCTTTGCTGTTATATATCTGTCTCTTTCCTGTCATGCTTGGCCAAGCCTAACTAATTATAGGATACATGTGGTTGGCCACGGCCGAGTTTCAAAATTCTTGTTCAATGCGGGTTTCTATCACATCTGCCATTGTACATATCTTTGGGTTTTCTATGTCTCTGGGCTAGAAAGGGTAGTGAATATATGTATGTCAAATGAAAGCTCAAATCACATTTATATGTTACTCCGAAAGAGACAACATATTTCCTTTATGCTACCAGTGTTCTCTTACTCTGTTTCATGACAGTTAAAACTAAAGTATATCCAAGCATTTTATACATCTTCAGATGATATTTTTTCCCCTCTTTTTCTTAATTGACACTGGAATACATGTGAGAATATTGTTAATTGATACTAGCAATAAAGTATAATGATTAAGAAGTTGATAGCTTGCTGGTACGCACAGACTTTACATAACATCATCCCTGTGATGTAGCTTTATTACAAACCATGGTCTATAGTCGTACAGGTGATGTTATCTTTAGACCAAGTCTACGGAGTTTTAAAACCTTTGGCTTTAGTTAACGGACAACATTCTAGAGTTCTTAGTTTCCATATGCGTGATACAGTTGGCCAAGGCAATACTACGAGTGTGCAGAGGTAGTATAAGTGGTTTGTGAATCTCATATGCAGTCTTCAGTTTTCGGATTATATATTTCAACGAACTTATCTGTTTTGAACTTATCTACTTTGTTAACATCATCCTAGCACTTGTGTGCATGCTTTCTCTTGTCCGTCAGGATCTTTTTACATCTGTATCTGGCCTACCTTCTCTTTGCAAAATAAAGCTGAAGTTGTTTTTTTTCTTTTTCCCTGCAGGTTCTGAGTGTTGAGTTGGACCTCTGGTTATGGGCTTTTGGCGTCAAAATTCCTTCTCTCCGACATCATCGAACACTGTCTATATATTACTGAGCCGACTACAATGAGTCTAAGTTAGAGGAATTAATTTTTGTTTTTGATGTGTTCACTGGAGGGCACTGTAGTTCTGGTTGACTATTTTAAGTATAACTTCTTACATCTGTTTTACGCTTTTTGTTTCTCTAAATTCGTGCATATTTCTGTGCATCGTCTCTTTTTTCTTGAATGACTTTAATAGAAAAATGAGGTCAACAAACTTACGACAGTGAAAGTGTTTTAACAATAGAAAAACCACCTAGGAATGTTGATAACAACCAGTTGTTGGTAATGATTTTTGAGGTTACCTAGTGGAATTGCTAGCAGAACTTGAATGATATTTGCAGCCATAGTCATGGAAAGCAACTTCTTATGAGAATCGATAAAACAACCAACTCTCGAGATAATGCATGCCAAAAGTCATTGGTTCATCAATTAGTAATGTTTCTGTATGATATTCAAAAGAGATTCTTCTTTCCTGTTTCCTGCCTTCATTTCCCTCCATCTGTCTTTAGGTGGAGGTAGGAAAGTTGCAGGTGTGAGATTTTGTGTTTTCTGTAGTCTCTGGATAATATAGTAGATATATAGTTGAATCACTTTCATGATATGCATTAATAATTTTCAATAAAACGTGACATTATATTACGAACCAATCCACGATTTACTCGCCTCCTGCTATATACATTTCTTTTATTTTCGAAACAGTGCTGTAGGCTTTACTATTTTCATCAACATAGTTAGCTTCTGTGCCATTTTCCTCTCTCCATCCTCTGTTGATTGGTAGTCAGGTTGTTGCACAGGGATTTTTGGTGGTTGGCAAATTTCCATCATAGGTGCATTGAGGGATCCCTGGATTCCTCAAAATTCTGGGTCCGGAAGGCACATCATTTATTTTAGGACGAATGTCCTGCACGTTAAACTTTAGGCTTTAGGTGACAATGTAAAGTCTTCTTTATGAAATTAACATGAAGTATCCTAATAAGTTGATGGTTGTAATCAGTTTATCCAATATGTTGCTCAATTAAAGCATGAAACTGAAAATCATGCTGTTCTCTAAGTTTGTGTCTAGTTTTATATCTATAGGTTTCATACGTTTAAGGATGTGTGACATACTAAAGCTGGTTTTATATCTATAGGTTTCATAAGTTTCAGTGGATATAGAATTGTTTGATTGTGTGTATTATTATAGCTATGCCATTTTTGGACTTTAGGAGGTGTGAAGTACTGTTTTTGCTACCAGTACACGCCAGTTTGACCTCTTACATGGTTTATGTATAAAGATAATAACCTTTGCTATATGCAGCTTAACACAAATAAAGTATATGCGAGTACCTGGTCAAATATAGCAATTGGAATTGCCAGGGTAGCAACAGCATTGGGAGCATCCACTATTCCTGAGATCCTTCCTTCACAAGGGCAGCATGAGAGTAGAAGATAGACCTGATGATCCCCATATTACCATTGGGAAGTTATAAATCTTTAAGTATCGGAGTAGTGTGCTTTAGGGATGGGAGGCAGACTGAAAGATTCAGACCTGTTCTTTAGTGTACCCAAATCTGGAGAGGTAATCAATTGCGTTAAGCACTGCACGCTTGTAAGCAACGCTTGCATCAAGGTAATGTTGTCTCCCACTCTCATCAACGCTAATGCCCTCAAACACTAACCATTCTGAAAATCTTGGCTCTACGGGGCCAATCTCAAATATTGGGTTGACATGTAATGGAGTTGGCCCCATTGGAGTGAGATACTTTTTCATGCCATCCCTTATGATTTCACACCTGGTAGGAATTGAATTAGCCTTGGATAAATTTAGGAAAGATGGGAGGAATTATCAGGTGTCATATATTAAAAGATTATTATTATTTTTACATTCTACGCCAGGATGCCAAGAGACTTATTAACCAATTACTTTCAGTATGTATGACTGAAAAAACTCATGCCTTAACCTCAAAATGATGAAAGATAAGTGTGATAATTACTTGAGCTCGAGAAATCCACTCATCTCAATTGCCCCACAAAATGCTACTTCACCATCACCCTGTGAAAAATGCATGTCTCCAGTACTAAGATTTGCTCCATCTACAAATACCGGAAGGTATATTTTTGAACCTCTGCTGAGATTTTTGATGTCACAGTTCCCTCCATTTTCTCTTCCAGGTATTGTTCTTGCTGCCTCTCTAGCAATTCTTTCCCATTCATGAGTTGATTCCTTGATCTACAAACACCACAGTTTTGTTTTAAAGTAATTTTGATACTTTTGTCTTTGACTGTTACTGGAATTAGTTACTTTGCAGCCAACATAGACAATGTACAGTTTCTGTCTATTGATGTCAAAATGCAAAATCTCTCGTGGCACATGATACATATAGAACATTTCATACTTGCTGAATCTAATGGTATGTAGAAGTGCTATATTGCTTGTATTAGAAGTGTTGTACCTTGCCAAGAACACATCCCTTGGTTGACGGTAGGTTTGCCAGTGGTCGTGAATGCAACACTTCACACAATTTTAGTGACTCAAGACCAGTTTCTTCTAGTTGTCTTTCCCTTTGGTTCCAAATGTTGAGCAATTCCATTGAAGGTGCAGTCCCAATTATTCCAGGGTGTGTTATACCAGGAAATCTGACTCCTGTCAAATTAATGTTACTATTTTAACCTTTATACAAACGGTTAGCATTAGCTAATTTAGAACTTTGTGTAAGATAGCTGTTTGTCATCTGCTATTATTTTTTGTTCCATGGAGTGTGGCTTCATTTATTTAGTATGAAGAATTAGTAAAATTTTACCAGGTATATGTGGAGAGTAAGCATGTATTCCTTCGAAATACCAGATGGCTTTGGTTGCATGAGGGAAGTGGTCAGTCAAAAATCCTCCTCCATTCTCCCTATCAAAGATTGCGGTAAATCCCCATTCATCTCCGGGCAGAGGACCCAAATTGCATATCTCAACAGCCAGAAGATCACCAGGTTTGGCTGGATTCCCTTCTGTGTCAACTACTCTTATAGGCCCGCTTAGATAATGCACCTGAGACAGAATATATAGATATCATAGTATTATTACTTGTCTATTATAGCTCGTCTCAGATCATTTGTGCTAAATGGTATATCATATTTGTCTTATTATTAGAGTCTCGTCACGTGTATTCGATGTAAGGTGAAGATATATATACTACTTTCCTAACCACCCTCTACTTCTTGTATTAATATCTTGACGGGCGTTAGATACACACGGTGTTTAGTTTCGTTCAATGTTCGACGCAGAAGATTGACTACAGCTATGTTGTGAGATCATTGAGGATCAGATCATATGTGATCCTTGAGAATACCTAGGATCAGATGTTTTTCTGTTACAGGCGAAGAATAATATGTACTCTTGATATATGAGAAAAGTTGTTACTTACATTATTGTACTAAACACTATTATATGAGAAAAGTTGTTACTTACAGTTGATAGGTCTAAGGTTTTAACATCAAGTGCTGATTTATCATCTTTAATTGCGCCCGCAGTCCAGTCTACCATTTCCACCCGAAATACCTCGCCGGTTTTGACCTCAGCAACCGGTGGTATCTCCGGGTGCCACCGGTTATGAAGTGGCAACTCCTGCTGCCATGGCTTCTTTTTCAGGTCTATTGGGACTATTAATCTTGGAGTTTTAGGGGCCATGAATGAACTAGAGATAGTTTTTAGTTATGGTTACTTTTGTCATAGAGAATCTTTATCAAAGACTATACTGATGAAACTTGGAACTTTGGGAGTTTGATTAGGACATGTTCACTAGTTGACAATCTGTGCTACATTTTTTTCTCAATGGTCCCAACCTTGTCATTCTCGCCGATGTCAGACCACATTGGAAACTACTATGCTGAAGTTTTCTGCAGCTACTGATTAAATCTTGATGTTTCTCTGGTATTTACAATTTATTAATGATAATTACACTTAAACTCCTTGAAGTCTAGTGTAATCATATAAACTTCCTTAACTGGTTGAGTAATTACAAAAATACTCAGTTGAAATTTACAAATTTACACATAGGCTCATTGAAGGTCATTCCCTGAAGTTTAAATAGGATCACATCAATCCCTTATTTTGTTAGTACTTAAAGCTCTAGGGGTGTTTATTCAACCTTTCAGCTGTACTACACTGGACTTCAATTTTTCTGGGAGCTGATTGATAGTACTTAGTATCCCCGAAGTGTGAGTATGTAATTTGAGGTTGCATGTTATTAGTGCATTTGGTCAACTCGAGATTAGTTATGGTCTATAATTATTGAGATTGTAATATAATATTTCTATAATTACAGGATTGTCTGGTTAGATAGTTTATTCGTAATATTATCTCATTTGCCTTACTGATTAAAATTTACCTGTGGATGGAAGTAGATTATATTTACTTATGCAGTAGCTGGTCGGCCGATTGTGTCTTGAGTTGGGTGGAAATATTGAGTAAACAAATGAAACACTACTAATGCATAAACTACACATTTTTTTTACTTATCTAGCTCTAGAGGGTGAAATTAAAGGAAAGCAAATGCATAAGAAACTCACAATAGACATATCTGCATACTTGATATCTTCTGCAGTGTACTCTTTTGTTATGCCACCTCCGCTGAAATCCACCATCTCTACCCGGAAAACCTCTCCGGTTTTCACCTCCGCCACCGGAGGTATGTCGGGGTGCCACCTGTTATGGAGAGGAAGATCTTGTTCACTTGGCTTCTTCTTTACATCTATTGGCACCACAACTCTTGCACCGTGTGAACCCATTCGATAGTACTTGGATGCCTATGTGAGATCAAAAATCAAATGTTTGTGATTTGAGTAGGAAAAACTAGGTAATAAGTATCAACTTACTGAAACCTTAGTTTTCTGATGGAAAAAATTTGATAAGAAATCATTATTGGTACCCTGTGCCCACTGAGGAAAATTTCTATACGATCTTTATTGTTGCTTGATTAGGATGCTTTTTTGGAGTATTTTTAGCTTTCATTTTCTTTGGGACAAGATATTTGATGTCGTTTACATTGTTCTTTGAACAAAGTTTCATGCTTTGTTCATTTCTTTTCATTTTCTACTATCACATAATGATCTAGGCCAAATCTTTAACGATACTTTTTACAAAAGTTTTTACAATTAATTTTGAGTTAAATGCAAAAACTACCCCTGTGTAATCTCTAATTGGCAAAAACCCCCCTGTGTAATTTTAATTAGCAAAAAAACCCCTGTGTTATTCAGTCAAAGGCAAAAAACCCCCTAAGAGGTCAAAGTGCAGTGCACGCGCAATTGAGAGTGGAATTCTATTTAGTCATGTGAAATTACGGTTTCACCCTCGCATTCTATTTTATTGAAACAAAATAATGAAAACCAAAAGCTGAAAAAAAGAGAGAAAACGGATTGCAAAACTATAATTTCAATATATTGAAACGACTTAAACGACCAAGAAGATTAATCCACAATTTGTTCATCATTCTTTCATAGATCTATTTGATTATTCTATTTAGGGATCTAGGGTTTTATGAATTTGCTGTTCCTGGTTTTGAAGGATTTGTTGTTGTCGTGGTTGTGTGAAGGTTTGGGTGAACTCCGGCGAAATTTCCCGGCTTCATTTCTTCTGGCGGGGATGCGTGGGACGGAAGTTGGGTGGATGACGGGGAGAAGGAAGAAGAAGAAGCCTAATATTTATTTTTTTCTATTTGTTTAGCATTTAATTGGGAATAATTCAATAAACTTGTTTCAACTTTCAAATAAAATTATAATCATGGACGGTTTTGTAAAACTTATTGAGTTGCTTTTTATTTTTTAATATAAAATATAGATAATAAAAAAGATTTTAGTTTAAAAAACTTAAAATTAACTAAAAAGTAATTGATGGTTGTAATTACAAGGGTAAAACAGACATTTTCTATCAAGTCAAAGCTACATATGAGTTTGGGGCAAGTGTGCTAATTTTTGAATTACACAGAGGGGTTTTTGTCAATTAAAATTACACATGGAGTTTTCTGCCAATTAGAGATTACACACGGGGTAGTTCTTGCATTTAACTCATTAATTTTCTATTAATAAGTATGCTAGGGGTATTCTAACCAAAAACGAACGCTAACGATTTAAGAATTACTACAAATCAAGCAGCAGATCAAAATTCAAACATGCTAAAGGATGTAGCATTCCCTCAGAAAAGAATGCATAACACGTTATTCTGATAGCCAAAAGAAAGATAAAACAAAATCAAATGCTATGGTTTAATTTTCACTAGTTCCACGGTAACAGCATGTTCTACAATTGTTTCTTTTGCTTTGAATATAACTTGCATTTCTCTACAAGCAAAATGTCCATATTACACATAACAAGAATGATTGTCACTCATTCTTCCTATAATTCTTATATGGGAGAACGACCGTCGTGCTGGATAGAATGTGACATATAAATATTCAAACCAAATCATTTATAACATTGCATCCAAACTATATATGAGAATTCACAAAAATGCAAAGGCTAATCTATAACCAGGGAAAAGTGTCGTGTTTGCCTGGTTAATTCATTTGCATTAATGGAGGAATAATTGATGTAGTTGGCTAAAAATAGGCTAGCTAGCTGGTCCTTCTATCCCTTAGGCGTGCACCTTAACGTAACTGACTTTCATGGTTATAAATGGTGCTATTGCCGCATCGATGAAGGGACAATGTACTAAAGTACAGTCAATACGACTTATAAATGTTCGTTCGAGTTTGGAACATGTTACAATCATACACGAGTTGTACAAGTTTATGAATATTTTGAAGTCAATATTTTGCTAGTACATTCAAAATAAAATATAAAAATTGAAATCGAATTGTGTTGAGGTGCAACAAAAAAGTAGGTTGGTAATAAGATACATTTTATTGAGAAGAGCTTTAGCTCATGAATAAAGAAAGTGTACCATTATAATAGTTTCCCATTCTACTAGGTATTTGAAGAAATGAGTTATCAAAGAACGTATTTATGTTTCATAAAATCATGGATTACAGTTTTGTTTCTGGAGTATAATTCGGTACACTAAATATAGAAATTTTCCGCAATGTTTCGAGATTTTTTCAACATGTTTTGAAAAATTCGTAAAAATTGTTGTTGTAATAGACGAAGAAAATACTTGTATGTATTGTTTTTATTGATTCAAAAAGAGAAACGTTGGTACTCTTCATTGAAAAAGAAAAAAAAAATTATCCATGCATAAAATAAACCATCCTTCTCATTCCCTTTCTTTTATCAAATGCCAGAAAAAAAAGGTTTAAGTTCAAAAAATCCTCCCTTTAGATTGTTTAATACTTTCAAATATATAATTCCATTAATTTTTTTCAGAACCATTAATTAGTAACAAATTTATGTCCCATTAATGTCTTGAAGCTCTCTCCCTTATCTTCGTTGTGCATAAAAAGCTAGCAATTATTGAAACACAAAGACGCATATGCTTAACCAAAAGTATCAAGAATAAATGCAACATTAAATCCATCCATTCCCAAAAGTCAGAAAACCACGAAAAAGTACTTTGGGTCACTGTACATGGCCTTTTGGGCTGGGTCATTGCAATCTAAGAAAGAAGATCCGTTTAAGTTCTCAAGTCAATTCGATAACGCAAGTGGGTGGGGCTCCAAATCTATACCAAATAACATGAGCTGTGGAAGTGCTAGGCGCTAGGATAAGGACGCCACGTCCGTCCAACGTAATTAGAAAACGACATTCCTCTGTGTCGTTTATTACCCAAACATTCAAGTAAACAGTGACGAGAAAATTGACTGCTGCCCTAACTCCATTATTATTTTAATCGAATGTAAGTGATCATTACAAATGACATTCGCTTTTAGAGGTGAAACACTTACCTGCCCTCAATGGTAGAAAACATCCCCCTCACATGTGGTGGGCCCCACACTAATGTGGGGCCCACCACATGTGAGGGGCATGTTTTCTACCATTGAGGGCAGGTAAGAACATCTCCTTTTAGAGATAATCCGGATTTAATTTTGTTATATACGAGAAAGTCATGGTGTCGTATACATGAACTTTTCTTACTCTAAATTTTGTTGTAGTTGCAAGAACATTTCGTAATGTTATCACATAAATATCCACTTTAATGTTTTAGTGCTATAACATACCTTTATTGATCTCATGATAGACTTTTGCAATTGGATTTTAGTTAGGTATGTTGATATGACCTGGTATAGATGATGCTGATCAGTTGGTGAATACTTTCGATAAATAACAAGCAAGCAATCTTGTCACATAATCACGCGTAAACAAAAAAGAATAAAAAATAATAGCTGCGACAATCCCCAAATCTTGTAATTCTGAATATTATCTTATGTAATCTTTTTGTCCTATCGTGAAAAAACTGTAAACTCTTG
This sequence comes from Misopates orontium, assembly GCA_946800315.1. Classification (NCBI taxonomy): domain Eukaryota; kingdom Viridiplantae; phylum Streptophyta; class Magnoliopsida; order Lamiales; family Plantaginaceae; genus Misopates; species Misopates orontium. Next base: position 32,072,385 of record OX326952.1, on the reverse strand, counting down.
AGGTTGATGCAACACTTCAAAGCTTAGAGGCGATATCATTGATTGGGGAGGTTAAGATTAGATGTGTTTGAGGTGCTGAATAAATAAGACAAGTTTATGAAATTTGATATTATTACAAAAACAAAATTTTCTTTTGAATAAATTAATCAGATACATTTTTATATTTAAAAAGATATGGATACTATCTCTAAAAATATATATTGATACACAACTTTATAGAACACCCAATATATTTTTGGTCTCAAGCCCGTCTCTACATAATGTATCTTAAAGTAGTAAAAAATAATCAGAATCAATAACTTATACTTAATTTATGTCTAGGGTCTTGTTGCACGTGCGCCATGAGTCCGCAAATGTTGTTTTGGACCATTCATTAGAGTCATATTCCATATTAGATGTGTTTAATACTTGTAAGTGAGTCATCAACTGGATATCATTTTTGATAGGTCAGAAATTATAGGAATAAAAACATTGAGCTACCGTAGTATTAAGTCATATAAAGGTAAGAGATAGACAATTATGTTGTGATGATGGGCTAATATCTTAAATGTCCATAAAATGTTTGATGTAAACCATGAAGTCGTTGTGGTTGGTCATAGTGACTTAAGGGATAATATGTTGTAAGTTACTATATACACTTATGGACATACTCTTTAGATTTGAAAAACATTATACACATAATCCAATTTTTTCATGTTTTGAAACGAACCCCATGTAGTGGTGTATGTATAGTTGTTCTATTCTTAACCGCAATTCAGAGAAACAATATATAATATCTTGTTGAGAACACACTCTTGACTCAACCTTTATCACGCAATACCCTATAGTATATGATGTGTGACCTCATTCGGCAATTAAATGCTGGCCCCCCATTTACAAGTTGTAGTAAAGCTAAATACTTAAGTGGTGTATACGACTGGACTTTGTGTGGAGAAATGAAAACGAAAGTGATAGGTTATCAAGACTCTAAATATCCACAAAAAGAATCCGACGGTCGAGGTACGCCCATCCGCGGAAACACGGAGCCGCTATTGCCCAATACTTTGGAATCTAATCCAACCACACCCACTAACCACCATTATCTCCACTCAACTAACCAAACTATAGTTAACTAATTAATCAAAAAATACTTCAACTTCAACCCCACTCTTTCTTTCTCTTCCCCAATTCTCCACTTCTTTCTCTTTATATACGCACCACTCTTCCCCTCTTTTCCAACTTCCAATCCTTGTAATAATTATTCTCTCTTAAAGTTTGTTACTTCCATGCCCTAAAACCCTTTTGTTTGGTTCTATACTTGTATCACTACACCATTTTAATCAAAAGATGAGTTGCAATGGATGTCGAGTCCTTCGAAAAGGGTGCAGCGAGACGTGTATTTTGAGACCTTGTTTGCAGTGGATCGAGAGCCCCGAAGCTCAAGGCCACGCCACCGTGTTCGTCGCCAAGTTCTTTGGCCGTGCCGGCCTCATGTCCTTCATCTCGGCCGTACCCGAAACTCAAAGACCTGGTACAGTTAGAATCTTTTGCATACGACTTACAACAGAATAGTGTATTATTATAAGCAGTATAGTGGCCTTGCTGTCACGATCTGCTTAGATACAACTCTTTGCTATTTCGATTCGTTTACTTTACTCTTTGGACGCTCCTTATTAATTAGACCAAACTACATGTCTATATATGCAGCTCTTTTCCAGTCCTTGTTGTTTGAGGCTGCTGGAAGAACGGTAAACCCCGTGAACGGTGCGGTGGGCCTACTAGGGACCGGAAACTGGCACGTGTGCCAGGCTGCGGTGGAGACCGTACTCCGTGGAGGCGCGTTGAAGCCTATCTCCGACTTTCTCGGCGGAGTTTTGGAACCCGACGACGCTTCCGAGTGCACCGAGATGTGTAAGCTCCAAGATACTGGATTTTGTCCACAGCAAAAACGACGCCGTGTGCCCGAAGAGCCGGCTAAGTTAGCTGATCTTGATCTAAGCCTGACGCCGGGTTTTAACGGCGGCGCCGTGCGGATTAGGAGCCCGTCTATGAATTCTGAAGAATCTGTGACCACAACTTGTGGAGATCAACCAGCTGCTAACTATGAAATAAAGCTACTCAACTTGTTCAATTAGTTGATTAATTATTTAGCGTTTCATGATGTGATTGGAAGGGATCTTTTATTCCCCGGAATTTAATTATCCGGCAAGGTTTTGTAAAATTATTGGCACAAGATTTCTCTCTTTTAATTTGGAGGGGAAAATGAAAGTTTTGCCAGTGATTCCTTGCTTCCTCATGTACGTAACTTTATTCTTGTGTACGTTTATGGTGTCTAATGACTGTTGGACTTGAATAATTCATCTGGTTTTAATTAGCTTTTTTCATTTTATTTTTTTTGGTTAATCAAGCTTTTTTCAGTTTTATCTTTCTATTATATATGAGATGTTTACCAACAATAACAATACATGAGTTACCAACCTGAGGAAATAGTCTCACACAATGGCAATTTATTTTCCTCACGTTATAAGGAAATATTGAAATTAATAAGATTAAAAGCCCAAGCTAATCAATGATGTGAAGGCCAGTTCTTCCTGCGAAAATTTCGTACAATTGTTTGGAAATGATGTAATGTAATTAGTAAGAATTAAGGTAGCATCATGGTTTTATCAAGTCATGAGCACCTCACAAGTTTCATCTATAATTCATTTCATAGTACTGTCATGTCACATCTAATACATCATACTCCATTTCCACAGTTAGTTTAATTATTGTCTTATTTCCATGCAAATCCCTGAGAGAACGGGAAATGTTTGTACTAAATATTCCACAACCCTACCACTGAAAACAAGTTAAAAAAAATAATTAAATTGCGTCACTAATTAGGGTAAAATTGAATAGAAAAAGAGTTGATTTGAAAGTAAGTTCGGTGGAGGTTTGCAATATGATAATATCAATAACGGACATAATGGCATAGGGTGTATAATTCTTTCCTTTAGTCTAAGTTCGACTCCGTTTGAAGCTATTAATTAGATGTTTTTGAGGCATATGCATGCCACGTTAAGTTCAATTGTCTTGCTTCACAATTTATCCATTAAATAGTTGTTACTTATTTCCACAACAAAAAAATAAAATACTGCAGTTAATAAATGAAGAAGCGACACCACACTTCCAATGCCATTGAAAAGACTGACCTGGTATAGTTCCAAATATCTTGGGGGTGTTAAAAAGTTTTTGACCTAGCTACTCACTCCCTATATATGTTTGTTAGAATTGAGTAGCAAATGTACGTAACATACACCAATTTTTATTTTACATATAGCAAAAGGAGAGTAATTTAGCAAAATCTCCCTATTTTTAATGCATAAATAAATTTTAACATTTTTTATAAAATAGATTTGAGATTGGGTCTGTGTTCCCATTGGCCCTCTAACATTAATGCCTGTTGTGGTTTGGGGACCTTTCGGCGGACAGAACAGCTTACTTAGTTTTGGTACATAGGGGCAAAGAGAGACTGCAATTTGCAGAGAAGGGATTTAATTTGGCCTTTGGAGTGTAGAAAGAGGCGCATATATGTGAATCTTGTACTCCTAAAAGATATCATGACCATTTGTATTTTAATTTGTGGAGCCAAATCCCAAATCTTATTTTATTTCAATAGTAGTACTACATCCTAACTTTTGTCTAGCCTCTCTTTTTACTCCCAACTATTATTGGATGCTGGTGAATAATTTAATAGTTAGAACACAAGAACACGTCAGATTTCTTATTCGTCTGATCGATGTGTGGAAATGGAACACCTTTTCTAATTTTTTAACTGAAAAGTTCATGGAACTTCCAGCTTTGAAGTATGAACCAATGGCGAGAATTTAGCATGGGTCATGCATCTCGATACAAATCATATGCTTGTGTTATCAATATAATGTTCTTTTTCCCAATACTTAATCCAAATTTGAATAGTACACGTTGTTTTACACAAATTAACATATTGCTTAAAAGCCATAGTTGATATAAATATTTTGTTGTGCTATTGGACTTTATTTCGCCCAACCGCACCCACCCACGTACTCCACTTTATATTAGGCATCTCCAAATTTCTGCATCTCGTAGCCACACTCCCATTTTTAAGGGTGTCAATTCATGTGTGTCCCACTTTAAATTTATATATACATAATGCAACTATGCATATATCATCACTCTTATTGGGTTGCGAAATTCTTTGGTGGCCTTGGCCAATTTTTTCAATTTTGATTCTTATCTAATGCCTTCCACAAATAAAAGGGCCGCGCCCCGCCGCGTTTTGTGGTGGCCCCACTAATGACGGAACCTTCTTCAAGAATTCTTGGCCCGGTCCATTTCCACATAAATTAATATATGTTAGGTATCTATTCAAATATATTATATATCCTATATATATAATAATATATATATATATATACATTTATATATATATACATATCTATCTATATACTCATATATAATAATAATAATAACACTAATAATAATAATATACCGAGAAAAACATATTTCTGATTTACGCATAATAATGGCGGCTACCCCATTGTGGTGTTTTTTGGGGAACGTAAAAACATTAGCATAGTGGGCGCTTCGGTGTTCGGATCTCTATATGTGCGATATAGTGAATTTGGAATTTTTAATTGTTATGCTAAATCAATTAATAAACATCTTGACAGAGTGATTTATATAGTTAGTTAAATAGGTGGAAGTTCACTTTCAAAAAAAAAAAAGTTGGAAGTAATTCGATTAATAAACGTGAAACAATGTACATGGTTTAATTATTCATTTTCATTCGCAAAATCCAAGAAACAGGTTTGGCATTTATAGCTTTAAGAACACATTCTGAGGAGCTGATAACTGTGAACTTGGCCTAGCTCCTTGATTACTTCTTCTTTCCTAGTTCTAAGAATTAAAATCCACTTCTTTAATTCTTTTGTATTTTATTCTTTTTCCTGTTTAGTGGATGTGAGTATTTAGAGGTATAACTTCAATGAAAATCGGGTTTATAAATTTTGTGACTATCATAGATCGTTCTAAAGCTGTAGTATTAAAATACATGATTGGGCACAATTTCTTAATGCATGAAAAAATTGTGGCACTTTAAATCTGATCTTTACAAGAAATAGTCTTATTTACAAGGAAAAATATCTCAAAATATGATTATAGTTTATATGTAAAGAAAGTTTTCAAAATTGAAAAAAGGTAGACATTGACAACAAAATTGACCTATACTTTGCATGCATCTCATTGGTTTTGGAAGAGATTTTGATGATATTTTCTCTCTATCCAGATAAAGATATTCTTAGTTTGAGGAAAAATTAATCTCGTAATATGATTATAGTTTATATATGAAGAAAAATCTCAAAATAGCAAAAAACTAAACACTTACAACAAAATTGAATTATACTATGCATGCATTTAATTGGTTTTCAAAGGGGTTTTGTTGATATTTTCTCTCTAGAAGGCTGGAATATTGCCAATGGAACGTATCACGGAAGATAATTTGTACTTAATTAGTGGCAATTATAAGTTAAGCAAGGTAACAAAATTCGTTATGATCAACTACGTAATAACTAATAAGCACGTGCACCAAGTTATGCAAATAAATTATCGAGAACATCTTTCCTTATTTTCCATATAATATTAGAAGTTGAAATAATTAACAACGGACGAATCTTTTTGTATATTTGATTCTTAAATTTAATAACATCACTGACAGATTCGTTCTTAACAAACAGGAACACATGGATTCGAACCAGAACATATAATTGAGAGGCTCCAGCGCATGCAACTTGTGTACCCTCTCTAAGTATTACCATAGAAATTTTCGAAACTTCTCTTTTCTTTTCCAAAATCACCGGTTCTTTTTTATATTTATGGATACGAAACATGCATAAAATGTTTTATGAGTTCATTATAATACATATAAAATGTTTTACTAGTTCATTATAACTATTATTTTAGAATGTTTTTTAAAATACTTTGAATAACTTTTGAAAGTTATTAAGTTTTTTTAATAATTTAAAGGATTATAAGAGGACGGAAGTGTGACGCGGATTTCACCACCGTTCCTTTTCAGTCGCTCCTTTTCCATTGAACATGGCCAAAAAGCGACAAATTTCCAAGCTTCCTGGTGCATACGCAAGCCTGTTGCTTTTTAATTAATTAAACATGTATTTTATTCTGCTAAAGTATCTTAATTTACAATTCTTTATTTAAGTTATCCCAAACATGGGGTATGCTTATATGATCGATACATGCTACGACATTAAACAACAAAACAATATAATCACGTATCTTGAAAAGTATATTATTATCCTCTCGAACTAGTTTAAGGTTCATGAAAATTAATTTAGTCATTAAACTGTAAGGTGGTCGAAAGTAAAATAAAAGTGAGATTAATCATAGTTTGTCAATGTTGTCCCATTTATCAATTTTACGGCTTCTTTTCTTAAATTTTAGTCCCTTATAATGCCTTTTTGTAACTTGTCCTTGTATTCCTTTATACCAGTTTTTACCAGTTAACGTCATTTTCTTCAATTTTAGTCCTTAGTTTATCTTTATTAAGTTATCTTAACGAAGAAAAATATTGTCTAATAATCAATAGCATCGCACGTAGAGTGATTTATTATGAGTCAGTTTATTTTCAACTAATTTTTCTTTCCATGAGAGACAGCAAAGAAGTTATAATTTATTCAGAGGGCCTAATTGGCATTTACACGAACAAATTTAATTGAGATTCGGTCTTTGCAAGTGGGCTACTGCATGTTCACCCAAAATTATTATCCAGATATAGTTTTAAAATGCATGGTGACTTTTGAGATTCCGAATGTTGGGTATGTAGTATCTGTATGCTTGATCGTTGAACAATTATATATATATATATATATATATATATATATATATGTATATATATATATATATATATATATATATATATATATATATATATATATATATCACATAATTATTTATGTTTACCACGGTATTTATTTACTTTCTCTTGGTGTGAATGGGCAAATAAACTTGAATATGTTTTGTCTTGGACTTGGAAACTAGAATACGGCTTTTTATGGATTTCAAAGCCATTTATTCTCAGTCTCTGCTCTTGAATTGTGTGGTGATATATCGTCTTGTGATACGCATGCAACGCAACGGCTTTCATACAAGTAAAGTTTCAGTTCTTTTTTCCTCCTATATCTAGCATACCATAATAATTCTTTTGGATTCTGAATTATAAGACTTTAAAAGTAAGGAAAAATGTTCGCAATATATAAGGTAAAAATATAATTATAATATTCTAACATAAACTAATGTAGCAGTCATGCAATTTATTCTAACAAACGATGAAACTGATACCTCTGTCGAAAACTGACACGTTAGCTGAAATCAAATAGGTTAACGTTTAGTGATTTCTTGATGCATATGGTAATGTTTCGTTGAAAAAACATGTATATACATCTTTTATTTTCAAGTATATTATACGTGATGTAAATTGATATTTACAAAATCAGCATATTATTAACACATGAAATTTGAGATGCTGAATTAGCTGTCACTTGTACCCTGCAGCTCAACTCTCGATTATAATTATTTATCGCATTTTGGCTTTTACATTTATTCGGAGGATGGTGCAATATTTCAAGTATTAGAAACTTACAATTTTTGCTAGACGCACAACGTTACCAACTTATTTAAAGAGATTTCGTTATATACTAGGATTAATTAGTGCTGACAAATGAATGAATTAGGATGTTAACGAATGAGCTATAACGAATAATGGTTTGAAACACACCTAAACTATATTTAATAATGAGTTGTTAATGAGTTGAATGATAAATAGATAGAGTTGAACATGTGACAGACTATTTAATAGTGACTATTGATGATGTTGATTTCTATAAATAGCTCCTTAAACGTACAATAGAATTTGGTTTAGTTTCTTCATGATTTTGTATTTCATTGATCATTTGATATGCCTTTTTAGTTTCTTTCTGCCCAAAGGTTAATGGTGGGCTAAACTTAATACCCAAACCAAAGGGCTTGATGTTTAACCAAAAAAAAAAAACCAAAGGGCTTGATACTGGACAAAATTTATTAGTTAGGCCTGAAAAAATTGAAAAGTAAAAGTGGGCCTGAGATATATATTAGTCTTTTTGTGATTATATCCACATGCACTTTTTGTTCTTTTTCAAACGAAATCGAAAAATAGGAGTCTGGTGGTGTGGGTGGGGAGGAGGGAGTTTGCATGTTTTTATTAGATTTTGAGTTGTCTTTTTCTTTCTTTTTCTCTTTGTAAGTTAGGGTACATTGCGTTGGGAGGTTAAATGGAAGTAATTTAATTTACACTTAGTTGAAATTCTATTTGATGGTTTAGGTTTTTCTTATCTATTCAATTATTTTCTAATACGCGGTAGTACTTAAAGACTTGTTTTTGTCAAAAAAAAAAAAAAAAGTACTTAAAGACTTGTAGTTGTATATAGTACCTTTAAGTTAATAAGTTGAATAATAAAATCGACTGTTGCTAGCAAATGGTCCTTCTGTCGTCATTTACTGATGAGACCACTAATGCGAAATGATGGATCGATCAACTAAAAGTTAGTTAAGGCTTATATCATCAAAAGCGTCGGAAGAATCTTGGACTAATGCATTCGAACTAATATATTTAATTCACCTAAATGAGTTGCTTTTGCATGGCGTGCTAGAAAATATCTACTTTAACTCAGCAATGGTAATAATGCACTATATTATTCCCTAAACAACACGTATATGAAGTTGAAATCAATAAAAATGGTGGGTTAACATTTAAATTACTTCCATCATTTTCATGAAGGGTAAGCATGTTTAGTTAAAATCACGACATATTTTGTTTTTTTTGGGTGCCATATATTGCTGATTGTTAGGTGTTCTAACACTATCCCAATTCCCGAGTAATTTTTATCGCAAGCAATAACTGAAACTTTTGATCTTTGAACGAGAATGGATTATTTTTAACCTAGACAAACAAATAAAAAACCGTAATCGTCACAATAGTGTCACGTTACAATTTAAATCGTCAGAATTATTTTGTTCATTTACTTCGAAAAGATTTTTACAAAATTATGCCGTGCATATTACTTTTAAATATCCATTTTTGGATTACTTTTATGGCCGTATGATCACGTAAAATTAATTTTAACTTGTTTGTAAAAATTGTTCCATATCATTTGTCAATAAAGAAACCTGACACTAATATAAATAGCTACTTATGCGTAATTGTTACTGGACTCAACAAAAATAAAGAAAACACAGAACTTAGTTATTTAGACTAATTGAATAAACAAATTTCTGTATTTTTTATTTATTTCTATGTGCATGTTCTTGTATCTTCATATTGCTGATAACGCCTAAAACTAGTAAGTGCGCGGTAACATATATCAACACACCAGTTAAAACATTACGATTAATCGTTGCATATATGGATAGTCGTACTCTACGAATATAATCAACCATAAAATTTAGACCACAACAGTCAAAACTACACAAAATTCAAACGCCCCTAATTTTCTGTGCATCTCAACTCTCAAAAAACGGTGTCTCTATACCTTTGGCTCCCATCTGATCTGGGTAAGTTCTTTCTTGTTTCAACAAAAATGATTAATTTAATCACGTACTTTTTATGGAACAAATGCGAAGAACTTCAGTATTTTTTGGTATCTTAACACGTGAATTTAGTCCTTACTTTGATGGTAAATTGATGCCCTTTGTTTTGCGTGTTGTCTATGAAATTAAGAGCCAGAGGTTTTGCATGAGATTTGATGTTAGAGAATTTCCTCGGACAGAAGAAAAATTGTTGTTACCTAATTTTATTTATTTGCTTTTCAAGAACAGGGTGTCTTTTAGTTTTTGTACTCCTAAAACTTATCGCGTGACTATTTTATTCATGTGACAATATTAAAAATCAAATGTTTTAACTTTACTTGTTTCGCCGTATATGGTTTCCTCAAGATTCTTCTAATACTCTTTCGATTTCCTAAAATATTGATGCGATGTTAAATTCTTTTATAAGTTGGACACTTACAAAGGACAAGATGTGACAAAAGTTGGTCAGCTTTTTTTCTTTTTTATTTTTTGATGTGTAAAGTTAGTCAGCTTTTCTCCTCGTGATTTTGGATTTGCTCCAAAGAATTTTCATTTTCTTTCGATCTTTGTTCTTTCTTTATGGGGGGCTGCTACATATGGTTGTTAGTTGATGACTATTGTTTAAAGCTCAAAGGAAAAGGGGAACTTAATTGTCGGTTTCATAATATATGCTATGCTTTTCTAATTAATTGATTATGTTGATAACTAGACGGGTTGCTATTCCGCATAAATGTAAGCTCGTTTTGAAATATATACATTGACGACTATAAACGAAAAATGTACACACTCGAACGTGTTTTTTTTTTTTTTTTTTTTTTTTTTTTCAATTTTATTCTATTGTTAAGTTATTACTTGACACGCTAACACTTGTGAGTCGATTGGTACACATTAAAATTTTAAGTTATCAGCCATAATTGATTAAATTCAACCACGGCATACTATTTCTATGAAACTCAATTCCTTTTTGACAGCACTTCCAAAATCTTATTTATAAATCTCATCTTTTGGCAATTAATGGAAACTGAAAATCAATCACTATGGATGAGAAACAAAAAAAAAATAGAGATTAATTAACAAGAAACAAAAATTATATTGTAAATCTATTGAACCTATTGACATACTCAAGCCCATTAGAAATCTTTATTTTTAATTCAATTGGGGACAAATGGCACATGGAGTCCCAACTGGAGTAATAGACAGTAGGATTATCTTGGAGATGGGAAAATCTGCAGCATTCTTCTTTTATGTGGTTGCATTTACATAAAATTGATCGAGTGGTCTATTTTGTTATAAGTGGGGGCAAATAGAAAGAAAGCCAACTTTTTGAAAGATAATAAAAGAGAAAAAGGGGTGCATGAGTGTATGATCGATCACGTGTGTCCAAAATTAATTTAGGAATAAAAGTTAAAGATATTTGCATGGACCCCGATGAAGTCTTAATTATGGAAAGAACTGAGCGTGATCTTCACATGCATGCTCAAATTAATGCTCGAGGTGTATATGTAATATTGCTCTTATATATGTCGCTTACGTGACAGATTTTATCTTTTGCTGCTATCTGGTTTCTGGTGGGTATTAAGAACTGTTACAGGATAAGTTTTTATATATCTGGATATTTCTGTTTTATACTCTCTTTCTCTCTCTCCCCGAAGGGGGGGGGGGGGGGGGGGGGGGGTTGTCAAGGTGGGGGTAGTATTACCCTAAAGCATCATGCCCTGTGAAATATTGTAGCTTGACAAGTGAAGTTGCAATGTGTATATATATATATTTATGAATTATATTTTTAAGTGGATACTAGCAACTATAGTTATTGCAAAAACGACACATGAATTATAGCTTACCTATAATAATGTGAACGAAGCCTAAGTATTTATTTAGCAAAAGAATCAATTTCAGGAAGATAAACTGTTACGAGTCAGAAAATCCTGAAGCAAATGCTCATCTCCTACAGTAGTGATTTGGCTTGGAAAATGACATTTCCTTTGTTTTTCTGCTGCACGCAGAATTCTTGGCTGCGGGTTGATGAGTCACTTGAGGGTCCCCTGATTGCGAAAACCTAACATGCAACTCACTCCATCTCCCGCACCATTTTTGTCTCAAATTAACTTTTATCTATACCCTTTTAATTAAAAACAAATCTAATTAAATCCATATATTGACCTAAATAAGCAGAAAACTAATGATTATTTTTATAAATAAGCTCTAAGACAATTTTCTGCTGATGATGTGGTACAATATTTACCTTTAATCTTGACCCATTAAAAATATATTCCATTCAATTGTTGTACAACAACGTGCTTCATCCAACAGACAAGATTATAATATCTTTTTTAAACGGTAGACACCAAATGTTGAAATCTGTGCCACATTCTTTGAGAAGAATCAAACGTTTCTGAAAATAATTAATCTCCATCGTTTCTATTAATAAGACATTTTAAGAAAAAATATATAAAGGCATTAAATTTCCTATACTGACTTTCCCATAATATCATCTCAACTGCGAATCTACACTTATTATCAAATTAGATACATCATCTTAGCATGCGACGGTTGCATAAAATAATTATTTTTTGCTGGTGGAAGAATTTAGTGTAGTAGTACTTAGCATGGAATGGTACTGATGTGTATAATGATGCTGAATAAAATGATTGTGTGCATGATGATGTATAGATATAGCCCGTGAGTAAGCCAAAGCTAAAACTGCATTCCTCCTTTTCTATTACATGACAAAATCCAACTCCCACGTCAAGACAATAACTCCCTGGCCGGCCACCTCACATCCTACCAAAACTCCACCACTCTCCTCTCTAAATTACTCTTTCTTCTCTCTCTTTTTTTTGGGGCAGAGTAGCTTTGACAATAAAGTTCCTCCCTTTTCTTCTTAGGTTTTATTGAAGATGCTAGTGTTCATATCATCTGAAAAAGCTTCTGAAATCTGCTCAAGATGAAGTGTCTATTTTGCCTAATTTGACTTTATGCAAGATTTTCTTGTGTATTAGGGATTCTCACTATCTCTAGTCCCTTTTCTATGCATGAAAAAGGGGGAATAATTTTACTCTCTTCGAAGGATAAAAAGATTATCGATCGAGCAGTCTCTATTTTTCATCAGAATTAATTCTTTTTTTCTCACAATATTAATGGATCGTTTCCCAATAATATTGGCCAGGTACCACTCCTAGTCTAGTCCCTTTCTTTCTTTCTGTCTCACTTTTTCCCCATTCTCTCAAATTCCATATTTTCTTCACTTTTTTCATATTCCTATCTTAACACTAACTACAACAAAATATCCCATCTTCTTGTTACAATCAAAAGAGCTGTAATAACAAACACATCCCATGATGCAATTCACCGAGACCTTACCTCATCTCCCACTTCAAACAACCAACAAGAACCAAATCTTTAGATGTTTTCCCACATCCAAAAATTTAACAACCTTCGGCGATGCTAATTGCATGGAACAGCTCCTGGTCCACTGCGCCACCGCCATAGAGAATAACGACGCCACTTTGGCACAACAGATCCTTTGGGTTCTAAACAACATAGCGCCGCCCGATGGAGACTCGAACCAGCGCCTAGCTTGCGGTTTTCTACGAGCCCTAATCTCGCGTGCCGCGATTAGTGGCAACTGCAAACTCCTAACGGCGGTGGCTAATGTCCACGCCAATGATTTAACCATGATCAACCACAAATTCTCGATTATTGAGCTAGCTAGCTACGTGGACTTGACGCCGTGGCATAGGTTCGGGTTCACGGCTGCAAACGCCGCCGTATTGGAAGCTGTGGAGGGGCATCAAGTGGTTCATATTGTTGATTTGAGCTTAACTCATTGCATGCAAATCCCAACCCTAATCGACTCATTGTCGACGCGACCAGAAGGCCCTCCGATGGTTAAGTTAACTGTAGCCGGATCGATGGAGGATTTCCCGCCGATGCTCGACCTCTCTTATGATGAATTGGGTACTAAATTGGTCAATTTTGCAAGGTCGCGCAACGTTGCCATGGAATTTAGGGTTGTCCCCTCGACCTCCTCTAATGGGTTCGCTTCTTTAATAGAAAATCTCAGAATGCAACATTTGTTACGTGCCCAAAATAATGGTCACGAGGCACTAGTGATAAATTGTCACATGATGCTACACTACATACCCGAAGAAACCCTATTTCCAAACACGGAAATTAATCCTTCGTCTTCGTCCTTTCGCACGATGTTTCTCAAGGCGTTACGAGATTTGGATCCGACGATAGTGTTGTTAGTCGACGAGGACGCAGATTTCACATCGAGCAACCTAGTGAACCGATTGAGATCCGCATACAATTACTTATGGATACCGTATGATACGGTGGACACGTTTCTTCCTCGTGGTAGCAAGCAGAGGCAATGGTACGAGGCCGACATTTGTTGGAAGATCGAAAACGTGATTTCGCACGAAGGGTCTCAACGAGTCGAGAGGTTGGAGCCGAAGAGTAAATGGGCTCAGAGAATGAGAAATGCGAGTTTTAGAGGTGTTTGTTTTAGTGAAGATGCGATTTCAGAAGTGAAAGGTATGTTAGATGAGCATGCAGCGGGTTGGGGACTTAAGAAAGAGGAAGAAGATTTGGTGCTCACGTGGAAAGGACATAATGTGGTGTTTGCTACTGCTTGGTTACCTGTTTGATGGTTTGTGTGGTACGTTTGATATTATCAGGTTAAGTTTCAGATTCAGAGTCAGTTTTAGCATTGTTAGATCAGTAGTACTAGTTTTCTTGAATGACTTCTCGACATATGTATCAAGAATATATATGTCATAATGTTGTATGAATTATCTTTTTCTTAGCTCATTGTGATTCTGCAATGGAGTGTAGTCATGGAAAGCCTACAAATTCACTTGATCATGCTGGTAATTATGGTTGTACAGTTTAGTTATTGTGTTTATTTGTAGTTTGTAGAACATATGGATCTTTTGGAACAAATTAAATGAGAAAGCTATTGCCTACTGGCTGTTGCAAATTTTAGTTTGTAATTCCTCCTTCCAATGGGAGAGTTTTGTTCCATTTTTCTATTCTTAAATAGATAAGAGGATCTATTTCTTGCTCTATTAGTAGCACCAAAAATTGTTCGTAAATTTCTAATATCATTTTAAATGACTTTATTTTGGTCTACTACGAAGATGTATTAGTTTATTTAATTGATTTGTACAGTCCTATAGAGAGATTATATGATCATAAGAAAAATCATGATTTGGATATTTTTTTTGCCTATGACCATTGAGGTCATAATTTCGTTATATACGTATAAATATATGTGATATTACTTTTCATATACAAACTTCTGAATGATCTCATGATGACTACAAGATATATGAGCTTTGTACTTCTTATCTGACAAGTTTATTAAGATCAGGATACATAAACTTGGTATATGTAACAATCGCCCGTGATCGATGTTAAAATTATAATTGTAAAACCTTGTTTTTTCATTTAAATATGGGTGTTTAGTTTGATTTTATTAAAATCTTGTGCTTTTAGATAATATCGATCAGAGTTAATTAGTCACCGAAACTTGAGTCTATTTGTTTCTTATGTTCATTGCCTGTGTGCTTCGCTGTGAGGTATTGGAGTCGATGTTGGATGTTTGTAGTTTGTAAGGGATTGGAGCGCGCGCACCTAGTGCCCCCACTTTATCAATTTCAATTTGCTTGATCACAACAAAAAAAAAAAAAAAAAAAAAAAAAAAAAACACTATGTTGTAGCAGTAGAACTATCTATCATTAGGAACTATTGCTTGGGGCATGGAAAATCAGTGTCGCTACAAGTGTTGGGCTAAGTCGTAGCGTTTATGGATTTAAAAGTGGGATGTAAGTCCCACAATTTTTATTTTTTTTAAATATCAATAATAAAACTAAAAAGACAAAATAAATGAGTTACGCATTCTTTAAACATGTTAAAAATAAATAATTGCGTTGATAAGCTATAAAAGAACACACAATACAAAGAAAAATAAAATTGTTCACTTATATATTTTACTTTACATATTTCTGTAAGTTGTATAAGAACATTTCCTTAAATCCTTAATGTATTCCAAGTATTGAGAAATTAATCAATAATTATACAACTAAAACATAAAATATCGAATAAAACAACCGCACAACATTGATTATATGTTTACTAACACAAAGATGGATTTTAAATTTAGAGAGATTTATTTATTAAAAATTATAAAAAGACAGTCTTTGACGTAAGCCCAATAGTTAAGAGGAGGGGTGTATTGTTTGAAATTTTGTCATTGTCATCAATTTAATTAAGCTAATGCTCATTCACAAGAAACATAATTCGCAATTTTAGAAGTGAAAGAATTTTATTATAATTCAGATGTATGTCAAGGAATATCAATTTTGAAATTCACTTCTTTTTGTGCCAAGATTACTAAAAACTAAAAAAACATTCCTTTTGCGCAGTAATACGTATCCTAGATGGTGACCTTTCAAACACTTCGCCGTTGCAATTTTCTTCATATTGGCTAAATATTAATACAATATTACAAATCTATTAATTGGTTAACATGTTGACCTAACAAGTAACAACTCTCTAAATGCCCATTGAGAAATTATTACATGACTATATTGAGGTATTAATTAATTAGTTAATTAACTAGTTGACAATTGACAACCCTCTACGGCTCTGCCTACCACTCTTATCCTTTTAATTTATGAGAGGCCGAAGGTAATCTCTTAATCTTCAAGTTGCTTGCATTCATGCGATTGACTTGTGCAATGACTTTGCATTCTTGTTTTATTTCTCCAAACAAAATTAATGTCTAGTAGTTGAAGATTAGTGTTGGTTAAAGAAGAACCTAAGAAATGTTTAGATTAATTAAGTTATAATTTGACATCTCTATTATATAGTTATATTAATACTTCGAGAAGATGAAATTAAAATAAATATCATGGAATAAAGTCAATTTGGTAGGCTATGTTACACATATATGAATATAAAACAAAATGGGTTTAATACGATATGAGTATGAGTATAGCGGCATGATTCTTTTCTAAAATGATCGATATAGATATGGTACACATAATTAAAATTATTTATTTCAATATTAATATTTATAGTACCACGGATATTAATAATTTAAGGAATAATACTTCAAATTCAATTTAGAATGCATCAAAAAGTAATTTATGATAAGTTAGTTTTTTTTTTTGTTAAACCATGATATATAAGTTAGTTGATATTAGTCTAAAGTCTAAACACTCAATTTATCTTAACGTTGACGAAGAAATATTTTTGCAACATAAAAGACAGAGACGTATCAATATATGAAAATATGTGAGATAGTGATTTTTAAAAGTATTAGTGAAACGTATGTTGGGTAAGAGAAGCAATTATGGCATAAATTATTAACTGATCATTGCGAAGCAAAGCAAAGCAATTCCAATCACAATATTTTCTATCACACAATTTCTTGAAACAATAAATAATTGCATAAACAAATCAAACAAAAGCAAAAGTGTAGTTCACTTTGCACAAACAAATGAACATCAGAAATCGCTAACCCGAGTCACAATTAGCCCCAATTTCTTTTTCCTTATGTTGTTTAAGACTTAAGAGTGATCACTTAATTAAATCGTCCACAATCAAAACGAATATTCCCATTCCTTCCGGTCTTAACTCCGACCCGGCCCAATTTCGTAAGGGCCTGGATCAAAGCAGCGTTGAATGCGTTCCCATCTGCGGCCCAATCATTAACTGTCTTTTTGGACCTTGAGTCCGTAAACAGAACTTGGTCCGAAGTGAATAGGCCCTTTCCATTTTTAAGGTTTGTAAAGTAGGCGTTGTCAAATTTCCTAGGCGTGGTTGGGTCCATGTCCACTGCAATTGTCGGGTCAACGTTTTTGGGGCACATTCCTTGTAATTGGGTAGCATATTGTCTGTTCAGGGTCGGGTCAACTGGATTTTGACGGCTGAAATTGTAGATCCGGTTTGAGAACTTGTTGCAGTGGGAGAATCCTACGGTGTGACAAGCTGCACAAAAGCAAAAATATATATTTCACTTGTGAAAAGCTAAAAACAAAAAGTTGTCATAATTAAACTTTAATACTTCATTTGTCCAACGCGTATTCAAAGGAACATTTCATTTCTTTCTGTCACATTTGATGATGTGGTCCGTTTTTTGCTACAATAGAAGGTTAAACTAATTATTTTTCTCTAGTACATGTAAACACATTTTTCTGCATCAAATTGTGAGTCAATCTATGTACTATCGATTAGATTTACTGCTTGTGTATATTAATCATGATAAGTAATTAGCGACATAAATAATTAGATTTTTATTTAATAGTTATTATACATGACATAAAAACTATCAATTGTAAACACATTATTCAGAGCATAAGAATTTTCGTCTCGCCTTATGGTGTATTCTAGGAGTTGCTTGCACTTTTTAAAAAGATCGACTTCGGTTGATATATAATATTTTTGCCAGAAACTTGTGATAGAATAATAGAATAACTGCCCATATTTTGTATTCCAAGGTTGACTATATAAGACACTGTTGAAAAGTCAGAATAGGCTAAACGAAAAATTATTGGTATACTATTTTATTTATGATCCTACCTGTTAAAAGAAAAAACAAAACCACAATGTGACATGCGTGTATTAAATATTTTCGACAAAAAACACACCATTAACTTATTCATAACTACGATAAGATCAATTAAAATGCAAAAAAAAAAAAAAAAAAAGGTTACAAACCTGAGAGAGCAATCATGTCGGCCTGAGATAAACCTCTGGAACCAAACATTTTATTAAGCTGATCCAAATTGAAGGTTGGCTTAGGCAGATTTCCATCTACACTCTTTGCAGTTGAACTCAACCCGTCAAGTCTCCCCAGTTCAACCGGGTACGATGGCCCACCCGCCTGGTCCATTTTCACAAAGACCAGATTATTATTGTTCAATTCTATTAGGGATAATAAGCTCATATAAAAAATAAAAATAAAAATCTATTAGGGATGATTACATTTACACCCTTGAGTTTGTCTAGTAGAGAAGCCTCCTTATTGTTTGCATAACTCTAGAGACACTTCATGAATATTCAAGTAAAACTATTAGAACTATTTATAGTATTTTTTTACAAATTTTAAGGGGGGGCCGAGTTGTCCCTATAAGAATTTAAACATGAAAAGACCTTAATGTCTCCAAATTTCAAGGGGTTTTCATGTAATAGTTCAAACAGTATTGGATGTTGTGGTAAAATAGATCAAATCTCAGGGGCTAAATGTAATCATCGCTACCACATATTTAGGGATAATTACGTTTACCTTTTTCAAAGTTTAGTCTAATTTTCCAAATATGAGGGGGTGTCTGTGTAATTAGACCATACTTCAGGGGGTGTTTGTGTAATCCTCTCTTATTACATAATATATATCATAATGATAAAACATTAAAAAAAAAAAAAAGTACAAATTGCCATCCTTGAAGTTTGAATAGTTACAGAATACACCCATTGGAGTCTGAATACAGCTAACAAAATGTAGGGATGACTCTGTAATTATACAAGTTTAAGTGAGGTTCTTATAATTTGACCAATCCTGGAATTTTAAATGTAACTATCGACATATATTAAATTGTTAGTCATGCAATTTGTGATTGATTAAAAAACAAAAAATTAAGAAATTCACGAACCAGGCTAATGACGTCCCTAGTAGCCAACGCAAGAATATCAGCACATGAGACCTTGTTTCTGCAACGGGGAACGGCATCCACCGCCGCCTTGGCTTTGATCACTGTATCGAATCCGTCTCCGGCCAACGACAAATTATCCGGGTGATCCTTTTCTGCCGTATTTCCAGGCGTCGACGCAATTATAGTCGATGCATCACAACCCTGTAACATTTTTCACGAAAGCCATAATTAAGAAGAATTAATTGGGACAGACTAAACGAATCAAACGGAGACTAATCATGTATCATTTTTTTCGAAAACAATAATTAAAGAGAATAAATTAAACTAGACTTTGTGAATCAAACGAGAATATCTTTTAACATTTCTAATGGAAACCATATGATAAACTGGGACAGACTTTATGTTTCAAACAAGAATCACGTCGAGTCGAACACACGAATGCCTTAATGAAATTCATAGACCAATTCAGAGAGAGAAAAAAATAATGTACGTATTAGTTAAAAACAAGTAATCTATACCGAAACCATGCAGTCATGGAAGAACAAACGAATCACAGCCGGGACAGTAACAAATGTTTGTTTGAATTTTGCCGTGACGGCCTTTTTAACGATGGTTTCGACATCAGGGCAGATGCTTGAGTAGTAGTTCAGACGCGGAATTTGAGCTGAGGCGGAGCTTGAGAACAAAGCAATAGCAATAGCAATTGAGAGTAAACATATCACAAAATCAAATCGACCCATTTTAAACTTAAGGTCTTATAGATATTGCTAGACAATTTAATGCAGCAATTGAAGACGAAAGCTATTGGATGAGATTGAGATGTATATATAGTGGTCGGTTAGCGTGTGCATATTGTAATTGTAATAAGAGAAGTGGTCGCGTTTTGCCAGTTGGCTCTTAGAACCATTCTTCGTTTTATTATAAAAAGTGAGTGAGTTTTAGTTGCTATATATATATATATATATATGTATTTTTTGAAGGTGACACTATATATGTAGGATTAGTACAAGGCCGCCTTTGTTTTTTAATATCACTTGTTGCAAATGCTCTGCTCGTCGTTAAATAATACTAGTTCTTGTGGAAATTGAAAGTGAGAGCTTGGATTGAATGAATTACTTTGGGATCGATAGTTACGTTTACGCAGTCTATTACAATTTTAAAATAGTAGTAGTTCTTATGCCATAAGATATTGCGCTCACAAATAATAGTAGCTCTTTTGCAATAAAAATATTGGTCTCAGAACAAGACTTTTCATGAAGGTTGAATAATTACAAAAGTCTAACATTATAGATAGAAACAAAAGTCTAACTGAACAATACTGTATTACAAAAAGACTCATATAAGTAAGTAAAAACTAATTAATTAATTCTTCTAAACCGAGTAAGTGCCGTTTTTAACCCTTGAAACATTAAAATCTGACCAATACAATGCATCTCACTCAAGTGGTCATTTACACTCGCAAGAAATAGTATCTTTGTGAAAGTCGGACACTGTTAAATTTTTTGTCAACCTTGCCTTATATTTTTTCGTCTATTGATATAGCATCAAATATTTTTTGTAAATTATTTATGTAGTACCCGTACCTCTAAAATTTTCTATATAATAAATAAATTGAAACAGAAATAAAGAGGAAGAAGCGAAACGGAGAAAAGATACGCAAAAGAGAGGCTGCTGAGATGAAGTACCTGCATGGCTGCACGTTGTGAGGGTTCTTTAAGGGCATTTATTAAAATAATATTGCGGTTTTGTGAATCATAGCATGCCACTGGGAGAAAATCGTGCTACTACTATTTGAGGAAAATTTCTACTTAAAAAGATGGTGACAACACAACCTTAAGGGAAATTACACAACCTTTTTGTCACGTAATACCCCCAACACCTTGTCGTTTTTGATTTGGAAAATATTCCGATTTAATTATTTGATACAGCTCTATGCTTACTTTTCTACTGGCTTAGTTTTTCCAACTGGCCATGTTTCAACGTTTTTGATCTCCTTGTCCGCCTCCCCCAAAAAAGAAACCAAGTTTTAACTTTCTAACAGTAATGATACATTATGAGCAATAATATTAAATAAGCAGGTAGAAAGAATTCATGAAAATTGAAATTCCATGTGTCTGAACATTTTATGTAGGTTTGGGACCGATCACACAAAGTGAATTGGTTGATTAAAGAGAGAATACCTTCTTTAGTCTAAATTTTGATTTCCACGCAAGTAATTTGATTTTATACCTTTAATTTTAGATTAGTCTTTGACACATTAGATTTACCAAGTGTATGAGGTTTATTTGGTTGATGTTGTTAGCAAGCTAATGTGTATACTGCGAAAGTTGTCAGTTGTCCAACTTCAACTAATGGATGACAACTACGGGTCCTTATGATATTTTGAAAAGAATGATTTTTTGATTGTTGTCTCTAGTACTCTTTAAATTTATAATAGAAAAAAATAAATGGAATGAGAAATCATCAAAACTTGTAAAATTATCAATAGAAAAAAGAACAAAAAAAAAAAAAAAAACTAAATGATAGCAGAAAAAGGTACTTTATAAAAGGAAGAAAAAAAAATGAATACAGAAAAAGTCATTTCATCCTAGGGTGAGCTAGTTATTGGCTTTATCCTAATCACGCCATTTTTTGTGTTGCACACTATTAATTTCTTTCTAACAAGCTCTATGTATTAATAATTGTATCAACACTTTTCATTTAGACTATTCAAAATAAATGTTAGAATTACTCATGATTAGTCGCACGATCATTAGATAAGCTAGTACTTGCATGTAATGGAACCCACTCACGGTATTTTTTATGATAAAAATGAGAGATTCTAACCAAATCTCGTAAAGATTAGGGTTGATGAAGTGTAGAGTGGCGAATCGTTAGATAATTACTTAAAGAAAAGTGTCTCCCAAAGACGTGACAGGCCACATAGTTCACATTCATAATTGCGAATTTGCAAATTTACTAAATAGCTTTAGAAACTTAGTGCAAAACTTGTTTCTCAATTAAACCCCATTTCTAAATTAAAAATCAGATAAATAAAAGAAAACCAAACACTAATACAGAAAAAATACAAGAAAGAATAAGGCAAACTCTTAAAAAAAAACTATAACGGCTTTTAATTTTATTTTAAGCGCTTTAAGAGTATTTTGTTGACAAGCTAAAATCCCACAAGCACTTTTTTTAAGCTAAAAATGCTCATAATCTTGAAATTGTACATGCATGCTTCTAACTTGTGGTCGTTATTTTCAATAATAATTATATTTTGTGAGCTTTTAAGTTTCTTTTCAAACACTCTCCACTAATGGTGAACAAACACTCTCCACTAATGGTGAATCTTTATATATGTTTTTTTTTTTTTTTTGAAACATCCTCAACTTGTAGCTTATACATAATTTTACAACTCTCACTTAAATAATGAGCTTCTAGTTTGGAGAAGTGTTTGACAACATCACCTGGGTCGACCTTCCGTGAGTCGACCTTCCCGAACGGAAGTAGCATCATTTTACACTATCAAATCTTTTACTATTTTGTGTGAAGTGTCAACTAAATGGCAATGGACTGTCCGGTTTTTTTTTTTTTTTTTTTCTTCAACCAAGAATGCATTTATTTTCTAGATTGTTGCCAATTGTCATTTTAAACTTGGGCCTGAAAATAATTGGATCTTTGAGATCCATATGATAAGCCCATATATGGCCGGATCATCTAGCGGGCCTGGGTCACAAGTAAATTATTAACTGGTAATATGATATGCTTGCCATGGGCCTGACAAATTTCTTTTCAATATTAATCTTCACATACCGAATTGAACAAAGAAGGTTCTTAATTTTCAACAATCAACGAATTTTATGTCCCCCAACTTCTCAATTTTCATCTGCACAGGTGCGGCAACAACAATTTATTTTGAAAATAATGATTGCGTGTAATATATATTACTTTCATATAAATATTCATATTGTACATTGATATACAAAATTTAATTTATAATACATCAAAGTTTAATTTATTTATGCATCAATAACTAATATACGCTAGATATGTTCATACCGAGAAAGTGTTAAGTATCAACGAATAATACTAAATAATTTTAGTAAGTATTCTTGCAACATAGTTCTTCAGTAAGTATGAAACGCTACTAATGTTTATAATAATAAAAAACTGATCAAATAAAATCAAATATATAAAGGCATATATAAACTGGAAATCTATCTTAAAGTTCTGTTTGTAGAACTCGAGAGTATTTCATCCGAAGTACACTCAAATTCCGCGTTACACTCTTCCACAAACACGAATGCGATAATGTGGGTATAAAACTATATTGCGTTATGACTTATGAGTGTAGTGACACTGATCTTTTTGCAAAAAATAAAGTAAAACTATAGAGTATGACATGTACATGACTATATATATGTATATATATGATATAAACACTTAAGTGATGCAATACAAAAAATTATAATATTTAAATTTATTCAAAAATAATCTATAATGGATTAGTTAGTAAAGTTCAACCATACAATTCATTTAAATAATTATTTAAAAGCGTCCGTGCAACAAAGAAAAAAAAAAGAATAGAAGTATAAAAGTATGATGCAGTTTGTGAAGTATCGCATTAAAAATAAATGAATTTTCAAAATATCCCTGCAACATAAGCTCAAAAAATTAAATTCTTAACCTTTTTATTATTTTGCCTCAAAAGCAAATAATCCAAAATGTATTGTATATTAATAATGTATGATGACCAGCAATATGTGCAAGTTGTTAAAACTTACAGAATAATCTCATGTTTCAAGAAAGCGTGTTAGTCCTGTCGGCTTTTAACCTCCACGAAAATTAAGCTTGATGAGGATTTCAATGTAAGTTAATTAAGACTCAGGTCTCGAGCTTAATAGACTCCAGGCATTACGTGCAATCAAAAACCTTTTTATTCGTCACCTTTTCTTCCTCGTGAATTCTGCAGTTTCAATTTTTCCTTTTTAATCAATTCTTAATATTTAATATTCAACCTCACCTGCAGAAAAGAGCACGCATGTCGGCCTCTATTAAGAAAATTAAATACACTATTTTTGCAGCGAAAACAGAATATGCATGCATGATTCTCAAAATGCTCGCAGCTGAGGGAACCTAATACTTGTTGGAAATGAAAGATGAACTAATACATGGAATAGTAGCATATGTTGCAAAAAAAGATACAAGTTTATGAGGAAATTGTTTTTTAGAAGTTTTATAGATATTTTTTCGAGTAAATATTTACAAAAATATATGCTAGAAATGAAAGTTCGGGCTTTCTAAATTTTATGGTTTTGAAACAATGTAATAAGTTGAAATCTTTTATATATAATACACACACACACAAACAAACAATTAATCACAAAAGTTTACCTTAATTTCATTTTTTGCCCCAAAATATATATATACTAACTATTTTCATTTTCTTTCTCTCGTTTTATTTATTTGTAATACTTTGTCCCATTTTTCATATTACGCATAGTTTAACGTGGACATAACATGCGGTGAGAGTGAAGCATGGTAGGCGATAAGAGAAATAATTATCACATCTTTATCTTTTTGATTCATATAAATTTACACTGGTAAAGATATATAGTTGTATACATTTTGGTTACAAGTAAATGGAGGGGCCCAAAAATCCACAACATAAACATAGTCTTATTTTTTTATTTTTTTTGTACTATGAAACTACATAAGTCAGTTTTTCTGATTTTTAAAATATGGAAAATCTTAAAATTATATCGGTCATTGACATATAATCCCAATACAATTTCCATGATATTTTAGATTATTTTGATTACTTTTTAGATAACGCAGAATTTATTTCTTGATAAGAATAAGGTAGACTAAGAAAAATAAATAATTAATGAATCTAATTCAGACTTTATAATATATGTATGTATAAATATTGATATTAACTTCACCTATCCTTAAATAATTAGCAGATTCATAAATGAGGTGAAATGTGAAGTTGAGCTATTCAATAATTGTTCTTGGACGCATTCACTTTTTAATTAATTAATTTATTTTTGCAGCGGATTTGGCAGAACGTGAATCATTAAAATATGCTAATTGTAAACTGATTCGCGAATCCACCATGTGTAATCATTAATATTCTTATCCTGAATTTGATTAATCAAACTTTGAGCTAAGTACTTAGTCCTGTCATTAGTTCCATAATAATGTCACCCTTGATCGTGGCAAATTATAAAATGAAGCAAATGATCACGGTTATTTGATTTAATACGCAATGACTCCCCCCCCCCCCCCCCCCCCCCCCGCCCAATTAATGAAAATGTGATTATTTACTGAGTAATCTATCTATAAAAGTATCTCAGAACAAACTCATGATCCACTATATAACATGTCAAAATGAATATCTAATATTCATTAGATTCGCAACGTTCTGATCCATTTTCTTTGTTATTTAAGTCAATAGAAAAAGGATCCCGTGTGTTGCATGCAAGATGTTAATTATAATTTCTATGTGGAAAAAGAAAGGTAAAAAAGGGTAATTCGTGTATCATAGGAGACTTTAATTTCAAAATAAACTATCATATATTTCACCACTTTTGATACAATATGCTTCCTCTCTTTCATTCTTTTTTCATAAAACTTTACTAATTAACTAAAGTATGAGTCATGTATTGATCTTTAAATTTTTCTAAAAGAAGATTTGAAAATTTGAAGAAGATACTGTACCATTTGTATCTATACTTCCCATCTGTCTTCTAGCTGTAAGTAATATTAGTAATTCAAATTTGCATGATAATATTAATTCATTAGAATTACCATTTATTAGAATTGTTACATAACAACGCGATTAAGGACTTGTTTGGTATACATAAAAATAACCAATTATAATATGTAAATAGTTGTTATATATGTACATTAGTACACAATGAAATCAAATTAAATCAAATCAAATGTACGAGTGGGTGAGGCCGTATTGCAGGCTTTTAGCAATAAACTAAATTGAAGAGGACCCACGCCCACGCCCGCAATAAACCCTGCACCTCCTTGCACCGGCAAAGCGTGCTTCAATGTCCCCATCTCTTTATAGCTCCCCCCTAGAAAATTCTATTTCTAGTTTTCTAGTGAAACTATAGCTCGAATTATGATTTTTGAATTAATTTTACACGTTACAATAGTTATGTAGTAATTAGATGAACAAATACTAGTATCCAATTAAACTGAAAACACAAATCTCTCTGTATGACAAGAGGCTAGCTCGAGATCGTTAGGAGTTTTGGTCCATGTGTACGACAATTTTGAATTTTTTGTAATACGCATCAATACAAATGCTAGAAAATATTCACACGAAAAATCAAAAATGTGTACAAGTTAGATCAGGATCTTTCACTATTCTGGACGAGTTAACTACAACCGCACGTTAGTGGATCATTTATATTACAGAATGTAACTTAATTTTATATCCTTGAAAAGTATCAATAACAAAAAAAGAATTAAGATTCAAGTACATGGATTCCACATCAAAATTATATTTTGTCTTTTTTTAGATTTAGATTCTACATCAAGAAATCTATTATCTAGATTCTATAGAATATTAATTTATGGCCAACCCAAAACTTTATATATACCAAAAAATTAATTAAGCAACGTATCTTTGACAAACGAAACGAAAACTATATCCTAAAATTTATGCATTTGTGCACATCGTACTATATTCATTCCAATCCCTGGAATGATCTTGTAATATATCCTAAAATAGATCCTATGATAAATCTCCATTTATACTCCCACAATTTTCTAGTTGAGGCACCCACGTAATGTACGGTCAAGATCCAATTGTCGGTGTACCACATGCTCACACCTCATTGGTTCTGCCCTATATTTTCATAGACTTATACATACAAATTAATTTTTATTACATCTATAAATAAATCCGACAACTGTTAGCAAATAAAATGTACTATTGAATTCTCGGGTGCATGTGGGCAGTCTACCCTGATTTTTATTCTGAAAGCGACTTTGTGATCCCAACTGTACAAGAATCATGCTTGCTAAGGATTTGTAATAAAATAATAAGATAGTCTTATTTTAATATTTGATGATAATAATATTGATTTTAGTATATATATGGTCATTTATGGGGCATCTCTTTCACAAATCTAGAATTGGATTGGCTAAGGTACTGGGATTTGTTTGGCATGCCCTACTCATCATTCGCATCAAATCCAAAGTAGCAAACAATTGCTTAGGTTTCTGTGTAAGAAACGGAATCTTTAAATCCTCGGCAGCAACTCTGTTGTGTTGTAACAGTACTATATATATAGCGGCAGTACGTAATTATATAAACGTAGTTGAAGCTGGCAGCTCATGATCAAGTTCTGCCTTTTCTCATGCGTTCTATCGTACTCTTTCTCCATATGACAATATATTCTTTAAGGTAAGAGTTTTTTTTTTTTTTTTTTTTTGTAATATTGGATTACTTGGTAAATATAAGAAAATCAATGTTTGATATTTGTGGTCTTTTTGTCTTGATGGAGAAATGAGTTAAAAGATTCTCTACGGCGTTCAAAGTCTCACTTTTGATATATATATATATATATTATGGTCTGCTAAGTATTATAAATTTTTGACAACGAATCGAGATAATTCTGAGTTGTTTCGGATAATTCGTAAAAATAATTGTTGCAAACTTGCAATGAACGTG
Organism: Misopates orontium; assembly: GCA_946800315.1. Classification (NCBI taxonomy): domain Eukaryota; kingdom Viridiplantae; phylum Streptophyta; class Magnoliopsida; order Lamiales; family Plantaginaceae; genus Misopates; species Misopates orontium. The sequence goes on along the minus strand of OX326952.1, from coordinate 32,044,428 downwards.
AAAATCACTCATTTTTTAGGAAATGTTAGACATGTTGATCTATAATAAAGATTTATGTTCTATTTTTTGTTAATATATATATATATATATATATATATATATATATATATATATATATATATATATATATATATATATATATATATATATGGATATTTGAAGAACAAGAGTGTAATATGGACGAATATTAGAAGAAATATCTAACTCAGCATGTACTTGATACACTGTGCTTTGAAAACGATGCCAAGCCATGCCTAGAGATATTTTTGGTTTGGGAATAATTATCATGGCCCATAAGTTATGATAAATCTTGAAACAAAAATTTCCATAAAACGTGTGATTGCTCTCGTCCATGATCTTGGTCGCATGATGTCTACTTTCTTGTGTTACTCCATGGTACAACCTTTTTATAGACATTAGATTTTATTCTTAATTTTCTGTCTTCTTTTTCCATTTCAGGTGAAGGCCTATATACAATATTTCTCTGATCCGAAAATCTCTCAATCCCTAAAATCTTAACTAGAAGAAGAGCATAATTGTTTGTCAGCTCATAATGGAAAAGCTTCTGAATCCATATGACAAGGAGTGCATGAAATTGGCAATGTTAAAGCACGAGGAAACGTTTCGACAACAGGTAAATCTTTTTGACGAGCTAGATAAACAAATCTTGGTGTCTTTCATAATTTTCAGTAGTACCCTTTTCTGCTATCATCGTATTGTTGCTTAACAATTTGTCCACCAGGTTAACGAGCTCCACCGTCTTTACCAAATCCAGAAGATACTAATGAAAGATATTTCAAAAAACAAGCGGCACGAGCGAGATTCCGCGTATTACCGACCCGAGATCGACCTGGAGCGGCCCAAATCAGGCGGGGTTTCGGAATTTGAAAATGATCAGACTGATCTTGAGTTGACATTAGGCCCGAGAATATATTATCACAAGAAGATTAAAGCTGCTGAACCTTCTCTTCCGTCAAATTCGGGGTCGAGATTTTCTTCTTCGTCTAGTGATTCAAGCAATGTAAAGAGATCAACAAGCTCAATGAGAGAAGAACTGAAATGGGGACTTGAAATGAATGTAACAAATCAAGATAGAATTAGTGAACCTCCTCGATTTTTTCAGGCTGCTCTAAGCCTGAATATGACTTGAAAATATTAGAAGCGGAAAATATTAAATCTTAATTGACTGGGAATATCATCCATGTGGGTATGATAAATCCTTCTTATTTTAACTGATTTAGTGAAGGATAATTGTATGAAATTTAAGTTTCTATCTTTCTTGTCGAGTTTTAATTATAATTATGTTAGTTTGCCTTCAACTTTTTTTAGGGATTTTGAAATAAAAGAAAAATAATTATGCGTAATAGGCAAAAAAAATAAAAATTATTCCGTGATAAAAAATCAGAAGTAGAAAAACAAACCACTCAGTGGAGTTTCTTTTTTGCCTTTTTTCTTTTTGCTAATTATGCAGTTTTTTTGTCTATTTTTACAAGGGATTTTTATGCTTATAAGAAATAAAATAGATTTTGTTTTCCTCTTGTTTAGTTAATATATTCTTGCAATACTATTTTTAGAGTCCTAGACAACCGTTTTCATCAATATTCTTGTCTATGCAACAATAAATATACTAATGGATGCCTAATCGAGTTTCAAATATAGACCAGATTGTCTGTACATATATAATTGAGTTCATGAATTATTTTTGGGGAATCCCAAGGGCACAGCATTGTCCCACATGAGCTATCACATGCAAATAAGACTTTAGCGTTTGTTATTCTTGTTTTTAGATCAAATCCAAGTATTATTGGACTAATAAATTAAAATTCTATTTGATTTGTCTACGCTTGTGATAATTCTGTTGGATCAAGATTCGACATACATCTGTTTCCTAATTAATTAATTCTATTGGATTTTATCTACGCTTGTAATAATTCAACTACCTCTTTAAAAAGTAATTGTATGGAATATTACATGTATCATTAACTAGTTTAAAAGAACTTTCAGTGTTGACAGCTTATCTCTTGATCATGAGAATCTACTTAGAATTACTTACATTTCTTAATTTGATTGGAGCTCTGAGCTTTCTTTTTCATCTAAAAAAGTGAATACTTGGAACCTCGACACATATGCAAAAATGTACCTTGCCAAAAAAGAAAAAAAGAACTACAGCCAAAGTGGAATCTGAATAGTTCTATTATTGAGGGGGCTATTGTACTTGTGGAGCTTTTGATGAGGCCTTTTTAACTCCAGCGATAGCTATTTAAACAAAGTAGTAAATTGCAAAAAGTACCCCTATGTAGTTTCTAATTTGCAAATAACACCCTGCATTTTTATTAGCAAATATCCACTAGGTTATTTAAAACTTAGCAAATACCTCCTTACATATTGATTGTATGATAACTAATGGATTTTATGTATTTTAATTCTATGATATAAGTGTTTTTTTTTTTTACTTCTTATTCAACTAAATCTAATAAGTTTTACAATTTTGTTGATTTATTTGAACTTACTTATGTATAGAAGTATAATAAAAACAAACAGTACCACGTTCTTGATTTTACAGATCTAAAAACTGATTTTTTTTTCTTCATATTATTGGACAGAAAAATATATTAGATTCAATTTAAACAATATTCATCCTATGTATATACACCAAATAAGTGACATTAAAAGCAAATTCTGCTATTACATGTAGATTAATTAGGTGTAGTAGGGAGCAATTATTTGATAATATTCTAAATAACTCAGAGTATTTGGTAAGAAAAATTACATATGTGGATGGTCGTCAATTGGAAATAGCACAAGGAATAGTTTTTGCCATTTACTCTATATACGTGAGTTCTTTTCTGATAATTTATAACAAGATTGAAGGAATCTGATCTAGATAAACTTCTACTACTTTTATGATGTAGCTTTTCATATATGTACCATATACGGCCCGACCCCTTCTTTTTCTTCGACTTTCTTGTGAGTTGTGATCTTCTTCTTGCACCTACCACATGGAAACATTTTCCACTTAAAAAGGACCTGGAGTGTTTTGATGTGTCTGCCACCAAATGAACATTAGATTCCATTTTCTACTAAAAAAGGCTCCATCTCCTCATTCCACCCCACGAGAACATATATTTGCCACGAGTACATAATGATGCGGTACCGTGATAATATTTTTCTAAACCGTAGAGGCCACAATTGTTACTCATCAATTCGATGATAGAAAAATATACACGCAAAAAACACAATTAATACACCTGAATTTATTTGCTCAGTTCGCCAGAAAAACTTCTTCGACTTCGATTTTTCATTAATTTCAATGACTCAAATAGCGATTACATATAAGTAGGCTATCTATATCATGGACACAATTCTAATTAAAACGTAGGCTGAATAAAATAACCCCAAAACTTTGGATGGCAGTCCTAGACTCAGGTAACTCTAATTATTTACAATCACGCTTATAATAATTGAATTGACTGCGGCACATCATCATGCAAGGCTTGCACAAAACTCTCTCTGACCCGCTCCCAACTAAAAAGAAAGCATAATTATGTTCTTGAATGAAGCCGGGCCTAGAAAACATTTCTTATCTGTAGTTAAAAAATCTTCTACAATTGAAGTCCATTTTCTTATTAATGGAATTAGATTTGGACACGAGAACGCTGCTGGACCGTTCCTTACAATTTATTCTTGCTTTCTTTTTTTGGTTATATTTCACTTCAAGACGGACCCCCCCCTCAAAGTGAAGAAGAGAAAAAGGGGAAATTCAATCAATCAATCAAAAGATGGATGCGGTGATATACAACTGCATTTGCATTGCCACTTTCCAATGTCCCTAGTATATAGTTCAGTGGCTTGAAGTAGCACTATATCTTGTTTGTTCCTTAATCTAATTGATTGTTATTATATCAAAAGGCTAATACTGAAACTGTTACAAAGACTAAACTATTTATATATTTAAATTTTCGTTTAATTATCTAATAGAGTCCACTAAATAAGGAACTAAGACTTCAAAAAGTACACAATAATTTAAATTACTGATGCATAGTCTATATGGAGCACATACAAGCTGAATTATTTTGTGGGTGCACAGCTATATTTGGTCAGCATCTCTTCTGTGCCCATTGGCCGGTGTTTTATCCTTAATGTTATTGTTGAATAATTGAATTTGTGCAATCGTATGTTATGATTGTAAGGTAAAGAAGTACATGCTTAATTTTATAACTATCTTGTATTTTAATATTTGACAAACATTAGATATTATGACGCAAATCTAATAGTGACATGGAAATTGACACACCATTTGGCTCAGAAGATATGAGCTGGTTAATTAGTCAAAAAAACGTGCATATATATGATATAACGGTCTTAGTAGGTTTAAAGCTTGGCTTGTATAGTCCAAAGTACCCTAATTTGGTAGCAATTTTGTCCTGTTTACTGCAATTAGAGCAAAATATGTGCATCATGGATTGTTATCAGAAGTGAAAAACTGAAACTTCGCAGCAGTGTCATTCAAAAATACATCAGATTCTGGGTACACTATCCCTTTGCTTAACTTGAAAAGTCCTCAATCAACAATATTAGCCACCAATGTTCATAACATTTTATACATTTTCAGTAAATACTCAATAACTCCATGATTTATACATATATCACACAAAAACCAGAATATAATCTTCTTCACAAACTCAAAGAAAAATAAAATGCATAGGAAAAACCATATATATATATATATATATATATATATATATATCCTCATAAACAACATTTAGACGTAAACCAATATATCACGACACAGAATGCCGCCTATCTTTTGCCGGTTTATTCCTACCTTTTGAACCTGGAGCTCCCATAATTCCATCAGCCCGAATAAACCTCCCTAGTTTCTTTGAAACAGAGTTCATAAATGATTTCCTCGGTAAAGGAGGTTTACCATCATTCACTGCACGATTCGTGGTCACTAATGGACTAGAAGTAGCAGATGATTTCTCCGACGCTTTATCTGAAGCTCTCTCCAATTCCTTCACTCTCATCTTCATCTTCAGTAGTTCGAGTTTCAAGTCCTGATTTTCTCGTCGGAGAGTTGCTACCTCGTCTGAAACTGGATGAACGTCGATTGAGAAGGGCGGTGTTTTGGTAGGAGGAGCAGGACTGAGGCTACCGTCCATGACTTCTCTGAGTCGTTGCTGCTCGTAGTAAAGAACTTGAACGACAGTTTGAACGGGGAGCCTATCGTTCTGTGCTGCATGGGCGCAGGCTTCCCGAGAGAGCTTTTGGCAGTCCATTACACTGCAAACTTTCTTTCTCTCCATGTCACTTAGAGCAGGATGAGCCTATACAACATTAAATATGGAATTAATATATGATTCATGGACTTAATTGAACATTGAACTGATAAAGTTTCTGTACTATCTATTAATTAAAGCAATGTGACACAACTTTAGTACCAAGACTTTTATTTTGTGATAGCAACTAGCAAGAAAGCTGGCATTAACAGCCCTTTGGTGTAAAAATGATGCTTTCTGTGAGAACTGATACTAATTTATGTATCATAACGAGATCCGAATCTCAAGACGAAAGGAAGGAGATATGGCTTATGATGAAATTAGAAGACACTACTGACATAATTGAGTCAAGCCTTGGATGGAGACATACTAAGACCTCGAGCCAAATAAGTGATAAACGTATCTATTGATTACTATTAAACGACTAATGATGGCTCAACTGCATCAGTGCTTTTTTCCAATAAAAATGGAGGAATTGGTGTGAATTGACGCCACACTGTAAGAAAGAATCGAATATTCATTCATCAAACCTTCAAGTAAATGTCAATAGCTCTGTACATGCCATCTTCTGTGCTTCGGAACTGTTCAGGGATGAGTTCAGCAACACTGATAAACCTTGAAACTGATAAGTTTCGATCAGAAGCAACTTCAGCAATGTAACTCTCCATTAATCTGGTAACTCTTTCCATATCATTTGCAGAAGGGGCACTAAAATCTTCATCCGTGCTATATCCCGTTCTATTTACATCCATTTCACACTCTAAAAAATTCATCACAATCCGTTGCACGGTCTCAACATCGAACAATGTGTCACCAGTGAATGAATAAGAAGGAATTAGTAGGTCATCCAGCACGGCCTGCCCAAGTTGCAAGGACATTCTCTTCTCCAAGTCAAGTCTGCAAGCAACTGTAGTTTCTAGGAATATTGCAGCTCTAAGTAACATGGACATGAAACTAACCGACATTGTGTTCTTTTCTCTTGGAAGAAGGCTAACTATAGTTTCTAAAATAACCCTTTTCTCGTGTTCTTGTCTTGGCTCAATCTTCCTTGTACCCTTCCCAAATATATCCTGAAAAAGTAGAAACACATTTATATCAGTAGTTTTTGGGAGCAAACTCCACTGTGTAATATGTGTTACCTATTAAACATAACACACGGTTTATTTTGCTAATAAGTTAAAGTACATATGAACAAGAATCAAGATTTTCAGGGGCAAGACCTCACCAAACCTCGAAGAGATTTCTGTGCATACATCATTAGTATCGGGCCAAGTGCGTATTGCTTGAATCCTCTTCCCATCATTGCAATAAGCACCCTTTGAAAAAGATCGACTCTGAGCACCGTTAAATCTTCAGCCCACCAATCAACAATCGGCTTTGAATTCGAAAAGTTGGAAGATACCAACTCATTCGTTCCACTCTGATCACCCCTCGAGGGTGCAGAAAATTGGCTATCTTTGCAAGCTACAAATGCTATAGTATCAATGCATCGGCTCACCAACTTAACTTTCTCTGCCATTGAAAGAAAGCTTTCTGAAGAGTGTAAAATGGACGTTGCTCCAGCAAGACTCTTTAATGCAACTTCATTTATGTATGATTCTGTTCTGTTAACTAAATTTCCAACAGAGTAGTCCTCTGTCATTTCGAGATACTCGGACGCACATCGAAGCATCGCAATGTTTTCTGTACTGATTTCAAAGTTTATTCCGTAGCAAAATTTTGCTGCAAGTTCGAATGCCTCTGCCCCACCGGGAACATCAGGGATTTCAATGACAGGAACATCATCGGTGTCACTGGATTCTGAGACTAACTTCCTTATGTATCCACATTTTGAGACTAGAGGGAACTGAGGAAGAAATTTGGAGAAGATAAAGTTAACACAATGAATCGTTTGTGCCACTAGTGTGCCGCTCCATATGCCATATAACCACCAACTCTTCATATATTAGATTGAATACATGTATCATCATCAAAACAATATAGCACATACAGTGACTTCAACGATCTCTCCGTGAAGTTAGGGATAATTATATTTACACCTTTGAGGTTTGGACTAATTAGGAAAACATCTCTTACAGGTTGAAATAACTGCATGAACACATCTGAAATTTGAGAAGATATACAAATTGGCAGCCCTATTGAAACATCCCTTATAATTTGAAAAACATTACGAATAGACCGCCTATTTTTACGTGTTTTTGAAGCTTCGTGGAGTATCTCTGTAATTATTCAAACAGTGCGGGAAGTTTCTATAACTAAACCAAACCTCAAGTGACAGAGATGTAGTTATTCAATCTCCAAGAACCAATCTTTAATGAGCCTTAATAATAGAAAATGAATAAAACACAAACTTTTTCTGGATTCTCCACAATAATTAATTGAAATATGCTACGATAGGGATAGATAAAGCTCTACCTTGTGCAAAGAAAATGAAGTGCCTCCAGCATTAACAGTAACATCACTAGGTATATCCTGTGAAAAGATCCTGCAAAACATAGCAACTAACACCTTAAAATTACAGAAACAATTCTAATAAACTATGACAAAATGTAAGAAGAGAGTAAATTAATTAACCATTCACTAGTTCTCTTCATGGCTGAAGAAAGTTGTTCTTTTTTCTTGTTAGACATGTTTGAAGCAGTGGATGGTAGTGCCGTCTGCTCCAGGCCAAGATCCGCCATCTCACTCATTTACTTACAAGGGCCCTTTGTCACATTTATTGATCATAGATAAAGTGATGAACTGAAGATGAAAGTTCAACCGAATTTCTTTATATAAAAATATAAACTGATGATTACGTCCTTTTCCCTACAATCTTAAGTAACAAACCAAAAATGAAAATTTAATTAATTGTACAAATAATGTATGTGCTATTATTAGATAATGAAGCAAATTAGTATATTCTTCGGTTTTGGATAATACATGAAGATAGAAAAATGTGGAGGGAAAAAGATTGGATTTGAGCGTGTGGTAAGGAGACAGATGATAAGATGGTGGAACCAAATAAACAAGTTTCCATGTGGTAAGGATTTTGATCCACATAAATGCTAATCTTTGTTCCTATGTTTTTTGTCCTAAATGGAATAAAAGTTCAACAAGGCAACAAACACATCCAGTAAAATACAACACAGCTGAGGCATGTACATTGAGCTGGTCATTGATCGATCTATGCTCATCGAAGAATTTCGTTTGCATGCATTGTGTCACAAACCGCCCCGGCCTTGCCCCTGTCGTAGATTTGGTATGAGAATGTTAGAACTTAGAACAATTGAACATAATTTTTTAATATTTTTTTTTTGTGAAAAATAGAGTGTTAGCATCTCATTTTCAGCTTAACCAATTTTGTAACTATATTAAGTTAGCATCGGTTAATAGTTTTCCTCTTCCTCTATATTGTAATAAGTTCAACATTTCATCATCTTTGTTTTTAATAGTACGGACAGTTAGATATCAAAGCTTCTACATGTTAACATTTTTTTAATAATATGGAAATATTTGCGCTTTATCTTTCAAGATAATTCATGGAAATAATTTAACAGCCTCGAGCCCAGTTCTCCATCCATTTTTTTATGTTTGTTTGTTTAAATAAAGATTTACTTTTGGAAATTATTGCAAGTTAATCGAAGTAATAAAAACTGTTTGTCAATATACAGAATAATGGAGTTGACAGCGAAATTTTTGGACTTATTAATAGGCTCATCGGTACAGGCGTGCAAGTTCACTTTCTTTCTCTACTTAATATTTCCTACCCCATGGTCGTTGTTCATTTATTAAACAAGAAAAGTCTTTTTTAGAGGATTTGGATCTGATATTTATCAATAATCATAAATGGTTCTTGGGTCCATTGAGCATCCGGGCCACACGGATTATCACTGGCCTTTCTTATATGAATTATCATGACTTATTATTTATGGTAATATTAAATTTTAACTATCCAAAAAAGGTAAAAATATATGGACATAATATTTTAGCTATAATTTTTTTCGTTTTCACATTCATTCTTCTTGTTGTTAAAACTTAAAAGGGACAATTGTTGAGAGAAATTACTATAATAGTTGCATAATCATGTGGTGCATCATATTCAATTATTGAAAAAGTACTGAAAAGTTATAACCATCTAATATAAGAATATCTACAATCTTAATCTTTAATTGGACGAAGTTATTATGAAGTGGGTGTACAAAATTAAAGTGTCTCACCAAAACGTCCACTTTATCTTGTGGGCGAGTTTAGTTCCAAAATTAAGGAATTGGGGGCTTAGCAATCCCCCAATTACATTTGTACAGTAATATGTTATTTTAGGAATGTTAGTTCCAATTCCAATTTAGTATCAAATATGAAATAACTCTTATTGCTAGGGGAAAGTAGCAATTTGTAATTGAGAAATTACACCGCCACGTCAACGCCATTTTGTAATCTCCAATCACTTATTATTCTAACCAAATCCATACACCCCAATTTATTATTTAATAAGCCCATATTTCCCAAACGAAACTTGTCATGTATATGTTGTTAGTTTTCAATAACTATTTGGCAGACAACTATTCTTTTCACGTTATCAAGTTATGTACGAACTAAAATAAAAAAACGAAACTGAAGCATTATAACAAATGCACAAGCCTTCTAATTTTTGCTTGCCCATTTTTGGATGAGAAGGAACCTATGGCCCAAATACTTTCGTTTCACTTTCCCTTTCCACTCATATAAACTCTCTCCAACAAAATAAAACAGCCCAATAGATAAAAGCGGCCCAACAATATAATTCTAAAAGCGCTTTCTTGGTTACTCACACGATTTAAGAAGATAAAAATCTGCACAACAATGTCTGTCCAATCTTTGAACAAAGATTTCATTTTTTGTCACCTTATCCCCAATTCTCTTCAAAACCCTGCAAAAACCTTCTTCATCAATGGCAACCAATTTTCAAAATCCCACTTCTCAATCTTCATAAATCCCTAATCCCATCAAATTTAGCAATAAAAATCCAATCTTTACATCATTTCAATGGAGCTATCTACTTCTTTTAAATCTGCACACTCTGCACTAGACCTCTCATTCTCATCCTCACTCTCACCGTTCTCTTCACAACCCCACCTCAAACTCTCCAAACTCCCATCAAATTTTCATATTTTAGCAGTAGCAATCGACCCAAAAGAGCTCCCACAAAACAGCCCTCAAAGACTGTTAAAAGAGCTAGCACAGCGCAAGAAAACGGTCTCACCGAGAAAAAAACTGCCCCCTAAAAGATTCATCCTCAAACCCCCGCTCGACGACGCAAAACTAGCCGAAAGATTCCTCAACAGCCCTCAATTGTCCTTAAAGTCCTTCCCTTTATTGAGCTCTTGCCTGCCTTCGTCGCGTTTGAACAATGCCGATAAAACGTGGATTGAGGAGTATTTGTTGGAGGCGAAACAGGCTTTGGGTTATCCGTTGGAGCCTTCGGAGAGTTATGGGGACGATAATCCAGCTAAACAGTTTGATACTTTGTTGTATTTGGCATTTCAGCACCCACATTGTGAGAGGACTAACGCGAGGCACGTGAGGTCGGGGCATTCGCGGTTGGGGTTCTTGGGGCAGTTTGTGTTGGAGATGGCGTTGTGCGAGTTTTTCCTGCAGAGGTATCCGAGGGAATCGCCTGGACCGATGAGGGAGAGGGTGTATGCTTTGATTGGGAAGAGATATTTGCCTAGGTGGATTAAAGCTGCTAGCTTGCAGAATTTGGTGTTTCCGTATGATGATATGGATAAGTTGCTTCGAAAAGATAGAGAGCCTCCGGTGAAGTATGTTATTTCTTGTTTGATATTGAGAGTTTTATTTACTTGACAAGCTTACTCTTAGTGTTGTAGTTCTAGAATTCTGGTTGTTGCTGATTAGTAATTGAGTTTTTAGTAGTGATTACTAGTCTGTTTTGAATGAATTTTGTCTAAACTTACTCTTACGGCTACACGACAAAATCGGGTGGAAGTAGAGGTTTTCTCCTTTAAGTGTCTGAGCTTATCTGGATGCATCTAATGGTTTCTAGGAGTTAAGTTGTTGATAGATCTCAGTAGTGTGCTTTGCACATATTGTTATAGGATGGTTGAATTTGTGTCGGAGTGATTCCGTGATTCTGACATACGAGTCTATCAGGTATGGCTAACATTGTATTCAACATTTTATCTCCTAGCAAAGCATGTTAAAAAGATGTGAATTCTGGTCTATCTAAGACATGGTGTATAGGGGCATATTTTAAATTATAATTTGAATGAGTTGAGAAGAGCAGTATGAACTTGTTTTTGGGTTTGCCTCTATGGTGGATAGAAGCTCTGACATATTATAAAGGAATGCAGTGCCTTTATGCTTCTACAGGCTTATCAGGCTTCAGTATAGAAATAAACCATATAGGTTCATGTTTGCATCTTTTGGCATTAACTCAAATCTAATTTTTGTTAGAAGTATTGCATATCTATCAGTCGTTTGTAATAGGCCATTCCATGTACCTGAATTTGATCAATTCACAATCCAAGTATCTATCTTTGCATGTTTGAGCTATGATCCTTTCTATACATTTCAAATCTTATTGTGCAGATACATTTTCATTACCCTTAGCTGTAACCAGTCAAGTTCTTCTGCAAGCATGTGTTCTGTTTTTAGTCAATTCCTGGGCATATCAATAAATATATTATTTGATGTGGTTCTCTGGTTATGGGCAATAATTGAAACTGGCGAACATTATATTATCGCAGATCTGTATTCTGGGCATTATTTGGAGCAATATATCTGTGCTTTGGCATGCCAGAAGTGTATCGCGTGCTTTTTGAAGTGTTTGGAATGGACCCTGAGGCTGAAGACTGCCAGCCTAAGCTGAGGAGACAGCTTGAGGATGTAGACTATGTCTCTGTCGAGTTTGATAGCCGAAAACTGGGTTGGCAAGATGTTGCTGCTTATAAGGCAATTCTTAATTCATCTTTCGATTTGTTCTCATTTTCGTTTAATCTTCCGATTAGAAACTATGAGCTTCAATCTGACTTCTTTTCAATAAATGCAATTGTTTTCTGAAGATAGGTGACATTTTTGTCCAGCGCCGTATATTTAACTCATTCCTTCCACGTGAAGTAAAACACTTTTTAATATCCATGTAACCCCCCACCTTACCCAGGGTGAGAGATTGGGTGAGAATATAAATGTGCTTTACAAAGAACTTGTTTAACCAATTTTTGAGATAATTCTGCACCGAATGCCATGTCCACATCCTTACAATGAACACAATTAGAAATTTTGTTACTTATAAGATAGAGGTTGTGCCAACACTTAATATGTTTGCTAGTCTTATACTGGTCCTGTGAATACATTCTACTTCTGAAGATGAATTCCGGCTTATAAATGTATATATTTGACAGCCACCAGAAGACGCCCTTTTTGCTCATCCAAGGCTTTTCAGAGCCTGTGTTCCACCTGGAATGCATCGTTTTCGTGGAAACATATGGGACTATGATAGTAGACCTCAAGTTATGCGAACACTAGGGTATCCGTTGTCTATGGCGGACAGGATTCCTGAGATCACAGAAGCTAGGAATGTTGAACTTGGACTTGGATTACAGGTACTCTACATCTTTACTCTAGCACCCTTAGATTGAAATCATAACTCTTGTGCTATAATGTTTCTGACGGTCTTGATAATGTATGTTTCCATCTGACTAGAGTGCCTTGCGTAACTGTTCATTAAACTTCAAAATTCTTCTTCTTTATCTTTTCTGCCGGCGTGCTTGTCTACTAGCCTTCCTTGTTCTGCTCGTTTGGGAGACCACTCCTTTCTTGCATTTTTGTTTGGTTTTCATGTAGTCTACAAGTACTCGCTTTTGTTTGTATACAACTGCACACTGGTGTCCTCGTTTAAATGTACTTCTCATCTCTACCATGGCTTTCATGAAAATGAAGTCTTGGATTTAACCTCATTGTGCAAACTTTTCCTTATTCATGCAATACAGTTTGACGCTCGCCCGGTAAAATCATATCTGTCTTAATTGTGTGTATCTGCATGTATTCCGGGGGTTTGTGGAGTTGGTTCAAAGATTTTAGTCGTGGTACTGTTTTCGTATCACGGTTTTTGTTTTTTTATTAACCCCTGATGGTGTTTTCTCCTTTTCTGTTCCTGGTTACAGCTCGCTTTCCTCCACCCATCAAAATACAAATTCGAGCATCCACGATTTTGCTTTGAGAGACTGGAATACGTCGGCCAAAAGATCCAGGTAGGCTTTCTTTAGATCGCACGTAGTCCAAAAATAGTGGTATTTGCGCTTTCTACCCTCTCATACCAACTATTCTTCATCATGTGCAGGATCTTGTTATGGCGGAGAGGTTGCTCATGAAACATCTAGATGCTCCCGGAAGATGGTTGCAAGAACAACACCGTCGTCTTCTAATGAACAAGTTCTGTGGGAAGTATTTGAGAGAGAAATATCTCCATCGCTTCATCATTTACAGTGACGAGGTACAAGACGCCTATGACCATAACCGGAGGCTGAGAAATCCAGCCACAACTTCAGTTCAACAAGCCATTCACGGGGTCTCCTATGCTGTTTATGGGAAGCCGGATGTTAGGCGCCTCATGTTTGAGGTTTTCGACTTCGAACAAATCCAGCCCAAGGCTGTTGTCTGAACACTGAATACTAAATGCTTGACCCCATTACAACATAGGTTTCATTTAGAGGATAGATTCGGTTGAAAGTGTGCATGCTTAAAGCCTCAAATGCATGATGAGAAGAGGATTGAATGTACAAAATAACCTTTTTATAACATGTTATAGTGAGTGTTATTATTCCTCGATTAACAGCTTGATGTTGCATGAGTTTTAGGAATATTTACATTTGTACTCCTGATGTTTGGTCCAATTATGAAAGAAATTCTTTTACTGTCTGTGTAAGTGCAGCAACACGTGTTGAAATTTAAAAGAAATACCGCTAGAAATGGTGATTGTTCATTTTGTTGGTATCCCGTGTTACTTGTTTAGGAATCCCCTATCAACATTTATCCGAGAATATGAAAAAGAAAATCGTAAATATCCTATAAATACACGATTTTCAAAAGTATTCAATAAGTATCCATAAAAATTAATATATACATTATATTGAAGTAACTGTTTTCGGAATTAAATTTCTAAGAATTCCATATGCTTAATAATTAACTTATTGTTATTTGATAATTAACAATCTCTGCCTTACCAGATGAAGCATTGGCCCATTAAGCAGCTCCGCTACGTGCTCTATGTTCACATATTTTCTACTTGGGCTAGTTCCAAGGCCCAAGCGTTACTTTTCGGTAATTAAAGGCCAAGTAATTTTTGTAAGTAGATCAAGAATTCTTAATATAGAAAGGAAATTGTTCAGATATATCACTAAATCCAGGACAGATTTCATTGTTTTCTTTTCAATTTTTTCACATTACCAAATTAAATCCGTCTTCCTTTTCCAATTTCTTAATATCCAAGCTATTCAGAACCATCAAAAAGCAAAACCTCTTCCCATACTAAACTATCAAAATTCCGGTTATTATTATGTTTTGACAAATTAATTTAAGTATATTTTAGAGAACAATAGAATATTGTTGTAACATTAGGAATTAAGCTTTTATTATTCACCATGTATATCGGCTATTATGATTAATAAGTAATCAAGCTTTAAGAAACTTCCTTTTTTTTTTTCTTTCTATTATTTTGTGAAAAAGTAGAAATCAAAAAGTTTGATCCCAACCAAACAAGGCATTGACTAACAGTTCGATGACAGAATATATACAAGTTCCACAAGAAAGATAAACATTGCAAGCCAAGATAAAAGATTTCGTAATCCTACCCAAATATTTATTCTCATTAACCGCACCTCATATCATAATAAAAAGAGACGTGATCCTTAAAATTTATGATTTGATCATTGTTATATTCATAGTAGAACACAACAAACCGATAGATATATAACTCATTATCAAACACTCTCGCTAGTGGGTCCCTTCTCTCACTCGAATATACTTTTGTTCTCCAAATAAAACTCACATTCATTCTCCTTTTTTAACTCAAACTCTTTGTTCTCTCTTCCTTATTAAAAACAACACAAAACCCAGGTCCCAAAAATCCTCTTCAACTGTCGTCTACCTCTTGTTTTTGTTTTTTTATTTTCTCTCTCTAAACATGAATTTCGTCGATATTTGTCTCTTTTGCCTTGTGGGTTACACTGTTCTTGTGTTTTTACTGCTCCAAAACCTCGTAAAAAATAGAACAAGAGCAGAGCAAACTGAAAAAGATTCGTCTTTTGATGAATTAGTGGACAAAACTGACGATCATGTAGAGAGAGAAAGTGTCGGTGCTGATGGTGAGGCTGAAAAAGAAGTGATTTGGGATGATGAAAGAGCATTAGATAAAATTATTGATGATGGGGTTGAAGAGAATCTTGATGATTGGGAGGATATTGAGAGGACTGAGTTGGAGCAAAGATTTGGTGAAGCTGTGGTTTATGTGAACAATGCTGCTGATAAGATTGATGGAGATTTGAGTTTGGAGTTGTATGGGCTTCAACAGATTGCTATTGAAGGGCCTTGTCATGGATCACAGCCCATGGCTTTGATGGTTTCTGCTCGCTCAAAGTGGTATGATGATCTGTATATTTTTCTTCAATTGGTAGTTTATTTTGATTTTTAGTTAATGATTTAGTGTCGTCTCCTCTAGAAGCTCAAGTTTGTAGCACGTAAATCTTTTTGTTACGCCAGATACGTGATCAAAATACCTTTATTGACTAGTAGTTGACGGTGGGAGTAGAACCATGACTATCATATTGAATTGACGTCTTATCTAAAAGATCAAGCTTGTAGAGATATTTGGCGATTTGCGTATATTTTCCGACAAGTAATATGTTGTTTGTAGGTAGTAAATGCTCTAACACATATATGTTTGCCTTTGGTTAATGAAGGTTTAATTAGAAAGTAGAATTAATGTTTTTCTGGTAAGGATTATCCATCATGAGATAGTGACTGTTTAACTAGTGTTTTGAATTATTTAATGTAAGTACAAGTTTGCTGTTTATAGAGATAGAGATAGTTTTGCTTGATTTGCCTGAACATGTGATATTTATTGGCCCTATTCACCATGTTGACATTACACTTTTTCTAAATTGAGTTTGGTTGTGGTTAGGATAAATTGTCAATAGTGTTCCTTCATTATGGTTCTAAAGGTTCTTCCATTAGCGAAAATACTTGTCCTGGAGTTGGTCTATGGTTGGTTTTGCCATCACTATTGTTCATGCATTAGAACTTAAGATTACTAATTATCTCATTTATTTAATATCACAACGTTTTGAATGATGTAGCACAAAAATAGCCACAAAGTTTGTATTCCTGTTCTGAGTAAAAATCACCCTCCAATAACATGTAAAGTAGGTATTAATCGGCAAGGGGGCTATTGTGCGATTAACAGACGAACTTGTTCATAATGTTTCAGGAATGCTTGGCAGAAGCTAGGGGACATGAGTCGAGAGACGGCTATGGAGAACTATATTGACATTTTATCCAAGGCCTTTCCTGGGTGGAAAGTAGATGGAACCTGCGCTAGTTCAGATAGGCTTCCGGAGGTAAGTCACTGGCTTCTATTATTCGAACTTTTCTTGGACAACTATGTATCAAGAGTTTATTGGTTTTGTTTTTGTCATAGGATGAAGGTTCAGAACCAATTCAAGAAGCAGAAACGTCCGAGGAACAAACATCGACTATATGTACTGAACATGGAGCTGAAGATCAAATGTAAGTGTGTTCCATTTCAGTTTTTATCAAGAAAGTAAATGGCCAAATGCTAAAATTTTAATCACTGGACAATGTTCGGTGATGATTCAAAGATCAAGAAATCGTTAAAGCTCTTAAAATACCACTTCTTGTTTGGGCCAAAGAGCATGTTCTGCATCTTTTCAGCAATCTCAGCCTCACCTGTATCAGAAACCCATCCCTACCTATATCAAAGATTGAAAACAAATAGGTGTATTGAATTATTAGTTACTCCTTTTATGGTACTTTATAGCAATTTAGTCTTTTGCACGTGTCTCGTTTCTCTTCATAAGGATAACCAACCATACATTTAAAGCGAATCTTTGTGATACTCGTTGATTTTTTCCGGTGAAGTTCTGTTTCTTTGATGATGAACATTCAAGCATATAAATTGACAAGTTTATGTTTTTCTACATATAGGTCAAGTGAAACTCATTGTGCTGCTTGAATGGAGACTTGGACCAGAATAAGTTGCTTCCTTCAATTAGTGATCTATTGATGCTCCAGCTCAAGTATATATAGTGGCTGGATTATTTCTATTTTGTTAGGTATACACTAGTATTCCCACTCCCATTTCTATTTTGTTTACTTATTTTTTTACTTAGGATTTAAAGAAGGGTGACATGCAATCAAGATGTTGTTTTGGCATCGTGGTTATTGGATTTATCCATATTCATTTTATTTTCTTGTTTTTGATGATTTGTGGGTATACATCTTAAATAGACTAAACGTAATGGGAGCAGTCAAACCAAAAGGTTTTAACTACTTTTGATCATATTACAACTACACAACAACTTAAGTAAGTTTCAAGAATATACTTAATTTGGATTACCACGAAATAACGAACTAAAACATTTTGAATTCGTAAATTGTATGAAAGACTCGAATATGTATTACGTTCAGGTAGATTGATTTAGATTGTGCCAACCATAAACATACTAAACATATTGTAGTTTCCGAAAACGAAAGTTGGCAAGGATAATTTGCAATTTGTCCATAATTCACCAATCTCTGAAAATTAAATAGGTATTCTCAAGAAAATTATTTTCTGGCACCTCACTACTATAACTATTCATGACTTGAAACTTGTGGTTATAAACTTATTACTACACAATATACTTATTATTATAGCTTAATTTTGTTGCCAAATTATGGACCCATTGTCAATAAACCTAGCCTAACTAACTCATTTTGCCACTATGACACTATCATCTCAAAGCCAAATAACACCTTTGATAATGAAACAAATGTAACAATTAAGGAGAAGATGCGAAGAAAACCTCATGTGATGTTCTGATCATATGATACAAAGTATCAAAAACAAAATCATACGACTAGTTGAGATTTTCGACAAATAAATAAAGTACAAAGATGCTAGAAAGTCTCGTATGTTTCTTTTTAGATCATAATATAGTCTAAAGTCTAAACCAATATTGCTTTTTAGTTTATATAGTCTAAAGCAATATTGAGCTCGATTTGAAGTGCTTGTTCGAACGTTAAGTTAAAGTTTGTCAAATGATAAAACAAAACCCTCCACTTATCTCTCAAAAAAAAAAAAAAAAAGAACACTTTCTTCAATGTTTTAAAACCTTTTTTAAACAACCGTCTAAAAGTACCAATAGCATTAACTTGAGGCCCATTATAATACTTTCAAATCTACAATGATTAATACTTTTTTCGCGGCCCATTAGGCCCATCATACATTCATCGAACATTTCAACTAACTCCTCTCACATTAAACTTATGATTTCCTTAAACAAGATCCCAGATTCTGCACAGTAATTAATACAACTCCAATTTTCTTCACTCTCTCAACAATGGGAGTTGTACTCGAATCCGAAGTGATTTGGGAACCAAACAAAGCACTTTACGTATTCTTCTTCATCGGCTCATTGCTCTCAATTTTCTACCTCCCCGCTAAAATTACTGCAGGCAATGTGTTCGATCATTTGCCTCCAGCTTCTTTTGTACGTTTTCAGCGAAATTTTCTTCTCCTCTTCTCACTTTCTTCAGGTATTATCTATTTTGTTACTATTTCCAGATGGGTTTTTTGTTTTTTTAAAAAAGAAGACTTTGTTAGCTGATTGAATTTTGTGTGTGTGTGTGTAGTGATGGAGGGATTGTGGGCTGTGTTTGTTGAGCACGAATTTGGCTATTATGGATTCAGTAAGGAACAAATGCTGAGGTTTTTGTGTATCGGATACGGGGCTTCGCTTTTCGTGGGAAGTTTCCTAGGAGTGATCTCTGATCTAGTGTGAGTGTTTATGAACTAATTTATCCCATCACTAATTCTGCTTGCTGATTGTGTTCAAAGTGGTTCTCATGGATTATGATTTTGAAATTATCGAATGTTGTCTTTGCAGAGGTCATAAGAAACTGTGCTTGTTGTTTTACATGCTGCATCTCTTTGTGAGTATATGGAAGAGAGTTATTGGAAGTCCTACTATTTGGTTGGCAAGCATCCTTCTTTCGCTCGCCTCATCGATATTTTCCTTCAGTTTCGAGACGTGGATGGTGCTTGAGCACGACAAGGTTGGTATTGATGTTCTCTCTCTAGCATAATCAGTGGCGTTATCGTGTGGTTAGCAATCGAGGAAGTTATTGTTAGTTTTTGTGTTTTGCAGCTTGGACAGAGGCAAGATTCACTGAATGATATGTTTTGGTTAATGACTTTCCTTGAATCTGCATTTTTCATCGCGAGCCAGGTGCTCGGGAATTATCTAGTTGGTGGTAATATTAACAAAAACATTTGTTCTATGTGGAATGGAGCTGTGGTTCTTGCAATTGTTGCTATTATTTATATTTGTCGGGGTTGGAAAGAAGGTCCACAAAAAGCCGTTTTGAAGGATTATCGTGTTTCATTTCATAGACATGTTATCAGTGGTACGTGTTGGATTTTGTATCTGATTTTTAATTTTTATTTGTCACTGCTAACTAGGAAGGTAGATAGATATGTTAGCGTGGTAAAATCAAGCTGGAATAGAGTTTTTCTATCTTACAGTTTTTTGTCTGCAAATATTGAAATGAACAATATATATTGTGATTTGTTAGATAAAAGCGTCTGGCTATTGTCACTGGCTCAAGCCTGTACCCACTTCTCCATGGCAGCATTTTGGATTCTTTGGGCTCCAACCATAGTGGTAAGATAAATGTCCCTTGGTTTTTTATTATATCTTCACACTAATGGTGAGACACAGATTCTGCGTCTTAATGAGTCTAGTCCCTATAGTATAATGGGATATGTTTTGGTTTTTGCTGTGGAATAAATTTCCATGACTAATTTATTTACTTTGGTCGATGCATCTGCAAGAAACAATATACAAGGGAAGTGATTTACATGATCTTTCCCTTTTTTTATAAGCAGAAAGTTGTTCTAATTCATATTGATTTTTTTACTTGTCATATTTGGTTCTTTCTTTCGTTCACTTATAAATTTTGGATGATAATTATGGATATTATTTGAATTGTATTGTCATAGGCAGATGGAAGAAAAGTATCGTTAGGATTGATATATCCTTGTTTGCTGGGCTCTAAGATGCTCGGCAGCACTTGCTTCCCGTGGTTATCTGATGGACCATTAGCTCTTCGGACAGAAGAATACCTGGTATATGCATTCACTGTTATGGGCCTTGTATTATCTGTTGTGGCCTATGATTATCAGGTGTGTTAACTTTTACGTTGTTGATTGTTTAACCTTCTCATGTGTAAATTTCACCTAGATGTTCTAATCTAAGAAATATATCTTATGAACAGGAAATTGAAGTTCTCGTGGCACTTTTCTGCCTATTTCATTCTTGCATGGGCGTGATTTTGCCGTCCCTTGCCAGATTAAGGACCATGTAAACTTTGATTTTCTCCCTTTAAGCTCCAAGACACATTAGCCTTTTCTTGTGGGGATTGATTCTCTGATGTTAGTGTCACTTATGTTTGTTTCACCTGATCTTCACCCTCTGTGCTCAGGTATGTGCCAAATGAAGTTCGTGGAGGAATGATGAGCATCTCTCTCATGCCTGCAAATGCAGCAGTATTGTTCCTTCTGGTTCTGGTATAATCTGCAACTAAGTCTCTTCATAGATACGTCTCTAATTTTATTATGGTCTGTCAGTTGATTATGCTATTCATATGAAGAATTGCTGTGGCTGATGTTCACCTTGAGGGATCTAGTGGTTTATACTATTTTAGCCTTATTATTTGGGCACATTGGATCTATACAGAAATCGAACAAGAAGCTTTACTGAAGTTGCTCAAAAGGCTCACATAGATATATGTAGCATACAAAGCTAAACTTTGTACAATCAATGGAAAGTAACAAACATGATAAGTTAAGAGATTAGTTGGAACAGAAATAAGCACCACCAATTTAAACCAAAATAGAACAAGGACTTTGGCTTCAATGAAGGTTTCACTATGAGTTATATCATCTTTTTGCATGTCAGGTTTGTAGGTTTGTGGGTTGTACAACTTGTAGGTCTTAGGTTGTAGATTGTAGCACTCTGCTGTATACTTAAATATCAAACTTCCAACCTGTTTGGTTGCTTTTCTAAATTTTCTACAGAACGTTTTCTGATCTGGAAAAATGTTATAACCATGTTGCAGAGAGGTTATTATGGGTACATCGGAAATTCAACCATTCTGGCCTTTGCAGCTCTTGGACTGTTCTGTGCAGCTGGTTGCATGTATGTGTTAAAAAAATGGGGAAAGCAACTCCGCCACAGTAGACGCGACTTGTGATCCATGTGCATCGTTTAGTTGAGAATTCTTCTTGCCTCCATTTTCGATTGGCGGTTTTTTGTGTCCGCAAATTCGTGAAGCATGTAACTCCTGTTGCATGAAAAGGAAACGTGGAGGGAATCCATGTTGTGACTACTTATCAAGCACGGGATTTTGGATTAGCGGACGCTTAGAAGAAGACGTTGTCTATGGGCCTGTATCTTCAGTGTATATGAATCAATGCAGCTAGGGGGCACCTGGTTCTCTGCTCCTGGGGAAATGGTAAGCACGCATTTATTCTGTTGTTGGTCCACTTTTGGTAACCGTTTAGAGTGGTGGTGAGCCTGCATGCATGCTATGAAGGAAAATCTTATAATCTGTACATTTTCCTGAAGGCAGAGGGTTGATTTTAATTTTCTTGTCCATCTTCTTGTTTTATTTTCCAATCTATATGAGCATCAGTAGCACTAGTAGTACGATACTGTGCTTCAGATAATACCTTGTCAACATTTTGGATGTAGATCAGTCAGATGAATTGATAATGGTTGCAATAGCTATAACAGTTATGTCTGCAGTTTGATTCGGAAATTAATCATAATTACACGAAGTCGAATTTTCTGTGAAGACAAGAAAGAAGTATAAATCTTAATGCCATGTGTGAATTAAAAAGTGAATGTTCCCAATAATCTACACACTACAAAATTTGTTGTAAACTCCAAATTTCACCAAAAACAATTCTAAGTTTAGTTAGAAACTTAGAATTATGAAAATTTGTCGAATTGCTCGCGATCCCTGATCCATTTGGTGGCTACCCATTTTTCGCCTTTGATAACTGGACAACTACCATGAAGAGACATCTGCAGCAATCGTGGAAATAACGACACAGGTGAATATATTTAGTCATAAGCAACAAAGATAAGTATCACTACCTCATTCACATGATAAATCTACTCTGCAGATTTTTTATTATTACGGAGTAGGTGATTATTAAATTTTCATTTTACATGATTCCAAATAAGCTTGAATATAACTTCTAGTCACTTCCCTAACACGGAAAGTACGAAAGGAATTTTCATACGAGAACCTCATATTTATTCGCTATTTCTGCAATGTGCAGGCCCTCTATTTGTTTAAAGATTTTTATTAAGTTATCATACGCATGGCAACCAGTGAGATGTAACTAATAGCACAATTTCACATCCTTCATATCAAATCCCAGTTCTCATCCCTTATCTCCATCTGTTCCCACTCTTACTGCTATAATGCTATTGAACGTGAAAACCTTTGCAAAGATGAAGAAGGAAACAAAATGTGTAAGACAGTGCAAGAAAGACGGATATTTTTCAGTAACTTACTGGATTAATTGTGCCATTAGGTAACACTGAGTAGAATAAGATTCCGTCTCCCATGTGGGGCTTTACTTTTAGGCCAATACATTTGCTATAATCATAATTGCCATCCATGTTTTGCCCATTCTGTACATTGAAAGGATCGAGTGTTTTTTAACCATAGCAACTTCCAAACTAAAGATAGCCAGACAAGTAGCACAAAGCTGGAAGCTAAAACTGTTAACTCTTACCTCATAAGGGAACATTGTTTCTCCGCCTTTCTCAACATCAGATAAATACAGCAGGAAGGTAGCAACCTGACCAATTTCAAATTAATATGAGCCTACAAGAATATGGTTCCAAACTAGCCATGTAAACTACGTCCAAGAAGCATATCACAACAACAAACTCAGAGAAATCAATCTGAATCCTTTTCTTGGAGCCAGCTGTTGCCTCAAAATCACCAAATAACTTCCCAAGGAAAAATGTAGACAAAATGATGCACGCAACTACAACGAGTTCCAGTGACCTTCCAATATGGAAAGTCTAGCAATTTTCTAGTTGATTGATAATGTCGAAACGGTTGAATAAATAATTGTGAAAATGTTCACTTACTCAGGTCATAACCAAGGTTTTTGGCATGGAATAGTTGGAAAATATGGGTAAATATATGCCAGCAAGATTTCCAGGAATTCCCTTAATGGTAACATTAAAAACACAAAACTTAAGATAGTAAAAAACCTCAACAATTATAACAACTAGGCTTCTTACCCTTTGGCTCTCCTGGGGACCGTATTCAGCAGGATTGAAAGCATCATAATGTGACTGATATCTCTGTCCAATCTCGTAACGCAATATATTGAAGGACTGAAAGATGAAGGGAGGGAGTCGCATTGAGAAAATTTCAGGATAAAAAACCAAAGGTCAAAGAAGTCAAAACAACATAATAAACAAATGCAAGCAACAAGATCTATTGAACCATAGTTGTCTCACATAGAAGGAAAAGCTAGTGGACTAAGGCGTGTGACTGGAGCTCCTAAACAAGTTTCACATTGCCAAATCATACGACGAAGCGCAACAAGATCATGTCTAATTGGGAAAGAGGAAAACTGTTTCTTATGGGATTAAAACTGTTCAACATCCAATTCTACGGCATACAGCAATCCTGGTAATGCTAAAGCAAAAAGTTGTAAGAAAACATTACTATCTGTTTCATTTTGGACCAGAATAAGAGATCTATAGAAATATCAATCACACCATAGGGGGTTATCATACAGGTTGTTTGGCAATGACTAGTCAAATTTGCCGCCATGAGATACACAATTGAAAAACAGTTTCGAGATGAATGTACCCCGGGTGGCAAAAGTGTAACTTTTTGAGGCATATAACTCTCACACTATCAGAAAATAAAGGAGTATACATGTGCATATCCATTTTTCGTTTCATGAAGCATTTTTATCTTGAGCATACTCCAAATATGAACTCATTCAAAAGAACTATGCACAAGAAAATAGAAGTTTAGCTTATACAATAAAGTACCTCTCCGTGATTCTTGGGTACCATTGTTGCTCTAGCTATTTTTGCCTCAACCTGATCGAGGATTCCAGTTTCGTCTTCATCCGAGCTAATAAACATGCCAGAACTAATACAAACCAAATAAAATCAATCAGTAAATAAAATTGCAGCAAAGTGTAATGCTAATTAAACAATCCTTAAAGCTACCCCTGACTCGATAGGAAAGCTGGCGATCACCTTGTCCGAACTCCTTTCGTATTTTCAGCAGTCTCTCCTTCGCGTAGAGCTAACTTTGATGGCTTTAGTTTCACCTTCGCCATTTTGATGATGGCTTCGCATTGTTGTGCATTAGCGAATTTGGGGAAGTATAATGTCCGAGGATTCCAGCTCAGAATCTACACCACGTCATTGACAAAAAAATCATAAAAGAGGATTAACATGATGCGTAATGCAAACGCAACAAAATATCAAATAATTCCAATCGACCGCAAATGCTTAATACATCAATCGGAACTCAACCATTCGAATTCATCCTACTGTCGCCAACAACACTACGCCAATACAATCTCGAATACGAGACATCAGTTTTATACCTGAAAGGGGATCGACGCAACAGAATCTTCTCCTGACTCGCCACGTGCCTGCGCTTCGAATTCAATCTCATTCTGCTGCTCCAATCCCCGCCACCTCGGCCTCAAATCATCAGTAATCTCCTGTAATATACAGAATTGACAAATGAGCGTTGAATCACACACACAAAACAAATAATATGAATTAACTAACAGTAAACGATAATGACCTTCAGAGAGAAGAGAGATTGACCGAAAAAACCGGCGAAGAAGAAGAAAACGCACAATAGGAAAATCGACGGAAACCCTAGCCTCGTCCAATTCCCTCTACTACCTCTAATCTTCATCTTCTTTTTCCTCTTTTGCTCAATTAAAAGAGGAAAAATGGGAGTTATTGATGAATTAAAAGAGGTCTTTAGTACTAAAATCTATAATGCATTGCGACAATGCATTTTTGTACCTATTTTTCTTCTCTTCTCTTCGTAATGGATAATTGATCGTGCAGTTTCAATTGCGCCTTTATCTTTTTCTCCATTATTACGTTACACAAAACAGAGTTGATGCAAGAATTATTATGTAGGGGTCATAAAAGAAACTTAAGAAAAGGATTTAAGCAAAATCACCGGCCATGAGTCTAATTTCGTAATTCATTGGTTGATAAGAATCTCATTATTGTTATTGTTATTTATTATTATTATTATTATTATAAATTTATGATTGCCGCGCCATTTTAATTTCTCTGCCACTGAGGGTGACAAGGACGCGACAATGTCGAATCAATCATGACTCGAGAGACCAAGTTTTCAAAAGTATTTTGTTTCTTTCGTTATGCTAAAATATTTTTGCCACAAATAAATAACTACACTTTGAAAAAATTACATTCGTGACCCAAATTTGATCTATTTACATGTAAATAACGCATAGCATACAACCACAGAGTACTACCCACATTTACGAGTATTTAATACTGCAACATGTTAATATATTCTTTGACCCCTCCAAAACGTAACACTCCCAATTTCACCTCTCCATAATCAGCAAGCAAACTTCACAGACAGCAACCACCACGTATTACACGGCTCCAACCGCTAAATATAGCCCTAACATAAGTTTTGAAGGCAAGTTAACTTTTACAACTCACAGTACACGCCACTCACAATGCCCGTTTTGTCGAGGAGACTAAGACTATGGGCGTACAAAAATAGTTGTTTCTCAACTCGACCTTCGCATTTGTAGAATTGTGTTATTACTATTTTATTTTTTTATCTTGTAGACCAACAAATATCTGATAGAACTAATAAGATAGCAATTATACATTACATGAACTATTTAAAAAGAAAAGGTAAATATATAAGATGATTCAACTTCATACATGGAACTCGTCAGTCTTTCCTAACCTGTCTCCCTCTCAGAAGGGAACAGGAACTTGGAAAAATAATGTATAAAGCAACTCATTGGTCAGTCTTCATGTCATTTTATTTATTCATTGTCATTTGCAAATCCTTGCTCGAGAGATAGGTTAGTGGGCTCTAGTTAAAAGCTGATAAGTTTTGCTTTCCTTCGTAGATTCCTCAAAGTAAACGTGTAAAAAAGTATGTATAATAAATGCCTTTGGGTTATCAAATCAAAATCCGATGACCCCGTGACTCGCTTATCGAATATTCAGATAGAAAAAGGTCGATTAACATGCTGACTCCAAGCCCTATACAGATATTCACAGCCGGCTTGGTGTGTGTAAAAGATTCAAAAACTGTGATCAGTGCATATAAGTCAACCCAGTGACAACTTGCTGACAAAGAGACTAACTGAAGCTGGAGCAGTCAGTGCTAGTTGCAGCTGTTTGTTTATCTATTGTTGGGGAAAGAGGATTTCATCAAGAAGACATCTCTCCAAAACGAGAACAGTTCTATCTTCCAGCCTCAAAGATCAGCAAAGTCCAGTACATCCTACTATAAACAAGTGGAGGCTAAAGTATAATCAATTGAAGCCTTATGATAACATCACAAGTTTCTATTGATTATTATAGGAAGGAAGCTGTTGATCAAAAGGCCAGTTTACTGCAGAGGCGAGTACTACTGTGCATTGGCAGATGATCAATACTGCAAAAGGAGAAAACATATGTAAGAGATTATGAGATAGATGCAACTGTCTTTTCTTATCCTAAGCATGCAAAAAGTTGATGATGCATGTCTGAGTCATGGACCACCTATATCAGATTTGGAAAAATATTGATGTCCCAGACTCCAGAGTTAAACGAAGAAGTGCTGGGAATTTGCAGTTTTTGGTTTTTTTATTACATTGTAACGCAAAAATCAGACAAATGAACGCAACATGGATTAGATACGGATTCTGGAAGGATCGCCTATCTGTGATTATGCAAAACTTGATATGAAAATGGCATAATATAGAATTTCGGGAATACCATATCGAAGATCAGACATGTCCTTATCCCCAGAGATGCCATCATCCAGATGTACTAGCCTATGACTGTGATTATGCAAAACTTGATATGAAAATGGCATAATATAGAATTTCAGGAATACCATATCGTAGATCAGGCAGGTCCTTATCCCCAGAGATGCCATCATCCAGATGTACTACGACCCGTTTTCCTTTATTGCATCACTTCGTACCTTTTCTATGGAAGGGACTTCATGGACGAGCTAACTTTCCACAATAATTTCCTTTCTCCATCCCAAACCTACACTCTGATTCTAACTATACAAACTGGCAGGAGCCAATCTGAGTCATCTCTTTGAGTGCTGATAGCCACGACAAATAATCTTTGCTGTTGAACTTCCATGTAAACCTGTAATCCGGGAACAGAAACCAGAAGACATACTACCTTCTTTTATTTTAGATAACCTCACCTAACACATAGCAGGTTTGCACTAAGCTTGTTATCGTGATACTAGAGGGAACCTAAGGCCAGTCGGGCGTGCGTCATGATACTGGAGAGCAGCATATTTCATCCAATCAAGTGCCGATTGATTGCTTATAATCTAGGCACCTTTCCTATACCAACTGAATACACTTGACATTTTCACTTTAACTTTATCCCTAATTGTCTGTTTCTGTCTCCTCATATCTTCAATGTCTAAGGTCCTATAAGCCAGAGCAAGCAAGTATATGGCTGGATGAACTCTCCTGCAAGCGATAATGAAGAGCATAAATTTACTTCACATGCAAGAGCAAGTTAATTAAATTTAATGCCAATAACAGAGTAAGGATTTTAGCATAAGTAAGCCATTTTTTGTTCTCAAGAACAGGACTTCAACCACATACCATATTTCACTTGTATTGAACAATGAGCTTGAAGGGTCTCATTAATTTATTTCCAGATACATGTTTATATTACTTACTCGTCAGAATAGTCATCCATATCCAATCCATCCCAGTATCTTCGGGCTGGAACAGTCTTTCCTTTCTTATCTCTTCCATATGTCTCAACATACCACCCTCCTATGTCGTGCATGGCGCTTCGAGGCTCAAAAAGCCAAAATCTGGAATAGAGTTAAGTAAAAAAGATATAATGAGAACAAGATAACTATGATGCATGTCGAACATGAAAAAGAATAAGGTGATAAAATATGTACCATCTGTTTTAACTCAAAAAGTTAAGCATGAGATATGAATTAATAGTAAAATAACAGTAAAATTTTGACAGATGATCTTTTGGAGACTAGGCTTTTGATTCTTTCTCAGGGCTGTACCTTTCATAGGAAGAAGTTACACTAGGAAAATACTATAGGTAAGTATAGAGGCAGTTCATTAGATTTCATCAATTAATAATACAGGGAAGCTTATTTGTTTACTTGCTGGGAGGCAAACGGGCTCGAGTACATCTGCATTCACAAACTGAAACTTTATCTCCGACCCGATACCAATGCAGGTGTTTCACCTGGAAAAATCTTCATTTTGTTAATGCAATGACAATACTTTATCTCTAACAAAATCCTACCTGGAACCACTTTTAGGAAATAATATGAAATCTAGACAAAGCAATAAGCAGTACATATCCTACAAACTAACACGCTTACGATCTGCATTGGAAATTAAATTTTGAAAATAATTAATCCAGAAACTGGATTCTTCCTATAGAGGACTGAAGTACAGCCAGAATTTTTCTTTGGTAAGAAACACAGATCTAGTAACTCATGCCTCCGTTAGTAACTTTGCAAGAATGAACTTCTTGTTACTGCACATGAATAATGCTTGAAGACCTTTTAATAATTATCTTAGTGGCTATGCAGCAAAGATGGTACCTTATGCTCAGGTATGAAAGGACCTATAAATTTACGGATACATAAATCTTTAGACAATGCTATGCGTGCAAACAATATTCTTGATCCATTCATACAGGGGTTTAAATGCAATCAGCTGTTTTAATTTATTCTCTACCTCACTGTTCTGTTTGTTTGAGAACTTTCTTCTTTGGGTGTGAGTGTGTGCTGGTGATAGTATTGTGGGGGGTGGGGGATTCACACACCAGCAATGTTCTATGCTTCATTATCACATGGGTCTTCATGCCAGTGTTGTTGTACACATCGCAGGTTCCTTCTTCAGGAGTGGTTCCCAAACCTTTTATGACTCCCAAAGGAATCCTAGATGAGGAATCTGCATCTCCAGGAAACACGCATCCTGCGTACAGCGAGTCTTCGTATGAGGTAAGATAAACAAATATTTGGTCCTCGCAATCCTCATCCTCAGTGGCACTATGAGTTTTAGGTGGTAATCTTGTTGCCACAGCAATAATTCTCCCTGACACGTGCAACTCTAAATCTCTATATGCATCAGTTGATTGATAATCAGTAATGATGGATCGCTTTCGAAAATCCTTTTGTTCAGTTTCACCAGATTGAAATTGTCTGCTCACATTATCTCCGAACTGCACCAACCCCGACCCAGATGGTGTTAGTTTTTCGTAGTGAGAATTTGATAATTCAGGATTCTTGTTAGCTAGGCATACCATCCCAAAAAGGTCCCGGCCTGAAACTAAATGTAGAACCTCAGATGTACAATCAATAGACCTTTCTTCAGCTTCAAAACAATCAGGAAGGAGATCCGTAGACTCAATTTCAGGTCCATAGTACGCTGTATGCACAGCTGAATAAAAATCTCTTTCAAGGACATCAAAGTACCCTGTTCCAGCAGTCACTCTTCTTTCTGACAAGATGTCCTTTATTGTATATCTGTACCATTTCAACCATTCCACAACTTCCATCTGCTTACCCGGATACTCGTAGGAATTATAGTTATAGATAATGGTATCCCGTCTAAAGCGCTTCTCAAAGGCTCTTTGAGACAAAAGATGACGATCGTAATGAGCTCTCTTGTTAGAGTCCGAGAGAATCTGAATTCCATCAAATATGGATCGAGTTAGAGCTTCTGGTATTCAGATACATGCTGATGTCAAATTACGGGAGCATCATTTCTAGCATGAACCTTTTATGCAACACATTAGACATTCTAACTTCTGAGTCATAGCATTAACAATGCAGCTAAGAAAGCAATGTTGAGCATAAAGTCCACAAAAGTAGCAAAACAAGCTAGAAAAGAGTAGAAAAAAAAAATTACAATGATTATAACTGAGTTTATTTGCACTTGAACGCACAAGAACACCGTCTGCCTCGATGAGCCTGAAATCAGGCATCAGTTCTAACTAGCAAATCACAGTCCAAATTCACAGGGGCATGCGAATTTCACAATCTACATGTATAGCCATTACATATCATGAACCACTACGAATCAATCAGATTATCAATCTCTCAACATTAACTATTAACTACAAAACACCTCATATAATGCTACCGATTATCAATTAATTACTTACAATCAAAATTCAGCTAGCAAATCATGAAAACATACAGTAAAACTCAGAGAATCACCTCATAAGCAGCGAGGATTTGAATAAACTTCTTCGAATCATCGGATGAAGAGTTTTGCGATTGAGCTAGGTCAGGATGAGTTTCCTTCGCCAATTGACGGAACGAAGCTTTGATTTCAGCGAATGAGCTGCTTTTTGATACTCCCAGTATATCGTACGCGTTTACTCCGGCGAGCTCCGGCTGATCCGCCCACTCAGCGTTAGAGCTAAGCCACCGTTTAGCGGCGAAATTGAAGTGTGAATTGATGATAAAATTGAGCGAAGATTTGTGAGAATCGGTCGGAATTGAATAGATCATACGGCGGCGGCAGAGAAGGCGGTGGAGAGTGGCCGGAGTGGTGTAGTGCGCCATGTCTCAGAGAAGTATTTGCTAGCTTTTATTTTATTTTTCCATTTATTTGGCGATGATATTAATATCTATATCCTATTGAGCTGTTCTTTTTCAATTTTTTTTTGTAATATGTAGTAAGTTATTAAACTTCGTGGATTTAGAATAAAAACTTTTCATTTTACAATATGATGGGGCCTTGGAGGATAGAATGATATTCAGGCTAATTATCCAAAAATCTAATCTCTTTTTTATTTCTAATATAAAGAGTTTATGCTTATTAACTTATTATCATCATATAGTCTAATTTATTAGATTTATTTATGAGTACTATATAATAAGAGAAATTGGATGTAAGAATAAATATATAGATGAAATTCGAATGATACAAGTAGTTTGATCTTTCGCTGCACATATTTTGTAAGAACCGATCAACCGATATAGTCTTTTGGACTCTTAAGAGTTGCTTATGATGGAACTTGGAAGTGTTGGTGTATATTTTGTTCCATGTAGTAATTTACTTGAATGGCGAACTAAAAAACCAATCATAAGAAACTCACCCGCGGCCCATGAGTCATGAGTCATGACCTAAGTCACATAATCCTCCTTCGATGGTTCACGCACTGCGCTTTAATCGCGCTCTCGCGAATTGAGTGTCAGTGCTCCGCATTAGCACGCATTAGGAATTCTTAGTTCTCGCACTAAAAATTGTTAGTTCTTATAGTAAGAATTATTCCTTATAGACATTCAAATCTACATTTTGCTACACCTCTCACCTACTTAATGTGTCTAGTATCTTTGTCTTGGACTAAGTTGAAGCTAAAATAGGACAAAATAAAAGTAGAAAAACAAATAACTCTATTACTCTCATTAGAAATCAAAACTCACTCCTACTTATTAATTGAAAAGTAGACATCAATGCCTTATGTGTGTTAAATATAATTATTTATTAGCTAATTTTTTCATTTATAATTATATCAATATATATTTAATTATTTTTAATAAACACACTAAGGCGCACTCATATTCATGAAATTTAAAATTTCCCGCACTGGCGCTGTAACAGCCCAAGACCGACCCAGTAAGTGGATATTGTCCCTTTTTTGGTCGAAGTCTCAGGGTTTTTGTTCTTGTGCGACGGATTTTAAACCTGAAACAGGTGCCCGCCCACACAAAACGCGTCCACAAGGAAAGGTTTCCATCCCCCTTATAAGGAGGACTTCGTTCTCCTTCCCAACCGATGTGGGATATTACAATCCACCCTCCTAAGAGGGACCAGCGTCCTCGCTGGCACACCAGCTTCCTGGCACCGGCTCTGATACCATCTGTAACAGCCCAAGACCGACCCAGTAAGTGGATATTGTCCCCTTTTTGGCCGAAGCCTCAGGGTTTTTGTTCTTGTGCGACGGATTTTAAACCTGAAACAGGTGCCCGCCCACACAAAACGCGTCCACAAGGAAAGGTTTCCACCCCCCTTATAAGGAGGACTTCGTTCTCCTTCCCAATCGATGTGGGATATTACAGGCGCACACCTCACACTCTCGCACTATGTGACTTAGGTCATGACTGATTTAATTATACAACGCTAAAGGTAAAAAAAATGTATATTTATTCATGATCCTTTATTCTTATTTTGCTAATATATTTGAAGGATGTTAATATTCTTGCTAGATTTTCTTCTAAAATAAAAAATTCAATTTCTTTATTTATAAGTTCTAATGATAGAAGTTTTCTTCTAACATCATTCTTGATAATATATACATATAATAGGTACGTGCCTTATCACTATCCTATTAAACTTTAGGCGCTAAGTTCCATTCTCTCATTTTAACCCTACCATCTTGACAATAATGCATGTAAACACACACACACACACTCATGCATATGCCTTCACCTCTCTTCATCACCAACTCTTCCCTTAGTTATTAAGCTATTTGTCACTACTTTCCACTTCTTGAACACTAGGCGACTAAGATGCCTACTTCACTATCTACTTTCACATCCCTCCATCACCAGCAGCCAGCTTAAGGTCCTACATCTTAACACCTAAGCAACTAAACTGTCCGGTAAACTACCTCTTCACCTATCTCTGTGATCATCATTTGGCCACCACCATCTCCTCATTTCTTCTCTACTAAGCAAGAAGAAAGAACTATAAGTACCAAGAGAAGGCATCACAAGAGGGGATTTTCCATCTTCTCCTCTAACTCACAAAACACTACTACACACAAGTTCATAAAAATATACCCCCATCTCAGTTGTACACGAGACACACTTCATTATGCAGCACTTGTCTTCATAAGTACAGTGTTTGACATATATAAAAAGCAAACATAGACATTACGCAATCAACCTCACAACATACTTTTAACTTTATCAATTCTCATGTGTGAGTTGCTTTTTAGTTATTTTCTTAATATTCTATGTTTTATTTATATAATTAATATATATAAGCATTTTATATAACATATAAAGTAAAATATGTGAAGGATTTACTTTCTTATACTTTATATTTCACACAAGAAATTCTTTTAAACTTTTTTCAAACATATTTGAACTTAGTAATTTGTTTTTCTTTTTTCTACATTTGTTTTCTTATAGACATACATATGTTTTCAGAAATTAATCATCTAGCCCCACGGGTTGGGGCTTACCTCTACCTTTAAGTCAATGGAAAGTCCCAACGTATATTCAAGGCCTTTGAGAACAAAGATTGCAAGTAACAAAAAGAAAATGTCAACTTAGTGTTTTATTTCTGCAACACTTATGTAAAATTCTAATTTATTTTGATACATTGCATATATTAATTATCGGTAACTAGAACCACCACTTTTTATATTATTCTCAAACTTCTATTAATAGTTTAATAAACATTATAAAAATATCCCCATGTGAAAATAGGAAAAATGAGCTTTCTAAAATGTTAGGCGTTTGGCCACAGGGACCAGCCCCTTGTCCACAATCTACGCGGACAAGACAAAGAATTCAATACCACAGGCTCAATAATATCATACTATAGTACTACTGATATTAAAATTCTTAAGTTGTGTAACTATCTATACTCTATGGAAACTTAAGAGAAGGGGCTTCGTCAGGAGCTACATAATATTTATCTACATGGATTATTGGTTTTTCGTTTTGTTGGTTTGACAAAATAAATTTATTTGTACTGATTGTATAACTGAAATAATAGACTTTTCTATTCATAGCTTAACAATCTTAATCATTAACATATATAGCTTATTAATCTTATATTAATTATTTAATTAGTAATATTACAAACAAAACTGATCATTGATTTAATTATAGCATAATATAAAATTTATAGAAAACTAGACTTGTTTTATACCTTAAAACCAAAATATCATAAAAACTAGTCCTAAAGTGCCCTCAAATACACACATTCAAAGTTAATCAAAACATATTTTTTTTCTGTTTCAACATTCACTAACCTATTAAATCTTATCATTTAAAGATAATGACATGTTTATTTCAAATTCAAGAGTAGTCCAAACATAAATCTTTTTGGTCTATATAAGTTTTTTTGCGAAATCAATGTAAGAAAAATATTGAATTTTATGATATGGATCCTACCATGAATTCTTCTGAATTCTTGAGTACAAATTAGAAAACAATTTTTTGAATCAAAATGAATCTCAATCGTCTATAAATTTTCTAAAAGGTTTGGCGGTTGTGCATATAGGGACCATCCGCCTGTCGACAATCTACACGACAAATCGAAGACTTAAA
Source organism: Misopates orontium (assembly GCA_946800315.1). Taxonomy (NCBI): domain Eukaryota; kingdom Viridiplantae; phylum Streptophyta; class Magnoliopsida; order Lamiales; family Plantaginaceae; genus Misopates; species Misopates orontium. The sequence continues at coordinate 32,009,284 of OX326952.1, read as the reverse complement.
CACCACATGCGCACCAATATTAATTATTATAGTAATAAGCGTACGGTGGGTTCCAATTTTCACTAGGATGCCGACAAAAATCAGTGTTAAAATTCTCAAACTGCGTAACTAACATTTGTTAGACTTTTCTTCCATCTCTATTATTGCAAACTCGCTCACGTGATTTCTTGTTGCTCTCCCTTTTTCCCGTGAACTTTATAAGTTCCAAAACGTTCATTATCTACTTGTAAGCTTAAAATTTATTTTGAGGGAGTCTGTAGCCACAATTCTTAAAGTTTACTACCCAAACCTTAATGGGACAAAATTACACTAAACAAATCATGTAAAACTATGACATAAATATAATTAGAATATATGAAATCAAATCTGTTCTTCGTGGAGATCGAATTTAAGTTGTAGGGGAAGAATTCCTCCTTTTAAGTTTAATCAGTATAACTAAATATAGTCCAATATGCCACAACATCTTTATCTTTAAATTTCCATTAACTTCAAGTACATGGGATAACTCACTTTCAACATGAAATTGGTGCTCAATCCAAAATGAAAGTTTAATTACAAGGCAGTGTGATTATGACATGATGTTAGTATTTTTGGTACTTAGAGCTTACCTTTTCCAATTGCTTCCAAAACAATATACTCTAAAACATCTTGACAAGTCTCAAACTGTTTGATTGTAATGAAAATATTACAAATTCTACAACATGAAGTTTTCATATTGGATACCTAGAAGCCTTGCACACCATCACCAATCAAGCAGCCCAAACTGCAAGGAAGGGTGTTGATTCACAAAGTTATAGAAATTATTTTAGGCAACCTTCACATTTTAGAATCTGCAATTAGTGCAAATACACAATTGTAATAAAATTATGAGAAAATTAGTATATACACTCTACGAAAATACTGTCACTGTAGTCATTAATTGAACCACATCATGTCACATTTGTATAAAATAATGTTTCCTCAAGATGGGCCACAAGTTATTTAATTTTGGTACCATTTTAATTTGGAGTGATCTGCTAGTATTAGTACCACTGACCAGTTATGTTTTCTCATTGATGGTAAATTTCATTAATCATAATTTTGTTTGAAGATAAAGATACAAAATTATAATATTTTTAATAAACTAATAGTTTTACTAGTACAATAATTGATACATTAAAAATCTTAAAGAGCCTGCATAATATCATGTCGAACGAGACACTAATGTCCGGATACTATTCCATTCATCTATGAATGCAATAAATGGTTTCACATTCTCACACTTCTTTCACCGAACTATATTTTTTTTCATACATGATACAACCTAAGGTACATAGCCACATACTACAATAATTAATTCCATGTCCTAATGTGCGTGAATCGAAAAAAGAAAAAGAAACATAGGTGAAATTAAAACTTGAGATATTTTGCATATTTTGTTAGTTGGGAGTTAGATGATGAAAGCTTGCTCCACGTCTCTCCACCCACTACCCATTTCGTGGAATAAATTTTGACAAACCCGTGACCAACTAAAGCGTAATGTTAAAGATTTATATTCCCAATCTCTGCAATTTTACAGTAATTATCTCAAAAAATATTGACCAACGGACATTGACACGAAGAAGCAATTGACCATTTGGATAACACTAAAAAGAGAAATGCCAAATGAAAAGAAGATTGTGATGGTGTGAAGAAGAAGAAAAAGAAAATAGTGGGAGGTGAATTTTGGAGCTTTCTTCTGCCAAAAAAGTTTAAAGCTTAAAAAGAGAAACACATTGGAGTGTTAAAGTAGAAGAATAATTCCTTGAAAAAAGTACTGGCGGTGAAAGTGAAAGCCAGAGCACACGTGATCAAAGGTAAAAAAACGAAACTTATATGCACCTATTCACACACAAACAAAGTCTATTTGTGTGGGCATTTGTATTAATGGCAAAAACTGCCCCTTTTTTTTATTTATTTATTTCTAATTAATAAATATCTCCTATATAGTTTTTAGTAGCAAATATTCCCTATTTGATTTACAAATTAGCAAATAACACCTTGAAGTCATATTTTTAGTAGATTAAGTCGAGAACTAGTAATTCTTAGACTTGTACTAAACGTGTGTTTTTTCAGATGTTGTTAGTCTTGAAAACAAAACCGTTATTTTTTAAAAACATTTGACAAGGATATTATAAAAATATTAGGGGGTCTATTTCCTAATTAGAAATAGAAATAACACAGGGGTACGTCTTGCAATTTGTGTAACAATACTTTCTTTTTCTTCTTTCATCAGTGTGGATATGATAGAATCAGTTACAGTCCACTCTCTTTCTTCTACTTAACTTACCCACCTTTTAAATTTATTTATATTTTTCTTTAAAAACATTTTGTTTGCATGCACATAAAACCAACAGCTGTATGTTAATTTTGTTATCTATATATCACAGATAACCTCCCAATCTTTCTTCCTCACAAAAAACACTCAATGGAGAAAATCTCAGTAGTGGGAGTTTTTCTCCTCATAAACCTCTGCTACTCATCAATAACAGCATTAGATAATAACCCAAAAAGAGCCACATACATCATCCACATGGCCAAATCACAAATGCCCTCCATTTTCCAAGACCACACCCACTGGTACGACGCCTCGTTAAAATCCGTCTCCGATTCAGCCCAAATGCTCTACACCTACACCACCGCGATCCACGGCTTCTCGGCCCAATTAACCCCCGAAGAGGCCCAAGCCATGGAGGCCCGGCCCGGTACACTGTCCATAACTCCTGACTCAAAGTACGAGCTCCACACGACGCGTACGCCGTCGTTTTTGGGCCTGGACCAAAACGCGGCCCTGTTGCCCGAATCCAGCTCAGCTAGTGAAGTAATCGTCGCTGTTTTGGACACCGGCGTTTGGCCCGAAAGCCCGAGTTTCGACGATACCGGGTTCGGGCCCGTACCGAACACGTGGAAGGGCGAATGTGAAGTTGGCACAAACTTCACCAAATCGAACTGTAACAAAAAATTAATCGGAGCTAGATATTTTGCTAAGGGATACGAGGCGACACTAGGCCCGATCGACGAGTCGAAAGAATCGAGATCTCCTCGTGACGACGACGGTCATGGGACCCACACGTCCACAACCGCCGCCGGGTCGGTGGTCTCCGGCGCCAGTTTGTTCGGGTACGCGCCGGGGAATGCGCGCGGGATGGCCCCGCGCGCCAGGGTCTCGGTGTACAAGGTGTGCTGGGTTGGGGGCTGTTTTAGTTCGGATATATTGGCGGCGATGGATAAGGCGATCGACGACAACGTTAACGTGATGTCGTTGTCGTTGGGAGGAGGCACTTCGGATTACTTTCGCGACAGTGTTGCTATTGGGGCGTTTGCCGCGATGGAGAAGGGGATATTGGTCTCTTGTTCCGCGGGGAACGCGGGGCCTAGTGCGTATAGTTTGTCGAATGTGGCGCCGTGGATAACCACGGTTGGGGCGGGGACGTTGGATCGGGATTTCCCGGCGTATGTTAGCCTTGGGAATGGGAGGAACTTTTCGGGGGTGTCGTTGTATAAGGGGGATTCGATGTTGTCGGGGAAAATGTTGCCGTTTGTTTATGCGGGGAATGTGAGTAATGTGACGAATGGGAACCTTTGTATGACGGGGACGTTGATTCCGGAGAAGGTGAAGGGGAAGATTGTGTTGTGTGATCGCGGGATTAATCCGAGGGTGCAGAAGGGGTCTGTGGTGAAGGAGGCGGGTGGTGTTGGGATGGTTTTGACGAATACCGCGGCCAATGGGGAGGAGCTTGTGGCGGATGCGCATTTGCTGCCGGCTACGGCGGTTGGACAGACTTCCGGTGACTCGATTAAGGAGTATCTGTTTAAGGATTCTAATCCTACGGCAACTGTTTTATTCCAAGGTACTTTTGAATTGTTGTCTTATAATTTTCCATAATGGCATGTGATACTTTTTTCTTACAATTGTGATATATTTTTACAAGTGTAACGATTGTTTGTTAAGTGACGCTTTTCTGTAAAATGTGACATTTTTTTATTAATTGAGTCACTTTTCATGATAAATGAGAGACTGTTTCAAATTCAAGACCTCTTTCAGCCTCACTGTTAACTATATTGATTGTTCGTCTAGAGCTTTAAATTATAGAAAAATTGACTCATATTACTTATTGAATTGTAGTTTATAGCTTAAGGTTACAGAAGATTCAAATATTGATATGTTTATGTATATTTTCCAACAGGTACAAAGGTTGGAGTGGAACCATCTCCTGTGGTTGCAGCGTTCAGCTCACGTGGACCAAACTCCATCACCGCGGAAATATTGAAACCCGATCTGATAGCGCCAGGTGTCAACATCTTAGCGGGATGGTCACGTGCAGTCGGACCAACCGGCTTAGCCGAGGACAATCGGCGCGTCGACTTCAACATAATCTCCGGTACATCAATGTCATGCCCACACGTCAGCGGCTTAGCTGCGCTTCTCAAGTCGGCTCATCCCGACTGGAGTCCAGCTGCAATTCGCTCTGCTTTAATGACCACGGCCTACACGGCTTACAAAAACGGGAAATTGATCGAAGATGTATCAACCGGCAAGCCATCCACGCCGTTCGATCATGGAGCTGGACACGTGGACCCTGTATCTGCCCTCAATCCAGGCCTGGTCTACGATTTGGGTGCTGAGGATTATTTGAATTTTCTGTGTGCATTGAACTACACTGCTCCACAGATCAACAGTCTTGCTAGAAGGAACTTCAGCTGCGATGCTAGCAAAACACGCAGCGTGAATAACCTAAACTACCCTTCGTTTGCTGTATCCTTTCAATCTCAAATGAGTAGTTCGGAGAAGCAGAGTGGTATCGTGAAGCACGTGAGAACACTCACCAATGTAGGACCATCTGGCACGTACAAGGTATCGGCTACTTCATCGAGTGACTCGGTTAAGATATCCGTGGAACCCGAGTCCTTGACTTTTAGTCAAACTAACGAGAAGAAATCGTACGTGGTGACGTTTACTGCAGCCTCATCTATGCCGTCGAACACGAATGTGTTTGGGAGGATTGAGTGGTCCGATGGGAAGCACGTTGTGGGTAGTCCTGTTGCAGTTAGTTGGGTGTAGAAGAAAAATACAGGCTATTGGGGCTCACTCGAAGAGTGCGGGTTTTAGTTTTCTCAGTTTTTTTTTTTTTTCTTCAAGTTATAAATTATGAGTATCACTAACTTCTTGTTTGTAGTCTCACCTGCAATGCAATTGAAAAGAAGTTGGGGTGTAACTTATAATTTGGGGTTTGGTGAAGTTTGTATAAGGGGACAAGGAAAATGGTTCAAGTGTTGGGGAATCAAAATGTTTCCTTGACCAATGTACAGATTTGTCTCATTTTCAGTTTGCTTAAATTATGGGGAACGCTTAAATTTGGTAATGTAGGTATGTGCATTAAAGGATATTTTGTTGGTCGTGTTTTTCCAGCATGATACATCTCTTGAGGAGTTTATCCCTATTGTCGGCATATTAATTAATCTACTCATAGATTGCTTGAGAGCCCTTAATGTCTAATCTTAAGGGGTTTTAATTCATTATAATCAAGTAAACTTAAACTTACCTATTTTCTAAACTCCCTTTAAACTATTGCACTCTTTGGTATTTGATCTATTCTCAGATGAGCACAAAGGTTTCTGCTATGCTCTCTAGATGTTATAACCATGGATCAAAATTTCCATACGTTTCCTCGAAAACCACCTAAACGTTTTCTTTTTTCACTTTGCCGAAACTAAATCTAGAAGAAGTTTCCAATTTCATTACACTATAACTTTTACGAAATTTTCGAAACACGTCGAAAAACTTCCAAAAACTACGAAATGTTTCTAATATTTAGGAGACATCGAAACCGAAACTTTGATCCATGGTTATAACCTTCGATTAGTTTTGACACAACATTTTTTTATTTCCTGCTAAAAAAAACTAATTGATCAGATGGATGAACGCTTATCAGGAATGTGAATGATTTGAGTTATTGGACATGAGATAAGATTCCATCACAAGGATAAAAATTGGTGCAAGTCGATTGATGGCAACTGGACGAGTGATGATTCATGAAACTACATCCACCACATGGTTATTGGGTCATTTGTCCCATCAAATGGGACACCAATGGAGATTCTTTAGTGCAGAACATGATTATAATTATATAAATATCTATGTATGTGTATTTATAAAACTTTTACTAATGTCATAATTGATACGACATCTATGTTTCTTTTGTCCTCGGTGTAATAAGTGAGAAGAAAATGAATAAAAATCTTGAGGAGATGGGTAATATTGTCATATGCTAAAGTTAGAGTCATAATTCATGAAAGATTAGCTGTCTTTTGAAAATTGTACCACATTTTTAATGATTGTGATGATTCCACGAGTTTAAAGTAAAGATAAATCATCATTCATATCCCATTCTCTCTGATAGCAGCTTTACTTCTTTTTTCTTTTCTTTTTTAGGTCATGAGTTTTTTTGCATATTATGAGAAAGTAATTTTAGTTTGTTTTAATTATTTAATACTTTTCTCACAGGCCATTATCAAAAGTCTACTCTATCTATAAAATAATTAAAGGTAACCATGATGCTGAATGATAAATAACAATACATGATTACAATATATTTTTCACTAGTATAACTTATAATGAATAGAAAGAAAATTAACTTACTAAAAAAAATTGATTCACCTACCTTTCTTTCCAAAATGTGCTTTTGCACCAAATAAAGATAATATTGCCACAACAAAAAAGCAAGTTTAGAAGCTAAAACCTTTCTATTTCTTCGCTTACTTTCACGCAAATACTACTACAGAGGAAGGATAATCTCGTGATGACATGTGGTAATAGAATCATTCATTTGTTTAAACTCTATATGCACGGTTGGCATAAGGTTGAGGGGGTTAGTGCCTATAACTTACGAAAATATTATAATCTAACTTGTTGATTGCATAACGTCATCCATGCAGTGATTGCATAAAATGTTTTTTCTATGATGCGGGGTCGTGGGAGGAGTTCTGGGGAGGGGGAAAATCACTCTCCAATTTAAAGACCTGTAGATTATTATTCTTGGGTTTGCCCAATGGGTGCCCAAATACCTATTTAAAACCCAACACCATTCCTTAGGATGTTAACAAATAAGAATTAACCCGCCATTGTAACTCCTCTCTTAATGGACTTTGAATTCCTTTTTGGGCTTTAGGCCCAAGAATCCATGTAGCCATTTCAACGAAATAAATCATTCATCACTCCCATAGCTTTTGCACCCGATCAAACCAAATACTCACCTCGTTCGGCCCATTGGGCCCTTACGCAGATCCAAGAATATTCAACAAAAGAAAGTATATATACATCTAACTTTCATTTTGTTCCGCAATTGACACCTCATGTCACTAACTAATCACCTCATTGAGAAACGTGGCACAAAATACAAAGATAACAATCCCCTACATGTAAAGAATTTGAGAAGAAATATTAAAATAGAAGCACAAGAAGTGACAATTAATTAAAATGGAGAGCAAAAAAGTAGAGAATGATGAGAAGAATGGAAATTTAGAAGGGCTACCGGTCGATACAAGTCCTAATTATATGCAGCACAAGGACTTAGTCTTAGAAGATTACAAGAAACAAGGCTACGGCACACACGGCCACCTCGAGCCGCAACCGGGCCGTGGCGCTGCCGGTTCCACCGATGCACCCACCGTTGCCAGTGGCGGCTCAGATGATATTCAGGAGCAACTATCCGCTACTGATGCCATCAACCAACACGGTGTACCGTAGTTTGTTGTACTTGAACATTATAAATATTGAGTTGTATACGCATGTCATGAGTTATGAGACTATATTTGAGGTTACTGTAGATTTTCCAGTCACATTGGATGTCTCTATAATTATAATATATTATGTGTTGTTTTTTTCTAACTATGATTTTGTAATTAAACTAATTAAATATATAATTTGTAACGATTGAATCTAACTATGATCAAGTTTCAACAGGGGCTATTACAATTTTTTAAATCACATAAGATGTTTTATAGTTGCATTAAATTATAATTTTCAAAATACATAGAATGTCTTGTAGTTGCACTAAATTTTAAGATGTAGATATAACTCAGGGAGTTTTAACTTATTTCAAAATTTATGATTATTTTATTTGAATTATGTCTATGAAAATGGTTGCTCATCGAAATGTTTATTAGAGCAGGTGGCCCTTAATTAAAATTATTTTGTGGTGATTGTAGATTCTATAGTCGTAATTGATTTATTTATTAAAAAGCTAGAGTTATTTCATGAATCTAGTATCAATGTATCATAGTTTGATGATGAGGTGACACGTCTATGTAAGTATTGTTTTTTATTGATTATATATTATCAAAAAAATTATAAGTGCTAGTGCGTGACTGGCTCATGACGTTATAATTCTATTGTTGTTGTGGAAGATGACGTTCTTTAATCAGTAAGGGAGCTGGCTATCAATCACTAAGAATAACAAATTGTGAAAATCTCAATAAAAGGCTGACCAGCAAAGAAATCAGGTTTTAATAAAGTCTCCTATTATGTAAAAGAAAATAAGGTTTGTAGTTAGAAATTTCGTGGTTATTTTATTTAAACACAACTCGTGGATTTAGTGGTGGTTACTTTATCATAATATATCAAAGATAATAGTTTTTAATATTCACAAAACATATTGCAAGAATTATAAAAGTCATACATGATGGGCTATGAGTTTTGAAAATTATCTAGAAGGTGACAAAATTATCAAAAAAGAAAACTAGAAAAGTTGTGCCACTAAGAGCATATAGGAAAGCAAAAAGATTTAAAACTAAAATAAAAGGACCTTATTCTTCTGGTGCTTCCTTTTAATGCTAAAAAGTCGAAAGGGATGAGGCACTTCTGGTTTAACCAATCGCAAGAAGTATAAATTCAACGATAAGATTTTTTCGGAACCTTGAGGCGCGATCGCTGCCATATTGAATTTAATGCCATTTATCAATTTTCTCACTTTTCTACAATTTGACAAATCTCCAATCTTTTTGACGAAATTATTACACAAAAGTGTTCACATACACATTCCTTGAAAATCTCAAAGCAAAGTCAAGTTATAGGTAAATGATTTATACTTGTAATAGAGTATTAATACTTGTGAGTCGGGGGCTATTATATTAGTACTTGGTATATAGTTAGGGGTTGTTTGGTAGTTCAATAAAGACTAGACGCAAATAATAACTTACACTTGAGTTATTTCTCAAGTAATATAGAATTGTCAAAAATTATAGTTGTTATTTATCATATCATACATTAGAGCGTTTTAATAAGTAAATTAATTCCTTATTTATAGACTTTCGTGGGACTTTCACGCCTTGTGGCAGGTTAGTTGCCATTTTGAAGTCAAATAAGAGTTTGTTGTATTTAGTTTTTTCAGAAAAATTATTGAATCATGAGAATAAATTATAATTATTAGCTCACATCATAGTAACCCATTCGACATAAATTTGAACATATTACGTGCTATGAGCTCGTACTTTAAAGAAATTTATACAGAGGCCTTATAAGACTAACGACTCGAACTATAGAGTATAGACACTAGATTAAGTAATCATAATTAATAGACTATCAAATGGCTCATCATTATACTGTCCAATACGACCGTTATAAGTGAAAATATATGGATAACATGGTTGATTGACATGGGATTGTCTGGGATAACATCATATATTAAGATGCTAGGATCATAATTCTACTGTGTTCATGTTTCAGAGCTTTCAATTGTGTCTTTGAAAACAATTGAAACATTTCTATTTTTTAATTTGTAGGGATAAAACATAAATGTTTACCGGAATAACTTCTTTTACGAATTTTCTCAAATATGTCAAGAATATTTCGAGACACTGCAAAACCTTTTTAGTATATATTTGCTCAGGTTTTCGCTCACGAAGAAGTACATCCACAATTGAAACTTAATTTGATCTATATATAGCGTATTTTCTTTTGTTAACCATATATAGCGTATAATAAATAGCGTTTTCTTTGTTTCTTTTTTTTCACCATAACTGGCTAGGTAAAGTAACTAATGTTACTCTTTAGAAACGTTTATTTTCAAGACAGTTGTTTAACCATCCTGGAAAATATAGCTGGTTATGAAGTATAATTAGCAAATTAAAATAGGCAACAAAAGACATTTTTCGTCACTTGAACGTTAATATATTTGAATGGAAAAATACCTTTTTCTTGGTTGTTGCTTGTTGAAATTATAAGAAGTATATACCTTCTATGAAACTATAGTTTTCTCTAACTTTAAATTTGCTTGAAACCAACGGAACATGGACAATTCCTTGCCTAAAAAATAGGCAAAGCCCTAACACATCACGGATCTACTACAAAAAGCTTCACTACTTTATTTGTTTTCGGAAATGGGGCCTCAGTGACATTAAAGAAGAATTATTTTATGCAACAGTTGTATTATGACACCGTGTAACCAATAGTTAAGATAATAAAAGTTTTCTTAATTAATTAGCACATTAACTTTTCAATACCGTTTTCAAACTATAAATTTATACCATAACCGATCAAATTAGATGCATTGACTCGTCGTGCACCCGTTGTATGTAATAGTTATTCCAAATAAAGGCCTAAAATATCACATGTTTTTCTTCAATTAGCTTCACTAAATTCTTTTACCTTTTTTGCTTGATAAATAATTGAAAAGGATAAATTGCCAATAAATTCTGAATAGGGGACCTCATCGGTCATAGATATCACATGAATTCTTTAATTTGCTTCACCAAACAGGAGAAACTGAAAAATAAATCCCAAAATTGAAACCTCATCGACTATGTTCCCTCAAATTAAACTTATTTCTTCTACCTGCCATCTAACATCATTATCTGTCTTCAAAACAAATAAATAGTTGAAAATTCTGTTGGCAAAGCAGCATAAATTGACATCTCATGTAACCTTCAAACCCAAGAAGTAACACAACATAAAAGGAATTGTCTACCTGTCCTTTCACAATTTACCAACAAGTTGCAGGGACAGATATTGTCCAAATTCTTCTCTTTCTTTTTTGTTTAAAAAAAAAAAAGAAATTCTGATTGCTGATCTTGACATATTTTGTAATTGTTTTAAAATTAAAACTCCTTTTGGAATTCTAAGAAACCATCTGGATTTGTAAATAACAAGTCGCTGTCGTATCTTGTCACAATCTAATGTTTTATGTCATGTAACGTAGATTAGATCTAGCTAATAGCAAATTACATAAGTTTATAGTCCGTCTCTATCGATTAATTTATTTTATTATATGTTTTTCTGTTTGCAAAAATGAAAATATGCAATGTAAAATAAACTTTGTATCACTTAGAGTAAATTACCTGTTGCATTTTAACTTCAGAAGGGAACAATGTGTCTCATAGATATACTACAAGAGGTCAAATGCGGCTATACACACACACACACACACACACTTATAATATATATAAATTACACAAAAGATGAATTATGAGTTTGAACAAAGCTAGTTGTCATTCTACCATATTACAGATAAGTAGGTTGGAAAATTTTATAAACCTGATTTGCAATATCAGAAATGCGGCCCAAAAGAGGTAATACTTATCTACCTAGCTAGGTCTATTATAAATCTTGTTTGCGCATGCATTAAATTTGAAGCAACTATATGTAATATTTTAATATCATCACATTCTAGATGGTATGACGAAATTGGGGTTTTTTTCTTCCATATCTCTAGGGAGATTTCATATTTTGTCAAATATCCTTCCATGGTTTGGAATTTTAGCAAATACCATTCCAATCCCATTGACAGATAGTTAACAGCTAAATTGAAAGCACTTATGTGGATTACGTGTAAAAATTAGTTTATCTTTCCTTTTCTTAGAATTGTTTAATTTTTAAATTGTTGCGCCACTTGAAATGTAAACCTATTCTTCTAAAAGTTCTAACTATTTTTTTTAGCTTATGGCAAATTCATACCACGAATTGCAAGCTTTTTGCGGATTACACCGTAAATTGTAATTGCAAGCGAAATACACCACGAATTGTAATATTTTTGCAAATAGCACCACAATATGTGTTTGTAAGTTTTTTAGAGGGTATTTTTGACATTTCAATTTTTGCCAAATGAAATTTTGCAATTTCGACCCTAAACAAACGTGTTCTACCCTTTTTACATTTTCTTTTGATTAAAACATACGATCAAATTTTTCTGTAAAAAAAGAAAAAAAAAAAAAAAAAAAAAAAAAAAAAAGAGAAAAGGAATTGAACTTCAGCCATCATTATCAAATCCAGTAAAGCTCATATATGGTACTCGCACTGTTCACGAGATCGACTAAACCCTGGCTGAATTGAAGTTTTTGCACAGTTATCAAGTGAATAATTTAGGGTTGTCAGCGAGGATTCTCTCGCTCTAGGGTTATAGACGAGGAAGAATTTGTGTGTGAATCTGGCTGTTGTGTCCGTGGAGAATCGCGATTCGGTTGATGCCGACGAGCTTAAACCTGTGACTTACCTGAGACGGCGTCTGAAAGCCGCCGGTCTTAGCCATCGGTCGAGCAGCGGGGGAGCAAGGGTGGGCGAACGATGGCTGAATTTCTTTTCCTTTTCTCTTTTGGCTGTTTTGTTTTGTTTTTTTTTTTTTCTTACAAAAAGATCTAATACGTTTTAATCTAAAGAAAATGTAAAAAGGTTAGAACACGTTTTTGGTTAGGGTCTAAATTGCAAAACTCCATTTAGTAAATATCGAAATGTCAAAAATATCCTCCGAAAAACCTACAAACACATATTGTGGTGCATTTTACAAAAATATTACAATTCGTGGTGTATTTCGCTTACAATTACAATTTGCGGTGTAATCCGCAAAAAGCTTACAATTCGTGGTATGAATTTGCCATTAGCTCATTTTTTTTTTCTTTTCATTTAACTCATTTAAGAAGATACAATAATGATACAGCACGGCTACTGATCTTCGAATCATATATGTTTACAATTCTGATTATAAGTTATATAACTTATTTCGAACAATAATTATCTTCACAAACGATAAAACAAAATTTTACACTTAGTATAACTTGTTCTAGAAGTATGATAACAATCAAGGATATATAAAACAGTGTAATCTACAAAATCTCATATAAATTTCATACATCGAGAGACATCGACATAGGTGGATGAAAAATATCCGATAAAATCGTAAGCACAATGTCATCTATAGATAATCTATTATCATTTTTCTCCCAAAAAGAATAGTGCAACACAAGCTATACTTTAAGCACAAGCTTTACTAACCACTTTATTTTTCCTCCCCTAAAATATAATCATTTGACACAATGAGTAAAATAAAACCACGCCTCAGTTCAAAAAGATGTGTGTGGCCGGCTTATGTTATGTACCCAATATCTCTTTTGACTCCCAAACAAGAAGAAAAAAAAAAGCACTTGTATTTGGATCGCCTGCACTATTACTACACACTTCTTCTTCTTCTTCTTCTATTCCCAATTAATTCTTTATTTATTTATTAATTATTCTCCTCTCAGATCACCATCAAATTAAGCTTTTCTCTTTTGCCCCACACACATCTTCCACTTGTCTCAACATCTCTCATTTTCCCATTTCAACATATGCTCATTCAACTCACTTATATATGTATAAACACAAGTCCTCTGTTTCTCAATTATAGAAACAGAGTACTCTGTTTTTCAATCATAAAATAGACACTATATTTTATTTTTTAAAATTATGGAAGAAAGGTGGCTTCTTGCAAATAATTCAATGGAGAATAATGCAGCACAAATTGATGAGAATAATGAAGAAGATGAGACACTTTCGTTGTGTGATCTTCCACTTATTCATCATCAATCAAGAACAGAGAAGGAAAACGCTCCCAAAATTGAGGATCAAGAAGAGTTTGATTTTAGCTGCGCTTTTTCAAAACCGTCACAAATGTGTGCTGCCGATGATGTTTTTTTTCAAGGGCAGATTCTGCCTTTGAGGGATTCAGTGAGTTCTGAGAAGGGATTGTTGGGGTGTTCGGGTTATACCCGATCCATATCGAGATCCGAATCAATGGACCGTTCGAGCTATTCGAGCGGATTGATTTCTAGTAGAAGTAGCAGCATTGGCAGCGGTACTAGCAGCGGAAGCTCCAGCGTAAAGGTTAACCGTCGCAAAAACCACCCGAAACCGCCGCGAAATGTGTTTCATTCGCATCCTAGTCCATCACCGAGAATCTCACGTTTGAACAACAAAAAGCCAGCGAATGTCAACGCTAGTAACACAAATTTTGTGAGGAAATCATCAGTTTGGAGTATTTTTCGACTCGGGTTATTAGTCGCACCACCACCAGAAATCGCGTTTCAGGTATTTTTTTGTCGTCTCATCAGAATTGACATTTATTAACTTATATATTTTTTCAACACGTCGCGTACTTGCAAGACTATCAATTTTCTTTTGCGTATGGCACACAACATTCTTTGACTAACTGGTGGAAGTGGAAGTCGAAATCAGGATCTATTCTTTAGCTTGAGCTTATATATCATTTTAGATTAACGTCTTATTAAAAAACTCAAATTTAGAACTTTTTTGTTAAAACTTAAATTCTGATACCATATTGAATTGTCGTCTCAAGTTTTGAAAGGTACTTAATACTATTAAAAGTATATATATATATTCGTTAACAGGGAACTAGCAACAAGAATTTTGGGAGTCGCAAAAGTACTAGCAGCAACACAAGCGGGGCCTCTGTCAAAAATGTCGTTAAAAAGAAAAAGAGAATAGGCTCTTTACTCAACGGCGGTGGATGCAAATGTTCGGTAGATACGGTTGATGCGGTTCCTTCAAGAGTCGTGGTTATTAAAAGAAGCGCTACAGAAAGCGAGGAGGTGATGATGGAAGGTGAAGAAGAAAATAAGGTAGTGATGAGATCGCCGAAGCTGATGAAAAAGCAAGAAGCAAAAAAGCAAATGTCGCATCTTCGAACGTTTGAATGGCTAAAGCAGCTTTCACTTGAAGATTCATCAGGGGCCGTAGTGTAGATATTTGAATAATTAGTGGTCGCGCATGCTTAAATTAGCTTTTTGTTTGATGTAACGTGCCTTTTGTTTTTAGTTTATGTGATTTTTTATTTTATAGATTATGGTGTTAAATGACTAACATGTAGTGTAATAGTTAGTTAATTTGAAATGTATATGCATGTGCTATAATTTGAGGTCTAATTCTTAAGCAGTTTGGATTAACTCTACGTTTTTGTTCAAATTATTGATGGATTATGTGAAGTGTAATAATTGTAAGATCATTTTTTTTTAATACTCTTAACACTTACCTACATCGACATGCCATAAACTTTTGTTATATATTACGTATGTACGTATGTCGTAATTAATTTGACAACAACATAGGGATTAACGCATTATTTGACGACAGGTAAGATTTGGACCGATTAGTTCTTACTATTATCTAATTATGAATAAACTTAGTACTAAATCAATCATTAGGCCGCTGCAAATCATGTATACTAGATACGCATGGTTTTTTCAACTTCTAGCATGCACATATGGATGACAAGTGCTGTCCATTAGTTAGGTGAACATCAATTGTCACTGAAATGAGTTTTTTATTTGTAAATAAAGTAATAGATCTAAAGCATAAACAATAATTTAACTTTACCTTTTCTCTGTCATAGATATTTGAAATAAATTCCTTTCGTCTCATCATAAATATTCTACGTACACTGTCACCTCATGCATAGTTGTCTGAAAGATTCCAGTAACATTCATTATGTCTTTATAGGAAACAAAATTCCCACAATTTTGTTTTTTCACTTACAAAATAAAATAAAATAAATAATTTTCACAAGTACGAAAAATCTAATCAGATACATACTAAGCCATTTGGAGAACAGAGCAGAGCAAAACCGTGATACCAAAAATTGATGATGACGCGGTTTTCACGTACGAGTTTTTAATATTTTTTTTGATAGTTTTACGAGTTTTTAATTAATAGGATGGCATGTGACCAACTAATTTGAAAAAATAAGTTGAATTTATGACCGATTAATTAATGATTGTTGAAGGACAAGGCAATGATAATTGGCGGTGGGAGTGAGTGTTGGAGGGTGGTGGTGTGTGCCTTTCATGATTATAGTGTGAGCTTTTTATTATGTTTGTGTGTGTTGGCATTGAAAGGGGCATTTCATCACTGCCATGAAGCACGAGAGACAAATATTTAAAAGAATTAAATATATATACACACATACTCACAAATTATATGGAGAAGTGGAATTCAAAAAAGAACAAAAAAAAAACTAAAGGACGTCGTCGACTCATAATCTTGTGCCTCATTTTGTAGTCTGGCACATATATTGTCAACAATAATACAGTCCGCCCAGACTAATTATATTTGTGTCGAATACTTACAGGTAAACTTTTATACATAATATATTGGTCGAAGAGTTTAATTTCGATGGAATATTAAGCATGAATATATGAATTAATTTCAATTGTAACTATAGTTTCACTAGAGAGTTGACATTTTTCTTTATTGTTATATGTTTCTTAATTTCATTACATCTATTAAGAAATCGAGCTGAAATTGCCAGGAGAATACCGCTATTTATTGAAATTACAATTAAATCGAGATAAATTCTATATATTATGAGAAAAACACACTTTCTGACGATAATATTTTGCCAGAAAGTTAACTGGTGGCTACTTTGCACTGATTAAAAAAAGTTAAGAGGATATATTGATATTCTCCGAACCATGTATGTCATGTTGCAAAACGGAATATATGATATATAGGAGTTTGGTGTTTTTTCTTTACAATAAGAGAAACGTTATGGAATGGAATCCAATAAAATGATATGAACTTATGGAGGACATGCAAGCTATAAGGAGCACGCCTAATTGATTTTCATGGCCTACATTATAAAACTTTAGTATAGTGTTCTCTCTGACTAAAATCAGAATAGTGTTTGGTGTAAATTTGTGTTGTGGTCCTCTTCTCTGTTTTCTTGTTTCATGTTCTGCGGGTCCATTTATTGCATTTACGCATTTCTTGATTTATCTATTCGAACTCTAAGTGATTCAAATTCAAAACATGCGAATTCTCTTTAGTATATTATATTATACAAAGACATATATGAAGCATGTACATCCATAACATAATATGTATTTAACCAATTTTCACAAAATCTAAATGTTGTCTGGGTTTTGTTTTATACAAAATATGAAAAATTGTGCTCTATTTTCACTACTCATTATCTATTGTGATATGATATCTTGTCTTCTTACTTATAAGTGTGTAAGTTAGATATTGATGTGGTGATCTCCATACGCCACACTAATAATTTTTGTCAGCCAAGGAGTATAGAAAGACTTACAAATGGATCAGGCCATCAGGGTCAAAGTCGGGTCTACTTGTTGGTTTATGTGTATTGTGACCCTTGTATCAATTGGGTCAACCCATGAATGAAGCTTGGCCCGTTTGATTTTAGAATAATATACTTATTATTTTGAAACTTGGTAGATGGAGGCAAGTAGCACATTAAAGGTTATGCAGTAGCCTCTTCATTAAGATTTGAACTATGACAAAATAATTTAAACAGACAAAAACTTGAAGAGGACAAAGACGACTTAAATATTCTCGATGGTGAAGCATCTTCATAAACAGTGTTAGACGTGAAAATAAAAATAACCAATAAATAACTGGATATTTAGGTCACTGGTCTTCGTTTGGTACTTAAGTATGTGGCAATTAAATTAATCCTATAGTTAAACTCCGCTGCAAATTTTATACCAATTAGTCCACTTCTTGTAATCAGTTTTATTTTATCATGTTCAATCTGACATAACACGTTCCAGCCCTTATATATTGGGTTTAATAGCTTGCAATTAATAGTTGCATTTTTGTTTTATTAGGTGAACAGTTAATCAATTGTGCTTCACTAGCAAATCAGATTGAAAAGTGCGAGCACTATGATTTCTACCCAGAAAAAAGTACGACAATTATGAATTCTGATAAAAACATTATATTTGACATCCAACTGTGAAACATTAAAAACCTTGAAAAGCAAACAAAAGTTGTTGAGTTACTTTGATTTGGGCCATAATTAATGGTCGGAGTTTTTCAGGGCCACATTGTTCTGTTTCCGTACTTGGCCCAAAATTGCATTTGGACCCAGACAAGTCGTCATTAGATATTAAATTGGTTTAGAACTTAACCAGAGTCCCAGTCCCACCGTTTTGATTGAGTTTTTCATATATTATATTACATTACAAAATGGTAGTTACCTACCAAAATATCAATAGAATGCATACATATAATTTAAAAAATTTAGGGATTAATTGGAACTTTTCAGAGCGTGACTTTATATTCTTGATATCTGCATAAACTATATAATTAGATTTATATTAGAGCACTAAACTTTGTTGAATTGAATCTCATTTGTGACAACAAGACAAACTCCGTATAGATCTATATAAGATCACTTTTGGCCTTCGATAGTGCATGTTAAATCTTTAGGGGCGCACCCTGCTAACATTTTCTTTGGTGTAAGAATAGACTAAACGGAATGATACAGAGAAGATTAGCATCGTCTATATGCAAGATAATGAACAAAAATTGATATTGCCCTCTAACGTGCACGTTTTCTATGTGACCCGTCCTAAAACATGAGATAGACAGTCTGGTCGAGACTGGATGCACTGGGCGACCTGATCGGTATAATCTCCGACTCCGTCTCGATATTTTGGGAATCAATGAATGTAATGTGATGCACCAAGCCACATAGAAATGCTTTTGGCTTAAAAACTTAAGGGTGCAAGTTGTGTCGAAAGACTGGAGACATGCACACGTCTTTAACATGAATTCCGTGACCATCCCATATATTAAATATATTTAGTTTTTAACATGTACGTAGGGTTTTGGGATCTTGAATTTGCATGATAGAAGACAAAATTATTGTTTTACTTAGTATGTAAGTTCAGTTTCAAACATTTGCCAATTAGAAACAAATTTACGTCATAAGTGACATAAAACCTACAAGAAGACAACTCCACCATCCTTCCATCCATTCTGCGACATTCTTACCAAATTCGATATCATATGTCCTCCCACGAATGTCCACGAGAATGCCAGTTATAAAATCTTGTGCTGGACCTCAAACCTTAGAATACCTCTTTTATGTTCCTTACTGGCTAGTAAAACTTAATGAGAACGAATATTATATATATTCAGAAGATGCAATTAATCAGTTAATTAAATTATTTCTCTGAAGGTAAATAAATCGTGTAATAAATAATATGCCTTAACGTTAAATAATAATGCAATACAATTTTTAATATTTAAATAAAAAATGTTATACAACAACTAAAACAAACTACTTTTTGCATCAACTCCTTTGTGGTTTAGAGGAAAAGATTAAACATCTCATAAGAAAAGTAGTATTTTTCTCTTTGCGTAATTTGTACATATTTGAATTATTAATTTTATATGTGAATACGTGAATATGTAATTAACTTGTTAGAAATGGGACTTATTTTTTTTAAAGGACAACACTGCAATAATTATCAATAGCTAGCATTTTACCTCAGATATTATGCATATAAAATGCCACTATGCAAAAAAGTGTAAATAACTCACTCTAAAATACATATATTTATATAGACCTACTTATATTTGTCTGTAAAAATTTACATATATTATTACTAGTTAAATAATAGTATACAATCTATGTATGAACTAGGAATTAGTTGTACACGAGATTCGCTGAATTTTATGTCACTACAAGCTACAGGAACGCGACAATTACGCCACACTTTCGTCCATTCATATAACATTCTCCCCGAAATTCCCTACATCGTATTCTATCTCCTCACACAGCTGACACATACATCCATGCAGAATCTTGAAACTTAAATTCTGTTGACCTGAAATTGCACAAAATCTCTTGTTCGTTCCTTACTGGTTAATTAAAAAAAATAAAATATATATTGATACTCAAATATTAGCGCAGATACAAATTTCTTTTAGCGCAGATAAAGTCGGTCAGTTAATTCTTTATCCGAACACGAAATAACTGTAAAAAAAAAAAAAAACAAACAAATGCCTTATATTGTAAACAACGACATGACTACTTATTTTCTCAATCACATTACGTCAATTCCTATGTTCTATAGTGAAAAAAGTTTGACATTCTTGTGAAAAAGAATTAACAGTAATTTTGCCAATTTATGCATAATTATATGCAGCAAACAGATTACCTTTTTTCACGTGTCACTACGCTTTAAGCTTTTTGAAGGATGGTCTACTTTATGGAGAAAAAAAAAATCCCACATCGATACTTATATATTTGTTACTCGATTGTGTAAAATAGATAATAAATATTTGTTGGTATAATTTATTAATATCAAAATACCTTTGTTTGTTTCTTCTTTTTTTTTTCTTTAAAGATTTTTCGAAATGCTTTATTCTCAACTTTAAGAAAAAAAAAATTAAAATATAAGCGTTTAGAAAATTCACCTTTTTTTATCATAATAAATGATCAAATAAAGATATAATCTTTGAAATATTCTTTTATTAATTAAATTGATTTTTTTTTATCATTTTTATAATGTACGTAGAATGCACCCTGTCAAATATTCCATAATATTATTCACCCTTTCTGTGCAAGGGCAAATTATTTGACAGAGAATTGATCAAAGAACAAATATGTCTTTAAAAAAAACAATCACTAATTTCCCTTAAACTAACAATTTGACCTATATTGTATGGAGCATTAAAATTTAGAGATGTCACTAATCATATTATTGAAATTCAATGTCATAAGATCAAACATGCTGTGTTCACTCATACTATCCCTAAATTAAAACAGAAACACTTAATAATTTTATATATTACAAGTTCAATTTTATATATGGCTTGTGATTTTAACTTTGGAAATGCAAGTTGGGAGGGCCAGCAAACTCAAGTCAGAATCAGTTTAATGCATTAGGCACCGCTTTTGCCTCCATTTAACTAGTAAAGTCAAAAACCTAAACAAGTGCCACAAGTTCCCTCAACTCTTTAAATAGCAACAAAACTGTACACTACTTCTACAACAACACAAAAGCAAAAAAAAAGAAAAAGAATCAAATGAGCACACTTGAAGCAGCGCACAACGTTAGAATCCTCGGCTCCGGGGACAAAACTGTAGTCCTCGGCCATGGCCTCGGCACGGATCAATCCGTGTGGAAGCATTTGATCCCTCACCTCGTCGACAAGTATAAGGTTTTAGTTTACGACAACATCGGCGCTGGTACCACTAACCCCGACTACTTCGATTTCGACCGTTACGCCACTCTCGAGGGGTTCTCATACGATCTACTCGCAATTCTCGAGGAGTTTCGAGTAGAGAAGTGCATCTATGTTGGTCATTCACTGTCGTCTATGATCGGGGCTGTCGCCTCCATTTTTCGGCCGGATCTTTTTCATAAAGTCGTCATGATTTCTGGCTCCCCAAGGTAATTTAATTAATTAATGCATTTTTTTGAAGTAAATTTATATGCCTTATTTTGGCTAGGTTTGAGTCTCACTAAAAAAACTGATCAAGCAACGGAATTTTGGACGACGATTTAAGCTTTATCCACAAATTTTGAAAATGACGTGTACTATATATTTTGTATTATTAGTAACAAGTACTAGGAAATGGTGTACTACTGTAACTAACCTGGATTTGTATTATTAGTGGTAAAATTTTATATTCTTATTTCTTCCATCCCATAATGTTGTATATCTTCACATGTTATAACCCCAAAAAAAGTGGCACGCGACTTTTGTCATGAAATTTGCTAGTTTTCGATTGCTCATTTATACACGATTGAATTATTTTAAAAAATAAGGAAGTGCAGTACTAATTATGTTCTAAAGTGTTAAAGAATTCAATAGCGTAATGAATTAATATATAATATTGTAGTTAAACAAATTCAATTTTAGCATAACAAATACTATTAGTTTAGATATACGGTACGTAAAGTAATAATATAACATGGGATCATTTCAATTTTACCTGTGAATATTTGCTAACGAGAATTACACAAAGAGATTATCTACCAATTAAAAGTAACATTGGCTAGTTTACTAGTTACTAATATTTACTCATAAGATTATATAATTTTGTCCTTCATTTTTTTTTAAAAAATTTAGGTTCTTAAACACTGAGGATTACTACGGAGGTTTCGAAAGAGAAGAAATCGACCAACTCTGCGCCGCTTTAGAATCCAACTACAAATCATGGGCCTCCGGGTTCGCCCCGCTAATAGTAGGCGGGGACATGGACTCAGTAGCGGTTCAAGAATTTAGCCGGACTCTATTCAACATGCGACCCGACATAGCGTTAACCGTCTTTAGGACAGCGTTCACGTTCGATATAAGGAACTTTTTGGCACGTGTGACCGTACCGTGTCACATTATTCAGAGCACTAAAGACATGGCGGTGCCGTTGACGGTAGCGGAGTATCTTCATCAGAATCTCGGTGGGAAGTCAATTGTGGAGGTTATGTCGACAGAGGGGCATTTGCCACAGCTTAGTTCCCCCGAGATTACGATTCCGGTGGTGCTCCGGCACATAGAGTATGATATTGCGGATGCTTGAAAACTGTTGCGGGAGATATGTTTGTAATTTTAGTTTTTGTTAATTAGCTATGCTAATGACACATGCATGTCCTGAATTTTAATACATACATCTAGAAAATGAGTTGTTGTTTGTGTTGTTTTTATGTTGAGGGCAATTGTGCGTTGTTGGTTGGTCTACTTTCGATTTAGGGCTTTTGCATGAATGTGATGATAAGTTTGTTGTTATTTTTGTGCGCGAACCGTAAAAAGTTTTGATGGGATATTTTTGCTTTGGTATTTCGTGAGTAGATATTTGATGGTAGTGGCATGAACGTGATAAGTTTGTGGTTTATTTTTATGCTCAGATCTTACAAAGTCTTGATGGGTTTCTCTTTGTTCCGATATATTTTGTGAATATTGAACTTTTGATGGTAGATACATGCAGTACGTGGTTGGTTTTCGAAGCTCAAACCGCTTCGCCCCACACTAGCTTGTGGAGCTTGAATATTATCTTTTTGGTTTGAAAATATGTGACATATCCTTTGCCACGCTAAAGTTTATGTTCGGCGTGAATCCGGACTAATGAAGAGCAAAATATAGAATGGTCAATGGTGAATGATTAAAAAGCAACAAAATTATAGTTGTATCGTATAACTTAAATACATACTGTAAATTCGACCGTGCCTTGAAGAATGAAACCTAATTAGTGTACTTACTTCCATTGGTAGATTCACTTAAGCTCAGTTTAATTTCCAGGACAATGGAGGTAAAAAGAAAAAAAATGAGGGAAAATGACATTTTTCTTTGTTTTTTTTTTTTTTTTTGATGTGTTTGACATCATAGTTAATTTATCGAGTAAGTGATTATACTTAACGCTTTCTACAATTAGACTCATTTTAAATTAAAAAATAATAATTTAGATTTTAAAGACTTAATGTATGTGGCAAAAATACCACCAAATAGTTTATTATGGCTCAAAGGTTTTCTCTCGTCATCCATAATTTTGAATTGAACAGTATTACCCTTACTGCACCATACGTTAAATTATTATTTTTTTACTCAAGTCGCACATATTATTACCATACATAGTTAAATACTAGTAGACAATATATTTTAGGAACTCGTTTGTTCACGAGATTCGCTGAATTTTATGTCACCAGTAATCTAATTAAGTTCTTAATTTTATGTCCTCATACTGACACATGCGTTCCCCCGTGATCATGCCCAGCTTCAGAATCTCTCTCTGTTGGCATCAATTTGCAGAGTCTCTTGCCCGTTTATTGCATGCAAACATGTTACGGAATATTGCCTATTGGCAAATTGAAATTTTAGTTCTTTGACATTAACTTTAAGTTGGTCGCATATAGTCTAACTATTTACAACTTGTAAGACTTATCATTTTTTTTTCTCTCACTTATTTCGCAATTTTAGTCTTGTTTTATAATATTAGTCATTTTCATTATTTTATAACTTACAACTAAATATAATTCTTTTACCTTTATTACATCATTATTTTCTGCAACTTAGGTCTTAAACAATATAAGTGAATTAATTCACCTCTTCAAAGCAAACACTCATTGATTTGCTATCTGAAATCTTTCAAATTTAAAAATCAATTCACCACTTGAATATATAGAAAGAGAAAAAATTGCTTATTTGATGACTAAAAATAATTCACAAAAATAGATTAGGACTGAAATCGAAGAAAATGGAGGTAAATTGCTAACAGTTCAAGATAAATGACTAAATCTCTGCAAGTTACGAGTTCGAAAATTGTGGGAAATAACTAATGTTGCGGACTATCTGAAGATAAATCACTATTTCTTGTAAATTATAAAAAATAAGCACTATTTTTATGACTTTAAGTTATGGGAACTCATTTTGCATTTCTGCCCCGTTACCGACAACATCCCTAGCGTAAACAAAAACATTAAACAGTTTGACTTTTAATTCCAAACAAATTAGAAGTCCAAGTGCAGATCTTGATGTTTTAATTTTTTTTTAATAAAGGAATTTCGATGTTTTAAATTTGGAAATGCAAGCTGGAACATGGGACCGCATTTGGCTACCTTTAAAACCAAAACATATAGAGTGACATACGACTTGGCACATAAGAATTGGATCGTACGGTGCGTCAGTTTTTGATAAATTCTAACAGTTCATTTTGTTGTGAACACATATTTTAATTAAGAGATTGTCTTTGGAAGCAGAACTAGAAAATTTCTAAGAAGTAGGAATACATATCTTCTTTTCATTTTTTGGTTAATTAAAACTATATTACATAATCTGCATTTATACAATTACGAATTAGTTTCAAGGCACCTATAGTTTTTTACGAACTTTTGAGCCCGCCTATGATAACTCGTAGCTGCATAGCTAACTTCCAGTCATACGGCATCAATGTTGGTACCTACCCTTTGTGAGAATTACACAATTAGCTATTTAATTAGTTTTAAAATAACACTTTGGAAAACGCATTAACTTTTACTACATTCTAGATTTCTGATAAATAGCGTCACTGTTGCTAAGTTCTTTTTGCAGTAAAACTATAAGTCCGCAAACTATTCCTTTTAGGTTTATAAACACTGCGGATTACCATGGAGGATTCGAGAAAGAAGAAATAGACCAGTGAAACGGTTTGAAATCGAACTACGAGTCCTGGGTCTCAGGTTCGCGCCGCTGGTGGTGGGGGCAGACGTGGACTCAATGGCAATGCAGGAACATAGCCAGACGTTGTTCAACATGCGACACGGCGTCACATAGACCATCATGACATTGCTGATACTTGAGACAAATCCTTTTTAGCTTTATATGTTAAAGGACATTGTGCGTTGTGTGTCTACTTTTGATTTTTGATTTTGCATGAACAATCTGGTAAGTTTGTGGAGTTTTTTTCAACTTTGGTCCCTTAACGAATATTGATTCCATCTTTGGTCCCCTATTGAATTTTTTTGTAACTTTGGTCCTCTAATTTGTCCCACAATTCATATTTGATCCCCTTTTCCACCGAAATCGTCCTTTTTGGCAAAAAAAAAAAAAAAAAAATCACGTGTTGTGCACGTGGTCACATGAAGGTTGTTTTCATGTGAGAAAGAAGCCGTGATTCTGAAATCACACCCCTCTTTTGTTGTTTTAAGGCAACACTTTTTCTATTAGGGGACTAAAGTTAAAAAAAAATTCAATAAGGGACCAAAGATGGAATCAGTACTCATTAAGGGACCAAAGTTGATAAAACCCCTAAGTTTGTGTTGTTTTTTTTTTTTTTTTTGTGCTAGAATTGTTAAAAGTTTTGATGATCAATCTCTTATTTCGAGCATAATCTTGATTGTTCTCACACTATGTGGACCATTCCAAAATTATATTTGGATAATAACTTACTTCCTTCAATTTTATTTGTGCTACTAAAATTTATGTCAGGTATATATAGTAATTGAAAAGTAAGAGTATGTAAATGCTTATTATCTTAATTAACCACCTTCCACCTTGTGGCTTATTTTCGCTAGTTAATTAAGGTCTAAAAATGACATCGGTCAAAGTTAATTATATTTTAATGTTGCCATCAACAATTTTGATCCACATTTTAACGATCTGATCTAGTTATAAGATCGAACCTAATATTATATAGCTTTATGTTAGTTTGAGGGGAGGTTTATGCTTTAATGCTGTAAACATCCCTATTATTTTCTTTATGAAATTATGTTGCCATATTTTTTCCCATGTTAAAGTTCGTGTTAGGCGTGAATTATGTATGATGAAATGGTGAATAATTAAAACAAACAATAAAAAGCATGTTACTTATCGGTGCGAATCTGATAATACCATGCATAAAGAACAACACTAAATTTACAACCTTTATTGGTGGATTCATATTATGTTATACTCTTGTCAAACGAAAGTACCATTCTATGGAGTGACACGATCTCACCATATATATTGTACTGTTCTTCTATGTTACACGTTTATGCAAACAAAAATATAAAGCAGCGAAGACTAATTTCAGTATTTGCAAAGAAGGACGATGTCTACTTTTGAATAAGAAAGTGCTTAATCAATTTAAAACTTCATTTAAAAGAAAACTAGCCACCAAAGCACACGCGGGACCGCGTGTAAATTTTTTTAGGCATACATAATATTTTTATTTTGACGTAGCACACATGGATGCCACACGTAAAATTTCCTGCGGGTAGATAGAAAGTTAAGAGGCAAACTTCTAAAAAGTTAATAGTTAAACCAGAAGAACTTTGAGAGAAAGAAGTCATTGCTACTTACCATCTTTTGAAAATAAATATGTGAATCTCGTCGAAATAATTCCTGAAACGCGATCTTTCGCCTGATCAAAAGGGAAGAAGTAGAAGAAATAAAAAACTTTGAACATGTACTCACGTGAACTCACCTTTAATACATGAAATGCAGAGAAATCAATAAATAAAAGAATCCAATGCATGTTACATAATTCATTTTTTTAGGCTATTTAATGGAAAATGTAAGCAGAATATCAATCAAATTTGAGAAACAAAAAACTGAAAGAGAGAGATTTACATTACACAAAATCTGAGTAAGTAGAGTGTGAGACAGGAGAAAGAAGATATGTTAGAATTTCATAGGAATGAGGAATTAATAAAAATAAAGCAAAAATTAAGAGATATGGACAAGATATAATGATTAATGAATGTGAAACTTGAAAAGTAAAAACAGTTAACTTTTTCCACTAAAAGTGGGGGAGGTGGTTTAGTGGGGTTGAGTTAAAAAAGACAATTACTCTCCTATCTTTTTTGGATTGTTAGAAATTAATAGAAATTAGGGGTATTTTGAGTGAACTAATAATTTGGTACAACAACCGTAAAATATGTGAGGGTGGAGAGTTTGCTTTTAATATAGTAATAGATGATAAACTAAAAGTTCACTACAAGAAAAATGTCGACAAGTACAACGAACCCCGAATACTTTGATTTTGATCGTTACGCCACTCTCGAGGGGTACGCGTATGATCTACTCACCATTCTCGAGGAGTTTCGAGTAGAGAAGTGTATCTATGTTGGTCATTCGCTGTCGTCTATGACCGGCGCTGTTGCCTCCGTTTTTCGTCCGGATCTTTTCCATAAAATCGTCATGATTTCTGCTTCCCCAAGGTAATTATGATGACCACAACGAGTCACTTATGAACTGTGTTATTTCATGTATCATATAATCATCAACTCTCGAATCTCGATTAGGGTATGAAGATTCTAGACACGTGTTGGCATATATGGCACACGAAGTGGTGTACTTGACCCTTGCCAAATTACCTACGACTCAATCAATCAAACCCAAAATGACGCTCACGAAAAACTTTTATGCGTCAGAATAGTGTGTCAATCCTTGTGCCACTAATATATTTATATATGCACGTATAATAATAAAATCAAAATTTAAACCCTAATTTCTCTAACCACCCAAGATCCCACACAACGGATTATGCACTCAGTATTATTACAACTATACTTCTTCTTTTCATTTTTTTTCTTTCCCTATAAGGTTTTTGAATGTTGATGATTACCATGGAGGATTCGATAAAGAAGATATCGACCAGCTATTAGACGGTTTGTGTTCGAACTATAAATCGTGGGTCTCAGGGTTCGCGCCGCTGGTGGTGGGAGGAGACATGGACTCGGAGGCGATGCAGGAATTTAGCCGAACGATGTTCAACATGCGACCCGACATATCCTTGAGTGTGTATCGAACCGCGTTTGCCTTCGATTTAAGGAGCTCTCTAGGACTTGTGACCGTACCGTGCCACATTATACAGAGCAGGAAAGATATGGCGGTGCCGGTGGCTGTGGCGGAGTATATCCACCGGAATCTTGGTGGAAAGTCAATAGTGGAGGTGATGTCAACCGAGGGACATCTGCCACAGCTTAGCTCGCCGGAGATTGCTATTCCGATCATTCTCCGGCATATAGAAAATGACATTGCTGATGGAGCAAATCCTTTGTAGCTAGTAAACCTTTGTACGTACGTAGTTTATGAGGCTTCTGGTTGTTTTTGCTTTTTGTAGGTGTGATGAAAACTTGGATCAATGATTTTAAAAAGAGAGCATGTATTTGTTGTCTAATTATAAATTTGTAATCATCTGACAATACTATAAAGAAAGATATAACACTAATTTACAAACTTTATCGGTGGACTGATCATTTCACGTGATTTCTCTTGTCAAACTAAAAGAGCTATGGAGTGACATGCACGTACCGAGGAGGAGGGTTTGTCTCACAAGATCTGTTGGGAATAGTCCCCCGTCAATTCCTTTGAGTTTCGGTCTTGCGACCGTACTCCCCAAGCGGAGTGTTTCACGACTTTCCGTGATTATACTGTTTTGACTATTGTCACGTTTTGTGCAATCAAAAACGTCGAAAAATTAAGCTTTACCCGCGCAAAGAAGGAAGAATTTTGTCTTTTTATAATAAATTAAGTACCTAATCATCAATTTAAAACTCCACTTTAAAGAAAAATGATAAACCAAAAGTTTAAAAGCAGTAGTTCTTGGTTATCAAATAAGTTGTACATATTTCCAATTATCAGCATTATATAAGGTCGAAGAGAGGAGAATTTATTCCGATCAAATAATGATATTTGGTTATGTACGAATTACCAAACCAGAAAATAAAACTCGCAACCTCATTGTTCTGATTTCTGAGCTAGTTCCACTGACTTATGTAGAGTAGTTGATTTAAAGGACATTGGCGGGGAGTGTCATCTACTACGTAGTACGTACAGGGGGGCTTGCCCTGCAAATTTGAATATTTATTTTTTGAAATATATATTAATCATAAAAAGGACCAAATAATAAGTTAAGATATACAAAAAACAAAGTAAAAGAATTTATGAAAAGAAGTAAAAAGTTAATTTTCACATGTAATAATGCGTTTATTTGTCATAACACACCGAGTAAAATGCCACTAGCATTTTTTTTTTTTTGTGTGAAGTGTTGTAAACTTATACTTCGACTTTATACACATTTTTTCAAGCGTTGACCTAGCACACTCCTGAAACGGGCTTTTGCCATCTCTGATGGGCTCGAGGCCCAATCTCCAGAAAGTCTTATTCTTCAAGCAAATTGATATTTTATATGATATTGAAGTTCTGCAAAATTTCATGTTAATGATTTGAAATATAAAATTGTGAATGTAAATTGCCCAACAATTCTCTTTATAGTTTTTTTAGTACCCCTGCTTATTTACTAGTGGCAGACCGAGTCCATGTTAAAACACCCAAACTACCCCTAACATAGCCAATTTGCAATATTCTAAATAGGAAAAACAAATCCTCTTCTCCATCCCTTACCCTCTCGTCGTCTCATTAATCCAAATTGCTAAATTCAAATGTACCGTTAATGTTATATTTTGTAATTCAAAATAAATAAATCATATAACAGTGTTTGAACCGTGTCGTATTCGTGCCATATAAACGTATCTGTCCAATATAGGCGTAGTGTCTGGTCCGGGTTCAGGTGGAATACCGAAACCACCTTCAACCTGTGGAGAGATTATTATAGGTGCAACGGTTAATGTCTATATGATGAAATGGTGCATCCAATGGCCCAACGGTTATTAGTATAAGCTCATATGATTGAGATGAAGCGAAGAGAAGTTAATGCCTTATAATTTAAGAATTATCTTTAATTTCTACGTCTTTACCCGTTTGTACCAGGTCATTATGCCAATTTGCCAATTATCTAAATAGGAAAAAACAAAACAAATCTTATTCCACATCCGTTACCCTCTCGTCATCTCATTTTCCAATTTTACCCCTGTGCTTTGTCTCCTTCGAGTCTTCTCCTCACCCCCAAAACCAGAAGAAGCAAAGAATTTGTTAACTACATACACACACACACACACACATCAAATCGCCTCCGATCCATTCATTTTCACTCTCCAATGGCTGCTGCGGCCATAGCCGAGCGAATTCAGCTCGCGAAGCTCTGCAGCTCCAAGGACTGGTCAAAGGCGATTCGAGTTCTCGATTCTCTCATTTCTCACTCCTGTACCGTTCAGGACCTCTGGTACTAATTTCGATTTTGTTCGGTGTTCAATTTAGGTTATAACGAGTTGTTGATTTGATTTGAATTGTTGATTGATTGATCTGTTCGATTTTGTGTTTTGAATTTCAGTAATCGAGCATTCTGCTATAGCCAATTGGAATTGTACAAGCATGTGGTGAAGGACTGTAACAAGGCTTTACAGCTCGATCCTAAGCTGCTCCAGGCCTATATTCTTAAAGGTGACGGACATTTCTAGTTTTTTGATGTTTGTTATGATGTGATTTTGTTTGAGGAGAAACTCGGTGTTAATTTGCTGTAGAAGCAGATTGATTATAGAGGAAAGCGTAATTAGTTTCAAAAAAAAATTAAGTGAGCTAGTTGTCATATGATTAGAAGTCAACTTTATATATCGGGATTATATTTCATTAGTGTGTATTTTGGGCGACTGAGGGTTAGATGAGTTTCTCTATGGATGAATTGTTCATGGGCTGTGTTTTCCACATTTTGGCTTGTTAAGTGGTTTGACTTGTGTGGATTAAGTTATATTTTGCTTGATTTATATGAGTGTTTAAACATATTTCTCTCCCTATGACAAAAAAGTAAATTGAGAAAACTCGAGTTACGCAAGCGTGATCTTGAGTTAATGCTCATGTTTTATTTGACCAAAACCTGTAAGGTAGACGCTTGTTTAATTATAAGTACCGAGATAAAGATCGATTCATGCTGCGTATGAATTTTGTTGTCTTTGGCTAGCTAGAATTTACACAAACACACCTAGAATAACAGAAAGCCAAGAAACAAAGTAGAAGGAGAAGACGGTTACAGGGACCGATTCTTTTACATGCCTCTGTGGATTAGAGAAAGAGAAAAAACACATGGGGATTGGATTGAACGCATGTGAGGAATTTTATACACAAACCTCACGACAGAAACATTTGCGTCATTGATGAACTGTACCCAGAAATCCAACATGCAAATTCATAAATGCAGATGCTTGTTACAATCACACAGTAAATGACTTGGGAAAAAGTGTTCAAAAAAGTTTAATTTCAAAAGACTGGTAGAAAGTTATAGGTACCATCTTTGATTTTCGTGAAAAATGTGAGATTTTCTGTTTCTCCTTTAGTAGTGGACACCAATCTGGCCGTCAATCTTTATTTATTCTTAAATGCATTAAATGAGGTTTGAGTAAGTTGTTGCTCATAACTCTAATCGCGTGATTTGTATGTACTAGAGGTCCACGACAACTGTCTGCAGCATATCTGCCTGCAGTATTTTTTTGACACATAAGGTGGCATTTAACACATGGCTTCTTTATTTGACACTCGTTTATTGCTTGATATGATGCCATGAGTATTTCGTTAAAGATCTAATGTTGCAATTGTATCTGAAATTAATTCTCTCTGGATGAGATTCGTGCGGATTGACTGCATGCATGCACTACTTCTATTTTGAAGATATTGACCTCTATTTTTCATCGTTCCGCATTCCTATTTTTGAATTTGATGCACCACGGTCAGTTTCTCAGCCTAGTGTTTTGTCGACATAATTGTCTTACTGCAGTTCTGGATGTGGAATATAGACTGATTATCCTATAGAGCCAGTAAATTACCGTAGCATCACATTATTCTGATTCTTTAATTATATGCTCTAAAGATTTATCGGGCTCTGGCTCTAATTGATGAGTTATAGAAAAGCAGAGAAATAATTAAATATTTTGGTCTTTAGCTGGATCTTTTACGGGGTTCCCAGAATTCTTGAACATAGTCTGTCGATTCTTCCTTTGTTACTATTTTCATGAAAAGGGTTTTTCCTTTTAAAGCTACCGTGAAGGAGTCTTTTCCTGCTCCTGTTCTGAATTATTTGTTTTCTAGGTCGTGCGGTTTCAGCTATGGGAAGGAAAGAGGAAGCTCTTTCAATTTGGGAGCAAGCCTACGAGCATGCTGTTTGTCAGTCTGCAGATTTGAAACAACTTCTGGAGCTGGAAGATCTTTTGAGCAATGCTAGACAAAATGGTTCTGTTGTGTGCCAGAATCATGTGATGGAGCCGTCTGGGTTGTCTTCTACTGTTTCTGGAACCGTGATTTCAGTAGAATCGAGTAAAACATTTGATAACCATGTCAAATCAAATGGAAAAATTGAACCAAGCAGCAAGTCAAGTGATCAACCACAGGACCAGGACAAGTTACAGAATGGATCACATCTTTCTGCCGAGGGGAACAACATGTTTAGCAGTCAATCAAACAAAAAACATAATAGCCGCTCAACTAAAACTAATGGGATGCAGTACGAGTTGTTGGGGCACTCTGGGATGAGTGGTTCATCTGAATCATGCGTTGATTCATCTCCACGCTGTAGTGAATTTCCAGATTTTTCCGATATCAGCAGTCAGTCGTTTAATTTATCAGAAATCCATGATGAATTGATGGATGAAGCGAAGAAGAGCAAAAAGTTTTGTGTTGCTAGGATTTCAAAGAACAAATCAATTAATGTGGATTTTAGATTATCTAGGGGAATCGCACAGGTAAAGTTCTTCTTCCTGTATATCATGATAACTTCAGTAGAAGTTTCAAGTATTGCCAGATTTCCTTGGATGAGTATAAACATTTGTGTTTATATCTATGGTAGTTTATCAATATTCTAGACCTTTGATGCTTGCTTCTTTTTCCATTTATTGTTCTTTCTTCTGTTCATGGTTATCCTTTCCATGTTCCACTTTATGGTTTTAAATTTGTCTTTAATTCTCACTATAGGCCCCTTTCTATTCTGCAAGTAAAAGGCCAGGGAAGGATTGCTCTGTTCAGGAATTTTTTTTTACGTCTGTCGTGTATCAGAACAATTGTTGAATCTGGCACTTGCATAACTTAAAGTTCTAAAGTGGATGTTAGTCTATCAAATCCATTTATTGGACTTTAAATCTTTCCGAGTTCTCATCAATCATCTTGTTGATTTTGTTGACCATCATTACATCATTAGGATGTTTGATCAAGTGTTACCACATCATTCCAGTTGTGCTCTGAACATAAGAATGAAGCTCATTTAATCACTACCTCACGAATTTATGATATCAACTACAAACATAGGAATTCTGGATTTCTAGGATAACTGAAGAAAGTAAAAAAGAAAATTCAGACTTCACGATTTCTGTTTTAACGCTTCGACAACTGTAGTCTTTTCTTGACGGTTATAACTAGTTCACTGATTTGATCATCTCTGGATATTGTGGATTTTCATTTTCGTTGGCAATGTGATAATGATGATCTCTTCTTATGCAGGTTAATGACGGAAAATATGCTTATGCTATATCCATTTTTGACAAGGTTGACCTCTTTCTTTAGACTCCGCATTTTTCGTTATAAACCCAATCTCCCTTAATGTCATGTGATTTAGGAGGAAAAAGAACAGGTGGATCAATTTTAATTTTTTTGACGGATCTTCATCTCTTTGCTTACCGTGCCAGATACTAGAAGAAGAGCCTGATTACCCCGAAGCACTAATTGGAAGGGGAACGGCATATGCATTCCAACGAGAACTACATGATGCTATTGCTGATTTTACCAAGGTAATGCTGGAATAAATTGCTTAAAGGGTCTGTAATCCAGGAAGTTCATAGTAATTTGTGGTTCTTTTGTATAGGCAATACAATCAAACCCATCAGCTGGTGAGGCTTGGAAACGTAGAGGTCAAGCTCGGGCGGCATTGGGAGAATCTGCCGAGGTATACACTTGTCTTAGATCTTGAAATATTTTGCCAAAAGGTTTTCTACCTGTATCTATTCATTACTTGCATTTATATATAGGGATAATAGCGTTGAACCCCCTATACTATACCCCCTGTTGCACTTTGCCCCCTATCCTTTTATTTTTTGCGACTTGCCCCCTGTACTATGGATAAATAAGCACTTTGCCCCCTGAGTCCAAATCCAACGGCATAAAATGTTGACACGTATTCAAATCCAATGGTGAAAAAGTTACTCAGGGGGCAAAGTGCTTATTTATCCATAGTACAGGGGGCAAGTCGCAAAAAATAAAAGGACAGGGGGCAACTTGCAACACGGGGTATAGTATAGGGGGTTTAATGCTTTTATCCCTTATATATATTTTGACTGAAAAAAGAAGTGCTTTATGGTGATTTAATGTTTAATACTCTAGGTTATGACATGTCTGATTCTCTTTGTGTGCGCCAGGCAATTGAGGATTTGACAAAAGCATTGGAATTCGAACCAAACTCGGCTGACATTTTGCACGAAAGGGGTACTTTCTGAACTTCTGATTCTGAAAATTATCAGACTTGATTGTTGTTTTTCCACATGGTAGTTAGTTTCGGGCTCAATGTAATGTGGAACTGGTCATTTATATATACTAGCTTTCAACATTTTGTAATAGTTTTACCCCAGGAACAGAAAACTATGTGTGAGTCTCTCGAGTCTTTAGGATCAGAAATCAATTGGTAGACTGCTCATAGATACTTATCGTTTTGAGGAGAAAATGCATGAAAACCCCCAAGGCAGTTGAGCAAATAGGTATATTGGAAAGTAAAGCTTCGATGGTCCCCAAAAAACACTTATAAATTTCCAAGGATTAGAATGTACGGCGTTAATCTGACCACCTTCTGAAGGATTTTGAAGGATATTGTCCCATGCATACTTTATGCCAAAGAAAGGGCTCGCCAGGTAAATCCCTCAGATATCTGGCACTGGGTTGAGCATTGTAGGTTATGATGATTGGCCATGAGGCCCATGACTTATAGAAAAAAAGTAAATCATTATATTATTTATTAATCTTAAATAGACTGAGCAACTCACTGTCCTAGTTGCACTAGAACTATCATGCTCCTCACTCTTATTATTTTCTTTAATATATTTATTCTGAAAGCTGAATTCTCCATTCTTCTATGTTCTTTTTCCTTTTTCCTATTCTTGATACTTTTCCTGGAGCTTTGTGGCACATTAGTAGTGATGTTACTAAAAATATTGTTCAGGTATTGTAAATTATAAGTTTAAAGATTACAAAACTGCTGTTGAGGACTTGTCAGCATGTGTAAAAGTTGAGAAAGACAACAAATCTGCGTATACATACCTGGTGAGTCCACAACAGCTTGATTGATTTTTTTTTTTCCTTACATTAGTTGGATGAAAGTTACTTTCTAATATGCCAAACTATTTTGAGTGAAACTATTTTGGTTTTCATAGGGTTTAGCTCTATCTTCACTTGGTGAATGTAAAAGGGCAGAAGAAGCCCACATGAAAGCAATCCAAATAGATAGACACTTCGTAGAGGCTTGGACTCACCTAACACAGGTATTTATCATATATATGGTTCTCCTTTTTAACATTCTATTTCTCTAGAAAGAATGCACACGTTGTGCATGAGAGTACTTTCTCCAACTCAAGATGAAATCCTACTTTCTTGCCTACAAGTTTTGGGTAAGCTGTGAAAACAAGGATTGTAGTATGTATCTTGTCATTTTTGTCTCAATTGGTTTGACATAAGGTGATTTTATAATTCTAATGTTGCTATGTTACAACCTAGGACCGTGCTAAATTTTAGAGATTATACTATTTAAGGTCTTGATGAAAAGAATAACTTGGGACTGATTTTGTGAAAAAGAATAGTGAAGTCCAAGTACTTAAGAGTTATTCAGCAGTTAATTCTCCAGGTTATATAACTTCATGGTAATTGAACTCCGAGATCCATGCTTCAATCTTAACTTTGAAGTGTATTTAACAAGAATTATAGGTGATATTCTTATTTTTTGGCAGTTTTATCAAGACATTGCGAATTCAGAAAAGGCTCTAGAATGCCTTCGCGAGATTCTTCAGATCGATGGAAGGTATACTATGTGAATGTGGCATTGTGGTTCACATGCTTAGATTTTGATTTGTCCAAGTTGATGTCTTTTTGGAACGTGATGTTTTGATTAACAGAAGATTTACATGTGAGGAACTAAATCAAGATTAGGATATTGATATAACGTTCTTTGTATTTACTTGTTCCCATTTTGTTGATGAAAAAACAAAAATTGTACTAGTATCGAGCAATGAATTTGCAATCTTGTAGTCATGCAATCTTTTTTTTGTTCTAGATGTTGCCTGCCTGTGGAGAATCCTTTGAAACTAAGTCGTCCATTGATATGTTAATGTTTCCTTGGGGTGGATCTTTCTTATGTATGTAGCTGTTATGTCTATCCTAATACCCACCATTGAATATGTCCTCACAAGAAATTTAATCAGAAAAAATTTTAATAGCTGCTAGTTCACCTCAAAAGAAACCAATTTTCTGTTTTCTGTGCCACTTCATTTGAACCAACGAGGAAAAAAACGGATTATTGATTACTTTAAATAATTAGACTATAATTCTCTGCTTTTGTTAAAGCTATGGTGTTAATTTTTGGTCTGTTGCAAAGTAAATATCACTTCTAAGGAAATTAGCTAACCAAGTGAATCCAACAAATTGTTTTACCATACTCTGCATTTGATTTATTTTTTCACTATCTGGAAAAATTCCTATTTTGTTGAATATACCCTTTAAGGCTTCATATAGTACAGATGAATAACTTGGACGAGTTTTTTGCAAGGGTCTTAGCTTGAATGGTTATGAAAATTGGGCACAGAATAAAGCCTTAGATGTTAGAGAGGGTTCTAAACAATTGCTTTTGTTATCGACAATCAGGATATCCTTACTGGAGAGTATTAATGGTCCTATTTGTCTTTAGGTTTGCCAAAGCATATCATCTCCGCGGGCTTCTGCTCCATGGGATGGGAGAGCACAGGTGCATTCTAATCTACTATTGTTGAGATACTAGCTAATATGAAGCTAGAAGCACCTTTTGTTATTGTTAAGTTACTTGCTGAACTTTGGAGAATAAGATATAGAGTACTGTGCTTCTATTAGTGTGACTTGAACATATTTCAGTTAGTTGGTTATATAACTTCCTTATGTTTGAGGAAAAGTTGGAATGTTTGCAATTATGTTTTTTATTCTCAGCAGCTAATGTTCATTTTATAAAGCCTTTTGTGATGAGATGTAATTAATCATATTTGATATTGTTAGATGTCAAGGCACTTGAAATGAGAACTTAACTTCTGATTCAAGGGCTTTCCATTTCTTTAAATATCAATATTTCTACTTATTCCTTTTTTTTCAAAATTTACATTTTATTCATTTCTTGGGCGGTCTATTTTCCATAGCATTTTCTCGTACGGAGTGTTGTATTTCACTACCTTATTCTTTAGTGTGTTGACACTGTTTTGTATTTGTATAAATATTATCTTTGAAAAATTCATTGGGGCAGACTCCCTGCTGGACGTCTCTACAGTCATTTTTATCTTTTTGTTGAGGATGGGTTTTATATGACTGTATTTAATACTCGAGTTTTTAGCTACTATCTAATTCATTATTCATTTATATGGTTGCAGGAATGCCATCAAGGACTTATCGACAGGATTAAGTATTGATAGCTCAAATATTGAATGCCTCTATTTAAGAGCTTCGTGTTATCACGCTATTGGGGAATTTAAAGAGGCAGTACGGAAATATTTTTTTTACTATTTTTCATCTATCATTTCCCTCATCCCTGCTCCCAGTAATTCTGTCAACTACATCAACACGTAATAGTTATTTGAATTTTTATGATACAGGTGAAAGATTATGATGCAGCCTTGGATCTTGAATTAGATTCAATGGAAAAATTTGTGCTCCAGTGTTTAGCCTTCTATCAGGTTATTCTCTGTTTAATATGACATTATTACAATGAGTTTTAGCTCTGTCATTTTAGAGTTCCTCTGCCCACAAATGATGGCTGATTTATTTTCCTATAGAGAATTCATATTTAGATCCCATGGTTGTAAACAGCAAAAGTGAAACCGTCAACAATTAAATCAATGTTTGAATCAATATTATATGTTATCTGCTTGAAGAAAGAATTCTGAATGGCCACCTTTATTTGCATAACTTGGTTATCATATATGTCATGAATAGTTTGATTCCATCAAACTAAATTTTAATTGAAGGCCTTACAAAACTTAATAATAAATGCGTTCTTTTGGATGAAGGACACATATTTTGGACAAATGAAAGAAAACTAGG
Organism: Misopates orontium; assembly: GCA_946800315.1. Classification (NCBI taxonomy): domain Eukaryota; kingdom Viridiplantae; phylum Streptophyta; class Magnoliopsida; order Lamiales; family Plantaginaceae; genus Misopates; species Misopates orontium. Next base: position 31,970,604 of record OX326952.1, on the reverse strand, counting down.
CTACACCATTTATGCTTAGTTGTAAGTTGTACAATTCATTTATTCTAAATTTTCTTGTGAGTTTACTTTGGTTGGCAATGCTTTCTTGAAAAAACTAGAACCTCAAAACATGTTTCATTGCTTCTGCCTTTTGGCTCGCCTGTTTCTCTTACGATGTATTGATGAAGATTACTTATTAGATGATTGTTTCTGTTTCTTGGTGACCTTTCTAAGTTCCTTTTACGATAGCCGCTTCAGAGAGTCGTGTCTTTTCTCTTCGATCTGTGCACTCTGTGTTCTTGGAGTACATTTTAAACCAGCCAGGGTAAACTCAATGAATTGAAGTTGAATGGAGGCTAAATCTCTGAGTTTCCAAATTTGGGATGGACTTTATTAGAATTTTCATTTTCATCTAATTTGGCCGTGCTTAGTCGGAATAATATGAAATATAGATAATATAGCTGGAATTTCTAACAGCTTTATTGAGCTTGGTCATTTACTCTTACTCAATGTCACATCCTCACTTATGGTGAATGACCTGTAGCGAATTTGGCTGACAGCCATGATCTCTTTCTTGCTAACTCTAGAAGTTTCTGGACGCAAACTATTGGTGTTAATTTGAATTTGGCAAATAAAACAACAAAAATATGCTTAAGATTATTGCACATGCCAAACTAGTAGTCATAATATTCTTCTCTTTGCTTTGTAGTATTTAACACAATTTTAATCAATATACAGAATTTGAAGAAGTTGATCGTCTTTCCAATTTTTCTTTATTATCTGTTTCTTGCAGAAAGAAATTGCATTATACACAGCCTCGAAGTTCAACACTGAGTTTTCGTGGTTTGATCTTGATGGGGATATAGATCCCCTGTTTAAGGTAAAATGTGAATCATAAGTAAGATGCTTCTTTTTTTTTTTTTTTGCACCAATTTCATTGCTTCATACGTTTCACTTAGTTCTTCATGTTCTATTCAAGGATTTCATCATCTCAATACTTCAATCAGAAGTGGTCTTGTAATGTTTAATACCTCTTAGACCCCCCCCCCCCCCCCACACCTCCACACACGCACACAAACAAAAAAAGAAAGAACAAATATTACTCGTAATCCCCCGTTATTTGGGATGAAAGGCTTGAAGTTGCCGTTCTGGGCATCACTGGCATCTCATCTTATTTAATAGTTAATCTTCCAGAAAATATTAGGATTTGCATCCTGCAATGAATCTTGGTTTAATGTTGATGGGGATATCTATCGCTGCATTAAGGAAGAATGTGATTCGTAATCAAATGGTACTCCTTATAACATCTATGATGTTATCTTGTTGCTTTCGTATGATTCAACTTAATTCTTCTTGTAGTATTCAAGATTGTATATCTTAAAGCTTCAATCTATGTTTTGATTTGACTACTTGACTGCTCTGAGCCAGTTTTTGAAAGATATAGGTTAGTTGTGAGTTTTGAAGTTTATTTTCGTACATTTTCCTCTTTAATGGCTTTGTTTTTGTTGCATGTGTTCTTCTTTAAGCTCTATATAATCATCATAGTTGTGTGGCTAAGGCAATCCTAAATTCCTACTCTTTATATAATGATCAGCTTCTTATTAAATTATAGGGTAAAACCCATTAAACCCACTGACGTATAGGCTGTTCCCTTGTGCCCAAATCTAATGGGCGAAACTGCGAAAACATGTCCAAATCGAACAGCTGGTCATGACCGCGGGGGTGAGGGGAGGTTTGCATATTTTTCAATAGGTTGGGGTGTTTTCTCTTTTTTTGTAGGTTAGGGGGCACATTGTGAATGACCCCATAGGTTAGGGGTTTTGAAGTTTTATACCCTATTGTAGATGTTGTAAGATTGTTGTGGTAATGTTTAGTATCTCTCACTTTTCCCAGAACATTTGTTTTTTTTTTACTCTCCCTTTTGCTGGACACTGCCAGCATCGCATATTACTGATTAGTTACTGAAAAGTCGTCATATCTTCCAGAAGGTATACTTTTTAGGAGATGTACTTGCATGAGCACACACATATTTATTTATATTTCGCTTGTAGATAAAAATTGGAGGCAATATCCATGCTTATTGTGCAAGTGGGCAGGAAATGGCCACTTCTCAACACTGTAGATGTCTAACTTATACTATCAGTTTATCGTTGATCCCTAATATACTTTAGAATAGCAAAGAACTGGAAAGTAGCTGGACATATTGCATCATGAGCAGAAAGTAAGTATAGTTGGGGGGAAATTATTTGAAAAGGTTTGGCGATAAATTGTCTGTGGTTAGTAAATGGTCAGTATTGCATACTGTAAAGTTGAATTTGTAATAGTTGAGTGTGTTTGCTCAAATATGTCTGGTATAACACGATCTTTATGGGTCATTAAATGCAAAATTTTCATGTGGATTATTATTTCATTGTTGTTCCCTCTTCCTACTCTCTTTCCTAGGAGTATTGGTGCAAGAGGCTACATCCAAAGAATGTCTGTGAAAAGGTGTATAGGCAACCGCCCTTACGAGATTCTTTGAGAAAGGGAAAGCTCAAAAAGCAAGAATTTTCACTCACCAAGCAAAAGGCAACTCTTTTACAGGCTGCAGATTCTATTGGGAAGAAAATCCAATATCATAGCCCTGGTTTCCTGCCCAATAGACGTCAGGTAACATAAAAATATTTATATAGTACCTTATCTAAAGAAAATAAGGTGTCAGGTTTCTTTCCTTTTTCTTGAGCTTACAATTTCTAATCGTATTAATTCTGTTACATGTTAAGATGGCTCTCCAGAAATTGTGTCAGGTTTATTACACTTCGCATGAACATTTCCATTTACTTTACTTAGTTAATTGTGTTTTTTCTGCTAACCTCGATCAATTTATGCGTTACTTTGTGGCATTTGAGTGAAGCGATGGTTTATTTTTCGGTGTGTTCTTATTTTTTGTATCAAGACCTTGGCACTTTTGTTTCTGAACATAAATTAAAAGTAAAAAATTGAAAGGGAGATATTTGACTCAATTTTTTCCAGTTCCAGGTTGGCAATGTTTAGTTTTCTGCCAATTAAGATTTTCTAAACTCACCACATCATATGAAAGTTCGAAGGACACTTTGATTTTTTGTTTAGTTATCTATGAATTGCTTTGAAGAATCCTTTAAAGTGATTTTTCTATGTTCTGTGGCATCAATGCTGATTTATGTTCTGGGTTTAGCCTAGTGGAACTCTCACGGGTTAAGTTCTGCTTCGTGATGATATTTTAAGAATTTTGAATTGATCTGGTTCTTAAAGCTTGTTGAGCTACAACCTTAATGCTATGTTTCTGTTGGTATATCAATTTTCTTGTGAGAAGCTAGTAAAATTGAAAGTTTTCCATCTATAAATGTCTATCAGTGAAGCTAACTATCATAATGTCATAGTTACTACGGTTAAATTTTTTTCTTCTAATTATATATATTTTCACTCGCAAGGAATCATTCATCTGTTGCCAAATGCATATGCTAACAGTTCAACATGGTCTTCATAAATCTTATATTTCACCATCCATATGATATACTTCAAACTGTTATTTAGAGTTTGAGTATCTTGATATCCATGTGAAAAAACTTAGCTTTTTAGCTTGTTTCGTGTTCCTTTTGTTCTGATTTTTCTCAAATGATCAAGTAGGCATTTTGTTTGTTATAATCGTCTGCTGTGCTGTTACTGTCCTTCCGGTATCTCTTTCCTGGAAACGTAGTTGAGAAGTTACTAATATTATCTGGACTTTAGTTTTACATCCAAGATTGAGTATTTTTATCGATACGACATTCGAAATGCTTCAGGCATTGGATTAGTCGTGTTAATGATAATTGATTTGAAGTATGCCCTAAGCTTATCTGTCTCTTAGCTTTCATGATTAATTCTTTGCTTTCTTGCTGGTGTTTTTCCTTACGTATGATGCTGAGGAATATTGTTATTAACATTAAGTTGGATTTTGTGTTACTGGTGAATATTTGAATTTTGTTTTTCATGAGATTAGTATCTGGAGTTCTGACAAAAGATGGCATCTATTGAACACTAGAATATCTACTTGTTTAATTGAAATTTGCATCAACTAATGCTCATCTATATGTGAAACTGTACCAGTATCGAATGGCAGGCCTTGCTGCTATAGAGGTTGCACAAAGGGTTGCAAAGGTTTGGCGTTCTCTGCAGACTGAATGGAAGCAATCAACTAAAGGCACGTCAAAACATGGGAAGAAAGTCAGGAGAAAAGAAAGGCTCAACCCTACTAGTCACAACAGAGGCGGGGCAGGCTGCAGCACTAGCAGCTTTTTTGAGACATCAAGTTCATACAATACATTAGAAGACCGATCATCCAGACGTCCTTCGATGCCATGGAAGAGTATTTATTCGTTGGCAGTTAAATGGCGACAGATATCTGAACCATGTGACCCAGTTGTCTGGGTTAACAAATTGAGGTACCTCATCTTAGTTTTTGTTTGCCCATCTAGTGGGAGATTTGGCGTGAAGACTATCCAGTTAACTTCTGGAATGAGCTATTATAATTGAAAATGATTGAAAGTAAACAAAAGCTGTCTTGAGAAGTTCTGCTTTTATTTCATTTTATTAGTAGTTGATGTTAATGTTGCAACCAGGAAATAAGATGTCTAATATATGTTTGTGTCAATTCACATGTATTATGAATATGTATATGCACAAGTTGTACCAAATCAAGCTTTTTAAATTTGTCAACGGCAACCCTTTTGGCATTTAGTGAGGAATTCAACTCTGGATTCGGGTCACACACTCCGCTTATGATCGGGCAAGGCAAGGTGGTACGCTACTTTCCTAATTTTCGAAGGTAAAACTTGTCATTTCTTTAACAAAGTTAGTAGGCTAAATTTATTTATTGTTGGGGAGAAACTTACTCCTAGTATCTAAGATGAAATCCAAACGTGCTAAATGTTGTCACCTACAGAGCATTGAACGTCGCCAAAGCAGTAATAAAGGATAATAAGTACGTGCACGATAAGAAGGACAAGATCATTTATCTTCATGAAAATGGGAAACTGCAAGAAGTAAGTCATTTCTTTTTAGCTGACAAAGTCATCTGCTGCTTCTTGGTTTGCTAATTTCCTTCATATGGAAGAGTCCGTGTATTTGAAATTCTTCTAGTTCTTCACACAACTGCTGCTTTTCTTGCTTAAGGCGTTTCTACTGACACTCACTATTAGTGGACATGTTGTTAAACGTTTGAAATTATGAATAAACTTCTCAAGTAGTGAACAACATCTTTTTCCCGTATACTTCTCCGATTGTGATAGACAGCAACCTATTTCTGTAAAGATAATAGAAAGAAACATCAATGATGTGTTAATCACTTTCCCTTTGGGGTGGGTTTTAGTTATTTGTCCTAAGAGGAGAAATATCTCATAGAATTATTGTGAAGAGTTGAACATGCTATCACAGTCTCATTCTAGTGCTCCTGACTCTTAAAATGTGTAAGCTTGCTTGTTTTCCTCACAATCTCCTGGTCCATTAGTTCATACCCTTTAAATACTTGACAAGCCTCGTTGGATGCCTGCGGTTGTTACACTTCTTTTATGAGAATTGAGTTTCTAATAAATTTGTCAAATATGCACTTCTTTTTGAATATTGAAACTTCCGTGAGGCTGATAGGGCTTAGTTTGACTGCAAGAAAATGCATTATTGTACTTACTTTTATTTCGAGAGTTTTAAGATAGTATTGAAATTTGAGCCCGTTTGTTGCTGAAAGGAATTACTAAAGATTTACATCCAAGGTTGACTTCCTCAAGCTTAATTATTAACTAAAGTTTGTATTTCAATCTGAGCTGAAGTTCTCTTGAATCTCCTGGGTCTATGAATTTTTTACCGGAGTGTATCAAGGCATGATTTGGGAACCAATGCATATCAGCTGATTGTTTACTTATGCGTTAAATTAGGTTTGAATTACTTACTGATTGTGAGATAAGATTTGTTGATCAGATATGATAAGTCTCTGAATAGATAAGATTAGATTAAGGTTAGATATTCTAGATATCTTTCGTAGTTATCTCTTGTAATTATCTTCTATATAATGAAAGGAAAGCACCTATCAGGGTTATTGACTCAAAATCTGACATGGTATCAGAGCCATAGTCTTTTTCATAGAAATTTTCTTAGAAAAGTTTTCGGGCAATCCTAGTAGTCGCCGCCGCGGCTTCACCTTCAGTCTGCGGCGGCGACACCATTATTCATAGGTTTATTTTATTTAGCTCCTGTTTTGATTCCGTTGCAGTTTAGTTATTTTAGTGAAACCTTTTCTAGCCTGTTTAGCCCAAAAAAAAAAAAAGAAAAGAAAGGAATTATTTTGAGAAAGTTGAAACCCTAGAGCGCTCGTGATGTTCAGCCAATGCTGCCGTTCATTCTCTTACGTCACCGCCCGCCATCACGCCTTTGAGTTTTCACTTTCACAGCCTGCGATCCGGTGGTTTTCACCCCGAGTTTCTGTATGTTGCATTCATCGGTACAAACTCTAGAAGCCCTGTTGTTTCCTTTCTTTTCAGGTCACTGGTTCACAAAATCTGGCTGTTCATCTTCTCCTGCTGCTTCAAATTTTTTCCAGTTATCTTCTTCGGCAGTTTATGGGGATTGCAAGCTCCTCCTAATTTGAATGATTTCTGTTTGGCCTTTGAGTTCGGATTTTTCTCTGGTCTTTTTGATTTACTCGTTAGTTTCTTGTGTGCAACTTTCTCGATTCGTGGTTTGGGGTTATTTTGTTGGGTTGTTGTTTTCATCTTTGGCTGGCTATGTAATTGGGGTTACATTCTTATGGATTGATGAGTTCTCGGTGCGATTTTAGTTTCGCAAGTTTATTTTTTTGGATGTTTGGAGTTCAATCTGTCGTCTCTTGTGGGTGGAGCAAGTTATCCATGCTTTGTTGATTGGAGTGTTGCCAATCGTTCGTCACTGCCGAATTGCGGGTTATGCGGAGTTGCAGGTGACTCGACGAGGATTGATTCTGGAAATTTCTAGTGTGGGTTCAGCTCACTTTTCGTTGTGAATTGTCGATCATTCTAACCAAGCTTACATAGTCAAGGAGGAGCGTTTTGGAATGTTATATTCAAATTGATGCTTGTACCCAACATCAATTTGAGGGGGGATATCAAGGCATGATTTGGGAACCAATGCATATCAGCAGATTGTTTACTTATGCGTTAAATTAGGTTTGAATTACTTACTGATTGTGAGATAAGATTTGTTGATCAGATATGATAAGTCTCTGAATAGATAAGATTAGATTAAGGTTAGATATTCTAGATATCTTTCGTAGTTATCTCTTGTAATTATCTTCTATATAATGAAAGGAAAGCACCTATCAGGGTTATTGACTCAAAATCTGACAGAGTGCCCTCCCTTCCAAATTTATTTTCCAAGATAAATGCTTGTAAGAACCAGTGCGAACAATTATAACTCCTTTGTATAAAATTTGCAGATAATGAATGCAGAGTCCTGCTTGGAACTTTACAAAACTGTGGGTCAGGACTTCTGGTTGGCAACCTGGTGTAACAGTACGGCAGTTGACGGGTATTTTTTGTCCTTGTCCTTGTTTATGAATCTTTATCTTCGAAGTTGCCAAATCCATCTTTTAATATGACACCATTCGGAGAATTTTAACTTCACTCCCTTCTGATCACATTTCTTATTCAGAAAGCGACTTGAAGGAACTAGGATCAACGTCGTGAAGACGTAAGCTATTCTTTTTTTTCTGAGTAGTGTGCTTTTGATTGATAAATCAGACACCCTCATTTATTACTCTATTTCCATTCCCTTTTATTGTTTATTGTTGTTGATTCCCCCTTTTTTTTTTCCCTTTCAGTCAATTTGGATATGATTTTGCTATCAAAACACCTTGTACACCTGCTAGGTGGGAGGACTTTGAAGTGGAAATGACATCAGCATGGGAGGTATATATTCTTTGTATAGCCCTGTCCCTGAGTAACCATTATTAGCAATCTTCTTCAGTTTCTTTTTATGCCTCTTGGAAAGGAAACTGGCATATTTACAAATTTATTTCATCTTCTCTGAGCATGAGTTTAGTGTAAGAATCATGTCATGAAGAATGAAATCAGTTAGATTTGCACGGTCATGATTAATACCTTGGTCCCTTGATTCGCAGTGGTATCCTTCACATTAGATTGCTATACAATATCTGGTAGCAAGCACTACAATATGCTCCTTCTGATCCATATTCTTCTCACAGAAGTCTTAAATTCATTCTGTCTTCTTGAACCTTCAAAATCTTCTTACACTTACTAGCTCTTGTGAAATTCTTTCATATCTGTAACCACAAAGTGTTACACCTTTACTGGCTTGTGAAGTTCTCTATTATCTGTAACCTCCCAGAATTATGTAAAGCTACACTATACTTCATCCATGTAACCCACAACATTTACACATAAGGCCTTTAAGTGGCTGATTATATTCATCTCTCCATTTCAAAAGAAGTGATCATAAAGGCACTTAATATTACTTTTTTGATCTTAGATTGATTCAATTTGATCCAGATACAGTTGATTGACAATGCTAATTGATTTGCAGGCACTGTGTGATGCTTATTGTGGTGAAAATTATGGGTCAACAGATTTTGACGTGCTTGAGAACGTCAGGGGGGCAATTTTGAGGATGACATATTACTGGTAAAGTTTATCTTTTTCGCTGCGTGAGGATAAACCTAAACCTCTCATATAATTTAGGGATTATCTTATCTACACTTCCTCAGGTTTGGTCTAATTACAAGAAACTGCCTAAGGTTTGGATAATTAGTTAGACATCCCTAAAACTTTAAAAACAGGGAAAAATTGACGGTCTATCTTCAGGTAGTGTAATGCAATTATTTTTAATCTCACTGCTTGTAAAAAATTTAAAAGTCGGGTGTTCTTGTAATTAATCAAACAGCGCGAGAGGATTGAATTTGATTAATTCAACTTATAAGACTTTAGAACAATTAGAAAATTACAAAAACTTTGCCTTGTGAAATCTTCTTCATTAAGATTTTCTTTGTGTACAGTCGTTTCTTGTAATTATAGACCAAACCTCAGGGGGTGTTAGTTTCATTATCCCTACACTTTATTGTTTCTGTTCTAAGGTTGAGAATGAACTATTTTGTTCAGGTATAATTTTATGCCTTTATCGAGAGGAACTGCTGTCGTCGGTTTCATAGTGTTGCTTGGACTATTTCTTGCCGCAAATATGGAATTTAGTGGGAGCATTCCGGAGGGCGTGCAAGTAGATTGGGAAGCTATTCTGGAACCCGATCCCAGTAGCTTTGCGTCGTCGGTAAAGAGTTGGTTGTATCCTTCTCTCAAGATCGGCACATCCTGGAAAGGCTACCCTGATGTAGCCTCAACTCTCGAGACAACAGGCTCCGTCGTTGCTGCATTAAGCACTTACTCTGATTGAACAGTTTTGTACCAGTAAAGGTAATACATCTAACCCTTAAACATTTGCAGTATACTGCATATGTTATTCCAATGCTGATTTAAGACTATTTATTGGTCGGTATTTTTATGCAGATTTTCTGAATAAAACAGTATTATCTGTTCTTAAGATGGTTCATCAGTTAGTCATGAAATAGAGGAAACTGAGGTAAGATACCAAACTTCAACTGATTAGTGTTATAAGCGACATACTTACTTGTAAAGTATACATTATTTCTTCAGCAACTTTGTATTAAAAGGTTTGTTACTTGTTTTATTTTAAATTATGTTTGCAATTTTCTGTAAAAATTCTTCATGAAAACCAAAATTTGTGTTTTTCCTTAAGAGAACCTTTTACTTATTACTCTTTAGTTTTTGAAATTTATGTTGTTGGCTTACGTTCTTTTTGTTTGTTTTTATTTTTTATTTTTTATGGGATTGTGTGCTCCCTCAAAGAAGGAAATAAGGTCGTGAAATACTAGAAAATACTAAGGAATAATGAAAAGGCATTGCTAATATGATACTGCACGAGACAAATAAAAAGGACGGAACATCAATATGTAAAAGCTGATATAACTAACAAGCTGAATGTGGATTATCTCATCAACTCTTTCCTATCAAAGTTAACAGAATGAAGTTAATAATCTACAAACCGAGAAACGGGAGCCGAACACCTAAGTCGTGTGATTTTGTGCGTAGCTGTGATGGTAATATATATCATGAATTTTAATTTGCGAAGGATGAGTGCTTATTTTCATTTCAATTTTCCCCTTACAAAAACAACAGAATAGCAAAAAGTGGCTGGAATTTCACATCACATTGGACCCCCCACGCCGGTCACTTTCAGAAAGGCCAACTGTCCATGCGCTATTCCTCCGTGTGTATTAACTTGTTTCCTTTACAAAAGTGTATGTACAATACTTTGCAACAAGCAAGTTTACATCAAAAAGGAAAGAAGTAATGTTTACAACTTGTTCCGTGAGCTACAAAGAGAAAAGCGACATTTGCTCTTATTCGTCAAGATATCATTCTGATTTTAAGAATTAAAAGACTTACCTGTGAATTACTACCGTTATATTTACATATATTCACAAATCACAAATTACAATAAGTTGTGTACAATGAAGTTATTCAAATCCAATCAATACTTCCCAAAATAATTTTATTGTCTTCATTTAATATATTCTTTATTTATAATATATAAAGTATAACAATTTCTCTGTAAGTGAAGTAAGAAGAGCCGTTTATTGAAACAAATAGGTGTTCAATCATTAGATTTTGCTTCTAATTTGGATAGAGAAATACACAGCCTTTTATATTGAAAGAAACGAATCTACGGAATCAAAGAGCAGAGTATCCCATTTTCTATCATATATAAAGTTCTATGTTGCATGGGGGTGGATAGGCAATATGGATATAATATAGTACCAATAGAAGCTATGATGATACATTTTCCTTTTGAAAGTAATGAATGTAGTACGACATGAATACAACTCTTTATTTTGATAGTAATATTAATATTATGTATTAATATAAATATAAGTAATTCAAATTAACTATAATATTTATAAATTCAATTTATAATTCATCAAAAAAAAACTAATCTACTCTAAAACTTAAACACACAATTCATCAAAATATTTACTAGAAAAAAATATTTGTACAACATAGAGTATAAAAGTATTAAATTCATTTACTATAGGAAGTAACTTTTAATAAAGTATTTGTACAATATACATGGAACACTTTTACTCAACCCCAATTCTTTTCATGCCCAAAACTCATTCAAAGTTTTGACTAGTGCAGGTCAAAAGAAAAACATTTACTCCGTTGCAGTATTTGCCCATACCGCAACTTGATTAGTTGACAAGATACAAAGCTCAACGGCTATATTAAGGAAACAGAACAAATTGCATGCACATGTACAAACGGCTAGCTTTCATATCACAATCTCGTTTTGCACCATAAGAAATCAAGGTGGTCCCATGTTGACGGTGCTATGCGATTCCTTACGCGGAGTCTTCCCATTGGTTGGTCGTAAGTGGTCCCACGCGGACAAGTCCAGCTGGAACAATTGCCCACAATCGAACAAGACAACGTAAAACAGAAACATGAAAAAGAAAAAGGAAAATATTCTCCGCTTAATACGGCAACGCGATTTCAGTTCACAGACGTAACTTTCACTTTGTCTACGAAATACATGGAACGCGGTAAAGAGTAATAATCTTAGCAAACTAAGCACAATAATGTGATGACTTTAGTTTATATAATAGTTATAAGAAATGATGAGGCTTTTGCCTTTCATAATACTCTAAGTTGCACTAAAATTAAGTCCACACTTACATATTCTATGTGACACCAAGTCGATATTTTTGTCTCTCTTATCCTCAAATCAAATATGAGCAATATAGAAACTTAAGATAGAACGATCTCTCTCGTTTATTTAAAAATCAGTTTAATCCCATAACATGTGTCACTTGATCGCTAAGAGTCAGATATAGTAGTATAATGAGACGATTGATCGTAAAATTGTTGCTCGGGATGGCTAATCATACCATCACGACTTTTCTTTTATTCGTTGCTCGTTACATTGATCCACCAACATCTTGCCAAATGTCATTCCACCAAATAAGACTCATCAAAAAGCTTTAATAGGAAATTATGAAAAATGTAGCAATTTATCATTAATCTATATCAAACTTTCATTAAAGTATTTTCGTGCATCAATTGCATGTATAATTTTACCGTAAAGGTGCCGTTAGTGAGGTGGCGAGCCCAAAACCTAACCACATGCTCATCGGGCCCAGTCCATTCTGTAATCTCCACATTCCAGTGCTATATTTTGTTCTTTGTCGTGTGGGCCCACCCAAATGTCCCAGCCTTCTTCATACTCCAATCTATTTATTCCCCCTCCCTATCACTCTCTTCTACACTCTCAAAAACTAAGATCTCAAATTTCAAAACCGATTCTCCACATTTTCTCTCTCTAAAACATACAAACAAACCTAAAATGGATCGTCAAGCCGGATTTCTTCTGGCATTCATCTTCATCATCGTCGCCACCGTCGGCGGCCAATCGCCCGCCGCCTCACCGTCCGCATCCACCACACCAGCTCCGATCTCAACACCCGCAACTCCGGCACCAGTCTCATCTCCTCCCGCCGCAGCTCCGGTGGTCTCAACTCCACCAGCTGCAGCTCCGGTGGTCTCAACTCCTCCTGCTGCAGCTCCGGTGAGTTCTCCACCAACTCCAGCGCCAGTTAGCTCACCACCGCCGGCAGTTGCTCCAGTGTTGTCCCCACCTTCTCCAGCTCCGGTAGCTGTTACTCCAGTGTCTTCACCTCCGGCTCCGGCGGCGACACCTGTTGAGGCTCCAGCTCCGAGCAGGAGAAGGAAGCACAATGCGCCTGCTCCTACTCCTGATCTTCTCGGACCACCTGCACCACCAGCTGAAGCTCCTGGACCTGACTCTGATGCTATTTCTCCTGGACCTGGATCGCTCAGCGATGAGGTGCGTGTTTTTTTACTTGATTCTTCGTTTTCTGTAGCATTTACAGCCAGATCTGGAATAATGTGTGGTTTATCTTCATTATTTCGTATTAAATTGCTCGATCTATAGGTTAACGTGAGCTATTAGAGGAATCTGAGTAAATGAACCGATTATAGTGCTTCATACTGCGCATTGTGTTGACAGATCTGGAGCATGTGTAAATATCTTCTAGATTTGGTATCAAATAGCTCGATCTATTGAAAATTTTGTTGAGCTAGTAGATTGATTAGATGATAAAGACACATTATCTTCTTCAATTACTTGAGTAATTTAACAGTGAGATTTTCCGGATCCCTAGCCCGAACCGGTTATAGTGTTTGGTGCTCGCATTGTCGTTTTGCTGAGATAAAATTAGCGGTGTGTTTTGGCTTTTTTTGACCTAGAGAGAGTTGAGCAATGTCGGTGGGCACTACGGTACCTCACTCACCTGCAGCAAATCTCGAGATTGTCTTTTAATTTGGCGGGCCATGTTTAGGCGTACGATAAGCACAAAACGCTTTTAGTGTAAAAATAGTAGCTGCGCATGTTAGTAATGCAGTAGTAAGTGGATCTGAATAAGTTCAATTATAGTTTAATCCCCGGCACAGCAATCGAGGATATATGCTCAAAAAAGAACAAAACAATAGGCACCCTGCGCATGATAGCATAACACTATTTACGATACTTTTGATAATTGACAGTTAAGCTAAACCAAAGCTCGAGCCATCTGTTAAGCTTCATTTCTACTTGAACTCTCTAAGTATGTTTGAATAATTTAATGAGGTACATTTTTGTAGATCTGTATTATTAAGTGTTAAATTAATTGACACAAAAATATTTGGTGTTTTTATTTGGTGCAGAGTGGGGCAGAGAAATTAATGAGCGTGCAAAAGGTGCTTGGTGGTTTGGTAACCGGAGGGGCCGTGTTTGGCTGGCTCTTATTTTTCTAGACTTAGAGATCTTACCATCATTATTATTTATTATTATTGTTATTGTTCGGATCTGTGTCCCCATGTATGTGCATTAGTATGTCTTTTGTACACGTACTTATATGTAATTTTAATTCTCAGAGAGATTTTATACGGGCTTAGATTTGAAGATTTGCCACATTTGGTTGGTGGGCTAGCTCTCTTTGTATTCTTTGGTAGGGAGAGTGAGAGACTGAGGGGGATACTTTTGTTACTTTATGTTACACGCTTTTCATTTTGGACTGTTACTTTATTTGCTTCATATATTTTTATTTTATTGATTATTTATTAATCCTTGCGTCTTACATGCCTGTTAAGTTTATTACAATTGGTTAAATTTATTGATTTTTATACTTATTACACTGCCTTAAACTATTCACGCACAGCTTTATTCTTCTTCTTTTTTTAGCTTTTGCATCTCTACGTAGTTAAGCAGGCCATCATATAAAATACTTCTCTTCAATTTCTCCAACGGTGTTTCTTTATTTTATTTACGGATTTTTTTATTTTCTAATATTGCTTCACATCAAGTATAGGGTTTAAGGAAAGCAATACAAGAAGGATTTAGACTATTTCCTCGACCAATAAAAGTTAAATTACTTTGTAATTTGTCCATAAAGAAAATGACCCAATATTTCTCATTCTTAAAAGTAAAAATATTTAATTGATTTAACCTGTGAGCCTACAGATCTAAACAATTACTCTTGGTTTTGGGCCCAATCTTCAGTGTGAAGGAGGTGGCCCAACACTATCTCAACAAGAAATAAGCCTACAGACGTTTAAGACTCATGAGCAAGCTGTTGGACAGCCCAGGCATCATAATATGTGTTGATTCCATTGGGTAGGGTACTACTTTAGTAAAATCCGGTTTTTATAAAAATGTTCAAATTTATGTTTATTATAATTTTTTACTAAAACGACTTACGAAAATTTAATTAACTTACACAAAAAGAAAGAGTTTCGCGTTCTAAGTTTCTAAAATTCATGAACAATTTGAAAGTCCCTTCAACAATAATTGATTTGATGGCTGGTGAGATATTTTCTTTGACGAATTATTTGTTTATTTGCCAATAGAAGAGTCAAGACTCAAGAGTCTATAAAGCGGGAAGCTACAATTTATATTCTCTTCCATACGTAAGTACATAATTATATGGATAATGCCCGCACATAGAATGCTTATCATATCCACACTTTTTCACTGCATGGTTGCACATTATCAACATCATTCAAAGAGATTAATTAGCAGAAAAATGCATTTTAATTTCTGAGGAAAAGTGAAAAATCTAAAAGAAATTATATAGTCAATCCAAAAAAAAATAAAATCAATCACTGGCCTAAATAAATTATGGTCACTCATTCCCATGTGCACTGAACATCTGAAATTTATGCACAATCACAAATGGGGAAGTGGGATGGACCTTGATGTTTATCTCTTCATCTATTGTCCCTTTCAGCAATCAGCATCAGATATTTATATCACACAGCTGACTTATACAATATGCACATAAGCTATTAATAGAGCCACTTTATAAATGAGCCTACTTTTTTTCTTTCTTTTATATATCAAAATTCTAAGAAACTTTCTGTGCAAAACAGAAAAATAAAATGTACGCTTTTTACTAAAAACACTGTCCAAAAGTCTAAATGAGCCTATACCTTTGGCTTTTGTTACTTCTCGTCACAAATTAGATTTTTGAATGCATAAGTATCTGGACCAGTTAGAAATAAATTAACACTTACTGCAAAAATTTAATAAATGTTATTGGAAACATAAAACTGTTGAAACTTCATAAGGGTGTAAAAATCTTTTTTGTGAATGTAATATAATAATAGAGAATTTATAAGCAGAAGTAGATGTAGTGTCAATATTATTGGTCCAATGACTAGGTGGTGGGGCATGTTACAGATCAGACAATTATATTGTGCTGTGCTTATCCACTACTGCTCCAAAAACTACTCATGTATGTATGTTTTATTATAACAAGTTTTGATATCGTTTCTCTTACTCTAACTACGATATATATATATATATATATATATATATATATATATATATATATATATATATATATATATATATATTCGCATTCTAATTTTTATCTTTTGTCTCAGTTCCAAAAGTCGTTGATTTGATCAGAAACTCACTTCATTTTTCATTATGCACGCAGAATGAAGTCGCATTTCTTGGTATTTGGCGTTTGGAATATCAGGTTCCTCTCTTTTTCTCTGTGATTGTTCTCTAAGTTCATGGTAAATGATATTACTGTATATAAGTTTCATCATGCATATTAAAAGCAAAGTAGATATATATGCATGAAGCTCATCTCGTCAGATAGTTATGAAAGTCAACGGATAATGTGTTTTAATATGTTTTTTCCAAGTTATTTCTCTTATGTCAACGCAAAAATGAAGGTTGACTTTATGCCACTGCAATAAGGCATTACATTCTTCAAAAATGGTCCATGGCATTATGTGTACTTGTTGTTTCCTTTACTCTGCCATCGATGAACAGAGTCTTTCTTTGTATTCCTTTGCTTCTGTTTCTCTTTCCTATAATACATGTTATTATTGAGCAAATTATTAGGCATTATAAATAGTGACAATTACATCTAGACTCTACACACCATTGTTAATGGAAATCTCTCCTAAAGTTTGAGTAATTACAAACACACCCCTGAAGTTATGAAAAAACAGAAGGTCAATATTGTTTTATTTTCAAGGGATATTTTGTATTATTTAGACAGTAGATGGATTCTTTTTTGTAATTGAACCAAACATTAAGAGGGTGTAGATGTACCTAACTAACTATACCCCTTTATGAATGTATGAAGTGTTGTGTTGTCTGTTTTATTGTGAAATGATTTAAATCTCTTTTGATAAGTACTTCTATCAACTAATTTCCATGTCATTACAGAATTGATAAGCCACCTCAACCAAACATGTTTTAAATGTTTTATTGACGTGACATGTTATACTTCGAATTTGGTAATAAAGTGAACGTTGCTGTATTTTTGCCAAGGCACTATCTGAGCCTTTAATCTGGCTTTTCAAGGTTGTCCTAACCATGTTTAGTGTGAATCCTCCACAATTAATTTGCATATTGCTTCATATTTCTATCTGAGGTTTCTTTCTTTTGTTTAATTCTTTTTTGCCCTTTTGGTATAGGCATAGGCATGATGCCAAAGCACATTTAGGACTTGAAAGCTTGTCAAATGATACATTCATATTGTAATCACCCTGCCATTGAACAAATTAAGAACGCCCGTGCTTTGATATGATGCTTGTGATCAATTCCAAAAAGCCTAAATTGCTGATCACCAGGATTTGTCATTGTGGAAGATTGTAACAAGGTACATATATAATTCAGTTAATATTAGCAGTTTCCCTGTTATTAAGCTCCTCTCCATCCAGCTTTCTAAGTATGCAAGCCGAAAAACGAGAAAACACGAGAACGATAGATACTTTTTTCTCTGAAACAGTGTACTAATGTCTTCAATTTGCGACTACTGGACCTGAATTACTGTTATGCATATCTGGTTTCAGGGTTCTGTAGAAAACTAGAATGTTTAAGAAAAAGATAAGTTATCTGCAGCAAGTATACTTCACTGGAACTTGAAAAACGAACACTTCCCTTGAGTAACGAATTTCTCACTGTCGTTGTCCCCATCGCTCCAAGGAACATTACATGGACAGCATGACAAAATCTCCTACACCAAAGACGCAACGCTCATCTGCAGAAAAAACCAACACAGAACCAGCAAAATATGTATTCTCAAAGTACTATGAGTACTTGCCGTATAACCGCCAGCACAAGGAGAGTGTCGCAAATATCTTGCATTCTCGTGAAATAGGAACAAGTAGGACTTACTTCCAGAACCCATTGAAGACAACATGGTCATCGTCCAATACAACGAGTCAATGTTTCTATACAAGGTCTTTTTGTGCAGCAAAATTTGGAACTTCTATGAAGCCAGATATGTATCCCATTACTAACGTAAGTCAGACAACGAAAGAAGTGGAGACGAGGATTCGGCCAAGGCAGTTCGAGTACCATCCTTCAGACACTAGTCTAATGGCTGTCGGAACTCTTGACGGAGAAGTGATCATTCTCAACCACGAAACGGGGAATGTTATCACTCATATTTCGCCATACTGGCAAGAAAACGGTGTGCTCGGCCTTTGTTGGCTTATGAAACATCCCTCCAAGGTATGTTGGCCTCTTTAAAGTTAAAGACATTACACAAGTTAGGATGAAGTTTGAATATAGATACTCCTCGAACTTGAAAAACATTACATATAGGCCCCTTATTTTTTGCATTTTTGAAGTCAAACTTTAAGGGAGATTTCTGTAACTAGACCAAACTCGTGGGTTTTTAGATGTAATTATCCCTATTATACTGTTCAGAGTCAATTTTATGATTTAGGAATAACCACATCTAAGTTCTCTGAGGTTCGTCTAATTACACGAATATCGCCTAAAGTTTTAATAAGTACAGAAACATCCCACGAAACTTAAAAATATGATATAATATTTTCAAACTTTAGTGCTTTTGTCCAACATACAGGATGTTAAGTAATTAGATCAAAGTTCGAGGAGTCTTAAGTGTACTTATCCCTATCACATTTGTTACAAAGCTAAAGCATATGCCATAAAATTTTGATGGACTCATGACTGATACATCTCCATATTTTGCCAATCTAGCTTCTGGTGGGCTCTGATGACGGTTCCCTGAGATTATACGACATCAATCGTGTTCCATCACAATCAAAAGATGGCTGCTACAACGCTGCGGTTATTTTTGATGACTTTGAGCAGTTGACATCAGTTCATGTAAACTCAACAGATGATCGATGTCTAACGAGCGGTTACTCCAAGAAAGTAGCCATTTATGATATCAATAGCGGCCAACGCTTACAACTGTTCTCAGACTTGCATCGCGAACCAATAAATGTAGCTAAATTTTCAAACCATTCTCCCAACATTTTTGTGACTTCATCGTTTGATCGTGATGTGAAAATGTGGGATTTAAGGCAGAAACCTTTACAACCTTGCTACACTGCTTCGAGCTCTAGTGGAAATGTGATGGTCTGCTTCTCTCCTGATGATCTTTATCTACTTGTTTCTGCAGTAGATAATGAGGTAACCCTGCTAAAACCCGATAGATTATTTGCATATTGCATAAACTTACTAGATTAGAATACCATTTTGCATCTTATTATGATGTCCCCCCTTAATCTCTTTTAGAGCATATAACATCTTCGTCTATTCAAATCACGGTTTTGACCAATAGATAACTACACCTACACCCTAGAGGTTTTGTCCAATTAAAGAGAACTCAATCACCGAGTCTATCTGCAATGTCGTTTGATCTCAAAGGTGCATCTTTAAACGTGTTCAAACAGTAGAAAAACTTTATGTAACAAGACCATATCTCAAGGAGCATAAATGTAATTATCTATTTAACAGAAAGAGGCAAGTTTTCGGCTTCTTGCAGAAATTATCGACTATTAGAACATCAGTTTGAGATTCTCTAATGGCTATGTTTATTTTGGACATGTCGCCATTTTCCAGGTGAAGCAACTTTTAGCTGTTGATGGCCGGGTTCAGACAGACTTTAGGATAGTTTCAAAAGGAAGCGCTCATAACTATACTCGTTCCTACTACATGAATGGAAGAGACTACATTATTAGTGGAAGTTGTGAAGAACCAATTATACGTGTTTGTTGTGCTCAAACTGGAAGGCGGCTCAGAGACGTATCTCTTGAGGTAATTCAAAGACAAAGAACATTCATTTACATGCACTTGTCCACTTTTTCTCATCATAAAAACGTTGTCGTTTTGTGTTATTCCAGAATAGGGTCGAGGGTAGCTCGGTTTTCGTGCAGTCGTTGAGAAGCGATCCTTTTCGAGTAAGTTCAAAATAATCTTATATTAGATCAATGGAGAGCTGAAAATCTGTCAAAAGATGATCGTTTCTGATGATAGAGAATTGAACAATAAATTATAACTTCATAGTTAAGTTTACTTTCTTGCTTAACTGTCCTCTTACTTCCCTTATGAGCTAACATATGTGGCATATGCATCTCCAATCAGCATTTCCACATGGCTGTCCTGGCTGCGGTTCCGAAATATGAGATTATTAAGGTACATTTTGAGTATCATATTTCAGCCTTCATTTATTTTAACTTGTGAACAACGGTTGATGTTTGAGTTGTTAACAATGCAGGTAAATTTACTTTCATCAACTGAAGAAAAAACCAGCGGTGTTAGTACCTACTCTTCCTGTGGCAAGGGAGGCTGATGTGTATTTAGCACTTGTATATATTTGTATGTTATTCAGTTAGGTGTTACAACATTTACTCCTCAATTTAGTTTGTAATTTGATATATGATTGATTCATTCTTCAAGTTGCGCCATAAGTATACTTGTCTCACCGTGATTGGAAGATTGAATGATTCTTCCGAGTTGTGCTTACTCGTGTGATTTTTAATTGCTCATAATACATTTTTGCTCGAGTTTCATGTTGATTCAGGTGGGTTTAAGTGTTGCTTTCAATGGATTTCTTATTTGAAATTTGCTCGGTTGCTTCTGCGCGGAATTTGGGAGGATTTAGGTATTGTTTCGTGAAATTTTTTGGTAAGGAATTCGATTCTTCTCTATGTTTTAATTTAAGATTTTTATTAAAGTCGGAGGCCAATGATGTTAGAGGCGGAAGTAGAAATTTAGGGATTCAATAGAAAATCTTAAATTATTTTTGTGGTGAAATTTATATTTTCAGTAAGTTAGAGGCAAAAGCATACAATAGGGACTAAAGTAACACTTCTATTATACATTTGTGGTGGAATTGAGATATTCATATATTTAGAGGCCAAAAAGAAATTCAAAGACTATCATGACGATTTTTGGATATTCCCGTGGAGAAAACGAGTTTTTCATTAATTTAGAGGCCAAAGTAGAAATTTGGGACTCAATGAAGATTTTCTAAAACTTATGCGAAAAATCGAGATTTTCATTAATTAAGAGGTCAAAGTTGAAATTTCAGGACTAAAGTTGAATTTTATAATACTTTTGTGGTGAAACAGTGAGATTTGTTAAACAGGGGACTAAAGTAGATATTCAGTGACAAAAGTGAAAATGTATGAATATTTTCATGGTGAAATCGATATTTTCACAACTTTTTTGGACTAATAGAGATTTTTCATGAAATCAGAGGATTTTAGCTGTTATAATGGCCGATTGCCATTCTGTACGCTTTCGTATAGGCTTTAGTTCCACAATAGGCCCAATGAATCTTTTTAATGGGCCCCTATGAAAGCCCAGAATGAGTGGGGATGATTCCTTCATCTAAAAGCTGAACAAGTATTTTCTGAGATTAAATTTGGGCCTCACTTGTTCAAGGGGCCCAATACGAAGCTGTTAATGGGCCTCTGTAGTATAGAAGGTAGCCCAAATTAAGTAGATGGGCCCAGATGACATTTTCTTAAAACGCGCATTAGATATTACTAATTCGCGCATTAGTAATATCTAAATCGCTCGTTAACGTTTACCAAGTCATGCATTAGTGTACTTTATGTCGCGCACTGACGGATACTAAGTCGTGCATTAGGAAATCTTAATTCGCCAATTAGTGTTTACGGGTTAGGTGACATAAATTCGCGAATAAGTGTGTACTAGAGCGCGGACTACGTAAGCTTAATTCGGGAATTAGTGTTTACTAGAGCGCGGAATAGTTGTTATTAATTCGTGCACTAGTAAATATTAAGGCGCGCTTTAGAAGCTATTAGTTTGCGCACTGACGGATACACTAATTGGGCTTTAGATTGGACTTTTGTCTGGGCTTTACTTGCTTCGGGAGGCCCAATATCCTCTCAATTTTTTAATTGTGCTTCTCTGTCAGAAAAGCCCAATTGTAATCCCTTAACGGCTGCGTAATGGGCCTTAGTTTCTAATTGGGCCTCTAACTTTAATGGAACTTAAGTTTTTAGTCCTTAATTTCTCTTTTGGTCTCTGGATTTAACATAATGACAGAACCACCACAAAATACAGTCCATTTGTCATTTTAGTCTCCAAATTAAGCGAAATCAAAATTTCCCCTTAAAAGTGCTATAAAGTTCTGTTTTCAGTCCTGAATTCTTAATTGGCCTCCAAATTTAGCAAAAATCACCACTTCTCCCCAAAAGTACTATAAAATTTTCGTTTTAGTCCTGAATTCACCTCTGGATTGTTGGAAAATCACTTTATAACCACAGAAATGTTATTAAACTGACATTGAAGTGCTGAACTTTTATTTTTGCCTCTGAGTTTAATTAAACACTCAATTTGGTGACCAAAGTGTTATAAAATCGTCACTTTAGTCCAAGGTTTGCACTTTCGCCTTTAAACTTGTAAAACATCTCGATTTCAGTATTTCACCACTAATTTATTATACAGTTCTCACTTGAATGGCTGAATTTTTATTTTGCCCCTAATTTATAAATATCTCAATTTTACCACCAAAGTAAATATATAGTAAATCAATTAGTCCCTGGATTCTACTTTAGCCCTAAATTTAATGGAAATATTGATTTCACCACAAAATAACACCGAGTCCTCACCTTAGTCTTTTGAATTTCAACTTTGGTCCTCTTAATTTCTTGATCTTATTTCACCACCAAAAAGTCGGTCCCTAAAATCTCTACTCCGACCCGTGAAGTGAGTGAAGATCCCAGCCTTACTAAAAAAGTATCATAAATCCTCTATTAGCATATTAAAATATTAGTATTTTATGTATATTATTTAGTTAATGGCCCTTTTGTCTTTTTAATCTTTTAGTTGTCTTATTGTATATATTTTCTATCTCTTGTAAAACCCTACTCACTTTTGATATTCAGTTCTTGAGTTCTTTTCCTACTTTTATTATTCTTTTGAATGTCATGTTTCACCGATCTTAACATCCTCGATTTCTAGAATTACTATTTTCACTTGCTAAAATGTACATCTCCGTCACAACACAAAAGTATAATATTTTTATGTACTCCCACTTTAGTACTCTTATTAAGTAACTTGAGGATGGAGCGAGTAACACGTGGTTGATGCCAAACTGGTTGTCAAGAAGTAATGGTTTACCCAACCATTTTGTGACCTAATCCTTTAACAACATCTAATGACTTGTTAATGGATGGATCACTTTTCATCAATCACTATATTATGAGTTTATGACTCGTTCACTTACAAATCAACTCACTCACTTACCACCTCTCCCCACAATCCATTTGCTCGAAACTGCAGGAATCCAAAATGATTATCATAAGCATTGGGATTACATAACTTACAAAAAGATTACACGCAATCTGTTTCCACTCATGTGTGCTTTTACTATCTTAAGCTTGTATGCATAGGCAGTAGAAATAATGAAAATTAGAGAATGGCAAATGAAAATAAAAGCCGGTAAGATAGACAATGGCAAATTTACAACTTGCTGGAACATTTAATGATTACCTGATTGTCTCCAAATGACTATTTTATTGAGTATGACAGACAGGATATCTGCCAAGTTAAGATGGGAGTAAATGCTAATTGACACTTTAGGCCTCACGCCTAAATTCATATAGTGACAAATTAAGAAATTTTTCTACTATTGTGATGACTAACAGCAGTATATTAAAGCAGTAACTATAAGGCTAAAGTAACTTGCAACTTACAAGTAGGCAATTTGTATTTTCAGAGTCATAGGGTCCTGGGAAGGTACATGCAATTAATCCGAAATTTGCGTGTCACCTTCTTTACCCAAAAAAACTTCACTAGATTGTCAAAATTCAACAAGTCCAATAATTTTCCCACTCCCTAAAAATGGATTTACAGTCTGTATGAAGCTATACACGTTTTAAAATCATTAGACACTCCTACTCCCATCTTTTTTACCTATTTGAAACACTTAGAGTTAATTCCTAGTTTCCATACCTGCACAGGTCATAATTTTTCATAGTTCATATGTGTTACCAGATGCTACTATAAATATTGGATAAAGTTTTACTTAAGCCTTAAACCTGGCCATCACCTCAGAACCAAACATTCAATTCATATCACAGCAGTATTTTACCTTTCTAACTTAAAATGAAGCTTCTTCTCTTCACAATGCTTCTTGTTTCCCTGCTTTTGAACTCTTCTTTTCATGCGGATGCTATAGCAGCAGCACCTGCACCAGCCCCAAGTAAGAATCATTCCCGACAAACTTTAATTGTGCAAAAAATAGCATGAAACGCATGTTAAACGTGTCGGAAAGCATGTGTAAAAGTTAGCATCGAGCATGTCAGCTATTGATGTCCGGAATTGAAAATTTAATCTTCTTTCTTCTTTTTTTTTGGGGGGGGTTCTCCAGTAGCAGATTCTTGTAATGAAAAGTGCAGCGTAAGGTGCGCAAAAGCAGGAGTTTGGAAGCGTTGCTACAAATACTGCAACATATGCTGCAGCAAATGCCACTGTGTTCCTTCAGGAACTTATGGCAACAAATCGGAGTGCCCCTGCTATAGAGATATGCTTAACTCCAAGGGCAAACCCAAGTGTCCTTGACCATCTGCATTATTTTCCTTCAGTATATAAGATCTTGAAAGAAATGCAATATATGTGTGTTAAGCAGACCCCTCAAAATCATTATGAGCATGAATTGTGCTGAAATATCTTAATAAATATATATTTCCTACAGGGATTTTCTAATAAGATGTTTCCTTAATTTGTCACCTGTGCCAGGATCTATAAAGAATTTGACCCAGAGAACATGATCTGTTATTCATAAAATCATTCTCCATCAGTTCCAAATTCATAATTAACGAAACATACAGAGGAACATCGGTACCTGCCCCAACCGTGTGAATGTTCTTCATGAAACTGCGATTGAATGCACGCATCAACACGTCATATGAGGTCTTCAGCATTCTTAGCATTTCTGAAACTACAAAGCTATATATATGCAACTGCTTTTAAAGGATCTCACTACAATCATTCAAAAACAATCAAAGACTGTGTTGTAGTCCGGGAGTTAATGAACTGCAGATGAATCTGCTTAAGACTGAAGAATATATCTGCATGTGGCAGAATAAGAATAGATTGAAGATAAACCTTCTACAACCATGGTTCAAATTCAAGCCAGCTTACAATATTGAGAGGGGGGGGGGCAAGGATACAAAGTAAAGGCTATAATGCCAAGAATTGTAATTTAAAGAGCAAAGGAAGTAAAAAATTGGTCATGTAACCGCATATAACAATAACCATAGAATACGGAATCTCCAAAACTTGATTACAATCCAATAAATTACTGTGGTATACCAAGTTACTTGTACATCAGTATTAAAAGGGAACCACCAAAAAACCTTAAATTGACACTTCTGAAAATTGATGAGCTAAAAGTACACGTCAAATCAATCATCAACTTCAGCTCTAATCTCCTTGACAAGCTCCTCTTTGTATTCGTCAAATGAGCCTGGGAACGTCTCAACGGTTCCATTCTCCACCAACCATATTTCACTTTTTTCTTCATCTTCACATACACGTGATATCAGCCTAGAATCATGACTAACAAGGACAACTCCACCTGTGAACTCATCAAGAGCATCAGCTAATGCGTCGATACTTTGCATATCTAAATGATTAGTTGGTTCATCCAGTAGAAGAATGTGAGGTTTAGACATGGAGATGGAAGTGAAAACCACACGCGCTTTCTGCCCTCCAGACAATTTGACGATTGGTGTTAGGTGGTTATGACTGGGAAGCCCAAACTTCCCAAGCTTTGCACGGACAGCCTCCTGCTTGCTGAGTCCTTCTTGATCTGGATGTAGGCGAAGAAGATATTGGACTGGAGTTTCATCCATTGTAAGTAGGTCCACAAAGTGCTGCGAGTATCTACCAATCCTCAATTTCTGACTTCTCCTTGATTCACCCTCACTTGGAACCAAATCTCCAGCAAGTAGGTTGAGCAAGGTGGATTTTCCAGCACCATTCGGCCCAACAATGGCAACACGAGTCCCCATGTCTATACCAACATCCACATCAGACAGCCTAAAATCCTCTCTGTTGGGATAGCTAAAGCTAACATCGATTAGCTGCAGAAGCGGTGGGGTTAATTCAGTAGGTTCAGGGAAATGGAACTCAACAGTATAGTCTCTCCATTTCCGAGGAGCCTCCGGAAGAATTTCATCTTCATCAACTTTGCCTTTGCCCTTGGTTTTAGATTCCTTGGCAGCAGCAAATTTGGCTCGATCCTTGACCTTTTCCTGCTGAGCCCGACTTCCAGATCTCTTGGCAGCTTTTACCTGCTTGTCATAAATTTCAAACTTCTTGTTCATCTCTTTGCGACGCTGCTCATATCCACTTTCAAAACCATCAAAATTTCCACGATAGAAGTGGAGTTTCATATCATGGAGATGAATAATTTCATTGCAAACTGTATTAAGAAAGTCTCGATCATGTGAAACAACAACAAGAGTTTTCTTCCACCTGCATAAGTATTCTTCTAACCATAGAACAGCCCTGAGGTCAAGATGATTGGTGGGCTCATCCAACAGCAACAGAGTTGGCTGTACAAAAAGTGCCCTGGCTAATGAGATTCTCATCCTCCAACCACCACTAAAAGATCGTGTAGGTCGGACCTGCATGTCTTTGGTGAAACCCAGCCCAGCAAGAATTTTTGAAGCCTGAGCCTCAGCAGCATCTGATCCCATCAGCTGCAGCTTTTCGTACAACTCAGAGAGCTTCTCTCCAATATCATCCTCGTCCTCGTTGCCCCCGTCGTTACCCGTGGACACACTGGATGCATCCTGCAAAACTGCAACTTCTTGACGAAGTTTAACAAGTTCCTCATTGGCTGAAACAACTGCTTCTAGGGCTGTCCTATCATCTCCAACAATCTCTTGTTCAACTAAAAGTACATCAATGTTTTTAGGTACAGGAATCTTCCTCCAGGCAAGGAGCTTTAATAGGGTAGACTTCCCCATTCCATTAGGCCCAACCAGTCCATATCTTTTTCCATGGGAAATCTTTACTGACGTATTCTTCAAGAGCTCCTTGCCACGAGCAGAAACAGAGAAGTTGTCTATTGTTACATCTTTGACATTGGCATCGGCATCATCTTCACCGTCAAGGACAGAAGCCCGGGTACCAATCACAACAGTAAAAGCATCACGATCATCCTTGAGGGCTTCCTTTTTGGCCAACTCTGCAGCCTGAGTAGCAAGCATGTCCTTCTTTTCTCGTTTCTTCAACTCTTTCCCACCTACAGTTGTGTCAAGAGGCTTTGAAACACTTCTGTCCTGCCCGCTTGACTTTTTGTTGTTTTGCTCTTCCGCAGAGTCAAGCACATCATCCTCGTCGTCAGAGGGTGGAAGATCAACCCCTTCAATATAAGAAGAAACTTTTGGTGCTGATTTTGGCTTTGACTTAGAGCTTGTTGCTTTTTTTGGCTTCTCCGGTTTTGTGTCCATGCTGGCAAGCATTGCAGATACTGAGACCACCTTCTCTTTAGCAGCTGTCTTACCCTTTGCACCAGCACCACCATCATCAGGTTTCTTTTTACCCATTGCGGGCGGCTAATCAACCGCAACTGGATATCAACCAATGAATAATGTTAGTAAGTAGGCAATTATATAAAATATAATTTCCAGAACAAAAACGTGAGAGCTGAGTATGTGATAGACAACAGATTGTCTGTAGTAGCATGGCTAATAAGTATGAAATCTGAATCTATAGGATCCATGTTGACTTAAGGTGCCAATTATGGAACTTTTGATATCTAACTGATAAAAGTCTGTTTGATGATTTCGAATAAGATGTGTAACCATGAATGAACACCGAAAAGGCAAATACATGTTATGCAGCTGATGCGTGTATCATATCCTGCAACTCTAGTCATTATAACATACTTTCCAGAGCATGTATGCAGCTATACGATTCCCTAACCATTTTTTTTCCAGAAGGTACAGAACTGAATCTTCTACCACAGCTCCTAATTCATGCGTGTCGACAACTCCAAAACTCAAAAAGAACAAAAATTTGTGAAATAATTCAATAAACACTATCAACATCCAACACCTTATCAACAAATTCTGCTCGAATCAATCAGACTCACAAACCATCTCAATTTATCACAACTGTAAACACGATGAATTATAAAATACTCACCAAAGACAGATATGATTGCACAGAGATTCTTATACCAAATTCAGATGATGCTTTTTTCAAAATAATCAAAACCTGCATCAGAATCAGAAAAAAAAAAAAAAAAACATTATTTACACAAAGATTAGACTGAGCTAAACAGTTTTCCCTCGAGATTAAAATTTAACGAATGAATTTGATAGAGGAATAAACTTACGGCACGAGCTCCGGTCCGATTGCCGTCGCCGTTGGTGCAGGATTGGATAAATTAGGGTTTATAATTTTGATTTTGAGGGGTCGTTTTTTAATATCTGAAAGTTTTAAAAATCAGCTCTGTCGGTTATTTCTTATATATATATATATATATATATATATATATATATATATATACATACAGTTAGCTACAGTCCCAGATGAACTTGGATTTGGGCCTTAACCCAATAACGAAATTATATTGGGCTTACACCCATCAATAATACTTAGCTTATATGGGCTACTTTGAGCCATTTATATAATATCCGATTTGGGAATTTGTAATTGTAATACACGATTAATAAGACGATCAATTCAAAGTATTTCATAAAGACCAATTTATTAATTTAGTATATGTCATTATATGTTATTAATTTCGGCATGAGAAAATATTTTACTAATATAAAATCTTCTTTAGAGAGTTAATTAATTTGGTTTATTCTATGTCATTAAGTATTTTACTTAGCACCACAAAACTTAAACATATCCATTAAACTATTAAATAAATTCAGTTTTTTGTTTCGAAAAGAAAAAGGAATTTAAATACTTGATCTATTAATTAACTTTTATGCTACAAATAATTTTCAAAGTACAATCTTCAAGTTTACTAAACTACCAAGCAAAGTCCACGCGGAGATCGCATATAAAAAGAGTGTTATCGTAACTCGGAGCCGTTGTACTGTATATGCCACAAATTCATATTGTGATAAACAAATGTATTTAATTTGTAAAATGTAATATGTGATTGATTCTTCAAATAGTATGAAATGCATAATCTTTACTTTTAAGTACCGCTCATACACGAGAAGGATGCTAAAAAATTGTATATGAATGTTTCGGTCACATGAACCCAATGACGCATTGAAACCTTTGTTGTAAGTAAATATATAGAGGTTGAGGACAACCGAATAAACGTGGATAGGTCGTAACTAAGCGATATGAAGCTTAGAATCTAAACAAAAAAAATTATATTTGACTGAAACAATGGAAGGGGAGAGAGAATTCATGTATTTCGGTTTGGCCTAATTTTTGTTTTTCAAATAATCTACCACAATTAATTAAAACTACACGCTTGATCATCGTTATATACTTATACGTCACCAAACACAACTTATACTATTACATTTCTCCAATTCAGTTGGTAAATAATGTTGTTAATATTACATTTATGAATGATGAGTAGGATCCACCCCTTCGAATGCCAAGTTGCCAACTCAATCCTTCACCAATTTCTAGTAAGATTTACCAACTCAGCATCACTTAAATCCACACCATTGCCTCAAGAAACTCACCCGATTCTTGGGAGCTTAACAGAATTTCTCCTCTCAAGAACGCTCCACTCCTTTATGTTCTTTGAACTTAATTCTTCGCTCCTGTGCCTATTTCAGCAGAACCTAATTTCATTTGGATGTCAAAAATGTGAATTTATTTTAACCAGTTGCCATCTCAACTCTAGCTCATCAAAGCCACCTACCCCATTAATAATAATTTAGTCATAAATTGACTCATTTAATAGATTACACGAGTCAACCTATTAACAACCTGTTTCACCTCAAAATCACCTACCGGTTCGCTTTTAATAGATTACACGAGTCAACCTATTAACAACCCGCTATTAAATGTGTGACCCGTAAGTACCCATTGTTCAATATGTACTTATTTATATATATATATATATTGAAAAATAAAATTAAAAAAATATTTAAAAGCACACTACACACCTTTCATACGAGTCTGGACTGCATGACTTTCAAAAGTACGTATTCGTCTTCTAGTATCAAAAAGAAAGTTAATGTGTCTCTATTTAAAACGAATGATTTCTAATATTTTAAACGACATTATACACTATGTGTATGTATTGAGTCGTAAACGACATACCACACAATATGTTTTGTAAGAAATGAAGGATTTTTAACGTATTAACGTTTTAAAATCAAAATTTTCCAATAAGCAGAGGGAAATGGTCACTGCAGGGATCAAAAGAGACTATCATAAGCACTGATATAATATCACTTACTACAAAGATTATAGGCACTCTATTGTCACCCATGTGTGCTTGTACTATCTTTAGGCTTGTCTGCATAGGCAATAGCATAAAATTCAGAAAATGGCTAATGAATATATAAATTGGTAATATAGGAAAATGGCAATTTTACAACTCGCTGAACATTTAATTATTAGCTAATGGTCTTTTTCTTATCAACACAAGATTACCTAATGGTCTTCGGTCTTCAAATGACTATTTTATAGAATATGAAGTACAGGCAATCTGCCAAGTTAGGATGGGAGTAAATGCTAATTCCACTTACCACCTCGCTCTTAACTTCATACAGTTACAAATTTAGAAAATTTATTCACTGTTATGATGACTAACAGCAGTACATTAATATTTCAGCAGTAATTATGAGGCTAGATTTAGATTTTCAAAGTCATAATAGGGTCCAGGGGAGGTACATGCAATTAATCTGAAATTTGTAGAATCCTTTCAAACCGGGAAGCTGCACATTACACAAAAGACCTCACCAGCTCAATGGTCAACATTCTACAAATCCAAGAGTGTCCCCACTCCCTAAAAATGAATTTACAGTCTGTATAGAGCTGTAAACATTTTAAAATCATTAAAGATACTACCACCTTTTTTACCTATTTGACACACTTAAGAGTTAATTCCTAGTTTCCACACACGCACGGGTCATAATTGTACATATTTCATATCTGTTATATGCCACTATAAATATCGCACTAAGTTTTATTTGTGCCTTCAACCTGGCCATCACCTCAGAACCATACATTCAGAGAATAATAGCAGTATTTTAGCTTTCTAACTTACTGAAAATGAAGCTTCTACTCTTCACTTTGCTTCTTGTTTCCCTGTTTTTGAGCTGTTCTTTTCTTGCGGACGCCGCAGCAGCACCGGCACCGGCACCAGCCCCAAGTAAGAATCATCACCGACAACTTTAATTATGCGAAAAATAGCCTGAAATGCATCTTACGCATGTCGAAAACCATTTCAAATGTGTAAAAGTTAGCATCCGCATGTAAGCTATGATATCGGAATTGAAAATCTTATCTTTTTTTTTTTTTTGTGCTGTCCAGTAGCAGATTCTTGTAATGAAAAGTGCAACGTAAGGTGCGCAAAAGCAGGAGTGTGGAAGCGTTGCTACAAATACTGCAACATATGCTGCAGCAAATGCCACTGTGTTCCTTCGGGGACTTATGGCAACAAATCGGAGTGCCCTTGCTACAGAGATATGCTTAACTCCAAGGGCAAACCCAAGTGTCCTTGAGAGATTCATGGGCATTCTTTTCCTTAAGTATATAAGATCTTGCAAAGAAATGCAATATATCCATGTTACGCTGACCCTCAAAATCATTATGAGCATGAATCGGTGCTGAAATATCTTCATAAATGTATCTTTCATAATGGGGCTTTCTAATAAATGTTTCCTTAATTTGTCATCTGTGACAGAAATGCAAGCATAGAACATCAGAAGGGACACCTACTATGTATGAATTTAACATATAGCACATGTGCTGTAACTACATGAAATCAAGAAAGGAATCTCCATTTCTGCATCAATTCAAAATACATACTTTAAAAAAGAAAAACGTTAGGTTGATAATTACAAAGCTCTGAAGTCATAACTCATAACCTTTGATATCACCACATAAAATAAGAGATCCAAAGTAACAACGCATAATATCAGTTATCAAAGAAATCAAATATACAAAGGAACACTAGTACCTCAGCTGTTAGCCTCGACCATGTGAATGCTCTTCATGGAATTGACATCCAATGCACACATCAATACGTCGTATGAGGTCTTGCAACATTTTTAACATTTCTGAAACTACAAAGCTGTATAAATGCAACTGTAAACGATCTCATTACAATCATTCAAAAACAATCAAAGGTTGTGTTGCAAGTCCTGGGCATAATCAGAAAACTGCAGATGAATCTGCTTGTGGAAGAAGAATAAGAAGAGATGGAACATAAACCTTCTAAAACCATGGTTCAAATTCAAGCCAGCTTACAATATTGAGAAAGGGGGAGCAAGGATATTAAGTAAAGGCGACAATGCCACTGAAGAAAAAACAGCAACAAGGAAGTATGGTAAAGTAACTTATAACACTTAAGACTACGAATATAACCAAAAAATTATTATAATCCAATTAATTATGCTGGGTATACCAAGTTACTTGTACATCAGTATTAATAGGAAATCACCAAAAAATCTTAGTCTCTTTTGAAAATAAATGAGCTAAAGTACACGCCAATCAATCATCAACTTCTGCTCTAATCTCCTTGACAAGCTCCTCCTTGTATTCGTCAAATGAGCCTGGGAAAGCCTCAACAGTTCCATTCTCCACCAACCATATTTCACTATTTTCTTCATTTTCACAAACACGTGATATCAGCCTAGAATCATGACTAACTAGGACCACTCCACCTGTGAACTCATCAAGAGCATCAGCTAATGCGTCGATACTTTGCATATCTAAATGATTAGTTGGTTCATCCAGTAGAAGAATGTGAGGTTTAGACATTGATATGGAAGTAAAAACCACACGCGCTTTCTGCCCTCCAGACAATTTTACAATAGGGGTTAGGTGGTTGTGGCTAGGAAGCCCAAACTTCCCAAGCTTTGCCCGAACAGCCTCCTGCTTGCTGAGTCCCTCTTGATCTGGATGCAGGCGAAGAAGGTATTGAACTGGAGTTTCATCCATTGTTAGTAGGTCCACAAAGTGCTGCGAGTATCTACCAATTCTCAATTTCTGACTTCTCCTTGCTTCACCCTCAGTTGGAACCAAATCTCCAGCAAGAAGGTTGAGCAAGGTGGATTTCCCAGCACCATTGGGCCCAACAATTGCAACACGAGTCCCCATATCGATACCAACATCCACATCAGACAGCCTAAAATCCTCTCTATTAGGATAGCTAAAGCTAACATCAATTAGTTGCAGAAGAGGTGGGGTTAATTCAGTAGGTTCAGGGAAATGGAACTCAACCGTATAGTCTCTCCATTTCCGAGGAGCCTCTGGAAGAGTTTCATCTTCATCAACTTTGCCTTTGCCCTTGGATTTAGATTCCTTGGCAGCAGCAAATTTGGCACGATCCTTGACCTTTTCCTGCTGAGCCCGACTTCCAGATCTCTTGGCGGCTTTTACCTGCTTGTCATAAATTTCAAACTTCTTGTTCATCTCTTTGCGACGCTGCTCATATCCACTTTCAAAACCATCAAAATTTCCACGATAAAAGTGGAGTTTCATATCATGGAGATGAATAATTTCATTGCAAACTGTATTAAGAAAATCTCGATCATGTGAAACAACGACTAGAGTTTTCTTCCACCTGCATAAGTATTCTTCTAACCACAGAACAGCCCTGAGGTCAAGATGATTTGTAGGCTCATCCAAAAGCAACAGAGTTGGCTGAACAAAAAGTGCCCTGGCTAATGAGATTCTCATCCTCCAACCACCACTAAAAGATCGTGTAGGTCGGACCTGCATGTCTTTGGTGAAACCCAGCCCAGCAAGAATTTTTGAAGCCTGAGCCTCAGCAGCATCCGATCCCATTAGCTGCAGCTTTTCATACAACTCAGAGAGCTTCTCTCCAACATCATCCTCGTCTTCGTTGCCCCCGTCGTTACCTGTGGACACACTGGCTGCATCCTGCAAAACTGCAACTTCTTGACGAAGTTTAACAAGTTCCTCATTGGCTGAAACAACTGCTTCTAGGGCTGTCCTATCATCTCCAACAATCTCTTGTTCAACCAAAAGTACATCAATGTTTTTAGGTACAGGGATCTTCCGCCAGGCAAGGAGCTTTAATAGGGTAGACTTCCCCATTCCATTAGGCCCAACCAGTCCATATCTTTTTCCATGGGAAATCTTTACCGACGTATTCTTCAAGAGCTCCTTGCCACGAGCAGAAACGGAGAAGTTATCTATTGTTACATCTTTGACATTGGCATCGGCATCATCTTCACCGTCAAGGACGGAAGCCCGGGTACCAATCACAACAGTAAAAGCATCGCGATCATCCTTGAGGGCTTCCTTTTTGGCCAACTCTGCAGCCTGAGTAGCAAGCATGTCTTTCTTTTCTCGTTTCTTCAACTCTTTCCCACCTACAGTTGTGTCAAGAGGCTTTGAAACATTTCTGTTCTGCCCAGTTGGCTTTTTGAGAACCACGCTCTCGCTTTGCTCTTCCTCAGTGTCAAGCACATCATCCTCTTCGTCTGAGGGTGGAAGATCAACCCCTTCAATATAAGACGACACTTTTGGTGCTGGCTTTGGCTTTGATTTAGAGCTTGTTGCCTTTTTTGGCTTCTCAGGCTTTGTGTCCATGCTAGCAAGCATTGCAGATACTGAAATTTTAGGAGCTGGCTTAGCCTTTGCACCAGCACCACCATCATCGGGTTTCTTTTTACCCATGGCCGGATGCTAATCAACCGTAACTGAAAATCACGCAACGAACAATGTATGCACGGAAAACCAAATTAGATAAACATCTACAAACAGATTGTCTTTGGTTGCATAACTAACAAGTACAAAATCTGATATTTTATTAAGATCCATGTCGATTATTCTTCCAATGATACAATTCAATAAAAACTTATAACATTCTGACACCTTATCATGAAATCTGCTCAAATCAAAGCCACAAACCATCTTAATTTAACCAAACTGTAAAAACGATGATTCACAAAAAACAACTCACCAAAGACAGATACAAATGCACAGAGCTTCTTACACCAAAAACGGATGATAATTTTCAAATTAATCAAATCTGCATCGGAACAAAACATAATTTACACAAAGATTAGATTAAAGCTAACAAATTTTTCACCGTACAAAGATTACACGAAGGGAAATAGAAGAGTGACATACTTACGCAATGACGTTCGCTCCGATTGTCGTCGCCGTTGGTGCAGGATCAGATTTGGGATAAATTAATTAGGGTTTATGATTTTATTTTGGGGGGTCAGATTTGAAATACTCGAAAGTATAGTTGCCAAAAAAGACACCAAAGTTTTGAAAATCAGCTGGGATTAGATCTGGGCCCTAACCAAATTAGATTGGGCTAACATACACCCATCAATTAAATTTAGTTAATATGACCTTCAATTATTTTAAGACTAATACCCATTTAATATCTGAATTTGGGAATTAAGACCAATTAATTGATTTATTCTATGTCATCAGTATGTTACTATTTTTTTAGTTATGAGGAAATGTCTTTAAAAAAAAGTTATGAGGAAATGTTTTACTATTCTATAATTTTCTTTAGACCATCACGCGAATAATTAACTGAGGTATTCTATGTCACCAAGTATTTTTATCACAAAACTTAAAGATCTCAATGAAATATTTAATCAAATTCACTTTTTTTAAACAGAATAAAGAATTTAAATTACTTGATCCATTGATAACTTTATTGATACAAATAATTATGTTTTTTATAATAAAATTCCAAGTTAATTAAATATCAATGAGAAATTGAAACGCCAGAATTATGTCTTCTTCAATCTGTATCCACTATCCAGTGATCAATATTTCATATCTGAATTTTGCCGCAAATCCTACCAAATTCGATGAGACGTGGGAAAACACCAAAGTTCAAATATTGTACCAGTGAAATAATAACAAAGGTTGTAAGGTTACAGCACCCCATTTGTGACAAGTCAACTAGTATGTCAGTCTATTTGCATCAGATTCATCATTTATAACACATCTAACTCGCGGTGAGATCTAAATGTATTCGGGGTGGATCATTAGATAAATACTCAAAAATTTATTAGTGATAAAGAGATTGACACACCATTTTGACGCATAGGATTATTCGGTGCTCCTACTATCACTCATGTTTTCAGCACTTGCCTTTTCTGGTGAATTACGTTTTCGAACAGAATGGCATCTGAAAATAGAATGTTCCACAGCTTCAGTTAGCCTTTTGCGGTCCCTCAGAGTCACATTCATCAATCTAATCTAATGCAAGAAGGGTCACTTCCTGCTTTAAGAATTAAGAGCATTAAATTCATTTTGCTTTTGCCCGCCTCTTTGCCTCACAGATTTCAGTTTAATGCATGTGGCGGTCACTTCTGAATTGATCTGACAAATTGCTAAATTTTTTGATGTAATAACATGACAATAAAAGCATCCTCCAATTGAAGTGCATGATTTGTAATTTAGGCGTAAACGTACAAGTATATCCAACTAGAAAAATAAAAATATGTAAAACAGGACAAGAGACTTCATTCAGCACTGTTACTCCAAGTATTTATATCCACAAAAGTAAGTGAGTATCAGTTTATGAATATATATCCTGATTTAATCAACAGTGGCCAAAGAGAGCTTATACAAACATGATGCCAAAAGCATTTGAATAACACATCCTAATGTGATCATTACATTAACTCCCACAGGAAGACAATACATATTACAAAATATTTCCTGAATCTACCTTGACATGGTATTTCCTACAACAACTGGTAAATCCGCTTTGTACGCGCCAAGTTGGCACCGTCGTATTAATCATCTTCTCACCCCTAACATCACCGGTGATTCCAAATTCAACGCGATTGGCCGATGAATGATTTATCAATATCTTGAAGTCAGTGACCTCTTGGCTTTTCCAACCAAACTGGAAAAGTTAAATCCCCTAGAGATCAGATAAACGATAAAGCAAACATACGCAGCTGTAAAAACAGAAACCCCAGATGTAAATAGGACGCCGCTCCCCTCAGACGAGAAGAAATCCACCAATAGGTATCCGTTTATCACTATCACCAGCAGCGCTACGAGCCATGATATTATCTACAATTGGAAACACGTGAAATTTTCAGTTTTTCTTTGATAAGCAGAAAGCAAGAATAAATATCTAACACAAGCATGAAGAGGCATATGTCACTAATAACAGGGAAGTACAAATATCAGATGCATATAGCCATATAGCAATTTGCTTCATTGGTTTCACATACTCACCATGAAGGATATGAAGAATCACACTCAGTAGTTACACTTACACTAGCAAGTGTAAGAGTCAATCAACTTGGTTCTAGAGCACTTATCAAATGATACTGGAAAAATTGGTGTTCAGGCTTATAAATTCAAAAGCAAATCCCATACGTTAAATGAGGAAGGTTCACCTATTGTTCAACCATAACTAATTCAACTTTTCTCCCAGAAA
This sequence comes from Misopates orontium, assembly GCA_946800315.1. Lineage (NCBI taxonomy): Eukaryota > Viridiplantae > Streptophyta > Magnoliopsida > Lamiales > Plantaginaceae > Misopates > Misopates orontium. The sequence continues at coordinate 31,933,121 of OX326952.1, read as the reverse complement.
TTCATGGCACCCAAATTCTATAACGGGATATCATTCTTGAGAGAAGCGAAAATTTCTAATATCCATTACCCCTCCATAGACGCAAATAAATCATGCAGAAATTGCGTAAAGTTCAGCCTGCCCAGAAATTATATAGATCTTCTCATGAATCCACATAAAAATTATCTTAATAAAGAGATATTAGCTTATAGACTATCACTTAGACTATGAAACGCAAGTAAAACACACTGGGATTATGAAAATGAAACAGAAAATACAGATTACACGATGCAGAAAAGGATCTGGACGAAATATAACATGTTCTCGAGAAGAAATTACCTGCATAGCAACGCCAATTTTAAAGAAGCCCATGATTTCTTCATTCGCCACTAAGAAAAGAAGTGGAATAAGAGCAAATGGAATCTGAATCGACTGAAGCACATTAAGCCACTGATTGAGAACATCCAACGAGTCCTCAGACGTCTCAAAAGCAAGAGCGACAATCAGTGTTGGGATAATAGCGCAGCTTCTAGTTATCAGAGCCCTTTGCCACTTCTTTAACCTCAGGTTCAGAAACCCTCCCATGATAAATTGCCCAGCGTAGGTGCCAGTAATGGTACTGCTCTGTCCAGCAGCCAGTAGACCTATAGCCCATATATATAAAATTGGAAAGAACCCTCCGCCATACTTATCTTGCAGGTACTGCCCTGCATTTTGGAGACCGATATTGTTGGCTTGCTCCGTACCATAAAACGCCTTGGCAAAAACTGTCGTAACAAATAGATTTATCATGAAAGAGATTGCGAGGGCAGCACCAGACTCAATCGAGAAGTACCTAAGAGCTTCTCGTACACGGCCTATCTTGCGATTGTCAACCTCTCTGGATTGCACAAGGGCAGAGTGTAAAAACACATTGTGAGGCATTATAATGCACCCCACAACTCCTACTGCCTGTTGTATTGTTTTGGAGCTAAGTTTTGGAACCACAACACCTAAAATCACAGTTTATTTTGGCATTATCAGAAAAACTCGCATTTCATTGCAAAGAATTATCTTAAAATTATGTTGTAACGGAAGCATTTTCTCACCAACTAGAAGTTCACGACCATTGGGCTTTGTTTCACCAAACATCCATGCAAAGGAGATCGCCATAGTTGCTATAAGGACAGCGAAAAACGCTTCTAATTTCCTCACGCCATAATTCTCCAGATACAAAAAGATGAAGCTGCATCAAGAAAGTAACAAGACCACCCGAATCAGAGGTTGACACTAAATCTTAAACTAGCCAAAATGGTTCTTTGACATAATTATTAAAAATTCACTCAAGTATAAACACTCTCAAAACCTTATCAATATAGTAATAAGATATCCCAACAACTCTTACATAGTGAGAATAGTAACTTCACTAATACAACTACCAACTATTACTTTCAGTACCAAAAATAGAAAGTTCACTGATACAACAACTATTTCTAATTTCAGTTCACATATTAGTTATTACTCAATAGAATAATAATACTAAAACAAACCCATCCACCTTCACACAAAAGATACAGGACATTAACAAAGCAATAAACACTCATCACCTTTTTTTAACTCCACGTACCTAATCCTTGATCAAAATTTCTAAACATTCCAACGAAACATGCCGAAATGTTTTAATTTCCGACCACGTGGAAACAAAATTCAAACATACTTTTAAAGTTTTTCCAACAACCATTTTCGCAATTTTCCAAAAACACCTTCGAAAAGCTCGAAATAATTTCTAATACTTAGCTGACGGAAACATACATCAAAATCGAAAAAAACTGAATCTTTACCAGCAAACACTCAAACCTAGTAATAAAAATTGAATCTTTACCAGCAAACACTAAAAATTAGTAATAAAAATTGAATCTTTACCAGCAAACACTCAAAATTAGCAAATAAAAATCGAATCTTTTACCAATCAAGAGCTGTAATAACGACCCCAGCCCAAAGCGGCAACAACCCATGACTCAGAATCTTAATCGCAATCGCACTACCAATCACCTCCTGAATATCAGCCCCAATTAGCGCCAGCTCAGCCATAACCCACAGCAAAAAACGGGCCCAATTAGGATACTCCTCCCTACAAAGCTCCGCCAGGTGTCGGCCCGTGGCGACGCCCAATCGGGCCGCAAGGAGCTGGACCAAGAGGCCCATGGCCGTGGCCCACAACAGCAGCCACAATAACGAGTAACCCGCAATTGCCCCCGATTGCAAATCGCCCTCCAAATTACCCGGATCCAAGAAGGCTATGCTCATCAAGAATCCGGGTCCTGTGAAGAGCCAGAGCTTGCGCCAGGAGAATGGAGGTGGGTTCGTGGAGTATTCATCCGGGTCGGATCCTGATTCGGATACTCCGATTATGTGGACCTTTTCTGATGGGTCGTAGGCCCGTTCTTCTGACTCTGTTGAGTCTGTGAGTAGAGGGTGGTGATGGTCTTCTTGTGAGTTTACAGCCATTTTTTTCTTGTTGTTGTTTGATTTTTGGAGTGTAATTGTGAGTGTGAGTTTTGTGTGGGATTAATAATATTAATATGGGAATTGTGATTTGGGAAAGTTGATGAGGAGGGAAAAGTTTGTTGGGGGTTTTATCGATGAAGAACTGAAGTGGGGTGGGGTGGGGTGGGGTTGGGGGGGGGGGGGTAACTGCCAAAAGTACCCCATCATGTCAAAAAGAAAAAATTAAATTACTATTGTATTATTCCATTTCATTTTAAGGGTCTCTTTTGGTGCCACGTGGGAATAAGGGGATGAGGTAATGGGAATGAGAATGAGAATTGGTCGGAGGTTGAATTTCATTATCGGTTATATGAAAATGAGCAAACAAATAAATAAAAGAACAATAAATATATAATATTTTAAAAAAATCCTATATTTAATATAAGTTGCAAAAAAACTATGTGATGGATAAAATAAGTGATATTACATATCATGCAATCAGGATTACATGAGCATCGAGGGCCCTTTAGATTACCTCTCGTATCCGGCATCACTTTAAGGAATTAATGACGCTACAATGCGTTATTAGAGCCATTGGTAATCAAAGTTTTCGACGTCATAGATGGCCCATCCTCATAAGTACCTAGCAGAATTAAATTAACTTATCTGTAAAAACACTTAGTGAATAATAAATGACATGTATACGAGGCCCCCTGATGTGTATAAGCAAAGGACGCAAGATGACTCATGCTTATTCTACTCTCTGCTTCAATTTTCTTTTTTTTTTTGTCGGGTTCCACTTCATTATCTACAAAATAGTTGAGGTTAGTTGAGGTTGGGAATAAGGTGTTTGGATTCTCAAGTGATATTATGATACTGTCTCACTTATGGATTAACAAATAATCTTATGTGATATTAATAAAAGAGACAGATGATGTTATGCGATTTTAATAAAAGAGATGAAAAACCCACCTCGCATTTTGTATGCATATGAGACTCTTTTGCCTATTTAATTCATCATATGAGTATATCCTTTTATAATTAATGTTAAGTAAAACACAAGGGGTTTTTCCCTGTTATATTTTTCATCGGTTTTGTTCATTCTTCTTTTCCCATAACACATGGATATTTTCGCCATAGACCCTTTTTCTCAAAAGAAAAACATTTTCATTTAGCTATCAATTGAACCATTTCATAGTGCATTATATAATCCTATAATGAAAATGAGGTCAAACATCGTATAATTATTTGATCCAATAATCTTGCAACACGATATGCATTTCGAATACTTTTTATTGAAAGAGATATTAAATTATTTAGTAACTCAATAATACAATATAGTTGACTCGTTGGAAGAGATGCGATGAATTTATTTGAGGAAAAAATAGCATTATCCCAAGGGCTGATCAGAGCTTGATTGCTCTTTTTCTTCTCTTTCGTGTTAAACTTGGTATTTTCAGACAAAAGATAACCCCGGCTCAATAAATGCTTATATTTTTCTCCATGTCATGGCACAATCTTGCTAATTAATGAACTTAAAAATTATAGTACATCGGGATTGAATAGTTTTTAGCACCTGGATATAAAAAAACAAAAAATGTAAGGGATTCGAATCCCTCCTCGTCCACAATTAATCGACCAAAGACAATTTTGAACTCTCAATTTTTTTTAAGTAGAATCTTATATAAATTATATTGTTGCAATTATTGACGTGTTGAACTGACTTTATCTTTAATCCCGTCGGATTAAAAGATTTAACAAACAATGGATGATAAATTTTGGTGTCCTATATTTACGAAACATTACAATATAATTAAAAGAAACAGTTTTACTGAAGCCCCCTTCTTTGTTTCTTTTAAGGAATGTCGTTATAATGTCATCATCGGGATTTACGAATCTTTTAAAAAAAAATATCCAAAAAAAGAAAAAAAGTTAGCGTGGCGTTAGAGTGACAACAAGGCAGATAAATGGTGACATGGCAGTGAAAGATCTGAAGTGAAATGTCACAGTGTTTGTGGGCACAGCAAGCAAGCGTGTGTCATTGTCGAGCGAGTTGCGTAATTGCACGAGCACCCCTGAATATCGATTAAAGACAAATCTCATTCTATCATTTTTGCTCTGATTCATGCCTTTTTTGTTCCTCAGTCACTCGCGCGTGCTTCAACGCTCTGGGTGAGAAATGATACGGTTTTGGATCTTGGACGGGTCGGGTAAGAGACCGTTGCGTCAGGCTCTTCGTGAACACCATCTTTCTAATTTGTTCAATCAAATTACAAATGGAAGAGATGAAACAAATTGTTAAATTACAATCTGATATTATATAAAGAAATTGAGCTTGTCCTTAATGTTTATATTGTGAAGAAATGTCAAATTATACGCAAGGAATATTCACTTTTCATATCAGTACAAATTAAGCTTTAAGCTTTAATTGAATGTTATTTTGCTTAAATAACTATCTCGATTTTGTAAGTACATGATCATGTAATTTGGTATTATTAAGTAGAAAAAGGAGACGACCTTTATACAAATAATTGAAATTAAGTTAACGGCAACCAATATAAGATTATATGATATATTAAAGATGTGTATGAGTTATATAATTAAATAACCATTCTACGAGCTCACAAACATTACTTAACATTAAAAAGACAATATATAATATTCAACATGCCCATAATAATAATAATAATGAAAAAGATCTAACAGTTTTAATCTTTGCCATCCATAATGCAATCAACGAAGTTCGTGTGGTAATTTTGCTATTATTTGTTGACTGGTTTTTATCATCTCATTGTGTAACTAGAGATGTTTTTAATTCTCAATGTTTATGTTAGGTTGTTAACAAGTTAACAACATCACTTTTATGCAGTTTTTTATGGCAATTATTTGAACCTACAAAGACTTCCGGAGACAAAGTTTGAAAACTATGTCATGAATTAAAATGATTTAGTATATCAATCAAGATGACTTAATATATCATGAGATTGTTCACAAGTTACATAACTAATATTGAAACTTGACTTTGACTGTGAGTTGATTTTATAAAGATCCGATTCATATCCAACCCCTTCATGAAGGAAGACCCGACCGAATCGCAAGTGGACGGTACACGCCTCAACGGCTTGTGAGAGTCCGCACATACGGATCCAAGCTCTGGCTTGACAGAGAATACTTTACATAAATAAAACCAAAATTCTCCGTGACTTAAATTTCTGCTTAGAACATCAACAGGGAATCAAAATTCAAATTTTGGGATTTAGCAAAATCTCCAAGGATGTCCTCATTGAGAAAGGAGCCAATAAAATATTGATTGGTAGCATTATTATTATTATAAGCTAAACAAGAAAAGAGCCAAAAGAAAAGAATGACTCTAGCGTTGTTATCATTTTCTCAAAAAAAAAAAGAAGCGGTGTTATTGTGTGACCCAAATAAAAGCGATAATGCAGACAACTATAGGGTTATGTAATTATCTCTTGGCATCAATTGAGAACAGTTTCTTAAAAGACAAGGACTCAAATGGGAATATTTGATTTTAACAACTCGACTTTGGTTTAAATGCAAAACCATATTATTTCATGTACTAAAAACATTTATTTTGCCTTAAATAAATGACCTGTCTTGTTCAAAAAATTAAAATGCTAAACTTCTTCTCCATTGTTTCGGGTTTAGTTGCGAATTTATTATTCATATTATTCTCACGTGTTTTTGTTTTTCAGTTTGGGGCAGGGAAGAAGGGCGGCGTTTATTTTGCTAAAGCCTTACGTGCAATAAAATAGAGATTTTTCTTTAGATAATTCAATAAAATAGTTAAGTTTTTTTACACCAAAACATAAAATGACTACCTACTTGGATATAGAAAATATTAACGTCCTAAGCCCAACTGAAATTTGTTGATTGTTTTACGTGACGCCATCAACTGATAAGATAAGGCAAATGATTGTGAGAAAATTTCTTTGAAGAATATACCAATATGGCGGCCTTCTATTTTGCTAAGTTATTGTATACAATAAACTTAATAAATTAGACACTAAAATCACGCAAATCAATTTCAACTTGGTTATCAAATAATACTAACTGAACTGAAACTTGATAATTAAACTTACGTGATCAACCTTCTATGCTTCAATGAGTGGCGTCATTATCTCGCAAGATAATTTGCCTACTTATTTTTGAAGTGGCGGCATAGTATGCTAATTGTCAAAAATTATGAAATTCATAACACAGGTGGCTATTTATAATCTCGAAACCTATTTAAAAAACCCAATACCAAATACATGCTGAAATTTAATTTTCTATAACCGTACATCAATTATTAATTTATATTATACAAAGAATATAGCATTCTAAATTTATAATTCTTATGCATTTATACTCTTGCCACTTTAGTTGGTACTGTCTACCTTTTATTTTATTTTTGGAATAGTGGGCTGCTGGTCTTAAAGCAAAAGTGTCTTAATAGAGAAAGCGAAAGGGGATATATATATGTAAATTAATTTCCACCCCACATGGTTTACTTTAGAAAAACAATTGGCAAATGTGTCATTTTTCTGTCCGAGGCATTAAGAGAAAGCATCCGGAGCTTTTATTAGAACCATTAATCCAAAAATAAATGAATTCTCTCATGCCTGTTTGAACTAAAATATATAGTAATTTGACTCTTTGTTTGATGGACAGTATGTGAGATGCTAAATATTGGAAAGCAGTATAGAACAAATTACATTTACAGTAAGAGTAATTTAGATATTTTTCATAATTTCAAACAATATTCGTCAAGTTAAATGAGCAATTGGGCACGTGCGAGGACCGCATGCAAAGTATAAAAAAGCCATTGGATTTGTATCTCGCGATTCTTATAGATATCTATAACTCTAATACTAATAAAATATAATGATTGAAATAAGTCCCTTAATTGTGCAAAAAAGCTTCCAAAGAAGTAGAGAGTCATTGGTGTGGAGGAGTTGTGTGTTGCTAAAAAGAATCTAGTTGCAATCAATATATGTTATTATTTTGATTTGATGAAGTTAAAACAGGGTATACAAGTAAACACAAATTTTGGTATCGCGATGTTCATTTACATATGAAACAAAAGAAATTATTTTATATAGTAGTATATATGCATATATACATATAATATGTAAATAATTTTGTTATTTGCTATCGAGTTTTGATTGAGTTACTACCTTTTAGGAGCATAGATTTGGACGGGCTTAAGAAGTTGAAGCCGGCGTTCGGGTCCAGTAAGGTGGGGCGATTGTCTGTTTCATTTTGGGCTGGATTTGGTTTATTTGGACAACAAGCTAGTATTTCGATTTCTGAGATATAGCCCATACAAAACGTGCTTTTAAAGTTTTAGGTATATCCACTAACAGCTGGAATTAAAGTGGTATATAATCTAATGCATATAAATACTTAATTACTAACTCGTCTAAGCGTAATTAAGATTACTTTGACTAATTATATCAAGGAAACTTTGTACAAAAAAAAAGGGAGTTATATCTGAGTTAATTAAACTCAAAGATGAAAAGTCTTCTTCCATACCTCAACAATGAAGTAAGGCCAGTAAATGTTGACTAACTAAGATTAAATTCGATAAACTGAAATATTGAGAAAGACAAGAATCTCGCGTGGAATCGGTTGGTTCCCTAGTTAGAGATTCTGTTGATACACCATCTTGTGTGCATGTGCATGTGCATATTAAAAAAACATATTTTGTCTATATTTTATCTATGGTGCAGACAATAAATGATGAATGACCTATTCTATCTTCAAATTAATACATAAAAAAAATTTATTAAAGCAGTTGGCAATTAAGTAAACAATTATCTGGGAATTCATGCGTAATTGTGTATTTGATATTGATTCATGCCAAAACTTTCAGTGAAATTGCAATATCTTGGAATTTAGAACGTCCTCTAGGTCTATTTGCAATACATTTCAATTTCTCCTGTTTAAGCTGTATCCTTTTTATTTTTTGTTTAAGCTGTATCCTTTAAGCGGTAACTCGTGTTTCACATTCCCTTATTCTCTGTACTAAGATTGTTATTTTACATTAAATAAATGCCTAACGAATTGTTAAAAAAAAAAGAAAAAATACTCTACAATCATTGGTGCTCATCGTGGCAGAACGTGGTGGGGGTCCAAATTTCATGTTACTTTATGCCAAGGAACTTTTTCACTTTTCATTCTTTACTTACTTCTCTCTCCTTTTCTATTATTGTGATGTTCTGATGTTGATTTAAAATGCTTTCGATTAAATTCGAATCACTGCATGTATAGTGCTTCCTCTCGTTGTTCTATCTAATCAAGTTCAACGCTGTACAATTTCAAATATAACTAACTAGCACTGCGAAGAAAGAATAAAATTATTGTGATTCCTTTCACACGATAAACATTTATAATTAAGTTATCAGTTATGAACATCCTTAAATATATCATGCCTATTTTGTTAATCAAAGGCTCAAAGCAATGGTAGTGACACCTGTACCACTCTAGCTATCAAAGTATTAATTGCTTTCAATTTTCATCGTCGTATCTTAGCATTTAAATATCTCATGCCTATTTTATTAATACTTTTGATATTATGTTGTTTTCTAGTTACTTAATACTCTTTCCAATATTTAATCCACATATTACCTTTGATTTGTATTTGTACACTAAAATTAGCGCATAAAATAAATAGTAATGAATGAGGCACGCTATGGGGGTTTACTCACGATATATAATACACTAAATTACCGGCTTGTCAATTTGATTTGAATTCAATCTTGAATAAAACCTGTGTAATCTTCAATCATACTTGAATATATTTAGATTTATACATGAACCAAACATCCTCAATCTTCAAAAGTTCAAATGCACATAATCTGTAAGCTTTGGATTAGTTAGCCATTTAGGTATGTTCCTTCATTGTTAAGCAAGGTCGACTGCAATTATCGCTCACATGCAAGGCGCAATAGGTCCCCTTTTTTACCTTTTTACTTTTAAATTAAGAGCATAAGAGGAGCCATAAAGTAATTTTATATCTTTTTCTGATAGAGGTTTAAACATAAGCATGGCGTAAACATATTCTAAGATTACTTTTTGCTTTATATATATACACACACACGCGCATACATACTTATAACCAAAATATTATAGCAAAAAGGAATAATATTGCTATGATACGATGTTTCATCTTGTTGATACATATCTCAACCTCCTAGCTATTTGTGATCCAACCATGTTTAGCTATCAAACTTTCACGGGGAAATTGTTACAAAATAATGTGAACATGGGGTATACGGACAATTGTGAGCTAAAAGCGATCCATTCTTTGGTTAAAATAAAATTCAACTAAATAATTCTTCCATGAATGATTAAGTAACTAAAGGTCCTCCATATATGTTGTCTCATGATGAAAAACCTAGTATTAATAGTTTAAACGATGACATGCATGCATAAGTTTTGGACTTGGAGGACGGTAAAATACTTTTATTAATAGAAACTCAACGTCTTGTTTTTTTTTTTTTTTTTTTTGTTTTTTTTTTGTTTTTGTTTTTTTTGTTTTTTTTTTGTTTTTTTGTTAAGATTCAACGCCTTGTTTGGAGTTACAGAGAATGTAAACATTTTCAGGATGAAAAATAAGATCTAAGAATTTTAGATGTTTGATTGTGTAAATTACCTATAGAGAATGCATGTAAATATTTCATAGGTCGATAATTAAGATCTTAATAATCTAATTTCGTAGAGTAATTCCATGAGTACAGAGTACCTAATTGATTTAGTTTGAAGTGATTACAATGAGTATTTATTTGGAAATGACCAACTTTATCATGGATCAAAATTTCGTTTTCATTGTATGTTTCAGTGAGCTAAATATTAGTAAATTTTCATAATGTTTTGAGATCTTTTCGCTATGTTGCGGAAAATTAGCAAAAAATTATTGTTGCAATAGACGTAGAAAATACTGCATGATCCGTTTTCATAAAGTCAAAGATAGAAATGTTTCGGTATTTTTTGAAGAAAAGAAACTTTGGTTTATGGTGCTATTTCCTTCTAAATGATTTTAACCTAAAGCAATTTGGAGGGAGTTCAAGTACGTTGAGTGTTCAATTGGAAGTTGGAAGTGGCCAACTCTATCATAAGTTAATTCGTTATAAATGCTATATACCAAACAAGGTCTTATTGGTCTACCATAACAAAATTGTCTAAAGCATATTAAATCTGCGCACATGGCACGAGTAGGGATGTATAAAACCAAGATTCACACATTAATTAGAAGTTCAAATTTGGTTGCTATTCCAAAAGTAGGGATGTCACTTTTGCAAGTTTTGGACCGTGACGTAAATTTAATTAGTGAATAAGTGGATTTCTAAATAGCAAGTAAAACTTCACAAATAAAGTTTCCGTGATAATTCACTGGATATAAAACGTAAGGAGAACCACATCTATTTTCGGGCAGTATGGTTTAATTGCAAAAAATTCTTGTAAGCTTTGAGTTTTACTGAATTACTTTTTAATGACTATTTAAACATTAAACTTTAGAGAGTATATAGTATCATTATCCAAACTGTCACTTGGACCGAAGTCAATAGGTTCATTTCTACTTTATGTGGCGCTTGATCCGGTAATTTTTTTATGGATAATTTTCATCCTGGTCAACATACACATATCACTTATCATTCTAAATTACATATTAATAATTGCTGATTTACTAAATTTTTTGATTTTGTTGTAAATATGTTCATTTATTTAATAGTTGAATAGTTTGTTTATTTTCTATAGTAATGTTTTTATCTCTCAAATTAATCTAATGATTCGAACAGAAGTGAATGAAAAAAATTTAAACTAGAAAAGATGGTAAAGAGAGAAAACTTTATAACCGCGGATGGAATTTAGCCGATTTATTTAATGTAACAAAGGGTTTCAGTTTTTTATGGGAGAGTAAAACCGACAAGCTTCATTCGGTTACATAAAAGCTCAATCGTGAACTAGAAACTTAAAATTAATAAATGGACTATATAATGATATAATCCGTAACAAACTTCAAATGTGTTGTTGAAAATTTGAAATAAATTGACAACCAATCAATAATCATCAATATTGACTAAAAAGCAGATGCTACGCATGGACATTCACATGTTATTGTACGTGATTCATAAAATAGACATGAGTGATTAATATTCCGAATAAATATTGGACCGATACTACTGTTGTTCCTACAATTATTTTCATAAATGGAAATGACCAAATTCGAGGGTATTTGTCTCATAAAATCCGCAATTTCCTCACTCTGTGAATAATTGCCCGACACATGGGACAAGTCTTCATTTCATTCTTGATTATCCTGCAATTTGTCAAATGTAAGTAAAAGAGTTAAATCAATGGGGATTATTAAGTTTACAACTCTTTAGATTTGGTCTAAATAACAAAAATTTCATGTATTAGTTAACCTTAGAAACATCCCTTGAAGGTTTAAGAAAATATCACATAAGAACTCTTAACTTTGAATACTTAAGAGGGCACCTCTTAGAATAGACACTATTGTTTTTCTTTATATTTTAAAAATATTGAGTATCTCCGTAATTGTTCAAACTTTAAGAAATTATTTACAAACCAAATTTCAACAGTGTAGCCGTAATATCTATTTATGTTCGAGCTTAACACTACCGCAGTTTAGATGTAGTTAACTCATTTTCTTTTCTTTTCTTTTCTTCAAGTTAAGAAAATAACGATTTTTGGCATAACACTCGTGTATTATGTAAACTTGTATGTTACTCCCGTAGAAAATAAATAGGCAACTATCCACTATGTCATGTGAAATAGACACATTAGTTCATGTGAGAAATAAAAAGGCAAACTAGGCGTCTGTGATCGAAATAGTTGCACGCTGGCTAGTAAGAACAACTAGGAGGTTATTTATCTATTTATTTTTCATAATGAGTAATGTGTTTATTTTGCGTAACACCAGTGATTATTTGCCTATCTATCTTTTACGTAGAGATAATTTTCCTATTTTCACATAACATAAGAGGTAAAATGCTATTAACTCTTAAAAAAACTGAAAAATTTATTAGAGAGAGAGAGAGGGCGAGGTTTAAACCTTTTAGCACAAGTGAAACAAGTAACGCAGTGTCCACAGGGAATAAACAAGCAGCTTCTTTGATCATCATAGCAAATGGCGCATATCTTTTCATCGTACAAGTCATCCGAAGATGAACTGTCGAAAATCCCTTTTCCCGATTCTAGATCCTCTTCACTTGTGCCATAGAAACTGAAAACAACTTTTTGATCCGACACCAATAATCTACTGCAAATAGTGAATATTAGTAAATAAATTCATAAACTTAAAGAAAATAGTTCAAAGTTGTCCAAGCAAAATAACATTTTATGTAGTTTCGAGTTAACTGTAAATATTTTTTCAGCCCCTGACACTCAAGCTTTAATCATCATTGAATAAAATTATTAGCATTGCGAGAAATCAGATAGATTTGATTTATATGTCCGGACTAATTCATAATTGATCTGGTTTCAGATGTACAGAATTTTAACTTGTTGCATTCGTATTTGGTCCCTACCTCCACTAAAGTTTTACTTGGATTCTGACATTATTTACAATAATCAGACTTCATTGAATATTCTAAAAACTAGATCTGATAAGTAGAAGCTATAACATATGCAAATGTTTGGTGTAGGAATTCCTACTACAATTACAGCAAATTGTACAACTATAATTAAATTCAAGAAGAATTTTTTTCTTTCTACACTTGCAATTTGTATTTTAATACTCAATTTTATTGTTTATTGTGGCTCAAGATCTCTTTTGCAGCTAATCCATGTTTAATTTAAACCTATTTTAAATACCTGGTCTCAGTTGCTCCTGAATCTCTTTCACCAGTTTCTTCGTCGTCGGATTTCCACAGCAGTTTCACAATCAGTGCAATAATCAACAGTAATATTGCTGAAAAAGAAAATATGGCTCATAAGATATCCTTATCTATATTAAGACCAGTTTCATAATTTTAATGCAGTCTATAGTATTTAGTATTTTAACTATCAGCAGATTGAGGTGTTAGCTCGATTATTTACTAAGGTTTTCAGCTAGCATATTACCTCTCCATGAATAATAAATAGACAAACAAACCATATATTTTAGGTTACATATATATAACTACACCATTTTCCATTAAAAAAATAAAAAATTAGCCCACATATATTTTTATATAGCAAAAAATACCTCATTTTATAAGCAAGTGTTTGCCGTATATTATCACATTTATAAGCAATTGCTAGAGAAGTGGTACTATAAAACTTTTAAAATAAGAGGAGCAATTTCCTATTCAACTATTTATATTTCAAAGCCGTCTTAATTTAATTATTCACCATATAAGTTGTGGATAAGTGACAAGTAGCAATCTACTTATAATACTCACGGTATCAGCAAAACCTGAATTAATTGTCGGCGCTCTCATCCATAATTTGTATTATTACACACGGTTACAACACTAAAAGCTGATTATCATCAAATAAATGACCATAAGTACGAACCGATGATTGAGGCGTGGAAACCAAAAGCCATTGCAGCATCAATTAATCTTGTCTCGCCATCATGCTACAGTATATATATAAGCTCAAATTACTACAATTGGTAAAAAAATATATAATACATAAATAAATTAATAAATGTCAAACTCTCTACACAAGGTTAACAAACAACAATTTTAATATGATATTAGAGCTCAAATCAGAATTATGGATTCTAAAAGTGAATCAATAAAAAAAAATCACATATTAAACGTAACAAAAATATGTACAGTCTACATATGAAGAAAGTTACAAATCATAATAAATGTCGATACCAATATAACTCTCTACGAGTTTGCGCTTTTAAACGAGGCCACAATTCGTTATTTTAAGAGGAGAAAATTACGATTTTAACCTTGTGACTTGTGACGATGATAGCACACAATTGGCTGAGAGTGAATTCACGCGAAGCCATAGTTTCTGCTCCAGTCTCAATTATTTAATTCTCTCCCGAAAGTTCCAAAGTAATATTAATGGCTTCTCCGCCTGTAACAAAATTAAATCCTACAAAAGAAAAAAAAAACATAAGACACAATTAAATTATCGAATGCAACTAACAAAACCATGCTGTAATTTTGTACAAGCAAAGAACTTATACTGTAATAATTTGTACAAGCAAAGAATAAAGCTGCATTCTTTATTTTTTAATAAAACCAGAGCAATTTAGTAAAAAAAACAGAGCAAAACAGGGGATTTGAATTACCTTAATACAACGATTTGCATTTCGAAAGCAATTCCACTGAGAAATGCGGAAGGAAAGTTGAATATCATTTATGTGATTTTCTTTTAGCAGAGAGATTTTTTATTTATTTATTTATAATTCTTTGAAGAAGAAGAGAGATTCAAATGAAGTTGCTTGAGAATTTTTGAAGATGAATAAATGGTTGTGCTAGTAGGCCATCTTATATATAATTCTTGGAAAGAGATCGAAGATGTCTGTCAGGTTATAAATGGCCAATAGGATAACATTTTCGGGTTTTTTGCAATTTAACCCCCTGTACTTGTCGTAATTTACAGACATTCTCTCCTATTCTCCCATGTCATTTTTGAAGTTATTGATACTTTTTGTGTTGAGGGAGGAATAGACACTCTAGCCTCATGCAAATTTACTTTTAACTAAATATATACCAATTAACTACTTTGATCTTGTTAAGAATTGATACGAGGTAACTTAGTTAGCCATTTGAATACTCTAAGTCAAATTGAAAATTGCCTAATTGATACTTAAGTTCGTTATTTGATCTTGACTAAAACTTTCAGATACTTGAGTCACACTGAGATAGACAAAATGCCAAAGAGTAAAAACTCTATCTTAAAAAGAAAAAGATGTAAGAATGATACACCTTTTAGAATTCTGAAACAAGGTACTTATTGAAATTTCACAGGAAAAAAATGAGCTTGGAAATAACAAGTGGACCATAGTAGGACTATGCAACTACAAGGTTCAGGACTATGCAACTTATTTATCTTTATCCATTTAGTCCTTTATGACAACATAACCCTAGGGTCTAGGGTTACGCAACACAGTATCATTGTTTCAGTATGAGTCCTCTAGTTGAATCAGAGAGTTAGTTTATTTTTAAAATCATAATAAATTAATTTTTACAGATGACATGATAGTTCCACACATACAACTTGAGAGATCGGGGTGTGTCAGTGCACAAAATGCGGTATATCAAGAATTATATTTATTGCATTTAGTAACTTTCACTTTGTAATTATTCTTGTAAATAGGGATTGAAGAATTAGTTTTCTAAGAAAGGCCCCACTTTATCCTAATCTCTTAAAATCAATTTGGTGTCTTGTCACGACTTGCACTCTTGAACAACTTAGACACTACCTTCTTACATTTAAAAATCCACCGTTACATGACAAAATTTTAAGTATATAAAACAAAGGATAATAACTAGACCTAATATCTAAAATATATATTTTTAGCGGAAGTAGCACTAAAATGAAAATACAAAGTAAACGTAGAAGTTGCATCAACTTCTCATCAATCAATAAGATAATGACCATTAAAACTCAAGTACTATACGACCAATTAACCAATAAATATAACCAACCAAGATTTCTAAAAGAAGATAAACATACGAGGCGAATTTGCAAAAAAAAAGTCCATGTACAACAAGGGCCATTATTCTAGTTTTGCTGCAAAAAGGATCACAAAGGCACATCCTTGTTTTAAAGTACACATACACACATCAAACACGTTCTTGATGCGTAACGGGTCTAGTTTTTTTGTTTAATTAATGTAATAAAGAAGAGTCAATTCAGGTCAATCTTTACATAAAAAAAAACACCGCAAATTTCTTATCAAAGAACTATCAACTATTCAATTCTGGAGTTTCCAAAAGCAACAAAGACTGCACATGTTCAAGGTGAATTTTGTTCAAGTACCTGCAGACAGGTTTTGAAAACCATGGATAAACAATTAAAGAAGAAAAGACTTGAAGTCAATGGTTCACCACGACCGTCAAAATTATTTCAATTATTTAACATTTTACTGTTTCTTCTGACTCATGGGTACTAATTAGTACTAACAACTAACTACAACGTCCCTCACCTTTTTTTCATTGTTGTTGTTGACTTGATACTCAGATCAAACTAATTTAGACATATATTTAGTATATCCAAAATTTTGATATGCCTAACAAGTAATAAGGCTAGTATTATACAAAAAAAATGAAGTAACTATTACGGAATCGAGAGAACACATGATTTGTGTCCCTTTCAATCTTATGCTTTCTAAATGCATGAATGTTCTCTTACATCGGGCGAGACCGACAACCTTTATTTCCATAAAGTATTGGGCGTACATTTACTAATATATACACATGCATACAAAAATTACTAAATTACCTTATTTCTATTAATTTAAAATGTTGACCTTCTATCATCGCCGTTCACTGCTGTTGATGCCGGCGGTAACCACCAACTCCACCACGAGCTAGGCCCACTGGATTGTATCAATCTTTTCCTATTCCAATTGCGGCTTTTCCATGAAGCCACCATCCCCACGTTATTTTTTGAAATATACTTATTAAATCGCGTTTTTGATAGATTTTTGTGGGTATTATTGTTTTATGAATTAAAACTTATAGCTATTGATGTGCCATAACTGGTTATGATATGTGATAAGATCTGAATAGGTTGCGAGAACAAGAAAGAAGTCTATTGAGATAATGACTGGACTTCTATTCACTAAAAACTACAATCGACTTGACTATTCGATTGATGCTTCTGATATCGAGTAACCATGCTGAGCTAGCAAGTCAATCGACCGTGTTCTAGGTTTTGATCAACCCTCCACAAGTATATAACGTGTATAATGAAATTATTAGAGTTCGAGATTATTTGTCGATAATTGCAGTGCTAATTACCTATAAATATCTCGTACTTTGCATGAAAAAAGTACATAACTTTTACCCAATCAATCGAGGTCCTTGATAGAACCAATCTAGTTACTTCGATCGATCGTACGTGCTCCTAATTAATTTATCCTTCTGAGTATGACATCTGATGTTTACCAAAAACATCATCCAACTTATAAATCTCACGGCGGTGTTTTAAGTTCAGGTTATTTCGAACTAAGTTGGAAAAAGACTTTTAAAAACCCAGTTCAAAAAACGTGGGATATCGATCTACAACACGAAGATATCCACAATCACTAAGAATCATATTATTATTATTATTATTATTATTATTATTATTATTATTATTGTCTTATAGCCGTGACAAAATTTTAACAGCGAAATGTATAAACCTGATTTAGCTATATGTATAAAATCGAACGCCTTGACGTGTGTTAAGTTAAGTGAGCCACTATAAACAGGCCTAGTCTCGATAAGAAACATAGTATAGCAGCTGACAAGTGGGCCTAAAGTGTATAATACCCTCAGAAGGCCTAGGCCCATCATGTTATGTCTCATTATTAAATGGCCCATGGTACGTCCTCTTTTCTGTTCAAGCATCACTAATAATTAATAAATCATGGTCTAATTGAAGTTAGGATTTGTCTTCTTCTCCGAAAAGTATTGCCGTCACATTTGTCCTCAGAAGGTGCAAGATTTATTCTCATGAGGAGAAAATAATCTATTGCCGTCACATTTAAAAGTTCAAACTTATAACTAATTAGTTGCTATCTTTTAATTTTATATATATATATATATATATATATATATATATATATATATATATATATATATATATATATATATATATATATAAACACGTCTTCTTACGTACAAGTTTTATATTTTAAATTTGTAATTATATCTGACACTTGTATTTACCGTTAAATAAGTGATGATAGACTTCGAACTCGAGACCTCTTCTTTGACATAAAGCCTAATAAGTACGTTATTTAATTTCTGTCTAATCTAAAAACTCAAGTTTATACATAAGATATATTCTCATTTAAAAGCATATTCAGTTATTCTCCCTTTTATTTTTCTTTCTAATAAATACAGAGAGACGTCCCAATTGAGTACTGACTACAGAGAGTACAATGACTCCAATAACTACAGACGTTCTGGTAGCTCCCAAAATTCGATCAGAAATGCAATTATTTTTAGGTGTTCTCAGCCACTCACTCCACCCACACCTAAGAATTAAATAACCATGAAATGAGAAGTAACAGAATATCGCGATTTATATGGTACAGCGTTTAATTAGTATTATTACCTTAATGCAAGAAGCAGAAGGTAGATGGTTACAAAAATAATATTAAATATGTACATTTTTATCTTATGTTCGTTATATTGATGGGGACACTGTTTGGGCACAAAAGATACGAGGTGACAATTTAATTTATTATAGTTGTACTTTTTTCTGAAGTCACCTTTCCCACTCCATGTTCCCCTATATCAAGATTTCCTCTGTTGGCAATGGGTGTGACCGTTTCATGTATAATTAATATAATGCCTCTTCTAATATACATTATTAAATATATTAATTCTCAAGTCATTTAGATGGACAAATATCCTGTATGTATAGACCCTTTATGCATTTTACGTGTGCTACTTTGTGTAATGATAATATACATTGTGATTCTTAATATATGAAAAACGGTGGTTATTCTTAAGGTGTGAGTATCCTTGTAAATTCACTATTACTCCCTTTTTGATAATTAAATTCATTACTACTCTGTCAAAGAAAATTTCAGAAGATTATAAAACTATGAAAGAACAAGCCTACCAAGCAGTACCTAGCCAGAAGAGTAACTGCAAAACAGCACATGCAATAAGATCCATGCACATAAACCATCACAGGTACATAACCTTTTCACAACACATTGGTACCCTTAACATCAATAACACAACTTTCTTACAACATTCGAACATATAGTACACAATAGACACATTTCAACACTAGAATCACACCAGGACCACTTTTCACCAACTTTTCAGAAAGTTTTCAACGGATGTTTACACATTATTTCAACCTACACAACACAATGAAAAAAGAAAAGACACTTCCCAAATCTTAAATCACAATCACGCATTCAATAAAGAACATTAGAGAATCCCTTTTGTCGACAATCTTTAGGTCATGTTTGTTTGTTTGATAGCTAAACAGATAACTCCTCTTTTATTCCATCAAACTCGACGCTCCGGCGTCCAGTGTGGCGGTGCCGGACTAAAATGTGTCGACACCACACGCGAGTCGAGCAACTCCACAATGGGCGTGAAACTCACGCATCTCGGAGCCTTGTACTGATTAATCGACGCCCCTCTCGAGATGGCATAATCCATAACCTCCTCAAACGTCCCGTTCTTCACGATCCGGATCTCTAGTGGCCCGACTGAATTATCCGCAACGCGACATTGTCGATAAACCGAATTCATCGATTCTTCCATTACGAAACAGCATTGGGCCAAAGTATCCGGACCCGGAGCATTATCCGGGTTTTTCGTTAACAATTCCCAATATATAACATAATGCCCCGGAATTATTTTCGAATCACCATAGCTAGTGTATTCAACTATACTAGTATCAAATTCCTTTAACAAAGCTGAAGCATTTTCAACCGCTTTTTGCAACTCCGACTCGTCAGTTTTATCAGAGTCGATACTCAAGAGAACGTTCTTTCTTCTTATAAACTTAAACTGAGGAGCATTGTTGTGAAACGACGTCACTCGGAGAATATCGCCTACGCGGTAGCGACACAAACCTGAGTAAGTTGTGACGACGAGTTCGTACTCTTTTCCGACCTCCACGTCAGCAAGTTCTACCAAATGAGATAAATCCACCTATGTTTAAAACATATATCGATTAGTATATGTCAATTCTTACTTATCGCTTGAGCTTTTAGACAAGACGGTAATTCAATACGGAATTAGAAATGAGACTAAAAAAAATATCCCAAGTCACTTATCAAAAAGTGTCACATATTAAGCGTAACAAAAAGATTTACCTGTTTGTCGGCTTCATGTGGAATAAACTCGAAGTATCCCATGTTAGGCATGATAGTATACGACGTTTCTGAAGGATCCGTCATAGGTTTCAAATTAAGCCCGAAATAACACTCTGATGATGCATACATAGTACAAGGCTTAGGCAATCCACCACTATAGTAATCAAGTAGAGGTATATACTGAGCCATAGCACCAGTAACAATCACGTCCAAATACTTCGCGTTTGGCCAAATCCTTGTAATTATCCTCTCCCAGTTCTCGCCCTCACACTCTTTAATTATAAACTCCGCAAGTTCACGATCCGGCTTAAGTATTTCAGACATGCGTCGTTGAATGCTAGGATCGGTGATTTTGGCGTTTAGTTTTCCGGTGGAAATGTCATTTGCTAATTGTTTCCAGTTCACTTGTAGGAACTTTATGGCACGTAGGAGGCCAGAGGCGAAAACTGCCCCGACACGAAGGACTTGTTCTCTCATCAAAAGGCCACAAAGCATTTGAGTGTACATGCTTTGGTAAGAATCTACACAAAGAATCGCTTCATCAGGGCTAGTGTAGACGTTGTACGGGTCGTAGGGTCGGGTCTTGAAGATGTCGCTTTTGTAGTAGCTGGTTAAAACGGGTCGGGCGACTAACCCGCCAGGAGTCTTTGTTTCTGCTTTTATGAAGAGGAAGTACAAGCCTTTGCCTTTGTCGAGGTCGGGAACGTACCTGTGCCATTTGATTAGAAGTTGTTAATTATAGTTAATTAGAGATATTTAATACATAGACTAATTAATCAGGATGCTTACTGGTTCATTACTGGCATGAGGAGACTGTATAGTAATTGTCTGCGTTCCATCTCTTCTTGAATTGTGGGCATTAGCTTTCTTTCTCCAGCTGAAGTCCCCGAGCTGAAATTTCATTTCATACAAATGTCAAAATATATAATACAACTAATTGGAGATTTTATGCATAAATATTTTCATCTAGAGTTAAACTTTTGGAGTTTGAAGTTAGAATCTTTAGAGGGATCTATGTCACAGCTACATATTATATGAACATACAAAATATTGCAGTACTCATGACATGCAATATCATTTCAAAAGTAAGTATGCTACCTAATGTCACATGCGTAATCCAAACCTTTTGTGTTAAATGATGTGTCAATTAATGTGCTATCGTAAAATTTGCGACATGTACATCTCATTTCTGATTAAATTTTAATGCATGTAGTGGTAGGCGATTAAAAAGATAAGCATTTGTATCTTGACATTACAATCAAAACATGAGAGTGAATTAAATGTGTTGGTACACAGAATTTGAGATGCATAACCAAACATGCAAAAGCTGACAAAATGAAAGCATACAAATTCCATTCTTTCATACCTTGTGAGAAACTCCGAGATGGGTTGAGAGCAAAGAATCGGAGAACGGTCACCGTTTGCTATACGTTGAATCTCCGGTTGAAGATCCTCGTACTTGACCACCGGAACCTTAGACTTAAACGAATCCCGGTCGGTTGCCCCACCGAGATTGAACCGTCGAAGGTACTCAGTTTCGCCATTTTGTGCAAGAATTTCAGACAACACCTTTTCTTGCACTTTGTCTGCATTTTTAGTCATATCTTCAATAAATTCAAGTTTCTTAGCAAACTCCTCGTTTGCCGGAGGGCTAACATGAGAAGGAACAGAAGATTGATCAACAGCCATAATATGTGACAAATATTGCAAATATTACTCAAAACTTAGGAGAATTAATGTGATTGTGAATTTTGTGATGAGTATTTTGAAGTGCAATGGGGTCGTTTATATAGTAAAACAACGTGAGGGTTTAGCCTACATGGCTACGTCATCATCCACGTAGGATTGTACACGTGGATGCCGGACTTGTATCCTATTTTCATGTTTGTGTTTGGATGGACTTTGGTGTTGTGTCGACATTGGAATATATTTGTCCTAGGACATGTTTTGTCTAGAGGGGACATGTGGGGACCAGTGACGTCACTTTTGTTGCTGAGGATGCGACACGTGGGACCATGTTGAAGCCACGTAGGCATTTTCCAACCTCGGCTGTTTTGTCCGAGCCTATAGTTTGTTGGTCACGGACAATGATAGGCTGCCGGCTAACTCGGCATAATTTTACTTGCCTACTATGGAATGAATATCGAACCAAGACTAGTTCTTGTTCTTCTTTTCTTTTTCTTTTTATGTCATGGGAAAAGTAAAACAGTTTTGTTCATTTTATGACAAACTGATATATACAACATATATACTCTATTCTGCACAACAGAACTACATGTTTAAAGACTACAACATGTTGTGCAGCATGATATAGTGATGGAATCATAAGGTGGATCTCTCGTCTCAGTGAGCAATTTTGTAAAGTTTTCAGATCACAAGAAAGAAATATGTTAGTGGTTAGTTACATTCATTTCCTTAAATGAGAGGCACGAAGTTCTTTTTTCTTACTGTCGGGACTAGAAGATTGATCCAGCCGTAATAACTTGGTAAAAGTAATTTGATTCTTAGTCAATGTTGAGTTTAGGTATATATTAAATAGTTGACAAAATCAAGATAAGAAAAGACAACGGTTATGAAAAAACCTTATAAGTTATACCTCATTTTCTATTACGTTTTGTTAATGCAAGTAAAATTATAAGGAAATGATGTAATTAAATACCTAAAAAATACTTAAATGAGCTTAAAGTCAACAAACTATTTCTTTCA
This sequence comes from Misopates orontium, assembly GCA_946800315.1. Taxonomy (NCBI): domain Eukaryota; kingdom Viridiplantae; phylum Streptophyta; class Magnoliopsida; order Lamiales; family Plantaginaceae; genus Misopates; species Misopates orontium. The sequence continues at coordinate 31,909,990 of OX326952.1, read as the reverse complement.
CAAACATGCCTAAGTTGTCATGGCTTATCGTGGCTTTTTTGTTGCTAGTTAGCCTATACACATTAAATTATTCAAAGGATATTTTAGTTACCATTTTCTCTTTAAGAGAATACACCACTCTATCAACTAGCTAGAGTTATTAGTTTAGTGCTAATCAGTGCCGGAAAGAATATTGATTGTGCAGCAATCACGTGGACTCCCTCGATGTTGTCATTTGCCTTATAGAATTTCTATTGTTTTGGTCATTCTTCTTGTCTAGTATCGCTATGATATTCTTTTATAATCCTAAATGTTTGGGATAACTTTTTCATAATTGATTAGAGTGGCTAAGTGGCAGTTACAGCAGGATTGCTATAGTTTCATCGCCGAATATCCAATTCTTGTGAGATTTGTTATGTTTGCTATCAACTTTGGAATAAGATTATAAATTACGAAGATTAGCAAGCATATGTTAGAATATACCTCTACGTGCGTTATCATTTAACAGAAACGTAAAGTATATGAAGTTAAAGGACGACTAAGTCTTTTTTTTTTTTTTGTTTAGTTAATTCTTTAGCAAAAATCTAAATAATAGATGATCTTAGTAAAATTAATTGGTTTACCGTGAGATCCCTTTGAATTATAAGAAGCGCAAAAAGGGGAGAAAAGAAGAAGAAGACGGGTTAAAGGATTCACAAGTACCTACATATCCTAAATTCCTAATTGCTAAATAATGAGATAATAATCTTAAATGGTAGTTAGAGTTGCATGCACTAATATGTATACAATAATGTGTACTGATAGCAACCGCTAACGGATTAATATACTCTTAGTGAAACATTTGTTAAAAGATCTTATATCATTGACAAAGTTATATGATACGGTAAAGAAAGTATCAGCTTCACACTAAGGGAGGCAATAATTGAGAAATGCAGCAACTTGGCCATTAAAATGTGAGTGAATTTGAAAAAAATAAATAAAATCCCGCATGCTATGTTGAATTGAGCCTTCACAAATTTGTCGGGCTATTTTCGGTATTATTTACCACTTGAGAAGCTTTATTGTTCTTTTACTTTTTCACTTTCTGGAATATCCACTTCCAGAACATGTACAAACCAGTGAACCAAGAAGTGAAGTGAACCGAGACAACAAATTTGACATCAATGAACAGTTTAATTCAATTTAATTCACGTGAAACTTATATGCAACAAAAAGTTTTTCTTATCTTTAAGCTTGTGAAAATTTTGAGTCATATTATAACTTTTATGATATTGTCGACGACTATGAGGAAGATGAAGGTTCAATTGTATAAAAAGTATTTCAAGGTCTTCTAGAGTTTCCTTTTTTTTTGGGGGGGGGGGGGGGGGGGGGGGGAATTAGATGCATGATCTATCTGTTAAAAGTAAAAGTCTTTTCTATAGAAATCCTAGTGTGATCATGCATCATTTTTCTATCATTCACTTTTCTGTTTTCATTGTTGAATGGTCTCAATAGTGAAGTGCAATACAAATTGCTCTTAATTTCATATAGACTTCTTCTGCATTCTTTTTTGGATGAATGTGATTATTTAAAACCATAAGTAATCAAACAAACACGTAGACTTTAATGTTTTTTTTTTCTCTCAGTATTTTTCCACGCCAATTCCTATGTTAACTTACTTTGACAAGCACCTTAGTCTTTAAACTTTTCAAACATTGTACAAATTTCTCGATCTAGTTATTCAACTAATTTAGTATATGACAGAAAGTGTCACTTTGTGAAATCTATAAACTATCTTAACGACAACCAACAACAGGAGGTGTTTTGAAGCTTAACGTTAGATAACTTGATCAAATTTCAAAGACGTAACTTATATTTACAAGTTATCTCAGTAATTTATAACCTATGGTCAACCAAATCGTATTCATATGAAGGAAAACGTGCAGGGCCTGCCTATTTTAAGCCGAACACACGATTACAAGAGTTCCGCGATGCATATCAAATTATCAACTTTTCATTCTATTGAAGTGAAGTTTGACAAATTCAATGTTTCTACCCTAAAAATTAAATATGTATTGTTTCTTTATACTTATGTCATGTTCATAATGTTATTTATGGTGGAGATAAGATCATTAGGTACTGCCTGGTAAAAAATAGGAATTTGTACTGCCATATGTTATGACTTATGCGTAATAAGTAAAAAACGAATATTCTATATTAAAAGAGAAGAGTTAAGACCCCATTTTATATTCTAATACTTGGCCAATCACCCAATTTTACAGAGAGTGAAATTCATTTGCGATACGTGTAAAAAGAGCACTGTTATATCTTTAAACATATATCTTTTCGCACATAAAGATACAAAAATGAGAAGTGCTAAAAGTAAGGCTTAAAATTATGAAATATAGCGATTTTTTTTTTAACATCATAATAATTAAATAAGAAAATATAAATCTTCAGATTTTGTACTAATCTTTTACCAGGGCCACTAATTTGCTCTTGAATACCGTGTGCCACAACTTTTCAAAATTACATGAGGATTAAATGCCTTTTTTTTTTTTCTCTTCATGGATGTTTCTTTTCCTAGTGGACATAATACATGAGTTTTTTGCTAATTAACTCTTAAAAATAAATAAATGCATTCTCGCAACAATACATGATATAAATCTAATAGTTTTATGGAGTATATATATATGGTACACAAGATTTGAGATTAACATGTTGACCGATATTCTAAATTAATCATATACTTGATCATCCATTTCATTCATTAGATTGGGATTCGGGATGAACAATCTTTTGTTCAACTCTGAAATATCTATCTAGGATTTATCAAAAAATTAAAAAAAAAAAGATCTATCGAGGAATAAACTATCAATTAGATTGGGATTAAAAGTCAGTAAAGGCCACCCAGTAATTTTATTGTCACATCACCATGTGAAATAGTTGATTAGAATAAGATGATACACACATTATCGAAGGGAATTATGAGCCTGCTAAAGACGGGATGAATTTAATAAGAACGAACACAGATTTTTTTTCTTCGGTGAGATGATATTTTTAAAGTGCTTACATAGGAAGATTTTCAGATGTAAATGTTCTTTAAGAATCCAATTTTTTAGGTTCAATAGACATGTATCCTAACATTTTGATGAAAGGTCTTCTGACTATTGATGTAGAATCCAAAAAAAAAAAAAAAACAGATCTAAACAAAGATCATACACGGACCATAGTTCGTCCAGCATTTAAGAATGATGCAAGAGGTTTAATAAGCAGTTGATCTGCTTCCCCTAATAAAGTGCCTTGAATTATGAACATAGATGAAAAATTTAGTTTCTCATGCCTTAAATTTCCCTTATCGATCTTTTTCTTATATGATCTCTGGGACTATATAAGCTTGTTAAGTGAGCTTCATATATCAGAAAGAAAAAGTCTCAACTTATCTCTTCATGGTGCATGTATATATAGTAGATTTGCTCCAACAAATTGCAAGCACAAATAACGCCAACAGGAGGAGAATAACCAACAGAAACGTATACCAGGAGATGTGTTAACTGCATTTGCCATTGTAGAGGTCCAGACGTAGGATTCCGAGAGACTTTCTGAAATCGATCATGAAACAACTACAATTTCATCACATGAATGACGCAAAATGTGAAGATCCAGAAAATTCCTCAATTTGATTCACACAAGTCATTATAGAACATTAGCGAAACTTCATAGTCGACATTAAAACTCTGCTCACAATGAGTAGGTTCTCAAATGTAAGATATAAAGCCTGTATGAAAGCCACTTGGAAGAACATGGTTCTGAAACACAGAAAATATTAAAAAACAATATTTTCGTAAATTAGATTACCACCTGCGCCTTACAGCACCAAAGAAGGTCGAACCAGTGAGAGTAACTCGTGGGTCAGAAATTTAGCAGACTCGATATCTCTCAAGAAGATATGTTGTACTCGCTGCCGCTTATATTCTTCCATGCTTACCAAGGTGAAGTTCAACAAGTATACCAGGATGGCTGTATCATCATAAAAACCATAATCTGTTTATTTACGAAGACAATCATCTTAACTAAAACTAGTTGATAGCAGATTGGACTAACGTCTCACCTCGAATTGTCATTTCCAACAGTTTGATATTTCCAAATGCTTCCAGTACTGGATTTAAACCACTCAGGAAGTTTCAGTTAAAAATAAAATACAGAAGTAAATATTCACTAAAAGCACTTCAGAAAAATATACCTGATTTTGATGTCCATAGTGTTGGTTCTTGAACTTGAAACCACAAGAACATCAAGCTCATGGGGTTTAAAAAAGCAAAATATACTGCAAAGTTTAAGGACGTACATAATGGAGGCTCTTGCACTACAATGATACTTTTGCTGAAGCATCAAAGATACATTCTGCTTCTGCCATATGTGTTCATTCCTGTTCAACAAATAATAATTTACACGAGTAAGACCAGAAATGTAATAAAACAAGTGAACATCTTCATGCATTTTTTTTTCAGAAATTGAATCTTATCTTAAGACACCAACTTGGTAGTGCAAAGAAAAGGCGACACTTTATACTATGCAAGACCCTTACAGAATCATACTTAGTACTGCGTAAACCAATGACAGAAGGGCAATGTTACACTAGTTTAACAATGCTGGAACCACCGAAGTGATATCAAATGGTTTATTGCCTTAAGAACATGCTGTGCTACTATTTGCCATTCAGTTCCTTAACTTTTTATTCAAAGAGGCTAGGTATATATCTTTAGGAATTTCAATCAATTGACAACAAATTGAAAACCTAAATCTATCGAACAGATTGATTGAATGCACAAAATAAGAACAAGAACACAAAGGAATTACTTGGTTCAACTAGGATCAATGTGATCGTTGCCTACATCCAGGGGAGCAACAAATCGACTTTATTTCTGCAAATTCAGAGTGTATTATAACTGAGAAGAAGTGTGATCTTTTCTGGTGAATTGTATGTGAAATGAGCGAACTAAACTTAAGTAAATAGTCGCCAAAATCTGAGCTCAAAACCAACTAAAATTTTGTTATGAAAACTAACTGAGTTTTGACTGCACTTCCTAACCGTTCTTCCCACAGAATCTTTAGCTGAAAACTTAGGCTGCACTTGCTTGATTTTGATGAACTAAAACCTCACAATATCAAATAAGTTTCTTAGTAGTTCCAGTCTACTTTCAATTTTAAAAGCACAGGTAACTCAATCTCTCAATTTACCGCCAACGATGTTCTCAAAATGTCCTTACTCGATTAAGTCATAAGCATAAATGCCGATAATTAAGAACACTTGTATAAAAAGTAGATGACTTCCTTTGGTGCTTCACAAAGAAGGTAGAAACCGAGGTAGTCTCATTCAGGACCAGAAATTTTGCATACACGAGATCTCTCAATCGGACATGTTGATATTCTCCTTTGCTTATCAAACTGAATCCCAATAAATTACTTAAATTAACGGCACCACTGTCTCCTCAGAATTTGTTAATTTCCCCTATTTAATTTTCAATAACTCAGACAGCTAATCAAACTATCTTTTGTGAAAAATTTAAATCATGCAGAACGAAAAGTCCCGCAGGATAACCCGAACGAAACATCTACACTATTAAAGACATGAGATTATGCACTTAAATTGGTGCTTTTTTTCTGTATTCTGCATCATGTGTGCATTATGTAATTGAAGAAATTTGAAGTGGAATGATAAGAATAATAATGATCATAGACTCATAGTATAAATCTGTCAAATAATACAAACACTGTTTTAATATTGCAATTGTAATCAAGAATGACAAAGGGAGACAAATATTCTCTTCATTATCTTGATATGGTGAAAGATTGGTAGTTGATACAGTGACATACTCTCAATTAAAATATAGTAATGCCAATCTACAACTCGCCTAACTATATAACCAATCATATATAACAACAAATCAATATCTAAACCTTATAACAAACTAATATCTAACATCCAACACATCTTACATAGATTTCACCCACCTGTATCTTTGTTCATGTTCTAAAAGTATCCAAATTCATGATGACTATAAGACAGTTTGATCACATTATCATAAACTGCACCAGCAGGTGGATGCTCAAGTTTTTGAAAATGCCGATACATTGGATTTATTATTTCGTTTTCCACAATATAAGCATAACATATATTTTGTGTAGCTTAGTGTCACGTGGGATTGGTCTCAAATTTTATTAGTAACTTTAAGAAGAGCTAGATCTTTTATTGCATTATTGCCTAATCAAGACCCAACACCACGGATCCCGGGCCTAATACTAAATTTCGAAATTCAACTCATAAAACGACCCAAATACAAAATTATTAAGCAAGCAAATCTAACTTTAGTTGGTTATTAGCGTATTCAGATCTCGGATTACTGATTTAACGTCAAAAAAGAAAAACTCGATACCTTCGACAAAAAAAATACTTAAATGTGTTGTATTTGGACATAGATACTGACTCAATATTTTCCTCTTTTAAAAGATTAAGTACAAATAAATAAATAAAAAAAGAGCCGACAACTTTCTTTAGCTCACCAACCATCACATGTCTAGCATTTATTGGTTACCAAAAATATGACAAGTACTTACTTATAGGTGGAACTTCCATTGGGCCATTCCTTTTACTTTTTCCATCCCGTGAATTGCGTAATAATTTTAATATAATTGGGAATCTCAGCTCTTAAGCAGAAAGCTCGCCCTAATTAGTGGCAAGATCTAAACTCTAATTGCTCAAATTCTATATAAGGGCTTCGCCTAAGATCTTTCAAAAGCGAGAGCGACACAACCCTGAAAATGGACCCAGTAGTAACGTGGTTCCTTTTGTCCTTTTGCTTCCTTACATCAAATTAATCACAAGGTTTTTGACAATTTATCCCTATGTTACATCATATTGCCAAATTACTCCATGTAAGAAGTAAATAGACAAAACTATCCTTACAGAAACATTAATATAAATCTATCAAAAGCAAGAGTGGGGCAGCTTTTTCTTTTCCTAAATTGTCCCTTGCGTGATCCTTTCCCATTACACACTTTAAGAATCTCTAATTCTTAACATAAAACTCCACATCATGCTTTCTCTTTTACACAATATAATCAATCCTTTTTCCTTTTCCTTAAAGAGGAGCTTCTTCACAAAATCGTCGGCACGATCTTAACCCAATACAATTCCTTTTTCCTGTCCAAATGAATATATATTTTTTAGAACAAGTGTCCAAATGAATATTAACCCAAATTCAATATCTCACCTACTAAATATAAACAGATGAAAATCGAAAAACCCCACGTTATCAGCTGTCGGTGAGAATTGATTAATTATCTCACTCACTCACCTTTTCACCTCGTAATCACACACAACACAAACATTAACTACTGCTACCCAAAATTCATTTTTGGGCACAAATCTCTCGTACACATAAATCTAAAACCATTAAAATTCCACTCCACCATCGGAATATTATGGTTCCGGCGAACTCACCGGAATCTCAGCCCATGAAGAAACAGCCGCCGCAAAGATCGTCAGGCAACAACGTTTTCAAAAGCGCCGCCAATTCGATTCGAACCCATTTAACATCACACCCAAGATTCTGGCTTTTCATCGCATTCCTATGGATCCAAGCCATTATCATCTCCATCGCAAGAACCCCAACTCCCTGTTTCCCTGACCGCACTGCCCTCGTGCCCACCGCCGTCCAATTCCAAAACTACCCTCCACCGCTAAACGACGTCGTTTTGACGTCAAAATCGGCGGTTTCGCCACCCAACGTCACGGGACCAGAACCCCTCTACACAGACGAATGCCCATCTGGGAAAGTCTACGCCTACGATCTTCCTTCGATGTTTAATAAAGATTTAGTCTTGAAAAATTGTACTGATATCGATATATGGAATTGGGAATGTGGGATTATTACCAATCACGGGTACGGTGGAGCTGCCGTTGAGTTGAGGCCGGTTTTGCCGAATGATCTGTACAAGTCTTGGTACAGGACGAATCAGTTTACGTCGGAGGTGATTTTTCACCACAGGGTTCTGAAGCATAGGTGCAGGACTATGGATCCGGAGTCGGCTACGGCGTTTTACATACCCTTCTACGCGGGATTGGCGGTGGGGAAGCATTTGTGGATGAACGATACCGCGAAACGGGACTGGCATTGTAAGATGATGCTGAGATGGGTGAAGAAGCAGAAGTTTTGGAGTAAATCGAACGGGACGGATCATTTCATGACGATAGGGAGGATTACTTGGGATTTTAGGAGGCTGACGGATCCGGGAGAGGCGTGGGGGTCGAGCTTTCTGAACATGCCGTCGATGCAGAAAGTTGCGCGGTTTATAATTGAGAAGTCTCAGGCGGATGAGATGGATGTGAGTGTTCCTTACCCGACTGGATTTCACCCGAAGACGATAGATAATCTCAATGAGTGGCAGGGGTTTGTGAGAAACTACAGCCGTACGAGTCTCTTTACTTTTGTAGGGACGAATCGTGAAAATGATTTTCGTGGGGTTTTGTTTGACTACTGTCGTAAAGAATCGGATACTTGTCTGCTCGTGGACTGCGCTGCAAGTCAGTGTGCGATTGATATGTCGCCGAGTGTTAAAGCTCATTTGGCGTCCGAGTTTTGCTTGCAGCCGAAGGGGGATAGTTTTACGAGGAAGGCGGCTATTGAATGCATGATAGCGGGCTCAGTGCCGGTGTTCTTTTGGAAGAGAACGGCTTACGAGCAGTACGAGTGGTTCTTGCCGGGTGAGCCGGAGAGTTACTCGGTTTTCATAGACCATGAAGCAGTGACGAATGGGACAACTTCGATTAAGGATGTTCTGATGAAGTATAGTAAAGAGGATATTAGGAAGAAAAGGGAGAAAGTGATTGAGACAATCCCTAGGATAATATACGGCAAGCCGAATGGAGGAATCAAGTGTTTCAAGGATGCTTTTGATGTTGCTTTTGATGGAGTTATGGAGAGGATTAAGGAGGAGAAAGAATGGGCTGATTTCTTGTGATTGGAAATGAAGTGAGAGTGGATGATTTGATCTTCATAATATTTGCTGCAAGGAAATGTGACAGATTACATGAGAACAATTTTAGGTTGCAGGGTGTTTGGCTGGTTTGATCAGCCCAAAAGTGTTCAGATATCAAAGAAGTGGTATTCAATCACAAAATTTGTAGAACTGTTTGTTTACTTTGCAGAATTGTGTAAAAGAATATCATAGATGAAATCTTCAATTTTGTGAAAAGAGATCATCTCATTTCTTTGATAATTGCTATATAATAACTTCTGTCTGGCAAGAGTAGTGTATAGTGTGAAATATGGGTGCCTTGCATGCCCTCAAAATACAGCATGAAACAGATAATGTATGTTGAGTTGAGGGAATAAGAATGAAAATTGTCGAAATTTAGAGATATATGAAGATGAATGTACCTTTTCCTTTCCTTTTTTGGTAGTTTCCTCTAATTTCAAACAATTTGGAAGCGATTCGTACACCCAAACGAATGGTGAAAGTGAAGCAGAGGGGCAATGACCAATATCCTTATAAAGAAAATGGTAAGGGCATTAAACAAAAGAATAAGCATGTACAGCTTGAGAAATAGATGTATGATTATTCACAATCAACTGAAGCAAGAATTAAACTTCATAGTTCTTACATTCAAATGTCAAGCATGTTCATCAAAACCAGCGTATGTCTATTTTCCTGCATAGAACATCCTAAAACATCCGTTCTCACCTCACAACATACTAAAGAAACTCACTCTGCAAATTACTAGCTGGGCAAAGAGTAAAGGAAGCTAGAGAGTCGGAACACTGTGATTGAAATATTTGATCAACACAGCGTATTATGTGTTTTGAGCTGAGAAGATGTGAGCCATCATCCCCAGCAACAACCAACGGTTTCAAACAATGAAACTGCAGATCCATATACAATGACCACCATGAAAGCCCAAGGGCTTAACACGGATTGTGAAGCATAATTTGTTGTCCAACTTACAGAGTATCTGGAAACAATCAGTGAATGAACTGAAAAGGTTGGATAATTAGGGTAGAACACAGCATCAAATACCTTCTGCAGCGAATCAAATGAATTTGAGTCATCAACATTGAACACATTTACATATATCTAATTTTCAAACCACGCAAGTGGCTAGGTCCACTAAGTAAGCTGACCTATCAACGGAAAGGAAAATTAGTTAGAACCATAAGAACACAAGACGATTTCAAGCTGCCAGAAAATCCAGCTTTACAACCTTAAGACCATTCGACGGCGAAATATTGAAATATACCTAACTGCATAAGAGACCCATAGTTTCAGTCTCATGCACAAGAAACATGCTACTCCAAATTATGTTACCGAAGTAAAATGAACTGTGGGAAACCCTGAAATGGTACCATGACCTCATTAAGACAACAAAATCCACCCAGTGCCAGGAAGGGAACCTAATTGGCTCCAAGCACAAGCTTAATGCACAAAAATCTGCACATTGCTAAATGTAGTACATGGTAGCAAAAAGAAACTGGTCAAAGATTATAGAATTTCTCAAACCTTAGAGTATATCTTTCTAAAAGTAACAAGTCACAAGTGGGGATTTCATAAAAAATCGAGATACTGAGGTAGTAGAAACTAGAAAATATAACATAACACCTATACCAAATATCATGATAAGCAGATAAGAATACACACTGACTCGTGCTGTATGAAACTGCAAACAATCTAGTATATCTATCTCTAATTATTAGAGGAATTGCATCAATCTCCAAAAAGTCTGGAAAAAGACCAAGGGAGGACAATGCTAACAGTCAAAAGTTTGGGGGAGGCAGATTCAATTATTACCAAACTTCAACTAAGATGACATTTATAAATAACGATGATCGAGAAAAAAAAAACTTGCAAGAAAGCAATATGGCTGGTAAAACATTGAATTATGACGTTTTACTCGATCAAGTCAGTAAAAGAAGTGAACCATGTATTCGACCAATGTTCTTTTGTCATTTGATATACCCAGATATAAGGATCAAAAGTTTGTACAAAGATTAATATCCATGTTAAGATGACATTTATAAATAACGATGATCGAGAAAAAAAAACTTGCAAGAAAGCAATATGGCCGGTAAAACATTGAATTATGACGTTTTACTCGATCAAGTCAGTAAAAGAAGTGAACCATGTATTCGACCAATGTTCTTTTGTCATTTGATATACCCAGATATAAGGATCAAAAGTTTGTACAAAGATTAATATCCATGTTATATTGTCCACTTGCCAACTAAGGAACCAAAGTGGACTGAAAGTATAACCAACAGTATGCACAGCATGATGCCAACTAAGCCTACCAATTCGCTAAGACTTCCCACCAGAGAGATGAAAAAATGCACCCGAGTCAATCATCAGTTCAACAAAAATGTGAGAGTACCGTGTACCCTGAGAAATCATATGATCTTTCTATCTCTTTGTTTCCTTTGTAGCTCTATCTTTCCCTTCTTCTCCCCCACATTAAACCAAAATCCTTTCTAACCTTTCTTTCAAGATCTGTCTCTTTATCATCTTGCACATGGCTGCTTGAACCTGCTAACTCCTTTCCCTTGGCCTTCGCTTTGGCCTTTCGCTTGGCCTTCTGTTGCTTTTTGGTCTTTTTCTTAACAATTTTCTCTAGTTCATCTTCATTCTTCGTCAAAATATCCCACAGTTCCAAATTTATGTAGGCTCCTTCATGATCAGCCTAATCAACACCAAACAGTCGTTTATTAACAAAAAAGAGATGCCTTACTTTTTTAAGAGAAAGAAATGGATAGAAAAATCAAGCTATATTGTTCAATGACATACATTACTCAAATTGGCTTCCATCTCCAAAAACTGAAGTCCTTTCTGCACAAGTTTGACCAAAGTTCCAGGTCGAATCAAACTGCCTTCGGCTGGGAAATTGTCCACACCAACCTCATTGCCCAAAATAAATGGGGTATGTGTAAAACCTATGAGAAATAGTGAGAAAACACATGTGAGACGCACAAACAGATAAAGCACATACAGGAAACAATAGGGATGTCGACACTTTGTTCATGAACGGCTTTTACTTTTACCTCTTGGAATCCAAATCTTAGTGTAAATATGTTTTAGAGGACACATATAGTCTCAGTCTAGCTACATACATGCCATCATAGTAAGAAGCCCTCGAACCCACGGGAGGAAAAAACCAAATCTGTATTTGTAGAAACCACGGGGGACAGAGAAACGGATAGATATCAGCTCACCATTATACATCACTAATCTGGATGTGGAAAACTGAGATTCCTAAGGTATTTTAGTTGAACATATGTCAGAATATTGTCTTTCAAACATTAGCTCTGAACCAAGCTATACATGCAAATAGCATCACTTTTATGTACTTTCTTCTTGTGCATTATTGAACTTGAGGGAAAAACTCATATCACAACCTACAGCTGCTATCACCAAGGGAAACAGCTTTGAGTTAGAAATTAAAATCTTGCAAAAACCTAATTCCTACTAGGCTTCTTGCTTCATAAAATGTAATTTTCACTAAAACAAAGATATAATTCAGTTGTTCCAAATGCAATCTTGCAAAATCTACACCCTAGTAGACATTTACTTCGTAGCTTTGCACTTTCGATACATAGTTTGACACAAAACGCAGCAGAAGATACAAGATACATACATCTGTATAGACACACACAAAATCACTCCGATTGTTCTCGAATTTCAAAAAAATCCAGAAAAAAAATCTAAAACCTAAATAACACTCTCGATCTCAACTCCCTGCGATCTCACTGCAATTATTCGGCACGAACTAACACTAAACACGCAACGACGCATATAAATACACACAACAGAATTTCAATCGTTCAAATCGAATCCTACGGTCAAAACCTAATCCTTCGCGATTTTTCAAATCCTTACGCCAAACATGAATCTCAAATACACAATCAACGCATATAGATACATTTATATAAAACTAAAGGCGATTGAACAAACCTGTTTCTTGTAGGTACCGGAAAATGATGTAATTCAACTCAACGGAAGTGATTTCAGTGCTAGCCATTGCTCCGGCGATGAACGCCGTAAATGATTCGCTATCGATAACAGATTTTGAACTGAGTGAATTTAGAGGAAAATTTCTATTACTGAGATATGAAAAATGAGGAGAATGGCGCGTAAACATATATAATTAAATAATGTAATTTAGATGGTGTCTTCATGGGCCTGATTTAGCTATGGGCCAAGTACTAATTCTTGGCTACTTGTGAGCCCACAATGTGGCTTCACATTAATTGCAAGTGGGCCAAATTGTAATTTAATTCTTGAGACATTCGTCACGATTTTAGAGAAACGAATGTTGTGGCAGGTAAATTGGCGAATATTGATCACTCTCTTCTCTTTGGTGCATACAGATTCGATCATCCTCTTAGCTATAGCACTCACCTCCTCCTTTTCGATCTCGTAGGAGGCATCAAGCGCAACCACCATATCTATGGATGATCGTTTTTGGCAATAGCTCTCGGGGCTTCCTCCCCTCTGTTATAACCAAAAAAAAATCTTGTAAATCTTATATAATAATTTTAGCATCTATTGTCCAATACTATTAGTGGTTGTGAAAAATCGACAGTACTTTTTGGGCTTAGAAATACCAAGTTACTATTACATGGCCCATTCCTTCAAGCCCGTCAAGGACCTAGTACAGTACTTCACGTGCTATTATTTAGTTATGGATTGTGAAGTGAACAGTCTCCAATTCTTTTTTTAATGGTAGTTTTGATCTCAATTGTTGTGAACTTAAAAGTCAAAACCTATCTAATATAGGATTCGAATTATTATTAGACTAGAGGCAATATAAGGATGATGATGTCGCAGCCCCGGGCCATCACTGCCAATCTGCCATTAGTTACATCTTCAAGAATCGGGTTCGCTCTCTTAATTGCCTTTCGTTTTAATATTATAATTAAGATAGAAAATTCTGTAATAGATTCCAACAAAATTCGTTTTATGAAGAATTTGCTTATGAAGTAAGTTGTATATTACAAATTTGCCGAATGTCGTTTTTATTCATCTATAATCATGAAGAATTATGATTTATTTTATAAGAAACTAAAAAACTTGTTACATCAGATTCCATGAATATTTGAAGAGAAAGAACGAAGTAGGAAGTAAAATTAAATTTGTTAGCCGTATATCTTGCAAGAATAATCTTTTTGTATATATCTAGTCACTTTTGTATATTTAGCTGTTTAAAGATATATATAATTCAATTGTAGGATGCACATATTCCTTTTCATGTTGGTTAATGTTTGTGTATATATATACTTCACTCAATGAATTAAGAATGTAAATGAAGGAATGAATTATTTTCACAAATCTATCAAAGTTAAAATATTCATTAATGGATATGAGAGACTAATACATATCCTGTTTACGCTTTTAATTAGATACAGAATTCCTATGTATTAAATCTTTGCATTTTTTCCTTTGCAGTGTCCAAGTAGTAATATCCAAATCAATAAGTCCTCCTGTAGGCTGTACATGTTCATCAGTTGAACAGTGATCGATCAATTCCGTATTCGTAATTAATAATGAGGTACCCTGATTGGCAAGAGCTAAACCCGGAGATGTTGGCCGCAATAGCAAGACTCCTGACTTCATCTTTGGACTATATCTCCTTCCGAGGAGTCTGCAAGTCGTGGAAATTCGCTGTCACGTTCGACAACTTCGACCGCGAGTTTCCTCGGGTTCCTTGCCTCATCCTAGAACTCAACAAAAAATACCGGTTAAGAACTACCAAATTCTTAGACCTGTCAAACAACAAGATATTCAGGTTTGCCGATCTCCAACAAGAAGACGTGGAAAAGTATTACTTGTCTTGCAACGGATGGATCCTCTGTGTTGCAAAAGGCAGCCCACATATCCATTTAACGCACCTCATCAGGCGCAATCGCATCAAGCTCCCGGATTTGGATACTTTACCTGGATTTAGATGTTCAAAATGTGCCCGTTCTATAGGCAAGATGGTTTTGTCTGGTAGCCCAACGGACATCAAGTCTGATTTTGTGATCATGGTGACTTGGGGTGGGCACCGTCAGTTGGGATTTTCCAGGCCAGGGGACTCTGCTTGGACTGTGATGCAGTATCACGATGCGTCATTCAGAGACATTCTTTATCACAAAAGAAGGTTCTATGCGATAGATATCAACTATAGGGTGGTAGAATATGATATTCATGGCCCCAATCCAACCCGAATGCACCTAATATCGAGATTGTATAATTTTGATAAATATCCGCTTTTTATGGTTGAGTCATCAGGGAAATTTCTGATAGTTCCTGCACGAGGTTATGCCCAAGCCTTTCGAGTTATTGAATTTGATTGGATCACGGGCAGCTACAAGGAGATATTTGACCTGGGAAACAAGGCACTCTTCTGGAGTCGTAGTTCTTCCTTCTGCCTCGAAGGTTTTGCTTGGAATGACCAGGTGCAGCCAAACTGTCTATACATTGCCAAACCTGATTTATGCTTCAACTTGGGTAAGAAAACTAACAAGAGATTTTTGGGCCAAATTGACGAGGACTTGCTTACTGAACCAACATGGGTTGTGCCTGGAATTTGATTTTGGATTTTACCTTTCTTTTTCTTTGGGCGGTTATTTAACCTCTCAAAAATTGGTTTCCTGAAGCAATACAACTAAATATCTATCAAGCATTGTTATTCTGTAGATGTTTAGGTTAAGGTATGTGAAATATCGAATCTTTTTGTCTAAGGAACTATTGATTCTAGATTATAGGTTCAAACTTATGGTGTTTCAGTCATATTTGGCTTGAATAATCTGTTTTTTTCTTTGTCACTTCTTTATACTGGTGTAACAGATGAAGGGGTCTATCTTTCCCCTTGTGACTTCATTTGATTATGTTGTCATGCCCCCATGATGTCGGATTGTGATTTAAATGGCTATTTTGCTTATGAAAAGACTGGTTGTTTGAAAGTATGTGTTCGTTTGATTCACGTAGCCTATTTAAAATTAATTAGAATTAAAAGCATGCGCGAGTCGATTCCAAATTCTGCTCTTAATTTTCTACTATCTTCTAAATTTCAAAGTCTTTTACAAAACGATCGCTACATGTTTTCCCTCGCTCTTCCTGCTGGATTCGGAGAGATTCATGATACTTCTCCCCGATATAATGAGTGTTTCCATCTCTTACGACGAGTTGAATTTTGCATCACATACTATTATACTCAAGAAGCAAGTTTGCTCTCTCACCTTTGCATGAATGTATCTTAGATCCGTGTCGAAAAGTCCAGCAAATTTGCAAGAATTTACAAACCAAGAATCCCGACTTCAATTAGAATGATTCGGACCCTTTTGTGTGTATATATATGCGTACTTATGTGCTTGATATTCATTCATGCCAAAACTTTCAGTGAAATTGCATGATCTGGAAATTTGGAACGTCCTCTTTGTCTGATGTTTGCAAGACTTTTCAATTTCTCTCTTTTAAGCTGGATCTTTTACAATAACTTGATAGAAATGTTGGGTCCTTTGCAGTTTCATGTACTGAAGCTATATGATCTCTTTATGTCCAATACTGGGAATATGCATAATGTATAGATCTATAACCTAAAGATCTCAACTTTAAGTTTGTGATATAGAATGTTTGAAACTATTCCAAATAGCACAGGTATTCACGTTCACTCCAAAAGAGTGTATTGTTGCACCCAAATATCAATTTAATCTCTCCGAATGAGAACATCAGTTGCATTTTAGTCATGAATGTATGATTAGAATTATTATACTATGCCTCAGATTTGAAATTTTTATTGTGTTGTGTCTCACCTTATGTTTAAGGGAGATGATATATAGAGCAAAATCCCTAAATTACAGAGTAAATTCTCATTGTTTACTAATATACCCCTTTCACTTAATTGTTCAAATCATATTCCTTTTTAGATTTAAATACTGATTGATAATTAGCATATTTTAAACTTAATCAAGACACTCTCTTTCCGGTTAATGAGATTGAAAGATCATCTTCTTTTATATAAATATGGTAAATCATGTGAATACCCTACTACATATAAATATAATTAATTTTACTTTAGTTTTGACATTTTTTTTCTTCAAAATTTTGGGTCTAGGTCTGTTTTTTCCACTCGAAAATTCTAGCAATTTTTTCCGTCTGAAAATCATTGCAAATTAAATGAGTTTAATTTTATTATTATGTGTAAACAATATACAGGATGTTGTATTAAATTATGACGGTTAGGAAGGAAATTAAATGCATTCAGTAGAGGTAGGGAATTTAAGTGTGAATGACAAAAATCGTATTTTTTGAGTAAACATTCTATTTGTCTTAAAGTTGTTCGTAAATAAGGCGCATATTCCTGAAATTAAAAAAAATTGTTGAATTCAACCATGCATGTTTTAACTTCAAATTTCATACAAGCTTTGAACTTTAAATAAGCACTCACACGTCTAGAACTTTTTTATTAAGAGCACATCTAATTTCCATGTGAAATTTCGCATTAGACGTAGAGCAATATGATATGCAGCCATTGTGGAACATGAAGAATTTTTTCCCTATGTATCATTTATTTTATTATTAGTGATTATTCTACACAGTTTTGAAGTTATGCTATTAAATTTTGCCTTTCTTTGTACAAATTCTTAATGCATAGTGAGTTTTTAATATATGTAAATATATTTTTATTAAGTAATTTATGTATAAAAAATATTTTTTATTTTATAGATAGAAAGATACTATTTCCATTTTACTACTAATTGGTAAGAGGATGCTTTAATTAAGTTTTTAAAGATTCTGCTAATTATTGATAGGTATTGAAAAGGAATTGAATTTAACTCCTAATTTAACAGGGGTATAATTGTAAACAAGAGAGAATTGCTCTGTATTAGGGATTTTGCTCTGTATATATCATCTCCCTATGTTTAACGCTGAAGTCATAAAGAATTAACGGAGATTTTTAGTCGTCAACTCTTGAAACATTTAGATTATTGATTGAAGCGTTGAAACTTTATTGTTAATTATATGATCAATAAGAAAATTATCACAAGGTTTGGTCTCGTAAGTCACGTTATTAATCAATGTTTCTAAGCAGTAATTATTGATGGTTAATTATCAGTAATATTCAAATACTAAATTCGAAATTGCCATTGATGCTTTCTTGATTGACACCAAAATTGTTCCTCCACTACATATGTTTCAAAGTTTACAAATGATCATTACGTATGATTGTTATTTTAAATTTTAGTTTACTAATTAAAGTAAATCAGTAATTGTAATCAAAATTTGTATTGCTAAAATAAACACATATAACTAAATTCCTCCAAGTCAACCAATCAACGTGTTTAGTCACGATCTATGAATGCTATATTGTCACTGGAACAACAGGAGGGTGAATTCTATTTAAATTTGGAGCCTAATCATATTTTTTTCTGAATTTAAAAGTTAATACGTTAACCATATGCGGATGCAACTCTAAATACATGACAGAGAGTCTTTAGGTAAACTTGAAGGTTGTTTAAAAACACCTACTAGTCTACTACACTCTCATTAACGTATTTATTATTTGCTATAGTCTATTGTTTTCTTTCTTTTTTAAATCCGGTAAGTCTATCGTAATTCCGAGTTGTTTAGAATGTAATCCACCTCTCGCAAGTGGATTATAATTTGTAAAGCAAACTATAATATGGGATAAAATATGTTAATAAACAAGCACATAATCAAGCAGCAAAGGTCATAGTAAATATTATTATAATTGTGTTATTCATTATCAATGGCGATGATTGCCATCAATGTGAGACCGAGTTTTGGGCTAAGAAGTAGGGAAGAGCTGGGCCCATATCTCTAACGTAAGCCCATGAATGGCGCAAGAATTCGAGAGGTTTTGACGAAAGGACTCGATTAGAACGATTGAAATTCTGTTGTGTTTGTTTGTATGTGTACTTACTGTTGCTTCGTGGTAAAAAATACGAGTGAAATTGCAAGAACATCGAGAATTTGTTCTAGGTTTTAGGTATATGCTATATATATGATCTACTGTTAAAATAAGTCTACAATCTTGTGAAATAGCTAGAAAAACAAGTCAGCCTGCTAAATTTTAGAAACTATTATCATTGTACATGAAATTGATTCATGTACTGTTTTGCTCTTGAAATGTTTGCTAAACAGTTCAATGAAATTCTAGGTTCTGGTTTTTGCTAGACTTTTGAAATTTGAAAACAATCGCAATGATTTTATGTGTTTCGATAGGTGATATATGATCTCTAGTTAAAATAAGTCTGCAACCTGGTCAAATGCCCTCAATAAGTTTAGAAACTACCAGAATTTCTTTTATGTGATATTGTATATCAGATTGATTATAGAGAACAGGTTTGCCTCTAAAAAGGTGCTGCTCTGTGTGCATCTACATTCACAAATGTATGCTAATGTATCTAATTCTGTTTCAAGTGAATTGCATCATTATCTGTTACCTTCAACAATCAGGTTTGCTCTCAATCATTTCGTTTTATGTGTATAGTGTATCTATATATGTAGATCTTTATTTAAGATTCATGTTTAACACAGAATTTAAAAAATCGAGTATGTTTAGATTTTGACACAGGTTCGGTTTCTTTGTGTTGTGTTTCTTTATTAATAATGGCGTTTGATCAATGAGTGTATTGATGTGAATCTGTTTCTTTGTCTTTCTTGACGTTAATACAGATTATAGAATTTTTTCTTGATCAATCTGATTTGTTGATGAGTCTTTCTCTCATATATATATAAATGTTTGTGAATCTGATCCGCCATGTAGTAGTTGCTAGCAGATGTAGTTCGATTTGTTGCGTGTTGATATGTGGTTTGTCGTAGGTCTTAAAAAAAGCGAATCAGCATTTCTCAAGGACGTTCCTATGGCCATTTCGCCAGCCGATGGTAATGTAGTTCCAGCTGACGTTCTTGTACGACTTTTCGAGAAAGAGATTCAGTTACTGAAGATTGAACCAATCAAACTGCTGTTAGTAAGTAAAATAAAAATTCTTAATCCATGTATCTCTGGCTCTCTGTTATTTTGTGTTAATAATTCGACTCTTTTGATATTGAATATGGTGTTGAGTGCAGAGCTTTCATACCCTTCGGTTCTTGGGATTTAATAAAAAAGAGTACTGCAGATCTTCATAAAGAAGTTGTTGACATGAATAGGAACCAACAGGAGGCCAAAGAAACTGAGTCGAACGAAAAAAATGCAGGAACTAGCTCCCATGCAGAAGAAACAACAGGTAAGAAAAAGATTAGCTTTGCTGGAATCCTACCGCCACAATTGGACAGAATCGTGTCACTCATCCCTGATATCGGCGTGGTAACGTCTCCCGATAAGTTGAATGTCGTTCAAATGTCATCTTGCAATAAAATGTCACTCGTGCATGTAGATACATAGAAAAAGATAGAAACTGGTTCGTTGAGATACAAATGTAATTGAAATACAAGTGAAAAGACTATTTATTTATAGGATTATTCTATTCAAGTGAATGGTTGTGATGGAGTTTATCATACTGTTCCATTTAAAATTATGTATACATCTCATCTAGTACAAATGTTAATACTTATCCAAACATTTAGTTAATTGATTGAAACTTTCGGTATTATATGATCAATAACAAAATTATCAAAAGAATTGGTCTCGTAAGTCACATAAATGATCAATGTTTCTAAGCAATAACTATTGATGTTTAATTCTGTGATATTCAAGTACTAAATTCAAAGTCGGCATTGATGCTTTCATGATTGACACCAAAAATGGCTTGAAAAATATTCGAAGTTTATAAATGACCAATATTTGTTATTATTGTTATTTTAAATTTTAGTAAATATTATAATAATTGTGTTATTCATTATCCAATAGCGATGATCAAATTACATTTGGCCCAGATGCAATTAACGTGAGACCACATTTTGGGCTCACAAGTAGCCAAGAATTAGTACTTGGCCCATAGCTAAATCAAACTATATTCCTCTGCAATGCAAGCCCATGAAGGCCCAGGAAGACACCATCTAGATTACATTATTTAATTATGTTTACGCGCCATTCTCCTCATTTTTCATATCTCAGTAATAGTATTTTTCCTCTGAATTCACTCAGCTCAAAATCTGTTATCAATAACGAATCATTTACGGTTTCCATCGCCGAAGCAATGGCTAGCACTGAAATCACTTCCGTTGAGTAGAATTACATCATTTTCCGTTATCTACAAGAAACATGTTTTGTTCAATCGCCTTTTGTTTTATACGTATAATTTATCTATACGTTTAGATGTGTATTTGAGATTCATGTTTGGCATAAGGATTTGATAAATCGCGAATGATTAGGCTTTGACCGCAGGCTTGGATTGGAACGATTGAAATTCTGTTGTGTGTATTTTTATACGTAGTTACGTGTTTAGTGTTGGTTCGTGCCGAGTAATTTCAGTGAAATTGCAAGAAGTTGAGATTGAGAGTTTTGAAATTCGAGAACAATCGGAGTGATTTTGTATGTCTATATGGGAATATGCGTACAAATGTATATATCTTGTATCTTCTGTTGCGTTTGTGTCAAACTATGTATTGAAAGTGTAAAACTACAAAGTAAATGTCTACTAGGATGTAGATTTTGCATTTGGAACAACTGAATTATATCTGTGATTTAGTGAAATTACAATTTACGAAGCAAGAAGCCTAGTAGGAATTAGGGCTTTGCAAGATTTTAATTCATACTTGATCCTTTTTTCCACTGAAATTGTCTTTTTTGACCAAAAAAAATCACGTGTTGTGCACGTGGTCACATGAGGGTTGTTTTCATGTGGGAAAGAAGTCGCGATTCTAAAATCGCACCTCTCTTTTGTTGTTTTAAGGAAACACTTTTTCTATTAGGGGACAAAGCGCATTCTGAAATCGTGCTTTTAAACTAAATAAAGTTTTAATAATTAAGAACAAAAAGCGCATCTCTTTTCTTCAAGAAAGAAAATGTTGAAAACAAAAGTCTACTCACTTGAGACTCCCTTCAACAACACAAACACCACCAAATCCCCATTCAATTCCTGCCCTCAATCCTCATTTTCCGCCAGCCGCATGCAATCGCCACCATCATTCATCGTCGTAGCCGCACGCCAAACTTTCTCACCACCATTTTTATATGTCTTGTCTTGTTTGTTCCATGATTTATCACTTTATACTTGAATATTTAGGTTTTATTATTGTCGGTTTTATATTTTATTTTATTTTTTTTGTAAAAAGTATTGCAAAAATACTGAATCGTTCGATAATTACCAAAATAAGCTCATTAATTACTGAATCGTACCAACTTGGTTTGATCTGGCAAACGATCCGCCTTTGAAATTACCGGATCATACCTCATTTCTAAAATATCGAATCAACAATACGATAATACCGAATCGCACATCCCTAATTAAATAAGTATCACATTCAAAAATCTACATGTTCATTCTATATGTACATAATAAATAAAATATTACATAAAAAATGACATATGAGATCATTTGCATGCATTTTAGATGCATGACATACTATACTTTTTGTACTATATATTATCTTACAATCCATATCCTCAATTCAAACAAAACCATGGAGCCAATTGTCACATACACATCTCTATCACTTGTTCTAATCTTTCTACTTTTGAAACACTTCACCACAAAACGCCACAAATTGCCTCCATCACCATCGTCACCCCTGCCCATAATCGGCCACCTCCACCTCCTCAAACCGCCTCTCCACCGCACCTTCCGCCGATTCTCCCAAACACACGGCCCAATCTTCTCGCTAAAACTCGGCTTCCGCAGAATCGTCGTCGTCTCATCTCCATATCTAGTCGAACAATGCTTCACCACAACAAACGACGTTGTTTTCTCCAACCGTCCGCGCGTTTTAGTCGACAAGTACATAGGCCACAATCACACCACTATGGCCGGTGCACCGTACGGCCACCACTGGCGCAACTTACGCAGATTAGGCGCGCAGGAGGTCCTCTCCTCCACGCGGCTCAACGCGTTTGCGCAGACCAGAGAACGTGAAATTCGACGATTATTGAAGAACTTTACGAGTCGAAACGAGTTTGTGAAAGTTGAGTTTAGGCCTAAAGTGTTTGAGATCGTGTTTAACATGATTATGGTGATGTTAGCTGGCAAAAGATATGCAGGGGAGAATTTTCAGGAGCTGGTGAGTGAGGTTTTCGAGCATGCTCAGGCATCGAATCCTGAAGATTTTTTGCCGTTTTTGTTGTGGATTGATTATAGAGGATTGAAAAGGAAAATGGCTCATCTTGGTAAAAAATTGGATGAGTTTTATGAAAAATTGTTGGATGATCATAGAAGAGAGAAGAGGAATACGATTATTGGACATTTGATTAGTCTGCAACAATCAGAGCCGGATTTTTATACCGATCAAACCATCAAAGGATTCATCACTGTAAGTTAAAATCAAATTCTCAATCGTGTTTTTCAATTCTTATAGTAATTTTTATACTATCTAATTAAATAAACATGTATTTGATAGAAACTTTAGTATGTAAATATCGTTAGTTATTGATATAGTATTGATATAGTCATTTGTTAGAATAAAATAGTTTATATTATTTATATTATTATTTTTATGTAATTTAAGTATTCCTTACTAGACTAGGTCTACCAGGAAACCTCTGGTAATCTATAAAGTTTTATTCTAACAGTTTTAAGTTACACAGGGATATTTGCTCATAAAATTTAATCGAGAATTATTTGTTAATAAGAAATAACATTGGGTAGTTTCTGCAATTTACAATTAATCAATTCTTTCGTTTTTTCATGTGGGACTGAGGCGTCTAGTCGAATTAAAGCAAAAGTGGAAATAATTCCCATCCCCGACAGTGTTTTGAGTACAGTCTGATAATGCATTAAAGAGAGTTATCAATTAAATTTAGGACTTGACATGACTTTATAAAGTTACATGGTCCATCTTTATTTATTTTTTTCTGCTTAAACACTATGATGAGTCTGGTACGTACTAACTAACAGCAAATACGGGATGCGATTCATTTGATTTAAAAAGATATACCATAGTTTCTAAATTTTGTCCAATCTGATTAAGAATGAAGTGAAGGCTATGTACTAGCTGCAAATAGTATGAGGTCTTCATTTTATTTCATAAGAGACACCATAGTATCTAAATTTGTCCAACCTATAAAGAATGAATTGAAGTCTCTATAATTACTTTTTATATTCCTTGTATCTTTCTTTCGTCCCACTTTCATAAATACAACCAAGAAAGCACAACTATGTACCTTTTGACAATTAAAGATAGATTGTTTTTTTTTATATAAATATTTTTGAATAAAGAACTAGTTTTTAAAAAAAAAACAATTTTAAACCACTAGGGGTATGTTTGAGGTTTAGGTAATTACACCAAATCTCAAGGAGTGTTATATACTTTTTCTAAATTTTGCATCTTGATTAAAATCCTGTTAATGCCACATTCATATCAATTTGCAGAACATGATAGTAGCCGGGACAGATACATCAGTTGTGACCATAGAATGGGCAATGTCTCTTCTCCTCAACCACCCAAATGTTCTCCAAGAGGCTAAACTGGAATTGGACACAAAAATAGGATACAACCGCTTAGTCGAAGAACAAGACTTGCCCAACCTAACATACCTTCGCAACATCATGCTCGAAACCTTTCGCTTGTTCCCAGCCGGACCATTAGTCGTGCCACGTGAGTCATCCTCGGACTGCAAACTCGGGGGATACGACGTTCCATGTGGCACTATCTTACTCGTGAATGCATGGGCCATTCAAAGGGACCCCGAAGTGTGGGACGAGCCAACGAAGTTCAAGCCGGAGAGGTTCGATGGGAGAGAGGTCGAAACGCATAAGCTGATGCCGTTTGGAATGGGTAGACGGGCGTGTCCCGGGTCCGGTTTGGGGCAACGGATGGTGAGTATGGTTTTAGGCTCCTTGATTCAGTGCTTTGAGTGGGAGAGAGTTGGACTAGAAGAAGTTGATTTGAGTGAAGGAGTTGGGCTAACCATGCCAAAATTGAAGCCACTTGAGGTTATGTGTAAACCAAGACAAGTTATGTTCAAAGTTCTTCAGGAAGCTGAGTAAACTATTCTGCTTAATTGAAGTACTATGTGCTAGTGCATTGTTATATTTGTAGAAAAACTCATTAGTGTGCGTGCTTTAGACAAGTTTGTAATTGTAACTAATAAAGTAATAACAGTATTGTGGCCACAGTGATGGATAAAGTGTGAAATCAACGATAGCTCTGCTCAAAAGATATATGAAATCATTAGAGAATATTTTACTTTTTTTTTTTCCCACAAAAAGTAATATGTCAAATTAGCATAACAAGCCAAAAACTCTACTTCCAGCACCTAAAAAACGTTTCCATGAACTCTATATGAGTGATCAGACCATTATGAACAATATTCAAACAAACAACAATGGAAACATCACTCCTTTGTTACACTCTTCTAACTATTTTCATCATCTATCTATTCTACAAACTCTTTGGTCCAAAAAACTACAAAATTCTACCACCTAGCCCCGCCCTTGCGCTTCCAATCCTCGGCCACCTCCACCTCTTAAAACAGCCGCTCCACCAAAACCTCCACAAACTCTCTCAAAAATGCGGCCCCATTTTCTCACTCAAACTCGGCGTACGCCAAATCGTAGTCGTTTCATCCCCAAGTCTAGTCGAAGAATGCTTCACGACAAACGACGTTGTTTTCTCAAACCACCCTCGTGTTTTAGTAGACAAGTACATAGGCTACAACCACACCACAATGACCGGTGCACCCTACGGCCAACACTGGCGCAACTTACGCCGTTTAGGCGCTCAGGAGGTTCTCTCCCCCACGCGCCTCAACGCGTTTGTGCAAATCAGAGAACACGAAATTCGACGATCTTTGAAAAACTTCACAACTTCAACAGAGTTTGAAAAATTTGAGTTGAGGCCTAAACTGTTTGAGCTTGTTTTCAACATAATAATGGTGATGCTAACAGGAAAACGGTACACGGGGGAGAATCTACAGGAGCTGGTGAACGAGGTTTTCGAGCATGCTCAGACTTCGAATGCTGAGGACTTTTTGCCGTTTCTGTTGTGGATCGATTACAGGGGACTGAAGAAGAAAATGGCTGATCTTGGTAAAAAATTGGACGATTTTTACGAGACTTTGTTGGATGATCAGAGGCGGGAGAAGAGGAAAACGATCATCGGGCATCTGCTTACACTGCAACAATCGGAGCCGGAGTTCTACACAGATCAAACCATCAAAGGATTTATCACTGTAAGTGAAAACCTTAAAATTTCAACCGTATTTACCTTTTTTAGTTATATCTCTTGCATTTGTCAATTGTGGACTGAGATCATGTCTTGTCCATTTTAAAGCAAAAGTGGCAAAACATTCCACAAACTTTGGTACTGTGTTATAAATGCAAGCAAAGATAATAATCAAACTTTAGTAGTTGATGTGGACCTATAACCCATTGATTGTCTAAGGCAATAAAATTCAAATAATGGTGGTCCAAAAGTTCAGTTTGTATCAATTTGCAGAACATGATAATTGCCGGCACAGATACTTCAGTTGTGACCATAGAATGGGCAATGTCTCTTCTCCTCAACCACCCAAACATTCTCCAACAAGCTAAAATGGAACTGGACACGCAAATCGGACACGAACGTTTACTCGAGGAACAAGACGTGCCGAATCTGCCCTACCTTCGCAACATCATTCTCGAGACCTTCCGCCTCTTCCCCGCGGGTCCTCTGGGGTTGCCCCGCGAGTCATCCTCGGATTGCAAACTCGGGGGATACGACATTCCACGTGGCACAATCTTATTGGTGAACGCATGGGCCATTCAAAGGGACCCCGAGGTATGGGAGGAGCCAATGAAATTCAAGCCGGAGAGGTTTGATGGGAGAGAGGTCGAGACGCAGAAGCTCATGCCGTTTGGGATGGGTAGACGGGCGTGTCCTGGATCGGGTTTGGGTCAGCGCATGGTGAGTATGGTTTTGGGGTCGTTGATTCAGTGCTTCGAGTGGGAGAGACTGGGGTTGGAAGAAGTTGATTTGAGCGAGGGAGTTGGGCTAACCATGCCTAAATTGAAGCCACTTGAGGTTATGTGTAGGCCAAGAGAAGTTATGATCAAGAAGCTGAGTAGTCTATCAGATTATGAAGTATGATGATCCGCTTAGTTTATCTATGAACTATGTATTGCATTATGTGCTACTGCTTTGTTATAGTACTATGGGACTGTCTACTATAAATTCATAAATAAACAATTGGCGGTTCGTTAGACAAGTTTGTATTCATAAGAAATCCCCTGTCAAGACGTGATCTGATAAAACCTTCAAGTTCACAATAATTTTGTCTTCAGTTTGTTTTAATCAACAATTTATATTATATATGCATGTTGGGTGAAACAAATTCCAGGCTTTGGTCAGCTTGAGTAAAATCATATACAGTTCTGCTCAAAAGATCAACTTAACAAAAGCAGCCGGCGCTAAGTCCACTTTAACATGTTTGTTTATTGCTTCATTTTCCATTGGTCTAGAGAGTGTGCACAGACTTTGAATTGGTTAAGGTTTGTTTTTGTCACCTAATGACGTATTGAATATTATTTTTACATGTTGAGTACATAATCTTCAGCTATTTAAAATAAAAAGTCTTCTATAACAGCCAAATGATGTTTTTCTATAAAAGTCGAACTAACTTTTGTGAGCCATAGTAACCTACCATGGACATAGCTCTTATTTGTTACACTTCTCTAACTATTGTCATTACCTATCTGTTCTACAAAGTCTTCTCGCCAGCAAAATATCGTCTCCCCCCTAGCCCCACCGTAGCACTTCCCATTATCGGTCACCTCCACCTCTTAAAACAGCCCCTCCACCGCACCCTCCACCACCTCTCTCAAAAGTGCGGCCCCATTTTCTTACTCAATCTCGGTGTTCGTCGTCTCGTGGTGGTGTCATCGTCGACTCTAGTCGAAGAATGCTTCACCAAGAGAAACGACATAATCCTAGCCAATCGGCCCCATATTATGGTGGACAAGTACATAGCGTACAATAGCACCATCTTGTCCAACGCCCCATACGGCGATCATTGGCGGAGCCTCCGCCGCATGGCAGCACAGGAGCTGCTCTCAACCGCCCGCCTCAACGGGCTTCTCCACATCCGTAAGGATGAAATCAGGCGCTTCCTATTGAGCCTTCACAGTATATCAAGTGAAGGATTTTCAAAGGTGGAATTGAGGCCAAAACTTTCAGAACTAAGCTTCAACATTATGATGAGAATGATGGCGGGAAAAAGGTATTCAAGCGACGATGAGGATCGGAAGCAGGGGCAGGAACTTCGGAAGCTGATCAACGAGACTTTTGAGCTCGCTGGGGCATCAAATCCTCAGGATTTCTTGCCGTTTTTGCGGTGGATCGATTATGGAGGTATTATGAAGAGAATGGTTAATGTTGGAGAAAAATTGGATGAGTTTTTTCAAAGTTTGGTGGAGGAGCACAGGGGAGAACAGAGGAGTACTATGATCGGTCATTTGTTGTCCATGCAACAATTGCAGCCAGAGCTCTACTCGGATCTAACCATTAAAGGACATATATTTGTAAGATTTCTTGATTCAGTATATTTTCCCACAAGCATGTGATTTTAATTCTTTCAAGCGTTTAATACGGCACAAAGTGAAAATTCAAGGATCATCCCTATGTCAAGTACAGATTCCTAAAAAGTCAAAATTATCATGCACCTACTCTTTCACATAGTTCTTTCTGTTTTATATGTGTTTGTACTCATTAAGACAATGTGATACACGAAGTGGTATAGAGGGTTCCTTGCAATTCTAAAGAATTTGGATCAAAGACATGCTATTCTGTAAAACTATGTATCTCTTGAAAATTACGTACGAGTCTATCTCCCAAGGAGGAATTCCTCATATTATACTATTAAATGTGATCAACATACTAACAAACTTTTAACATATATGTAGCCAGAGTACTTCCTTTCTATGAAGCACTTCTTCTACATCAAATTGATAAGGTAGTAGTAGTACTAAAATCAATAGTCTCAATATTCCTTACAGAGCATGCTTCTTGCTGGAACGGACACTTCATCCGTAACCATAGAATGGGCGATGTCCCTTCTCCTCAATCATCCCCATATCCTCAACAAAGCTCGAGAAGAACTGAACTCTCAAGTCGGATTACATCGCCTGATCGATGAAGAAGACTTATCCAACCTCCCATACCTCCAAAACATCATTTCCGAAACCTTGCGGCTTTTTCCACCTGGTCCACTCCTCGCACCCCATGAATCGTCCGAGGATTTTATGATTGGAGGATACGACATCCCACGTGGGACAATTTTGCTTGTCAATGCATGGGCTCTCCACAGGTATTGAATTGTCACCTAACATTAAAGTTTATACTTATAGAGAACATAGACATGTTTTTAATCCTTATATCCTTCAATACGTTACATGCATTAAATTCTTACATGCGACATTTTTTTAATAAATGGATAAGTCGTGGGATTCAAAACTGCAACCTATTTTCAACATCGCTCTGATACTATATTGATTTGTCATCTCATATAAAAGTTTAAGCATGTAAAGATATAAATTTGTTTCTATATTATTCAACTGTAGGGATCCATACTCATGGGACAAAGCAACCGATTTCGAGCCGGAGAGGTTTGAAGGGAAAGAAGTGGAAGCACATAAGTTTTTGCCGTTTGGAACGGGGAGGAGAGCTTGTCCGGGGGCAGGTTTGGCGCAGCGGATGGTGGGATTAGTTTTGGGGTCATTGATTCAGTGCTTTGAGGTGGAAAGGGTGGGATTAGAAGAAATTGATTTGGATGAAGGGATAGGATTGACCATGCCAAAGTTGAAGCCATTGGAGGTAAAGATCAAGCCACGAGAGATTATGTACAATACTGTTGTTTAAGTTTAACTTAGCCACGGTTCGTGTAATATTATACAAGCTTATAATTTTGTCAAATCACTTGTTTTGGGCGTGAATAAAAATATACGATTCTCGTTAATTGTACGTACTTTCTTACATACATTGCAGGTATATATAGCATAGATATGTAGAATTTACATTTAATTTCCATTCTCCTTTGTATTGTTAAAAAAAAAAGATACATGTCATGTCATCATTTTTGTAGAGATTTCAATCAAATTGCAACAAATATAAACCTAAATCTATTGAACAATGAATGTATAAACGATCAAACACAAGAACACCAAAGGATTTGCTTGGTTCGATTAAGATCAGAGTGATCTTATCCCTACACCCAAAGGAGCAACAAAATCAATCTTATTTATGCAAATCAGAGTGTATACAAGTGAGGAGAGTGATTGATGTAATCTATGTGTACAATGAGCTTGCTAGAACTATAAGTACATGCACCAAAATACACTCCAAATGCAGCTCCATAAACCAACTGAAAATTAGCTAAATTTAACTGAATTTTGACAGCTGCCTAACCAACTTTCGCGCCAAACTTTTTGCTAAAAATAAAGGCTGCTTCTTGACTGATCTTGATGAACTAACATCTCACAATTTTAATCACGTTTTATACATGATTTAATGATAAGGGAAATACTTACATAAGCTCTTTTTAAACACCCGTGCTACTCCAGATTGGTTTATTGTAGGTACTTAAAGTCGAAGTCTCTGGATCCATATCACACAGATACTTCAAAAAATCATGGCATACCACATTTGCGACATATCAGATACTTCTATTTTTCTATGTTTCACTATGTTTTTTAGTGAATGATTAGATGAATTTTGTTCTTAAGTTTTACTAATGCTTTAGAGAGTAATTTTCAGTAAATTGAATTTTAATTGATTATAGATTACCTTATTTATGCTGATGCAAAATGTAAACACTTTAAAATAAACGGCTGACATATACATGCCATATCATATTTCCATATTTTCAAAATTTTGGTGTCCCATGTTTAATAACCATATACTATATTCCTATTTTTGTATCTGTATCCATGCAACATAGCTCATGTTTCAAGAATTAAACAAAAATCTTATATTTCGTTCTCTATGTCTATTTAGACTGTAATTGAAACATATACATGCATACATTTTGTTTTTTATTTTTCTAATCATAACCTCTACATCAAAACTGCATCATACATTAATATACACATTGATATACAATAATACATAAATTAGCGTACTAACACCGGGCTGCCTCATGCATCTTTTACTAGTATACTATTTCATAGCCGGCAAGGTTAAAATTGTACAGCTGAACTCTCAAATATAAAATCTAATGCAAAGCATCACTTAGGGTAATCATGGTACATAAAATTATTCAGTCAACTCTTAACAGAACAAAAACTATTCTAATAATAATGCGGACAATTCCTATATTAATCACGAACTTCAGCGAACCATGAGAAGAACCATGGAAATAACACTTGTTTGGTACACTTGTCTAACTATATTTGTCATCTATCTATTCTACAAAGTCTTCGGACAAGTAAAGTACAATCTCCCGCCTAGCCCTGCCGTAGCCCTTCCAATCCTCGGCCACCTACACCTCTTAAAACAGCCGCTCCACCGTGCTTTACTCCGCTTGTCCCAAACACACGGGCCCATTTTCTCTCTCAAGATCGGCGTTCGTCGCGTCGTGGTGGTTTCATCGTCGAATCTAGTCGAAGAATGCTTCACCAAGAGAAACGACGTAGTTTTCGCCAATAGGCCGCGTAGTTCGGTTGAGAAGTACATAGGCTATGATCACAACACCATTTCAGGCGCCAGGTACGGCGAGCATTGGCGTAGCCTCCGCCGCGTGGCAGCGCAGGACCTGCTCTCCAAAGCCCGCCTTCATACGCTTCTCCAAATTCGAGAGGACGAAATCAGGCGCTTGCTACTGAGCCTTCACAAGATTTGTGGTGAAGGATTTACGAAGGTGGAATTGAGGCCTAAACTTTCGAAACTGACCTTCAACGTTTTGGTTAGAATGATTGCGGGGAAAAGTTGCTCGGGCGATGATGAGGACGGGGAGAAAGTAGAGAGAATTCGGAAGTTGATTCACAAGAATTTTGAGGCTCAGACATCAAATCCTCAAGATTTCGTGCCGTTTCTGCGGTGGATTGATTATGGAGGTTTTACGAAGACAATGATTGATGTTGCAGAGAAAATGGATGAGTTTTTTCAAGGTTTGGTGGAGGAGCACAGACGAGAGAAGAGGAATACCATGATCGGTCATTTGCTGTCTCTACAACAATCGCAGCCGGAGCTCTACTCGGATCTGAACATTAAAGGGCTTATATTGGTAAATTTTGTTACTTCCGTACAACTTTCTACCATATTTCTCAATTATAAGCCTATGCTAAAGAAGTTAATGATGTCTATGTCGCACCCTCAATTCTTTTAATACGTTATGTGAGCGGTTTAATTGTGATGATAACACACGTCTTTTGTTTAACAGAGCTTGGTTCTTCCTGGAACAGACACATCAGCTGTGACAATAGAATGGGCAATGTCCCTTCTCCTCAACCATCCCCACATCCTCAAAAAAGCCAGAGAAGAGCTCAACGCTCAAGTCGGAATTCATCGCCTAATCAACGAAGAAGACTTATCCCAACTTCCTTACTTACAGAACATCATTTCAGAAACCTTGCGATTATTTCCACCCGGTCCTCTGCTCTTACCCCACGAGGCATCCGAAGATTGTATTATAGGAGGATACGACATTCCATGCGAGACAATTTTACTTGTCAATGCATGGGCAGTACAAAGAGATCCTAACGTGTGGGACGAAGCAAACGATTTTAGGCCCGAGAGGTTTGAAGGGAAAGAAGTGGAAGCGCATAAGTTGTTGCCATTTGGAATGGGGAGGAGAGCTTGTCCGGGGGCTGGTTTGGCCCAACGAGTCGTGGGATTAGCTTTGGGGTCGTTGATTCAATGCTTCGAGTGGGAGAGGGTGAATTCGGAGGAAATTGATTTGGCTGAAGGTATAGGATTGAGCATGCCTAAGTTAAAGCCATTGGAGATCATGATCAGGCCACAAGAGATTATGTACAAAGTTGTTGTATAAATTTGAGGTTTCCAAGGTTTGTATATGTTGGATATGTTAATAAAAATAAACTTTTGAGAAGATATTATGTACACTAAAACATGATAAGATATTGTGGCCTGATCATATAGTAAGATATTACGATAAGATATTATCAATCATTTGTAAGCGTGACGTACGCACACTAAAATATGCACGGCTGAACTTTTGTCTTGGACCTAGATAAAAGAAGAAGCTTTCTTGAGGAGGCCAATTACTGGCAAATATGAAATCAAACAGCACCACTATTTCAGATTTTTTTTTGCGTTAGTCTATGTCATTTTATATGGCACTGTTCAATTTTTGTCTAATTTACCATTTGTAAGATAAAAACTTTTGCTTGATCTTTCAACTTCCACTACCTGATATACTATATTTACTACAAGTGTATATATATATACATTTTTCTACATTTCGTCTACTTTTAAAATTAGTTTCTTCTAATTAATTCCCTTTTCAACTGGTTAAAATATATTTTCGTCAAGTCTTGATATATCTGGATATCTTACACTAGTAATGTTTTTAAATATTAAAAGAAAGTTTACTAAAAAAAATAGGGTCAATTGCGACCACCCCTATTGTTTGGGGTGTTTTGTGAAGTGCTCCCTAACGTTTCAAAAATAGCACTTTTCCCCCTAATGTTTGTAATTTTTCCCTTGAGTCCTTGATCTATCGTTCATTTTTACCACATGGCAATCTTTTCAATCCATTAGATTTGGCATCAGGGGGCAAACCACACATTTTTACAAATGTTAGGGAGCAAAGTGCTCTTTTTAAAACGTTAGGGGGCACTTCACAAAACACCTCAAACATTAAGGGGCAAACGCAATTGACCCAAAAAAATATTTGCCAAGAAGTGCAGACAAATCCTGTATGAGTGATCATATTAGCAACTTTTGTGAACCATATCGAAGCAATCAACCATGGAGACAACACTTCTTTTCTACAATTCTCTAACTATTTTCATCATCTATCTATTCTACAAAGTCTTCGGGCCAAGAAAGTACCATCTCCCGCCTAGCCCCGCCGTAGCACTTCCCGTAATCGGCCACCTACACCTCTTAAAACAGCCTCTCCACCGCTGTCTATACCAACTCTCACAAAAGACCGGCCCCATTTTCTCCCTCAAGCTTGGTGTTCGTCTCGTCGTGGTGGTGTCATCATCGAATCTAGTCGAAGAATGCTTCACCAAGAGAAACGACGTGGTTTTAGCCAATCGGCCCCTTGTGCTGGTAGACAAGTACGTAGCCTACAATCATAGCACCATGTCCGGGGCGCCCTATGGCGATCATTGGCGAAGCCTCCGTCGCATCGCCGCCCAGGAAATCCTGTCTGCCGCCCGCCTAAACACGCTTCTCCACATTCGAAAGGACGAAATCAAGCGCTTGTTGTTGAGCCTTCGTGGTATTTCAGGTTATTGAATTGCCGCTTCATTTGAAAGCTCAAGTTTATAGAGATCAAACATTGTAATTCTATATATATTTTCCAGCACACCCCTTACATATAGGCCGTAGTCTTTTTTGGTTACTCTTAACGGTTTTTAATAAGTAGATGGCAGTGAGATCCCAACATCAAACTTCTTCTCGTTCTGAATGTGATACCAAATTAAATTGCCGGCTTATCTAAAAGCTAAAGCTTGTAGAGAGGCTAGACGTTTATAATTTGATATATATTTTCCAACATAGGTGAAGGATTTACTAAGGTGGAGTTGAGGCCAAAACTTTCAGAATTAACATTCAATGTTATGATGAGAATGATTGTGGGAAAAAGGTGCTCAGGCGAGGATAATGAGGGCGAGGAACTTCGGAGGCTTATTACTGAGAGTTTTGAGCTTGCGGCCGCTTCAAATCCTCAAGATTTTGTGCCGTTTTTGCGGTGGATTGATTATGGAGGTTTTACAAAGAGAATGATTGCTGTTGGCGAAAAGTTGGATGAGTTTTTTCAAAGTTTGGTGGAGGAGCACAGGCGAGAGCAGAGGAATACCATGATCGGTCATTTGTTGTCTCTGCAACAATCGCAGCCGGAGCTCTACACGGACCTAACCATTAAAGGGCTAATATTTGTAAGATTTTCTTGATTCAATATAGTCTTTCTAGGATATTTTTCCATTGCCCTGTAGTTCAATAACCTAAAACTAGTCAAAATTAGCGTTCACCTACATTTTCATTTTCATAGTTCTTTATATGCATGTATCAACTAAAATATCCAAAGCTCAAAGAGTATTAATGAAATAGTATAACAGGATAGTCCCGATTTTTACTAGAGAAAGAAAGCCCCTGCTGTAACTGGTACACCCCTTTCACATATTGAAATGTCCCGAATGTCTACAAATCGTAGTTTTACACAATTTGTTTCTATATGTAAGTATTCTGAACACATTCAGCTCAAGTCTAAGAATGTCATAGACAGAGTACCTTTCGATCCAGATAAGAGAACCATTTGCAAAAAGTTTAAGAGATTTCATATGATTATTTGAAATCATATTAGGAGTTGTAATCAGAATATACCGTGCATACCGTAAATTCAATTATTCCTAAAGTATTTGGATCAAAGACACAGTATTCTGTTAAGTAAACTATTTATTTCATAAAAATTACTAGTCTATTTCCACATTCTTGTATCAAAGTTGATCATTATATATTCTGGACTTCTGGTTCTTTTAACATTAGCATATAAACTTTGTCATCATGCCAAGATTCTCCTTTCTTCTCACTGGTGTCACTTTTATTACAGAGCTTGGTTCTTGCTGGAACAGACACATCATCCGTGACCATAGAATGGGCAATGTCCCTTCTTCTCAACCATCCCCATATCCTCCAAAGAGCCACAGAAGAACTGGAAACTCGAGTCGGACTCCACCGACTTATCGACGAAGAAGACTTATCCAATCTTCCGTACCTCCAGAACATCATCTCAGAAACCCTTCGACTCTTTCCAGCCGGTCCACTCCTCGTACCCCACGAGGCATCCGAAAATTGCACAATCGGAGGATATGATGTTCCACGTGGAACAATTTTACTTGTCAATGCATGGGCAATACACAGGTATTGGTACTGAATTGTCCAACCATCTAAAAACTCAAACTTTAGAGAGATGATATTTATTTATTAAACTTTTCATATTTCAATATATCCCATCATAATTCATAAGTAGGTTATGATATATTTGATAGGTTTACACGTGATACCTTTTGATAATTGAGTGGGTGTCGTTCGAATTCATAATCTCTTTTTAGCATGATTTTGATATAATGTTAACTTGTTGCCTCATTTAAAAGATTAAATTTGTTTTCTCTAATTTTAGGGATCCGTGCACGTGGGACGAAGCAACTGAATTTGTACCAGAGAGGTTTGAAGGGAAAGAAGTGGAAGCGCACAAGTATTTCCCGTTCGGAATGGGGAGGAGAGCTTGTCCAGGGGCGGGTTTGGCGCAACGGATGGTGGGGTTAGCTCTGGGGTCGCTGATTCAATGCTTCGAGTGGGAGCGGGTGGGATTGGAGAAAATTGATTTGGACGAAGGGATAGGATTAACCATGCCTAAGCTAAAGCCATTGAAGGCAAAGTTCAAGCCACGAGAGATTATGTACAAGATCGTCGTCTAAGTTTATGGTAACCACGGTTATGTTAATATATACAACCTTATAGTTTTGGACCTTTGGCTAATTGCTGGTGTTGCACATGAATTAGGATAAAGTGGTTTCATGTACGATATTTGTGTACCACTTTATTTACCATTACACACATATAGAAAATTTACATGTAACAACCACTCTCTTTGCATTATGACCAAAGACACGTGTCATTTTCGTCTATCACATGGTACATATGAGTGAATGACGAAAATACTTAAACTAATAGAATTTCATTTTTAGTCCCGTATAGATTACACTATCATTACATTTGGTCCCATCAAATTACTAAAATCACATTTAGTCCCCAAATTTGAAACCTTTCGTCACAAGTCGAATTCCGTCAGAAACTAACGGATTCCATGCTAACGTCTAACGCAAGCTCTGGGGTTCAGTTATTTGGCGAGCCCTGTGAGAAACAAAATTAGATATCGACAACTCATACTCCCGTCTGCTTCTGACATCAATTTATTGGTTTCTATTGCATTGGTCTACAAAATGTTCACACATGTTAAACGAATAAATTTTAACCAATCAATTTGTGAGCTGTTTGGAAAACAAAAAAAATCAATGACAGTGGACCTCCATCGCCAAAAACACAAGACTATGGCCGAAATGTCAATAATAATTGCAGCACCAAAATGATGACTTTGTCGATTTTAGAAGAAACAATTTTCAACATAAATTTTTTCTACTGTGTTGATTGCATAAATTTTCAACAATACGAAAATAAGTCTCTACTTCTACCAGCTAGAAAATATCTCCCGACCAATACCGACTCCTATATAAGTCGCTCGACCTATGTACCATAATCATGCAACAATGAATACGAGTACAACATTTCTTTGGTACACTACTCTAACTATTTTTGTCATCTATCTAGTATACAAAATTTTGGTGCAAAGAAAATACAACCTCCCCCCTAGCCCCACCGTAGCACTTCCCATACTCGGCCACCTCCACCTCGTAAAACAGCCGCTCCACCGCAGCCTATACCAACTCTCTAAAAAATGTGGCCCCATTTTCTCCCTTAGGCTCGGCGTCCGCCTCGTGGTGGTGGTTTCATCGTCGGATCTAGTCGAAGAATGCTTCACCAAGAGAAACGATGTAGTTTTCGCTAACCGGCCCCGTATTACGGTGGACAAGTACATAGGCTACAACCACACCACCATGTCTGGCAGTCGATACGGCGAGCATTGGCGGAGCCTCCGCCGCGTGGCAGCGCAGGAGCTGCTATCTCCCACCCGCCTCAACGCCCTTCTCAACATACGGAAGGATGAAGTCAAGCGTCTCCTGTTGAGCCTTCACAAGGTTTTGTAGGAATATTAATATATAAAATATTCAAGTTTGTAACTGTAGTACTTTTATACCGACAAAGTTTATATGGAAGAGAATATAATGTCATGTAAATTTTTTAGTAAAGCACAAAGGCAGAAATTTGAATGCTAATTTATTGATGCATTACAACTGCAACTAAATACAAAAATAAATAGATTCATTCACTTGACTGAACTTAGACTAATCATCTAGAGAGTAACTAAATAAACATACTTATAAGTTATAATGTGACTTTCCAACAGGTTTCTGGTGAAGGATTTACGAAGGTAGAATTGAGGCCAAAACTTTCCGAGTTAAGCTTTAGCATTTTGATGAGAATGATTGCGGGGAAAAGGTGTTCAGGCGACAATGAGGACGGAGAGCAGGGAGAGAAACTTAGGAAGTTGATTAACGAGACGTTTGAGCTCGCAGCGCCACCAAATCCTCAGGAATTCTTGCCGTTTTTGCAGTGGATTGATTATGGAGGTTTTACGAAGAGAATGAAAACTGTCGCGAAGAAACTGGATGAGTTTTTCCAAAGTTTGGTGGAGGAGCACCGGTTAGAGAAGAGGAACACCATGATCGGTCATTTGTTGTCTATGCAACAATCGCAGCCGGAGCTCTACTCAGATCTCACCATTAAAGGGCTTATATTTGTATGATTTATTTATTTAATAAAACCTTCTAGCTGGTATATTTTTCCATTAGCTGCAGATTTTAATTCGTCCGAGAGTTCAGCAGGGCATAAGTTTGAAGAGCCACCAAAAATAAATCAAGGGAAAATTAAACAATTCACGACTTTTGTGACAACCTCAAATTAATTAATCGTCTCTCTTTTATCACAGAACGTACTTCTTGCTGGAACAGACACGACATTTGTGACAATGGAATGGGCAATGTCCCTTCTTCTCAACCATCCACACATCCTCAAAAAGGCCAAAAAAGAATTGGACGCTCAAGTCGGACTTCACCGCCTAATCGACGAAGAAGATTTATCCAACCTTCCATACCTCCGCAACATCATTTCCGAGACCCTTCGTCTCTTTCTATCCGGTCCACTCCTCGTACCACATGAGGCATCGGAGGATTGCATGCTTGGAGGATACGATGTCCCATGCGGGACAATGTTAATTGTCAATGCATGGGCAGTTCATAGGTATTGAATTGACATCTAATTTATAAGTTACAATTTTTGGCCGTAATATCATTGAAAACACTGATGACACAGTGAATTTTTTTTGATAATTGAGACTACAGGTGAGATTCAAACTCATGACATCTTTTTTGGACGACTCTATTATCATATTAAATTGTTACATAATCTCAAAAGTTTAAGTACGTACATAGAATTGTTAATTTATTTATTTTAAAATATATACTCCAACAGGGATCCATGCATATGGGACAAAGCAACTGAATTTGTGCCGGAGAGGTTTGAAGGGAAAGAAGTTGAAGTGCATAAGTTGTTGCCGTTTGGAATGGGGAGGAGAGTTTGTCCAGGGGCGGGTTTGGCGCAGCGGATTGTGGGGTTAGCTTTGGGGTCATTAATTCAATGCTTTGAGTGGAAAAGGGTAGGGTTGGAAGAAGTTGATTTAGATGAAGGGATAGGATTAACCATGCCCAAATTGAACCCACTGGAGGCCATGTTCAAGCCACGAGAGATTATGTATGTACAAGATTGTCTGAATTGAAGGTAGAGTCAAAGTTTCTTAAAGATTTTGTGTGGACTAGTAGATGACAAATATTGGGTTGAGTTTGGTAATCAAAGTAGGTTTGGTAATTCATAATCTTGAAATTAAAATAAATGATTACTTTCGTGGACTACAGTTTATGTACCGTATAGATGTAGTATAACACGTGTAATCACCCAGTTTAATCATCTTGTATTTTGGAGAAGAAAAAAAATGTTATCACTGTAACTAGATGATACACATAATTAAGAAGGCCAGGTGATCATACAATTTTTTTTTTAGGGTCCATATGGATCACCCCTTAATGTTTGACTCGTTTTGCAATGTCTCTTTTAATATTTGAGAAAGAGCGATTTGCTCCCTAACGTTTATAAAGATCTTTTCATCCATTAAATTTGACATTAGGGATAAATCGCATATTTTTACAAACGTTAGGAAACAAATCGCTCATTTTCAACCATTAGGGGAATATTGTAAAACATGTCAAACTTTAAGAAGGAAAGCACAATTGACTCAAAGGACTGATCATTTGTATATATATAAAATTACCATGTGATCATGTCGAAGACTAATTTGAGTTTACTGAATACACGTTTGAGATGACTCCTCACTCATCAGCACCCAATTTCAAAGCTCGTCTCTGTCAAGAAGAATAGGCATAACCAATTCCCTTTGCAAATTTTTCAATTTAGTGGCCCCAGTTTTTTAGTATATATAATTTGTTTAGCTAATATCTAAAAGATTAGTTAGATCATAAATTATAAAACTAAAATTCCATCGCTTTAATTTGATTCTCACGAATATGGATGAAAAAACTGTTGTATCAAGCTCTAGCTTCTCCGATTTGAAAACTTTTGTAACTAAGAGAAAATCTTAAAAGAAAGTTACTTCACTCCTTGGAGTTTTCTAAAATATCATTCTGATCCCAGTCATTTTCATTGTAGTCCAAAATAAATTTGTAACTTTTCGTTAAGATTTCGTAACAATTAAATTAGATATACGTATCCTAAAATGTCACGCAACACATAAATTAATATAGTATTTAGCACAAAAAAAGAAGAAAAAAAACATTTTGTATTATTTGAAAGTACTAGCTGTCAAATATGTACAGCTGAAATCCTAATAAACAAATACCACGCTTTCCCAAGTCCCAGATATAAAATCAAGTGTGGAGTATACTTGAAGTAATTATGTGACAAAGTCAACTCTTAACTTGTATATGAGCCGCTAACTTGTAGGAATTATGACGATCAAGCAAATTAACCATGGAAACAACAGTTTTTTTGTACTCTAGTCTAACTATTTTTGTCACCTATGTATTGTACAAATTAGTCTTTGCTCCAAAAAACTACAAAAATCTCCCGCCAAGCCCCGGCTTAGCACTTCCCATAATCGGCCACCTACACCTCTTAAAACTGCCGCTACACCGCTGCTTCCAACACCTCTCTCAAAAAACCGGCCCGATTTTCTCACTCAAGCTCGGGGTTCGTCGCGTTGTTGTAGTTTCATCATCGGATTTGGTCAAAGAATGCTTCACCAAGAGGAACAATGTGGCTACCGCGAGTCGGCCCCGGTTTCTGGCCGACAAGTACCTGGCCTTCAATCACACCACGCTGATCGGCTCCGACTACGGCGAGCATTGGCGGACCCTCCGCCGCATCTCCGCACAGGAGATGCTCTCCACCGCTCGCCTCAACGAGTTTATTCACATTCGTAAGGACGAAATCAGGCGTTTGCTATTGAGCATTATTAGCAGTAGTAGTTCAGGTTATTGAGTTCTCGCTTCATCCAATAATAATATTAATATATATTCAATCAAGCTCTCTTGTAATGAGATTTGACATTTATATAAATATTTTCAGGTGAAGGATTCTCGAAGGTACAATTGAAGCCAAAACTTTCGAAAATGACGTTCACCGTTGTGATGAGAATGGCGGCCGGAAAAAGCATTGATGAGGATGGCGTGGAACTTCGGAAGTTGATTAATGATGGTTTTGATATTGCAGGGGCGTCGAATCCTCAGGATTTCTTGCCGTTTTTCCGATGGATTGATTATGGGAGTTTTACCAAGAGAATGATTGCAATTGGGGGGAAATTGGATGAGATTTTTCAACGTGTGGTGGATGATCACCGTCAGGAGAAGAGGAATACCATGATAGGTCATTTGCTGTCTCTCCAAGAATCGGAGCCGGAACTCTACTCAGATCTAACCATTAAAGGACTTATGTTTGTGAGATATTATTTTATATTGCGTCTTTACATGTTTTTTATCTTTCAACTACGTGGCACAGACTATACATTTCACCTGGCACATTCTTTTCACACATTTGGAATGTCTAAAT
Organism: Misopates orontium; assembly: GCA_946800315.1. NCBI lineage: Eukaryota > Viridiplantae > Streptophyta > Magnoliopsida > Lamiales > Plantaginaceae > Misopates > Misopates orontium. The sequence goes on along the minus strand of OX326952.1, from coordinate 31,867,921 downwards.
ATTTTATTTTTTTAATAGACACATAGAGTTTAAGAGATGTTCTATGCTTATTTGATACCACCTAAGAGTCTCTCTAAGTAGACCAAAATGCGCGTACATGATGTATATCTAACTATATATCTTTATTCTCGTCGCATTCTTTTCTAACCTAAAAATATTAACGTACGTACTGTCGATTAGACTTTAATCATCTTGTGGAATAATTTTCCTTTCTATGAAGCATTTCTTCTGAGTTCACCTTCCTACAGTGATAATCTCCAATTTATCGTGTCTTGCGATCATTACAGACCTCGCTTTTTGCTGGAACCGACACATCATCGGTGACCATAGAATGGGCAATGTCCCTTCTCCTCAACCATCCTCATATCCTCAAAAAGGCCGTAGAAGAACTGAACGCTCAAGTCGGACCCCACCGCCTGGTCGATGAAGAAGACTTACCCAACCTTCCTTACCTCCAAAACATCATTTCAGAAACATTACGGCTCTTTCCACCTGGTCCACTCCTCGCACCCCATGAGTTGGGCGAGGATTGCACGATCGGAGGATATGACATCCCACGCGGGACAATTTTGCTTGTCAATGCATGGGCAGTCCACAGGTTTTCAATATTACTGTCTTATCTAAATGTTTAAACTTATAGAAACAACGACAAGTATTATTTTTCAAATTGAGTTAATTGGAAAACTGCCCCTGGATTATTCCTAATTGGCAAATATAGTCATTTGTTAGTAAATACTAAATACCCCCTGTAAAAGTTACAAATTAGCAAAAAATCGTCAGCCATTATATTTTAACTTCAATGTACTATTAGCTAACGATCTTTGTACATTAAAATTTTGTATCAAACATATGGTTATTCAACTAAATTTTTTTGATCTTTCTTGTCATTTTTTTAGATTCTTTTGGAATTATTTATAAATATAATTTAAATAATCAATACCATTTTTTTTGTTTATGCAAATCTAGAAGATAATTAACGTTCTTTTTTATTTATTTATTGACAACAATATATAAGAAGTTCAATTTCAACAACATTACTCACTTATGCATCAAGTAAGTACGATAAAAGTCAACTTTCGTTAACTTTCAGTGCGTGCAGATTAATTAAGTGTAGAATGAGTGTTTTTGCTAATTTCTTAATATCACAGGGACTTTTTGCTAAGAAAAAATACATATGGGGGTTATTTACCTATTAGAAATAGCACATGGGTAGTTTTTGCAATTACCTCTTTTTATATTCCCCAACACATCCAAGTATGAGTGAGTAGTAATATTATTGATAAGTCTGATGCAAGATATTTTTTGATAAATGTGGTTGCAATGGGGCTCGAACATAACTTTTTGTCGGCATGACTCTAGTACTATGTTTTTTTGCACCATCTAACAATTTAAGTTTATGTAAATGTTAAACATTTATTACTTTTGTATATTCTGACAGGGATTCAAGCATATGGGAAAATGCAACTGATTTTAGGCCAGAGAGGTTTGAAGGCGAAGAAGTGGAAGTGCATAAGTTGTTGCCATTTGGAATGGGGAGGAGAGCTTGTCCGGGTGTTGGTTTGGCGCAACGAATTGTGGGGGTCGCATTGGGATCGTTGATTCAGTGCTTTGAGTGGGAGAGAGTTAGTTCTGAGAAAATTGATTTGGATGAAGGGACAGGATTGAGCATGCCTAAGTTGAAGCCATTGGAGGCCTTGGTCAGGCCACGAGAGATCATGTTCAAGATTGAATGAAAGTTAAGGTAGCTAAGCTTTGTGTAAGAATATCTCGAGACCAATTTGCTTAATGAGTTGAATAAAACCTTGGGTTCTTAGTTTACATGTTGTTCTATCTAAAGTAGACTTGATGTTGAAGAGTCAGAGTATAAGCTGTTTACGTTGTTGTAATTTGTTCTTATCTATATTCGTAGCTTTGTGATTTGTTCTTATCAGTATTTGTACAAGATTATATATGGAATCAAATTTCTCTCAACGGATCGGATTTCCCAATAGCTAATTATTTTTCTTTGCATCTTTTAGAAACTCTCGTCGTTCTCTTTTAACAAATACTAGAAAGAGTACTGCTCTGCTAGGCTGTGAGAAATAGGGTTACAACCGGTTTTTTGCAAGAATTAAAAGCGGCTTTTAAAAAATAAGAGATAATGCTGTTTCAGTTCATTTATTTCTAGATTAGAATTTATTAGTTATATTTCCAAACCGAAATTTAAGTCACTATATGCATGATCAGATCAATTATTTTAAATTTTTTAAGATCAATCACAAAGTATTATTTACGTATCTTATACCTAAGTCTGTTTTGCTGAAACCATTTACTTGTTTAACTATGAGATAGCCCAAGATATATTCTCTATGGCCAGATGATTAATTAATTCAAACGAAAAAATATATCATCCTTAAAATAATATAGGACATATTTTGTAGTTAATCTATAAAATTAATTGATCTAGAATTTGCAATAAAAATATAATAAAGTGGTTTCATAAGATATACTTACATGTTAAACTTTCATGTTAAGGTAACTAGATAAATTAAATTTATAATGATGGTCAAACTACGTTGAAAAGAAAAGAAATAATTACTATGCCATGTTCACATAATTTTGAATTAGAATTAACTGAACAATTAACAAAATTTTACAAAAATAATCACGACCAACCTGATGAACATGTTTCTGGTTGCTATTCCTCATTTTATTAAGATTTAGAGGGGGCTGTAACCTTACATTCTGTTAGGAAAGCTATTAGAAATTGTTGCACGCGGAGCCCCGCGCAAACTAATGTTTTATATTGTAAAATATTAGATAATCATATTCAAGTGTGAGAAAAAAAAATCTGGAAGAAAAGAAAATGCAAGATTTTTTTTTTGCTTAGATGGAAAGAAATTGAATTAATGGGAGAGTGAATCAACATAATTAAAGGAGAACGGAAAGAAAAGTAATTTCCATTAAAATAATATGAATTATAGGGAACTAAATTATCATTCTTAGTAAATGGTATAATTAATTTTGTCTAACTTAAATTGTAAGGTTAAATTGAAAAATTAATAATAAGAATCTATAGTGGAACATAAATTATAAGTTTAAACTTGGAAATCAAAAGTTTGGTGTCACAAGTACCTCTTCTTTTATATATTAGTATATATTATTGCACCTTAACCACAATCTTATTCTCAAACAACAAAGTTGGATGCCGATGCGGCGGCAAAGAAAATTCAGGTTATTGAAAGGAAAATTGCATAATTTTAGTACCCTAATTTGACATTTTGCTCACGTTTCATATTCCAACGGCAATTTTTAAATCTCGATAGAATTTTCCAGGTGGAAAAAAATTTGTGGATTTTGACCCCAATCAAACATCCAACTCACCAAATTGCCACGTCAGACGCCACATGAAGGGGGAAAAAAAAAAACAATAGTCTTCTGCCTCTCCCCCACATGGGTCTAATTATGTGACTGCAGGACTCATCCCTCTCTCTTCTCAGATTCTCTCATCTGTTCTTCTCAAAATAGCAGCCTTCTCTCTTTCTTTCTTCTTCACCAAGTAATTAGGACCTATTTTCTCGGCCTTTTTGCAAAGCTCTACGCTATTTCTCTCAAACCCATACGACTTAAATTGTGATATAATTAGAAAAATCCACTCCTCTGATTTTCATCGCGTCATTGTTGCTCCTCGCTTCTTCTCCATCGTCGCTCCTCCGTGAACTTGCTCTTCAGTTCTTTCAATAGGTAAAAAACTCGCTTATGATGTAATTTGAGAAATCTTTATTGAGAGAGCATTGTTAGCATGTCTTAATCATTTGCTAATTTTCAAAGTTTAGTTGCTAATATAGTCATGAATTTGTTCAGTTTTCGTTTATTTTCTTCTGTTGTATCCAAGGTGTTTGATGATTTGACGCAGCGAGTTTGTGTTTGCATAATGAATTTTGACCTAATTTTTTCAGCTTTCTTTTTCACGAACAATTTGTTTTGAGCTTGTTAACAGGAGTACGGAGCTATTTACTTCTGTTTTCAGCGAGTTTGTGTTTGCATAATGATTTGACCAACATTTTGCTGTTGTTTCCCAAGCTAAAGATAGAAGCAAAAATCAGCTTTTGTTTTAGCTACAAAAACAGAAGAAAAAAAAGGTTTGTTTTAACTTCATTTCAAATTGATTGCTTTGAGAATGATTAATTACTAATTTTTCCTTGTTTGTAGGCTGAAGTTCATCATAGTTACTATCACAGTATACAAAACATTCCTTTAAATCTAAATATTATCATCTGATATGCACTGTTCTAGAAGTATATATGTGAGTCATATAACTTATCTTATCCACGTTTTGATAAGTTGAAATTATTAAAGATTTAGCAGAAAATAAAACTCACAATATACAAATGTGGTCCTTTGAAGGTCAGATCTGCTACACCGGAAGTAAATAAATGAGTTTATATCTCCAATACTTAATTGATAATTGTTTCCTAGATTAGGCTTCATCAGCGTATCAGCGTGGACTTAAGGAAATGTGAAGCCTTGCAGGGAGCTCATAGCTTATCTTATCCTGATCAAAAACACTTCATGCTGATATTCTGTCTTCATACTTGAGTTGTGTCCATTTATTTGTCGGGGCCAATAGCGGATAGTTGTATTTGAGCATCATTATTTACGTTGTAATTTACTAGTGTTAACTCCAAGCATGTAAAATATGCAGCTATGGGAAGCATCTGACCACTTCAGTGTTTTGGCGACATTGCTCAAGGCTCTTTAACTCATAAGTAAGAACCTTTTTTTTGTAGTAAAATATCCTTGGTTCTTTTCTGAATATTACTTCAATTGGCATCAGTAGTTTGAAGAGTGGGCACACTGCTGAACATAGGCACGATTGTTGTTGCTGAGGTACTACTAATATTGCCTTTATTATTTATTAACTTATGCTATAATCAAATCTTCGTCGAATTATCTGGTATTTATCTGGTGTTGCTTTGTGTTTTCGAAGATTTGCAGAAGAAAATGGAAATAGTTTGAGTGTTTTGGACCAGCTCTCCAACAACAAGTAACTCATTTTTCATGGATCTTACTTGTTAGTAATTTGTTTTCTCATTTCTTAGCAACGTTTGAGCATAAAGAAGAACATTGCTTGATTCACTGAATACCCGTTTAACATAATTTGGTTATCAAATAATAAATGTAAAATTATATAAACTATCCGTGTTAGATATTTCTTTCTTCCTGCATGTCGTTCTTTAAATTTGTAAAATTGATTAGTTATGAACTTTCACCTGTATATGTTGCAGGACTCAGCAAGAAAGACATAAATATATTGAAAGGAGAGATTGATGTCTTGAAGACTTTTTTTGGAATGTAATTTTATTTCTGTTGTATCTTGAAATTCAAGATGTAATTGTAATTCTATTGTAGTTTTGAAATTTAAGATGTATTTGTAATATAACTTTGTCTTCAATATAATTTTGATTTTAAATCAAGTGTTTACATGGGAATGGGATTTATGATACAGTGTTGGATTGACCAGAGGAAAAAAAAAACAAAAAAACAAACCAAACAAAACAGAGACATCCGGTACACATCAAAATTTAATAAAAGAAAAAGCTGTTTTTGCCGGCATGGTTCTACCAGTGCTTTATAAGTGCCGGAAAAGATCATCTATACCGGCTCTTTCCGAACACGCCGCACCTTTACTGGCGCTGGTTTAGCCGGCGAATTTTCCGGCGCTTTTTCACCTGCCGTTAAGAATACCGTCAGCGTGTGAAAGCGCCGGTAAAACCCTTTAAAACCCCGAGAGAAGCAGTTTTTTTTTTGTAGCGCGAGGAACTAATAATCACGAAGCACATCAACGTAAAACAATTATAAGTCTTACTATTAGTGGACAATCTCAAACTCTATATATGTATATAGCATACTCACCAAGAGGAGCTCGCTAGTTAATATTAACAAGGCACAACAAGTTCTCTCCCAAGTTGTGGTTTAATCGATCATCATTGACTCTTGTTGAAGAATGCTTCACCAAGTGAAACGACATAGTTTTTGCAAATCCCATATTTTGGCTGACAAGTACATAGCCTAAACTCACACGTGTGAGTTTAGGCTATGTACTTGTCTGCCGAAACACGAGGCTTCTTAAACTATAGTCGATCTGACGAAACAACGACAACTCGGCGAACGCCGAGCTTCAGATAGAAAATGGGGCAGTATTTTTAACACTTTGTAGAATTGATAGATGATGAAAATAGTGTATACAAAAGAAGTGTTGTTTCCATGGTTGCTTGGATCATGAAAAGTTCGCGACTCATATAGAAATTTTTTCGTACTTTTTTTGGAATATTTTATCTGTTAAGAGTTGACCTAGTAACTTAACTATTGGAAGTAGTACTTCACAATTGATTTTATATTTGCGAGTTGGGAAATTGTGTGATTTATTTATAAAAGTTCAGCTGTACATATTTGACTGCGATTAAAAAAAAATAAAATAAAATAAAAACTTTTTTGTGCTAAATACTATATTAAGTCACGTGTCCGATGCAATTAAGATATCTATATTAAGTTTCTTATGAAATTTTAAAGCAAAAGTTAAAAATTAATTTGGATTAAAATGGAAATTTGTGAAAGTAATTGTGATGAAAATGATGTTTTTAGAAATCTCAAGGCATGAAGTGATAAAAATTTCTCAATATTTTCTTTTTCGTTACAAAAGTTTTGGAAATTGGAGAGCGTAACAACGGTACTAGTTCTTCATCTATACGTATGAGAATATTCAAAAGCAATGGAATATCAGTGTTACAATTGGATGATCTAATTGATTAATCTGTATATATGTCTATACTACGAAGTCTAACGGCTGTCTATTCTTCGTTTTTTTCTCGATTTTTTTATATTGCCAAAATTCTTGTGTAATGCATAGTATAATTAAGGCAAATGATATTAGACAGAACAAAATCTCAGAGCAAATTTTTTATTTTCTCTAATATACTCTTTGTAATCAATTAGTTAATTCATATTCCTTTTTCCATTTCTCACAATACTTAATAGAATCTTTAGAAAAAATATTTATGAGATGGAAACATTATTTTTCTATGTATACATAAAATAAATCATGCATTAAAAACTACAAAGTGCAAATTTAAATCATTACATATTAAAATTAGAAATGATGGAGAATAACAAGATGCAGGAACACGATAGGATGTCCCCTTCCACCACCTAAACATTTTTTTGTGTCTTTTTCTTAAACTTAATAGAAGGGTAAAATAAGTATCTAACATTGATAGGAGTGTTACTAATATTATCGAAATATTAAGGAGTGTCACTGATATTTGACCAAACTTAAGGGTGTGGCATTGATATTATCCCTTTTTTTATTTTGAAAGCGCTAGCTGTCAAATAGGTTAAGATAAACTTTAACAAACAAACCCCACGCTTCCCGATCTCGCAAGTGGCAAACACAAAACCAATTGTGAGGATCTGGTTTCTAAGTCAACTCTACTAATTACTACCCAATAAAACTTAATTCTAATAATAATACGTACAAATTGTATATGAGCCGCATAAATGTACCATGATGAAGCAGTCATGGAAACAACACTTGTTTGGTATGCTAGTGATACGGGTCCATGTTTTATATATTAATAATAGGGATAATATCAGTCACACCCCTTGAGGTTTGGTGTAATATCACTCACATCCCCGAGGTCTGAATAATATCAGTGACACCCCTTGAGGTTTGATTTCTAGGGGTGTCACTTTTAAAAGGACACTTGTACCCTTTAATTTAATATTACAAAATACCCTTCAATAATCAAAAGACACAAGTATCCTTTATTCTTCAAGTAATAAAATCAAACAAGAATATAATTAAAAGACACAAGTACTTTTTTGTTTTTTTTTTTTGTTGTTGTTCTTTACACTTTGTTAAATCGTTTATTTTCTTATTAAATCAAAAATCATAGTTCTGTTATTAGTAAAAGAAATAACATTTTAATTTGATTACTAACGTATCCCAGTCAAAATTAATTTGTTTTAATTACGAAACTATTTTTGTAGATATAATAATTGTTTATAATGATGTTAACTTTATATTCTTGACGTATTATATTCTTAACTATTTTTGTTTTCTTATTATTAAATATAGAAATTGTTTTAATTTATGCAAGATGATCAACGATATTCTTAGTTGATTTTATTATTTGAACAATAAAATGTACTTGTGTCTTTTATTTTTGAGAAGTTTTAGGTAATATTAAACTAAAGGGTACAAGTGTCATTTTATAAGTGACACCCCCTGAAAATCAAGCCTCAGGGGGTGTCACTGATATTATTGAAACCTCAGGGGGTGTTACTGATATTACACCAAACCTCAGGGGGTGTGACTGATATTATCCCTTAATAATATTATGTTTATGTATTTATTAGATATGTAATTAGTTATTGTGTGAATAATTATTAATTAGTTATTGTTGGTAGTTATCTTAGTAGTGGATAATAGAAGTTATTAGTAGTTATCTTTTGCAGACTTATATTACCACGTTTGTATCTTGTTGAGGTTATGGACGAAAAAGAATAATTTTAGTTTTAAAGTCTCTCTTCTTAATCTCTTTTTCTTGGGAGTTTTTTTGTGTTCTTTCTCGAATAAGAACATATTAAGGATCTTGATCCTAACATTTTGTGCTCTCAACATTTGGACTCGCCAATGTCTTCTGCACAACCTTCATTAGATGCTTCATCAACGGTGGAAATGCTCCGCCAAGTTCGACCAGAACTAATGGAAATGGAGGCCAACAAATAACATGGTAATGGATCTTTATTTCAACAAGATCAAGAACCATTGGACTACCACCAAAGCGGTTCCGCCTACCCCCAAATCCTACAGTTGCATCTACCAACACCACCCTCGATACAACAATCCAAATTACCACTCCAATCTGCAACACTAAGCGGAAACTTCACCATCGACATCCATTCCAGCAACTCAAGAAAAATAGTGAAGTACATCAGCGCAACAAATTTCGGACCATCAAGGAGCATAAGCAACGACTTCCCAAGTTACTGCCGTCCATTTCACGTTCGTCGCGTCAGAGATACTCCTTTCCCCGATCTCACCCAACTTCCACTGATGACAACCATGGACAGATCAATTCAACACCCCCCATTGTGCTCAAATATGAAACTTTGTATGTGACTCTTCATCCTCAAAAACAAGAGAAAGCAATTTTAATTGGAAAAAGAGGAAGAAATGTTGATGTTGGTTAGGACACAAACGGGGCAGCGAATTCCGAGCCACAATAGTGTTTTTTTTTTTTTTTTGCCAAGCAATGAATTTGCAGAAGGTGGTCTCTAAAGTTATGTAATTAGTTATTGTGTGGATAATTATTAATTAGTAATTTTCTATTATCTCAAATCGTCAAATATTTACAATTGAACTTTTATAAACAAATCCCACCCTTTCCCAACTCCCCAAATATAAAATCACCTGTGAAGTACACTTCTAGTGATTATGTTACTAAGTGACATAGAACAAGGACTCCGAATTTTGAAGATTCTCCTGACTCCGAATTTTGAAGATTCTCGCAAGAAAAAGGATATTGCACAAAAGCAGCTCTAACTTTTGATTAAGTGTTCCGATTGAGGACCATAAGATATCGAAACGAATGTCTTTGTGTTCTCTACAGCTGAAATTATATAGTTTCGAGTCTCAAAAACATCGTCAAAGGCAGTTTCGGGGCAAGACAGATTTATGGTGCAATTTCTTTAGAATTTTAATTTTATTAGGGTTTAAGTTATTTTAGAGTTTTAGTAGTATTAGAATTTTATTATTATTAGACTTTTTTTTTCTTTTTGAATTGGTCTCCTAATACGATTCTGTTTTTCTACTTTAGCTAGGATTTTAGAGAACTATACTTCTTCTTTGTATTTTATTTAGTCTTTGATTATTTATTAACCATAAAAATTGAAAGTTCATCTGATGAATTCTAGGTTTTTTCATCAATTACACGTATGTATGTCGATTCGATGTTTCCGTGTTGCGTCACTAAGTCAACTCTTAACAGTTAAAAAAGTTTCTACATACTTTTGGGAACCATGATGATCAAGCAACCATGGAAACAACGCTTTAATTCAGAAGAATATGTATGTTTTTTTTTTTCTTCACTTGAATCACTGGACCTTTCAAATCAGTACTATAATCCTAAACTTGATATCTTATTGAACTTGAAATTTTTTTTGAAAGTAATATATGTTTACTAGTTATTGCCAAATTAAAATTAAGTTACGTTAAGTTTGTCACCATGAAGATTCTAATCTTAGAATTAACAATTTTTGTGTGTTAAAAATATTTAAATTACTAAGCATGAACTGAAATTTGAAGTAATCTTCCTTTTTTTTCTGAAAAAAAAGATTGTAGGAAATAAAATATATTATAAATATTGAAGATGGAAATGGAAAATTCTCAAACTGTTATGTATAGCTGGACTCTAATTAATAAATAAATCCCACGCTACCCTAACTCGCAAATGTAAAATAAATTTGAAGGATCTGGTTACTAATGTGGTGTTTGCAAATGCTTATAAAAAAAGCTTGTTGACTTTTGCAGCTGCAAAGTATTTTTAGTGTTTGAAATACTGACTTTTGCTTATGTTTGTCTTAAAAAAGTCAGAAAAAGCACAAGCAGCGAAAGCATGCCCAGGGGTGCTTCCCCCACTGCTTTTGGAATTATGTTATTTTTAAAAGGTCTTTAAAAAGAAAAGTTACTTCTCATTAATTTTTGCAAACACCTAATTAATGATTTAAGTAACTTTTTAAAAAAAATTGCAAACACTACCGACTTTTTATTAAAAGTCAAGTGACTTTAACCAAAAGTAGTGAACTAACTCCTTTTAAAAGCATTTGCAAACACCACCTAAGTCAACTCTTAACAGATAGAAGCAATCTGATATCGATGCAGACAAATTCTATAAGAACCAACATTTGAAATTGTGAAGTATATTCAAGTAACCATGGAAACAACATTACTTTGGTACACTTGTCTAACTATTTCTTTTATCGTCTATCTATTTTTCAAAGTCTTGATGCAAAGAAAGTACTACAATCTCCCGCCTAGCCCCGGCTTAGCACTTCCCGTAATCGGCCACCTACACCTCTTAAAACAGTCGCTACACCGCTGCCTATACCACCTCTCTCAAAATTGCGGCCCCATTTTCTCTCTCAAGCTAGGCGTGCGTCGCGTCGTGGTGGTTTCATCCTCGAATTTAGTGGAAGAATGCTTCACCAAGAGTAACAACACAATCCTCGCCAATCGGCCCAAATTTCAGGTGGACAAGTACATAGCCTATAATCACACCACCATGAACGGCGCCAACTACGGCGAACACTGGCGTAGCCTCCGCCGCATAGCAGCGCAGGAGGTGCTCTCCACCTCTCGCCTCAACGGGCTTCTCCACATACGTAAGGACGAAATCAGGCGCTTGTTGTTGAGCCTTCATAAGATTAGTAGTTCTGGTGAAGAGTTTACAAAGGTGGAATTGAGGTCAAAACTTTCGGAAATGACATTCAACGTTATGATGAGAATGATCGCTGGGAAAAGGTGCTCTCCCGAAGATCGGGACGGGGAGGAAGTTTTGAAGTTGGTTCGTGAGAGCTTTGAGATCGCAGCAGCGTCAAATCCGCAAGATTTCTTGCCATTTTTGCGGTGGATTGATTATGGAGGTTTTACGAAGAGCATGACTTGTATTGCCGACAAGCTGGATGAGTTTCTTCAGAGTTTGGTGGAGGAGCACCGTCGAGAGAAGAGGAACACCATGATCGGTCATTTGTTGTCTCTGCAACAATCGCAGCCGGAGCTCTACTCAGATCTAACCATTAAAGGACTTGTATTGGTGAGATATATATGTGCATGTCTTGCTTCAATATATTTTTGTAGATAAAAAGCATAAACTTCGGGAGTCAACTATCAACTTTAAAAATACAAAAACGACCTAAAAGTAAAAAATACAAAAACGACCTAAAACGACCGAAATCTATTTGCCGGATATATAGCTTTCTTTAACCAAAATTTGAAGCACAAATGAAAAATCACCTAAAAGTTTCTGTTATTAGACTAGAATTAATGCACATTATAGATAGGAAAATGCTTTTATACATACAGACAATTAGAGGCAACACATGACCTTTAATGCCACCTAACACCTAATTGACCGGTTACTCGACCTATCACTTATAACATTTTGTTTTACACAATTTAGAACTCTCAAGCCAATAAAAACTATTAGGTTCTCTCTTTAATTTTTTACTTGTTAATTATTATGTATTCTATATATTAAAATGTATCTTATTTGTTCAATATAAATTACCAATAAATCATCATCTCATACTGATCAGAATGTTCTGATACCACTAGTGATTTCAATTTTAAATTATTGCATTTACTGTCTTATAAATAACATGACAAACATGGTTAATAAAGTCGTACATTTTTTCAAAAACTTGAACATATATGCATTTTAAGCTAGCTCAATAGCAATATAATATAAAATTAGTCATTCTCATAGTGCTTTTAGATAATTGCTCTGAGAAAATAGTAGAAACATTTATAATACACTGCAACTAAAGATCACAGTCAAATTAAAATTTTAACAAATCAATATTATCACAATTTTCAATTAAATAAGTCATAAAAATAAGTCTTTGGATGTTATTAGCTAATTTTCAGACTTTATATTCTGTGAATGCCAGTGAGACCAAAAAATAGTGGTAGTTTTTACAATTCACTAAATTCTATAATACATAAGTTCTCCAGTGTATAAAAATGCTCATATTTCACTCATAATTTCATTTGGTTTGTCTACTAATTTATAATTTAATACTGAAAATTAGTCTTCAAATTCAATAGATTGCGCACATCCCTTACAGATATGTATAACTATATCCTTTATTTTGCTATCCTTCTCTCTCTAACCTAAGATAACATATATATACTAGCTGACTTTCATCATAGAGTTGGAGTATTTCCTCTCTATGAAGCATGCATGATCTTCTGAGAGTAATCTTGCTACATCAAATTTCGTTGTAATTCTAAATTGATCGTCTTGCTTTCATTACAGAGCATGCTTTTCGCCGGAACAGACACGTCATCAGTGACCATAGAATGGGCAATGTCCCTTCTCCTCAATCATCCCCACATCCTCACAAAAGCCATAGAAGAACTGGAAACTCAAGTCGGACTCCATCGCCTAATCGACGAAGAAGACTTATCCAATCTTCCGTACCTCCAGAACATCATTAAAGAGACCCTTCGCCTCTTTCCAGCCCTTCCACTCCTCATACCCCACGAGGCATCCGAGGATTGCATGATAGGAGGATACAACGTCCAAAACGAGACTGTTTTACTTGTCAATGCATGGGCGGTTCATAGGTATTGAATTATCGTCTAATCTAAAAGTTTAAACTTATTCAAAAAATGACGTTCGTTATTTTTGTATATTGCGTATATTGCAAAAGGGATCCACACGTGTGGGACGAAGCAAACGATTTTGTGCCCGAGAGATTTGAAGGGAAAGAAGTGGAAGCGCATAAACTGTTGCCATTCGGAATGGGAAGGAGAGCTTGTCCAGGTGCTGGTTTGGCGCAACGGATTTTGGGAGTCGCTTTGGGGTCGTTGATTCAGTGCTTTGAGTGGGAGAAGGTGGATTCGAAGGAAATTGATTTGGATGAAGGGACGGGATTGAGCATGCCTAAGTTGAAGCCATTGGAGGCCATGGTCAGGCCAAGAGAGATCATGTACAAGATTGAATGAAAATTAAGGTAGCTAAGCTTTGTGTAAGAATATCTCGAGACCAATTTGCTTAATGAGTTGAATAAAACCTTGGGTTCTTAGTATACATGTTGTTCTAGTGTAGACTTGATGTTGAAGAGTTAGAGTCAAAGTTGTTTACGTTGTTGTAATTTGTTCTTATCTATGTTTGTCAAAGATTATATGTAGAATCAAATTTCTCTCAACGGATTTCCCAATAGCTAATTATTTTTCTTTGCATCTTTGAGAAACTCTCGTCGTTCTCTTTTAAAAAATATTATTGCACATTAAGAATCACAATCTTTTCTCAAACAACAAAGTTGGATGCCGATGCGGTGGCAAAAAATTCAGGTTATCGAAGGGAAAATTGTATTTTTTATTTCCTAATTTAGCACTATTATTTTTATATCTTAATTTGACAGCTTATGATTTTACTACCTCGGTTTGGCATTTTTCTCACATTTCATATTTCGACGTCGGCAATTTTAAAATCTCATCAGAATTTTTCACGTGGAACAAATTTAAACATCCGACTCACCAAATTTCAATGAGGTTATCTATACTAATATATAAAAGAATAGGTATTTGTGCACCAAATTTTTAATTTCCAAGTTTAACCTTATAATTTGTTTTCCACTATAGCATCTTATTATTAATTTCTCAATTTAACCCTACTATTTAAGTTAGATAAAATTAACTATACAATTTACCAAGAAGGATGATTTAGTTTCCATGTAATTCATATATTCTTTCCATTCTATTATAATTATGTTGATTCACTCTTCCATTAATTCAAACTCTTTCCATCTAGACAAATCTTTTTCCTTGACTTTTTTTTTTTTTTGCTTCCAAATTTTATCTTTTTCTTCACACTTAAATATAAAAATATAGTACTTTACAATATAAAAAAAAACTAATATGCGCGAGGCTCCGCATGCCCCAGTTTTTAGCGTTACTAAAAATAACACAATGTAATTATTTGCCAATGGGTATAATACAGGGGTTGTTTGTGCAGTTACCTCCGCACTAAAGATACATATAACATAATTACATATCTTAAATGTAACGGCACGCATAAATTAGACCATCTCTTTTATTTGAAAGCGCTAGCTGTCAAATTAATTTAGCATTTAAAACCAATTGTGAAGGATCTGGTTTCTAAGTCAACTCTACTAATTCCTAACCAATAAAACTTAATTCTAATAATAATACGTACAAATAGTATATGAGCCGCGTAGATGTACCATGATGAAGCAGTCATGGAAACAACACTTGTTTTGTATACTTGCGTGACTATTTTCATCATCTATCTATTCTACAAAGTCTTCGGGCCAAGAAAGTACCATCTCCCGCCTAGCCCCACCGTAGCACTTCCCGTAATCGGCCACCTACACCTCTTAAAACTGCCGCTACACCGCTGCCTATACCAACTCTCAAAAAAAACCGGCCCCATTTTCTCCCTCAAGCTCGGCGTTCGTCGCGTTGTTGTGGTTTCATCGTCGACTCTAGTCGAGGAATGCTTCACCAAGAGAAACGACGTAGTTCTCGCAAATCGGCCCCGTGCTTTGGGAGACAAGTACTTAGCCTACAATCACACCACGCTAGCTGGCTCCAAGTACGGCGATCATTGGCGGAGCCTCCGCCGCATCGTTGCACAGGAGTTGCTCTCCGTGTCTCGCCTCAATGCGCTTCTTCACATTCATAAGGACGAAATCAGGCGCTTGTTATTGAGCCTTCGCAGTATTTCAGGTTACTGAATTGACGTCTCATCTAAAAACTCAAGCTAGCTTGTTAAGACCACAGAGCTAGTCATTTATACTTTTTATAAATATATATATTTTCCAACACAGGTGACGGATTTACGAAGGTCGAATTGAGGCCAAGACTTTCGGAACTGACGTTCAATGTTGTGATGAGAATGATCGCGGGAAAAAGTGATGATAATGTTGGAGAGGAACTTCGGAAGTTGATCAATGAGGTTTTTGAACTCGCGGGGGCGTCCAATCCGCAGGATTTCTTGCCATTTTTCCGATGGATTGATTATGGAGGTTTTACGAAGAGAATGATTGGTGTCGGGGGGAAATTGGATGAGATTTTTCAATTTTTGGTGGAGGAGCACCGCCGAGAGAAGAGGAATACCATGATCGGTCATTTGCTGTCTCTACAACAATCGCAGCCGGAATTCTACTCAGATCTAACCATCAAAGGACTTATATTGGTGAGATATTTCATTCTTCCAAGCGATTGTTAGGGCACAAATCATGAGTGAAAGAGTCAAGGATATGTATCTGAAATTTAGACAACTCAGAAAGTCAACTTATCATGCATCCTTGTGGTTCTTTCTTTTTTTTTTCTGAATGTATGTACTATGTATTTATGAATTATGAACTAGTATAACAGGAAACATTTAGAAGTCACAACGGATCCTGTCTAGTCTGGATCTCCTCTAACCTAAGACTAGCGTACTAGCAAAAGTCTCATCAAATTGATCACCTCGTTTTCATTACAGAGCATGCTTACTGCCGGAACAGACACGTCATCAGTGACTCTAGAATGGGCAATGTCCCTTCTCCTCAACCATCCCGACATCCTCAAAAAAGCAATAGAAGAATTAGAAACTCGAGTCGGACTCCATCGCCTAATCAACGAAGAAGATTTATCCAACCTTCCCTACCTCCGGAACATCATTTCAGAAACTCTTCGACTCTTTCCACCTGGTCCTCTCCTCGTACCCCATGAGGCATCCGAGGATTGCACAATCGGAGGATACGACGTCCCATGTGGGACAATGTTACTTGTCAATGCATGGGCAGTCCACAGGTATTGAATTATTGTCTAAGCTAAGAATTTAAACGTACTTAGAATAGTATTTATTATTTTTTTAGTTTCCAACACATCCTGTCGTGATCTAGTAGTGATACTATTGATAAGCCTAACCTCTTATCGTGGCAGTAGGATTTGAACCCATAACCTTTTGTCGGCATGACTCTAATACTACGTATGTTGCCTCACCTAAAAGTTTAAGTCGATTTGGAGTTAAATCTTCTTTTATATATGTATTCGAACAGGGATCCATGCCTGTGGGAGAAAGCAACTGATTTTGTGCCCGAGAGATTTGAAGGGAAAGAAGTGGAAGTGCATAATTTGTTGCCATTTGGAATGGGAAGGAGAGCTTGTCCAGGGGTTGGTTTGGCGCAACGGGTTTTAGGAGTCGCTTTGGGGTCGTTGATTCAGTGCTTTGAGTGGGAGAAGGTGAATTCGGAGGAAATTGATTTGGATGAAGGAACAGGATTGAGCATGCCTAAGTTGAAGCCATTGGAGGCCATGCTCAGGCCACGAGAGATCATGTACAAGATTGTTTGAAAATTTAGGTAGCTAAGATTATCACCAACCAATTTGCTTTTGGTGAGTTGAATACAAATCTTGTCTCTAAGTTCACCTGTTATTCTCAGTAGGCTCGATGATTCAAAGAATTGCCATAATACTTGTGTTACACTAACTAAGTCCTCATATTATTAATATAAGGGTTTTATTTCTTTTCCTTTTCTTTCTCTTGTGAGAAATTATACTATATTGGCAGTGAGTATGTTGATGAAGATGATTAGGATGGAGTCTTATGCTAGCACATTTGTCTTTATAAGATTTTTCATTAATTTATTTGCTCGGGTAGTGTACTCGTCTGGTCGGGTATCGAGCTGCACCCTAATATAATCTAAGATTAAATTTTTTGAGTAATTGTTTTCTTAATGTGTATACCGATGGATAGCTAAGAAATTATACTTTTGTTGTAAATTGTAGATTTTTTTGCACCACTTTTCCGTGTGCAAATAAACAAAGATCGTATCCGTAAAAGTATAGTAGAAGTGAAATCATATTATTAAACAAAAATATACACGTAAATATGATAGAATTTAATAAAAATTAAGCATGATTATAATTTATTATTATTTTTACATGAAAATATTAAATAAGATAAATATTGAATTAGGAATCAGAAATAGGAAATTACTAAATTTTGTGCAAAATTGAAGTGATAGGACAAATTGAAAGATTATAGAACAAAATGTAACATTATATAAATATATACAATATATATGTATTATATATTATAAGGGGGAGTGTTGGAGTTGTTTGGGTATGGCCGTATGAGTAGAAGAGCTGAGAATATGTGATTAAAGTTGTTCTCCTTGTGGCTCCGCCTAATCAACCGTTTGATCGTGCCTAGTTACTAACCGGTTTTACTTATTTAGGACTATATGATTATATTTCTCTTGATTTAGTGTCACATGTAATGTTTTGAATGTCAATTATTTTGAACTCAAATTGAAAATATGAACTCTTTGAGAACACAATTGGATTGATGTGAAGTATCTATTGGACTGACAATGATAGTTGATACCAAAATATTTACATACATCTGTTAGCAAAAGAAATAGACAACTTTCTTTTATTTGAAAGCTAACGATTAAATATGTTCAGCTGAACTTTGTTGAATAAATTCCACCCTTTGCCCTTTACGTACCAACTAGCAAATATAGAATTATGTACATATAATTATCAAATCTAGCCAATAACAAATAAAGCCGCCCGTCGAATAATTATGTAACATATAATTATCCAATCTACTCTTAACAACTAAATACTACTTAAATATAATCTGGACAAATTCTATATATGAGTGACGATCTAATGAAGAACCATGATCAAGTAACCATGGAAACAACACTTTTTTGGTATACTTGTGTGACTATTTTTATCATCTATCTATTCTACAAAGTCTTCGGGCCAAGAAAGTACCATCTCCCGCCTAGCCCCGCCGTAGCACTTCCCATGATCGGCCACCTACATCTCCTAAAAAAGCCGCTACACCGCTGTCTATACCACCTCTCCCAAAAAACTGGGCCCATTTTCTCCCTCAAGCTTGGCGTTCGTCGCGTAGTGGTGGTTTCATCTTCGAATCTAGTTGAAGAATGCTTCACCAAGAGAAACGACATAGTGTTCGCAAATCGACCACATACTCTGGCGGACAAGTATATAGGCTACAATCACGGCACCATGGCCGGGGTTCGCTACGGCAATCATTTCCGGAGCCTGCGCCGCATGGCAGCGCAGGAGCTGCTCTCCACGGCCCGCCTTAACGTGCTTGTCCACATACGCAAGGACGAAATCAGGCGCTTGTTGTTGAGCCTTCACAAGATTTGTGGTGAAGGATTTACTAAGGTGGAATTGAGGCCAAAACTTTCGGAACTGACATTCAACGCTATGATGAGAATGATAGCCGGAGAAGGGGATGGTAAAGATCGCGACAAACTTCCCAAGTTGATTGCTAAGTGTTTTGAGCTGGCCGCCGCGTCAAACCCACAGGACTTCTTGCCATTTTTGCGGTGGATTGATTATGGAGGTTTTACGAAGGAAATGATTGCCGCTGGAGAAAAATTGGATGAGTTTTTCCAAAGTTTGGTGGAGGAGCACCGTCAAGAGGAGAGGAACACCATGATCGGTCATTTGTTGTCTCTCCAAGAATCGCAGCCCGAATTCTATTCAGATCTTACCATTAAAGGCCTTATATTGGTAAAATTTCTTCATTCAATATATACAATCTTCTACGAAGTTTCTTGTGATCTTACTTTCCCATATAGTTAAATGATGATCTTGAGTTAGCCGTCCCCCGTTCATTACAGAGCATGCTTACTGCTGGTACAGACACAACATCAGTGGCCATAGAATGGGCTATGTCCCTTCTCCTCAACCATCCTCACATCCTCAAACGAGCCATAGAAGAACTGAAAACCCAAGTTGGAACCGATCGCCTAATCGATGAAGAAGACTTATCCAACCTTCCGTACCTCCAGAACATCATTTCAGAAGCCCTTAGACTCTGTCCACCCGGTCCACTCCTCTTACCCCATGAGGCATCCGAGGATTGCACAGTCGGAGAGTACGACATTCCACAAGGAACTATTTTACTTGTCAATGCATGGGCAGTCCACAGGTATTGAACTATTTTATTAAGAGAACATACATATATATTTATTTTTTTTTATATTCTCCAACACACCTCGTCACGGGCGTGTAGTAATATTAACGATAAGTCTGGCACGTGATATATTTCGATAAACTGATTGGAGTGGGATTCAAACCTGTAATTCTTGTCGGATTGATCGCACTAATACTATGTTTGTCGTGTCATCTTAAGGATTAAGCTTATATAAAGTCTAAACGTCTATTGTTTTCATATTTAATTTCCACAGGGATCCGACCTTGTGGGACGAAGCAACTAAATTTCAGCCGGAGAGGTTTGAAGGGAAAGAAGTGGAAGTGCACGAGTTTTTGCCGTTTGGGATGGGGAGGAAAGCTTGTCCCGGGATCGCTTTGGCGCAGAGGATTGTGGGATTGGCTTTGGGGTCGTTGATTCAGTGCTTTGAATGGGAGAGGGTGAGTGTAGAGGAAGTTGATTTGGCTGAAGGAATAGGATTGAGCATGCCTAAGTTGAAACCATTGGAGGCCATGCTCAGGTCACGAGAGATAATGCGTACATACTAGGCTAGCTAAGGTTTATTTACGATCATCTCGCAACTTGTTTGATTTTAGTGAGTTGAAGACAAACCTTGGTTTTAAGTTTACCAGTTATTCTAAGTAGGCTCGATGGTTCATAAATTGCCGAAATACTTGTGTTAATTACACTAAATTCTATTAATGTTAATAATGACTTTGTGTTTCTATTTCTCCCCCTTGTGAGATTGCACTAGTATGTCAGGTGCTTGAAATTTTGTCCTTAGCTTATTTCTAGCACAGTTGGGTTTTTAATTAAACGTCTATTGCAAATTAGTTCTTCGACTTTTGGGAGGTTATAAGAAAAATATTCTTTTTTATAACTTATTCGTTTCTCTTTATTTAGCAATTTACATTTTTAATTAATTGTAAATATAGTTATAATCTTCAACAATTAGCAATTTAGATCTTTTTGTACAATTTAGATTTCAATTTATCTCGATGAATTTATTTGTTCCTCACGTAAGCAGTCTTTCAGAGGAAAATACTAAAAATAAACAAAATAAAGATAAGCTAAAGAACTATATATGTAACTTAAAATGTTAAAATAAGAATTACCAAAAAGCAATATATATTAGGGGAAATTGCATTAATAACAAACTAAAAATAGAAACTATATATGCTTAGTTGCTTACATATCGAAACTTAAAAAGAACTAATAATCTCCTTATCCAAAAAAAAAAAAAAAAAGAACTAATAATCGTGAAGCATAGTCAAACATGGATGGCTGGACTCTAGTCTTGGCTTAAAATAAATTTCAAGCTTTGTTTAACAGGTCAACTTGCAAAGTATGACATCAGATAAACTTTAATAAAAACGAAGCAGCAGGTGACATCCAGTCTACTAATTAAGTGTATTGATCTACGTCATGTGCACAAACTTTCATTGGTTCAAATTCATCTTCGTCAATGTATATCTGAATATTTTATGTTGAATGCACAATTTTTAACTAGTAAGTAGCAAGAATTCAACTCTTAACTGTTATGAGTCGATCGGGACCTAACATTGTGAAGCTTATTCAAGCAAACATGGAGATAACACTTATTTGTTACACTTCTCTAACTATTTCCATCATCTATCTATTCTACAAATTAATCTTTAATCCAAAAAACTACAAAAATCTCCCGCCTAGCCCTGCCTTTGCCCTCCCAATCCTCGGCCACCTCCATCTCTTAAAACCGCCCCTCCACCGAAACTTCCACCGTCTTTCCTTAAAAACCGGCCCCATTTTCTCCCTCAAGCTTGGCGTTCGTCGCCTGGTGGTGATCTCATCGTCGGATCTAGTCGAGGAATGTCTCACCAAGAGCAACGACGTAGTTTTCGCCAATCGGCCGCGTACTATGGTGGACAAGTACATTGCCTACAACCACAGCACCCTTTCTGGCGGCAGCTATGGCGACCACTTGAGGAGCCTCCGCCGAGTGGCAGCGCAGGAGCTACTCTCCACAACCCGCATCAACGCCCTTGTCCACATCCGTAAGGACGAAGTCAAGCGCTTGCTATTGAGCCTTAGCAGTATTTCAGGTTATATGAATTGTCGTTTTATCTAAACACTCAAGCTCGTAGAGAGATCAGACGTTTATAACTTCATATATTTTCCAACACAGGAGAAGGATTTTCGAAGGTGGTATTGAGGCCAAAACTTTCGGAACTAACATTCAACGTTATGATGAGAATGATCGCGGGAAAAAGGTGCTCGGGCGATGATAAGGATGGGGTGGAACTTCGGAGGTTGATCAATGAGAGTTTTCAACTCGCGGGGGCGTCAAATCCTCAGGATTTCTTGCCGTTCTTCAGGTGGATTGATTATGGAGGTTTTGGGAGAAAAATGATTGATGTTGCCAAAAAACAGGATGAGTATTTCCAAAGACTGGTGGAGGAGCACAGGCTAGAGAAAAGAACTACCATGATTGGTCATTTGTTGTCTCTCAAAGAATCGGAGCCTGAATTCTATTCAGATTTTACCATTAAAGGGCTTATATTGGTAAATCTTCTTCATCCAATAAATAACCTTCTAGTAAATTGATGTCAAATTAATTGTTATATCATATATGTGTACTACAGAGCATGCTTTTTGCTGGAACAGACACATCATCTGTGACCTTAGAATGGGCAATATCACTTCTCGTCAACCACCCCGACGTTCTCAAAAAAGCTCAAGAAGAACTGAACGCTCAGGTCGGACTCCACCGCCTAATCGATGAAGAAGACTTACCCAACCTTCCGTATCTCCGCAACATAATTTCCGAAACCTTACGGTTATTTCCACCCGGTCCACTTCTTATACCCCGCGAATCATCCGAAGATTGCAAGGTTGGAGGATACGACATACCGCGGGGTACAATGTTACTTGTCAATGCGTGGGCAATTCACAGGTATTGAATTGTTTCTCCTCTAAATATTCAAACTTAAAAAGATGCTAACATTTCTAGATTTCAAAGGGTCGATTTGTAAAAAGAAAAAATCAAATTTTAAACATGAGAAAGCTACTATATATATGATGATGAGTATGTCACATGGTAAAAAAAATTATAAATAGATGGGGGTCAATCTTCTCGTTGTGGTTCTCGAAATTTGATCTCATCTAAAAGTTTAAACTTTTTAAGATATTAAACATGTTAATTTTATATTTTTCAACTTTAGGGATCCACGCGTGTGGGACGAACCAATCGCTTTTAGGCCGGAGAGGTTTGAAGGAAAAGAAGTGGAAACGCATAAGTTTTTACCGTTTGGAATGGGGAGGAGAGCTTGTCCGGGAATCGGCCTAGCGCAGCGGATGGTGGGGTTGGCGTTGGGTTCATTGATTCAGTGCTTTGAGTGGGAGAGGGTGGGATTGGAGGAAGTTGATTTGGATGAGGGCATAGGACTAACCATGCCTAAGTTGAAGCCGTTGGAGGTCATGTTCAAGCCACGAGAGATCATGCACAAACTTGTTTGAACTTTGAGCATCTCAAGTCTTGGGTGCCAAATAGTACTGTGTTAGTTTCTGTACTATTTTTTGATTTATGTCATGGTATAACTTTTGTATATATTTGCTTTTTTAATTATTTGTTACCTTCGGTATTAATATCTCAGCACATATTATATTCACACACACACATATATATAGAGTAAATTTGATTATGTATGAGAATACTTTTAACTGAAAGGCAACAAGGTTGGTTTGGAATTTCGTCTTGACCGGTTTGATTAGAGAGAGATACTACTGAGGACAACTATTGATGAGTTGAATTTATTTTGAGTAGGCCTGATAATTTACAAATTTGCCGTAGTACTTGTGTTGCACTAAATTCTCATACAATTACAAATTTGTTTTTTTTTTTTCCTTTTTCTTGTGCTTATACCATATTTGTACTTAAAAGTGTACCAATATACGGATTCTGGATCAAATAGTTAATAAGGAGAAAGAATCATACTAAAAGTAAATTTAGATTAAATAAAGAAAAAGCTCACAAGAACAGTGTGTATTTGGGACATGTATAATTATCAACCGTTATGTCCTTCGTCAACTAGCGCCGAATATTAATAAAACTAAGAAACCTGCAATGAAGGAGTAATCTCTTATGTCCAAGGTTATGAAGACAAATTTGAGTACGTACGTTAGTTTGAAAGGACTCATTTAATTAACACTCACATTTGGAAGTTCGTCTCTGCCAAGAAGAGTTGAAAAGGACATTCAAGTAATTCAACATATTTCCATTGGTATTGTCATTTTCTTTTCTTCTTTCTTTTTTGTTTTTTTAGGTGGAGCAAAGTAACTACTATAAAAATTTTAAGATAAGTTGAAATAATTTATTCAACGTTAAGCCAGACATTTAGGCTTATATGAAAATTTTCTAATTGAGCTCATTATTCTTAGACTACGTCTAAAGAAACCTACCTATTCCCTTGTGAAGTAGCAAAATATGAATTGAGTGTCTTTTATTAGATGCCGACAATTCAATATCCATGTCACTTTTTTAACATCCACAACTCAATTATTTTCATTTATAGAATCAAAAACTTTAAAACCCATCAATAAATCCGAACAACTACTACAAGTCAATTTCAGTCAACCCCACCCTCCAATAAATTCCCATGTGCAAGTTGCATGTACACTTAACCAAAGTAACGCTCAATAATTTTGATTTTCGCCGGAAAAAAATATCCATGGAAGAACTTCAATCCAAGAAAAGAAGTTCCTTCATTTTAATTTCAATTATCTTACAGTTCTCTTCTCTTTTGGCTTACAATTTGCCTGAACAATACTTCATCAACTGCGGTTCAGCTAACGACGTCGTATTTGCCGGTCAGAACTTCACCGGGGACCATAGTTCCGGCAACTTATCCTTGTCCTCCGGCAGCACCACCTTCGAAGAAACCACCTCATCAACTATTATTAATGAACTCTATCAAAGTGCAAGAATTTTCAATAAACCATCTTGGTACGAGCTAGATATAGTCCAAAATGACATTTACGTGGTACGTTTTCACTTCTTACCATTTGAAAATCTCTCAAAAGCTCGTTTTAGCGTTATGGCATCTGGGTTTTCGCTGTTGTCCAATTTCTCAGTACAGAATAGTACTAGATTTACTAATTCACCGGTCAATGAAGAGTTTTTGCTCAATGTTGCTGTCGGAAAATTCAGGGTTAGTTTCGTTCCTTTTGATGATAATTCTTTTGCTTTTGTCAATGCTATGGAAGTGTTTCTTGCCCCACCTGACTTAATTCCGAATACTACTGTGCTCCCTGGTCCGTTACGTGTAGCTTCTAGGATTAACGTTGGAGGCGAACATGTTATGCCTAATAATGATACGTTGTTGAGATTTTGGGTTCCTGATGATGAGTATTTGTTAAATAAGGATGTAGTAACGAATAGTGAACCTTACGGTGACCAGCCTCATTACCAGGTGGGAGGAGCCACAATGTATGATGCCCCTGCTTCTGTTTATAGAACAGCTAAAGAACTGAGAGTTCATAACAATAGTCAGCTAGTCAACGTATCGTGGCGTTTTGATGTGAAAGAAGGGGCTAAACACTTTGTGCGGGCGCACTTTTGCGACATTGTTAGTTCCACCCCAAATGAATTGCAAAGATTCAATCTTTTTATCGAAGGTGAGATTGCTGAAGTAGTGTGGCCTTTTAACATAACTTCTGTGGCAGGAACTCCGTTCTTTAGAGATTTCTGGGTTGATTCTAATGATTCGGGATTCATGAACATCGGCATTGGCTCTGTAAATTATTCAGGGGACAATAATGCTTTTCTAAATGGGGTAGAGATTATGGAATTAGTTACTGATTTGGGTTCAGTACCCAAGGGAAGTGATTCAACAAAGAAGAAACAGTTGTTGATCATTATTGGTTCGAGTGTTGGAGGTTTGATTTTAGTACTGGTAATCTTGGCGGCGTTCTGTTTTGTTCTGAAAAGGAAGAAATGGAAACCCGTCGAGGCGTTCGACTGGCCATTGGTGCCGCTCTATGGAGGAAGCTCGCATACTAGAACTACCGATAAAACTAGCTCTGGCTCCCCTCTTATTGACTTAAACCTCGGTTTGAAGGTACCGTTCTCTGAAATTCTCTACGCCACAAAGAAATTTGACCCCAAATTAGTGATCGGTGAAGGGGGGTTTGGGAAAGTGTACAAGGGAATTCTGAGGAATAACACAAAAGTTGCTGTTAAAAGAAGTGAGCCGGGACATGGACAAGGCCTTTCGGAATTCCAAACTGAAATAATGGTGTTGTCCAAAATTCGGCACAACCATCTTGTTTCTTTGATTGGATATTGTGATGAAATGGATGAAATGATACTAATCTATGAGTTCATGGAGAAGGGGACTTTAAGAGATCATCTATATGTTTTGAAGGAAGAATCTGGGAATTCTGTTTCAAGGTCAGAATTATCGTGGGATCAAAGGCTGAAAATGTGCATTGGTGCAGCAAAAGGCATTCACTACCTCCACACCGGCTCTAACGGGGCAATCATCCATCGAGATATCAAGTCCACAAACATCTTACTTGATGAAAATTATGTGGCTAAAGTTGCAGATTTTGGGCTTTCTCGATCAGGACCACTCGATCAAACTCACGTGAGTACCGATGTAAAAGGCAGCTTTGGATATCTCGATCCTGAGTATTTTAGATGCTTGCAACTTACACTGAAATCCGATGTTTATTCCTTTGGGGTCGTGCTTCTTGAAGTACTTTGTGCAAGGACGGTGATTGATCACTCGCTGCCAAGGGATCAAATAAACTTGGCAGATTGGGGAATGTCGTGGCAAACGAAGGGGGAGTTAGAGAAGATTATCGATCCTTTGCTCGTGGGTAAGATTAATCCAAACTCTTTGAGGAAATTCGGTGAAACGGTTGAGAAATGTTTGCAAGAGTATGGAGCAGATAGGCCTAATATGGTTGATGTGTTGTGGGACTTGGAATACTCTTTGAAGCTTCAACACAGTGTTGTTCCCAGAGAACCGTATGAAGATAGTACGACGGATATGTGGGATTTGCCTTCTCAGAGCATCCCAGTCGATGAAGATGAAGTGTTAGATGAATCCTATAGTACTCTTGATGTAAATCGAGTTAATGACAGTGAGGTGTTTTCCCAACTGAAAATTGATGAAGCCAGATGATTGTAATCTTAAGATTAATTCTCACCATTTCATTAAAGTATGATAGTTAATTTGTTTCCTTATGTTTTTGGGGTGAAACTTCAGTAAAATGTCCATGGTGTGATGGTTTAACTTATCTGATATTACATTAGCAGTGCCCTCCTCTCAATATTGTTGTATTTTTCACCAAGGAATCTTTCCTTATTCTACAGAGACCAAATTGTCCATGAACCAATGCAGTTTTTCTATGCTAGACATCAACTGATGGAGAATGTATGGACTTATACGCTGCCAAATGAATGACAATGTAACTGTTGTACCAGTGCGAACGACCATCTGTTTGGTCGTGTGTCACTGGAGGTCGTCACTACAACACCACTGGAATGTGGCGCGTGGTTGGGAGAAAAACCGTTGTATGGGTGGCGTGGAGCAACTAAAGACTAAGATGGAAAATTTTCATATATTATAGCACACTAACCTCCTCGTAATCCTATCTCAGTCATGCAATTACAATGACGAATTAGATACACCGCATTATGGTACATGGCCCTGTAGTTGCACAAATTAATTCCTTGGATGGGAGGTATGGGGGTGGCAGCTGCTGAGATGTCTTTTTAATTCATAAAACAGAATCAACTCATTTTTGAATCTTTGTCCTTATCATTTACTAATTTTTTTTGGTCCCCTTATCATATACTTATGTTTTGGACCCTTTCTTGTAATTATAAAATTAAATTCATTGAGGATATAATTGTCATTTTTATCAATTTTGTTGGGTTTTTGGAAAGAAATTAAATTTCATGGAGTGTTTCTGTACTTTTTCAAATAGTTAAAGAGGCCGTTTTCAAAAAAAAAAAAAGAAAAAAGAGAAAAAATAGTTAAAGAGGTTTCTATCATTACACAAGAGGCGTAAGCTGTGTACTAGCTAATTCTTAATTGAAATATTAGCATGTAATCTTGCTATATCTTTATACTAAAAAAAGTACATTTTGCATTTCAATTAGAATATAAATACATATTAACGTTATATCAGATTTATTTCTTTAAGTTAGTCACACTTTAATATATTCCTATAGTTTATTAACTACGAGAGTTAAGGAAAAATAATTAAGTTTTTTACATTTTCGCCTCCACTGAAAACGGGCGGTTTATTTGCTATAAATGCGATTAGGCTCCACACCCTTTCAATTTTGAAACCGGTGGGAAACAGAATTTGGCGTCAGTTACTACTCTACAAAATCATGAGCACTTCCAAGGATGAGTCGGCGAGCGACGGCGAGAATTCCTCCGGCGACGCGCCGGAGTCAAATTCGAAGAGTCTCTTCTCCGACGGAGAGAAGGTTCTCGCGTATCACGGTCCTCGAATCTACGAGGCTAAGGCACGAATTTAAATCTTCGTGTACTTAGGGTTTTAATTTTGCTGTTACTTAAATTCAGTTCTTAGATCTTAAGATTTTGTTCGTTTCAGTGTTGAATTAACTGAATTCGATTCGATCTGTTCTGTTTCGACTGATTTGGTTACGGTTTTGGATTTGAATTGGAAACGATGTTCTGGTAGCGTAATTAGCGTAGTAGAGAGTGTTTTGTCGCTTCAATTCAATTATAAATTCATATGTTCTTATTCGTTTCAGTATTGAATTTACTGAATTAGATTCGATTCTGTTCTGTTTTGACTGGTTTGGTTACGGTTTTGGATTCAAATTGGAAACGCTGTTCTGGATGTGTAAGTAGCCAAGTAGGTTCTGTTTTGTCGCTGTGGGGAATGTTTCTTGCTTGAGGCTGTGCGCAATTAGTTTATGGATAGTGTGTTATACATGTTTAAATGCGTCTATATATGCACGTGTGATCTCGTTATCAATTGTATAGGTTTTCTATAGCAGGCTCTTGCTAATTCTTTAGTATGTTGACGATTAACTTAGTTCCATTCGATCTCTCTGTCTCGATGTATTAGGCGAATATTTCTGATTGAAATAGAAATGCTCTTTCTGGTGGCATAATCAGCACAGTAGGTTCTGCCTGTCTCAGTAGAGAATGGTTATTGCTTAGGCTGTGAGTGTTTGTATCTGCACATGTGATCTCATTATCTTTGTATTGCACACGTCCTGTTTCGTAGGTTCACGCTAATTCTTGCGAATAAGTTGGATTTTGTAGCATGTGCTTTTTAGTTTCCTCTGAAATTAAGTAGGGAATCTGTAACCGTGTAGGTGCTTTGAGAAATACTTATGCTGCATGATTTAAATATTGCCTTGCTCCTGGAATTATCTTTTATATGTATTGTGGCTGTGGTTGAAATTTAATTACGAAATCTAGGGGTTAGTTACAAACACTATATTGTATTGCAGTTGTTTTCTTCTTTGCTATATAAATTAATATGACCTACTACATTGATTCTTTTCATATTAGGCATGTTTTCACTTATTTCAATTCTCTTTGGTATTTGTAAGGTTCAAAAAGCAGAGTTGCGGAAAAATGAATGGAGATATTTCGTCCATTACCTTGTAAGTTAATCATTGGTTTTCTTGCATCCTAGGGCATCTCATTTGAGGATGCTGTTACTTAGAATTATTTGTTTGTGGCTGTTCCATCATGTTTCTCTGAACTTTGTAGTGGGCAATGGATCGGGGATACCTTATTGAAAAATGTGTACAGTTTTGTTATTATATTGGGCAATTTATTATGGTGCCTTAATGAGTTACAGCTTCCTTTAAGTCGTGGCATGCATTGATGGTTTTCTTTTTGCCTGCAGGGTTGGAATAAAAAGTGAGTATAGGTGCAGCTTGCCAAGTCATTTTCCTTATCTGAACAGGATCAAAGGAGCCACAGAAATATGGCTTAAGTCGATTTCTCATCCCGAAACTTCTTGGAATACCAAATATTATTAAAAGTGTTCGGGTCCTATCTGTGGATGTTAGTCACAGAATCGTATCATAGTTTTGTTTTCTCCACCTATGCTTACCTTTCCTTTTTAGGTCCCAAGAGTTGACAAAGCTTGTACCATATTTGTTTCCAAAAATGAGCTGTTTTACCTGACTAAGGCTTCATTGAATCAGAATTCTGGCAATCTGATGCTACAATGACGTTATTTATGATTTTTCGTTTCATATTGAAAACAAGTAAAATCTTTCTTAAAGAATACAGAAAGATGATTCTTTTAGTGAAATCTAAGTATTCACTAACTAAACATTTAAATGTTGTTGTTAGTTGGGATGAATGGGTAGGCATGGACCGCTTGATGAAACTTACTCAAGAAAATATTTTGAAGCAGCGGGCTCTTGATAAGAAAGCTGGTGCAGACAAGAATGTTAAATCGGGGCGTTCAGCACAAACAAAACCTAAAAATTCAGCTGGTGCGTTTGTTTTCTTTGATGATAATTGTTCTGGTTCTTGATAGGTCGCGCTTCTTCCATTACCCTAATTCTATTGCTCCTATGAATTTTCTAGATTCTAAAGTAGATAAAGAGGAAGCAAAGAACACAGGTATGCTCTAGTTTCTAGTTTTGTATTCTTTTCATGCTCCCGACAATTTACGTCATTTGATGAATGCTGTTTGTTTTGATCACTGCATTGTGTTTGCTTTTCAGCTGCGAAGGGAAAGAAACGAAAAGCTGATTCAGCCGTTGAGGTTTTCCCTGCACATAAAGAAGTTTTTGTTTCTCACCGTATATGTTTGTATGCATATATATGCACGTGGACATTATTTTAGGTTAACCTGTGGCGTTATTGCATAAGTTTTATCGCACAATATTTTATATAATGGAAGAAGTGTAATGGATATTTGGGGTGGTTTCCAGTTATAGATACTTCACAGTATCATCCATTTCCTATTTGCTTACTTGTGCTTTCAAGTTTTTAATTCTCCCATTATTTCAATGGATTGAATTTACTTGGATCACGTCTTCATTCCATTTTTTATGTTCCTAGAAGGACAGCCCATCAGCAGAAAAAGTCGTCAAGATTCAACTTCCACCAAATTTGAAGAGAAAATTAGTTGACGATTGGGAGTCTATCACAAAGCAGAATAAGGTACTGCATATTATTCTCTATTAGCTACCTTAGGAACTCAATCCCCAAGAAAACAACAAAAAAAGAGTAAAAGAAAAATGTGGCAAATATTTCATCAATATTATAGAATTTTGCATGCTATCAATTAAAAATCTCTCCTGAGGAACATTCATGAAATAAAGTCAAGAAACTAGACACTGCTGGTTGCTGGGTACCAACCAGAATACCATATG
This sequence comes from Misopates orontium, assembly GCA_946800315.1. Lineage (NCBI taxonomy): Eukaryota > Viridiplantae > Streptophyta > Magnoliopsida > Lamiales > Plantaginaceae > Misopates > Misopates orontium. The sequence continues at coordinate 31,836,778 of OX326952.1, read as the reverse complement.
TATGTTTTAGCCACATATTTGAAAGATCATGCTGCAAGAATTAAACCTTTGCTCCCATGTGATTATTACAGACCACCAGATTAATGGATTGCTTGATAACAAACTGGAATGCTGCTCATTAATGTAACTTGGTATTGAGTTTTCCACGTATAAGAGAAAACAGACTCATTGTTAATCTGTCTCTTGCAATATGAAATTGCAATACTCATAAAGGGATTGATTAAATATAGCATGAATCTTGACTTCCTGCTAAACTCAACTCTTCTTGTATTAAATGCTATCTCTCTTGTTCAGCATGTATAGGAGTCTCCCTCGTGCTTCATGTGCTTTAGATGGAATGCTCATGAATTATACAATTTCTTTTAAGCCTCCTGCCTTTCTGGGCGATATTAACTTATTATCGTTCCTGGGTTGTGAATGATAATTTAGAGACGGTGCGATAGTATGGTGTTACTAAAAGGCTCCTTCTCTTGCAGCTTGTAAAACTTCCCCGATCTCCAACAGTTGATGATATATTGACAAAATATCTCGAATACCGATCCAAGAAGGATGGCATGTGAGTTTATTTTCTGCAATCTTCTCATATATAGGTCAACTTGGTTGAACTTTCCTTAGCTTGCCTCCTTTGTTCAAATGCAAGGGACTCTTTTAGGGTTATACATGTAATTGTCTTGTAGATAGCTACAGCTATTGCCAGTAGGTGTTCAATTTATTTGTTTTTGGGTTTAGAGGTGGTGCTATATTGGGCAGGTGGGTAAGGCTGTAAATTAGAGTGAGAGTCACACTGAAAGCTGATTATGTGCAATGTTGTTAGACAACCTATGATGAATGGCCAAGTATTAAGTTTAACTGGGCATATGTGCTCAGGGAGTCCATTTAACGTGACTGCACATCTAAAGTACTTTAATTCATTTGAATATCTAATTCTAGATACTCGCAATTTCTGTAAATTGATCACTTTTGTACACCTTAAATTCAAATAATTTGATAATGTGGTCTTTCATCGCCTTCTATGTAAATTATCTGCTATTTATTTGCTGATTGGTTAGGACTATTGTTCTAAAACAGTCTCTTCTTCTATGCATAACTTGCATCTCATGAGTGCCATCAAGATAATATATTTCAATGTGAAGTTGAGATTTCTAGTGTCACTTTGTGAATGGTCCCTGATAAAGTTTCCCATTGTTATAGGATGATTGATGCAATTGGAGAAATTTTGAATGGGTTACGAAGCTATTTTGACAAAGCGTTGCCAGTCATTCTTCTGTACAAAAAGGAGCGTCAGCAGTATCAAGATGCAATTTCAGATAGTGTCTCTCCATCAAGTATATATGGAGCTGAACATTTATTGCGCCTCTTCGGTATGCTTTTCTTTTTCATTATTTGAGCAACTTGGGTTCTAATTTTAAAATGTTTTTATGAGATGTTGAGTCTTTCTCTTTGCCAACACAAATAACTTCGTGAAATATGATCCTTACAACATATTTTATCTTGTGTTTGTTGTTGGCGGTTTGACAGTTCTGTCTTTTTTGTATGGGTCTGTTTTTTGCAGTGAAGTTGCCGGAACTGTTGACATATGTGAGTATGGAGGAAGATACTATGACCCGGCTGCAGCAGAAAATGCTCGAATTTCTCAAGTATAAGAAATATTTATCTTGTTTTTATTTCATTTCACTCTTATTCTATTGGGCCAGTCGAGATTGTTCTATGTGGACAATATTCTAAAATTATCATATGTTATAGTCATGGATCAAAGTTTCGATTAGGTGTATGTTTAGGTCTTCTACATATTAGAAACTTTTCGCAATCTTTTCAACTTTGTTGGAAAAAAATAGTAAAAATAGTGGACGCATAGGACGTGGAAAATACTTATATATTTCGTTTCTTGAGTCGAAAATGGGAGCGTTTTGAAAAACTTCGATACATGGTTATAGTATTGCTTTGTTAGACTATTCTCAGATTTATTTGAAATTTCAACTAGTCCTATATTAGAGTGATCATTGATTTGCGACGCCTGACCTATTTCTTTGTTTCGTGTTTGATTTAGGTTTCTGCAAAAGAATGAGAGTACTTTCTTCCTTTCTTCATATGATGGACCTAAAGTTGGTGAAAGAGATGGCAAGTGAAAGGATAATTGACTCAATAATGACTCACAGGCGAATGTAATTCTAGATTTGGTATAATTAGGTGCAGAAGCATTGGTGTAGTAGCTAAACCAGCCTGCATACTGTTGTTGATTGATTCTGTTACAATAAACATCCATTTCTTTTAGTAACTACAGAGTTTCCCTTTTATCAGTTCCAAAATTTTTTCTTGGAGCTCCAGTGAATGTGGATCATATGCAATTGTTAGAGCATTGAGAACTTTAACTATTGTGTTTGATGATAATTTACAAGTTATTATAATACTGGTTCGTTTACTATTTTTACTTGGTTCTTAAATAAGCATCCAAATGGCACTAAAAATAAGTAATACTGGAAATTATCATTAACTCATTTGATTGAAATCCTTTCTGATTTTAGAGTGCACCATAGTCCTTATCATTCGGGTAATTATAAGATGCGAAGTGCCATGATTTAACTAGGGTCCAATATGTCAAAAACACATTAATTTTGGGGTATAAAAGTATCAATATTAGTATTATTAATGTAAAGAATAAGAATAGTTAATGGGACAGTGTTATACAAATCAGAGGAGAATCACGTTGGGTTGATAACGTGAATTCTCGTTCTTACCGCGCTTATGCGTAAGAGGTACGAAGCTATCTAATATTTTTTTGTCGTTATTGTGTTTTACCAATTTGTCCTAATCATCGTAAGTGATTTTCTCGAATCTTTTCGTCCACTGACTGGCACTTAACTTTGTTGCAAATATTTTCATTTCTTACCTTACCTTTTCTTGTGTTATTTTACATCATGCGCACTTTCGTCACTCTTGTAATAACGAATTTATATATATAAAAGATTCGTAACATGTCAAAACTCTTATTGCTGCTGCAATTAGAATCTTTTCTAATTATTAAAAAATAAGCGACTGGTAACAAGCCAAAACCTCTAATTGCTGCTCCAATTAGTATTTTTTTTCTAATTATTGAAAAATAAAGTTTGCCTCCCCAAAAGTCTACATAAGCAAAATAATATAATATTTTTTGCTTGAAATTGAGTTGTGAGTTGTTCTGACCACAAGATAGAGAAGTGAGTTCTGAATGAGCACATGATGTGATGAAAATGAAACAATTCTAACCACACCCATCGTCACTCCACACGCCAACTGATTCTCTTCAATTACCAACAAATAAATAAAGAAAATGTATCACATAAGAACAGCTTCAATTTGATCTCTTCATTTGCTTTAATCATGCAAACCCTACATTTCACCACCCTAAATCGAATCCCCCCAAATTCCACAATCACTAAATTAAACCTCAAAATCAGCCCTAATTTCAAACTCCCCAAAAAATCCACACCGTCCATTTCAATCCAGCGTTTGCCCACAATCATCAGATGCTCGTCAGCTCACGATCATCATCATCATCATGAGCACCACCATCATCACCATAATTGCAATCACCATGGTCATAGTCACCAAGAGCTCACAAAATCTCAGGAGACTTTCTTCAATTTTGCCAAAGCTATCAAATATGTTGACCTAGCGAACTTTTTGAGGGAGAATTTGGAGCTATGCTGCTGCGCCTCAGCTCTATTTTTAGCTGCAGCAGCTTGTCCTTACTTCCTCCCCTATTCGATGGCCAAGCTCGTTCATCGAGCTTTCGTTGTCGTTGCTTTTCCTCTTGTTGGGGTAATTATGATATTATTATGTTGTTTTCTTTTACTTGCTCAAGTTATTTAGCTGTTGGTCTTAATTTGAGTGATGGTGTAGTACAGGTTTCGGCTTCGTTTGATGCCTTGATGGACATTGTGGGAGGAAAAATTAACATTCATGTGTTGATGGCGCTTGCTGCGTTTGCGTCGGTATTTATGGGGAATGTTTTGGAAGGTGGTTTGCTTTTGGCTATGTTCAATTTGGCTCACATTGCGGAGGAGTATTTTACGAGTAGGTCGAAGATTGATGTCAAGGAGTTGAAGGAGAATCATCCTCAATTTGCGCTCGTGTTGGATGTCAAGAATGGGGGTTTGCCTAGCTTTTCGGACTTGATGTACCACCAAGTGCCAGTGAGTGATTTGAATGTCGGATCGTACGTATTGGTCAAAGCTGGTGAGGTCCGTGCTTTTTTCAGTTTATGTGATATCTAGTCTCCTTTGTTACAGTCTGTTATTTCTGAAACTCAACTTTATCTGCTGGCATGTCCTTTTTGTCATCTTGAATGTTATACTTCTCGTTTGAGCTAGAATTGTTTTGAGCATATTTTGAAAATGTTTGAGCAAGAAAGCAGGCCGATCTTGTATTATTTTGAAAAGTCACATTGGTATGAAAAAGCGGGAAAGATTAAGGAACGATCTAAATAAGTGGAGAAAGATACCATTTATACTAATTTTATGCACTTTTCAGTTTTCTAGAGAGTAGGAATGCTGAAGGTGACGAAGTTAGACTTGTAGAATAGAGGCAATCAGGTTTGAACATAAACCAATAGGTATGATGACCGCTTTATACTCCCTCTGCCACAAACACCATTTTAATGTAAGCATGTGTCTTTCTGTCTCTTGGTATACACTTCCGAGTCATTTCCATCTTCTAGGGTCAAAAACATGAATTCTTTTAGAATGGCATGTTGAAGATTTTAACAGTAGACTATGAAATTCATGCTAATATACAAGTTAAAGAATTATTAATCTTGGCCTTGGTTCATTATGAATTTCTTGAAGGGGTTGTACAATATTTATTTTTCTGTCACTTTGTTATGATGCAGAATCATCATTCATAATTGAGGATTATGTACTAATCACCTGTTCTCTTGTATTGTCTGTTTATGTATTTATCTGGGACTATCATAATGCCATTCTTCAAAACATGCAGTCAGTTCCAGTGGATTGTGAAGTCTTTCAAGGTAGATCAACTATTACCATAGAGCACTTGACTGGTGAAGTCAAGCCCTTAGACAAGAAAGTTGGAGACAGCATTCCAGGCGGTGCTCGGAACTTGGATGGTATGATGATTGTGAAGGTATGCATTTCATCTTAAACTAATCTTTCAAAACTGTATGATATAAATAAATACTTGCGCTAAAAAAATTTATGGACATTGCAAGAAATAGAACCAGGTAAAATATGTCGTATCATATTCATTTATTACTTCACGGACTTAATGGAGTAGGCTTTGTTGAGAGCTGGATGGTTGTTTAATTTGGGTAGTTTCTTATTACTAGTTTGCTTTGAATTTAGTGTTCTTGATAATTAGTTTAATTGTGACCAGGGTTAGGGAAGGAAGAAAACATATTTTATAAACATGAATAGATATTTTCTAATCAACTTTTTTCTTTTTCATAAGTAAAGGAAAAGCTTGTCATAATCTTTTATAAAAATAGAGAACTTTAATAAACATTTGGATATTGCAAAATAGATCATCTTTATTTTACACCCCCTACCTCCACCACTGGTAGTGCGCTATCCTCTGAAGCTTAGACCGTTAATCTTTTCTCCTCATTATGGAATTCTGAACAGTTCAATTAAATAATTTTAGCTTAGGGTAAACAGGCAGAATTGTTGCTTAGATTGCTTATTCTTAATCTAAAATTTTGTATTTGTGAATCTGAGTGTATATATCATTGTAAAAATCTTTGATGGATTTTTATTCATAATGGTGTTTGGCTTATTTGGACTTCTTGTATGTCAACATGAGTTATTGAAAGAATGATAGCTGAATTAGTCTAGATATATCCAAAAGTGTGGTGTGGTCTATGGACTTGCAATTTCTCAGTTTTGGCACTTCATTAGTGCTTTCCTTTATTATGTTTTTAAACTCAGTGTAGGCAAAAAAGACTTGGAAAGATTCGATGCTGAATAGAATTGTGCAATTGACTGAGGAAGCTCAATTGAGTAAGCCAAAGCTTCAGAGATGGCTTGATAAGTTTGGCGAGCATTACAGCAGAGCAGTGATAATTTTATCATGTGTTGTTGCTTTTGTGGGGCCATTTCTTTTTAAGTGGCCATTTTTCAATACTTCAGGTATATTGTGATCCTATCTTTTCAGATTATTTACATTCTTTCATGGTTTTGTGATCTTTCAATATTTTCTGGGCTGCCTTAGTGTCCACAATATTCCACCCGCCCTTAGTAAGCATTAATCAGACAAAAATAACATTAGTATTTACACCGTTTAATTTATTAACTTTACTCCTTCTATAGTCTGCAGAGGATCAGTTTACAGGGCACTTGGACTTATGGTAGCCGCATCACCATGTGCACTGGCTGTGGCACCATTGGCATATGCAACTGCAATTAGTGCTTGTGCAAGAAAGGTTGAGCTCCACTTTCAAGCTCTTCTCAAGTTAATTATTATGGATCACAAACTTCCAGGAGCCATGAAATCTAATACACTTCATGACATCTGCAGTTTTTGTTTTCTATCTTTCATATTTATATTTCTACTTTTAATACCATCATAAACCGTCAGTCACTATTTTGAAGGTAAAATGTTATGAAATAAAGAACTTTTACTTTTTAAATTATCAAAATGTAGGAAAAATAAAAAAGAAATTATACTTTTTGCTGCAATCTGAAGTGGGCATCAATATCTCGACTGAGGAATTGCTGTAAAACCAGTATCGAGGCGTAGACAGAAGTATCTTTTATGATAGTTGGCTTATATGTTTAGTGTTTTATTAGAAATCTAGGTTTATTATTAGCTATGCTGACTATTTTGAAGTTGGACTAAAATCACATGAGACTGAACTTCAGACATATATACGCTGATTATGGTTGCTTGCTTTTACAGACATCATAAACAAATTCACCTTTTTAACAGGGAATTCTGCTTAAGGGAGGTCATGTCCTTGATGCAATGGCTTCATGCCAAACTATTGCATTTGACAAAACTGGTACATTAACAACTGGGGAATTCACGTGTAAAGCAATTGAACCAATACATGGACATGTTAGTAACATCGAAAAACGGGAAGCTTCTTGTTGTGTGCCCAACTGCGAGAAAGAAGCTCTTGCTGTGGCTGCTGCCATGGAGAAGGGAACCACTCACCCGATTGGAAGGTTGTTCAAAGTTCATTAGAGATATCTTTTGTAACATGTTGGTCCATCGTGTTATATTTTCTTTATTTCTAGTATTTCAATCATAGGGCAAGTCTACAAAGTCTCATAACAGGAGGCAAATGAACTGATTTAGCTCAAATGACATCCTATTGAAACACGGGAAGATGACTACCAGAAATATTACTCGACTAAGCTAGAACTCGAACTTTTTTTTCTCGTAAACTGAAGAGTTGGTCTAGAAGCTGATGATAACTAGAGTTCAGTAATAGCAATTGGAAAGGAGTTGGTAGCTCTAACTTCTTTATTGAACTTATATTTAATCTGGTATGCTTGGACTTTTTTCCTTATTAGTTTCTATACTTATCTAAGAAATTCATAAGGGATGTAATTCTACCAAACACAAGGCTTTAGTAGTTCCTTAGTCAACGTAAATTGCTATTTTAAAATTTTCTGCAGTCTGATAGTGCGTTTGTGGTTTCACATTGTGTAATCAAACTAATACATGATATGATTTGTAAACTTGCTTTTCTCTCCAGAGCTGTTGTGGATCATAGCATTGGGAAAGATCTCCCTTCTGTGTCTGTTGAGAATTTTGAGAACCTGCCTGGTAGAGGTCTTTTTGCAACAATATCTGGCATTGAGGTACTGAACTCTAAAATGCTAAAATCTTCTGTCTTTCTTTTGTGATACCAGACATAAGTATACAAAACTTGCAGCCTCTTTATCGGAGTCTAATTGGTTTTTAAAATGCCATGAAACATCAAAGACAATAATGTATGCTTGCTTAATGTGGTGGTATAATTCTTAATAGTTTTTTATAGAACTTTTTAGTTGCTATTTGGTTCCTCTGGTTCTTTTTGTTTGATTAGCTCGAAGGAAATTCTTAACTTTTGAAAAAACAAAGTTATGAACTTAAGTATTACTTGTGCATACTCAAAAAAAAAGTGGAGAGGTTAACATTATATTGTCATTTTGCCCTCCCTGAACCTCCACTCCTTGTTTGTAATAACTAATGAGTTAAGTCTAAATTCGTTTTGCTTGCTATAGACAGGATTTGGAATTGGCAAACCAATAAAAGCTTCATTAGGCTCTGTGGAGTATATCACTTCTCTTTTTCAGTCAGACGATGAATCGAGAAAAATCAAAGAGGCAGTTGGCACTTCGTCCTATGGACATGACTTTGTCCGTGCTGCTCTTTCAGTCAATAATAAGGTGCTCTTTTATTTCCTTTTGATGAACTAATTTTAAGGCATAAATGCTTTCTCATAATTTGTTATATTTATTCAGTTATACTTATATTGTTGCAAGTATTTCTAAACATACGACCGGTTATCTAATTATAGAAGGTTGGTTCAGTGGTTTGTTTTCTCATTGTACTTTGTTGCTATTGATGAAGATCTTCTTGCTCTCCTATCCTTTTAGCATATTCTCGATCTTAGCAATGAAATATCAATAAGACCCCAGGACATTTTTGTTCTCAAACTGTATAAGCACCAACTTTAGTAGTTGTATTCCGACTTTATTTAGTTGATAGACTGTAAAAGGAGAAGTTAAGAAAACAAAAATGAAAAGATCTAAGTTGCATCAGGAATGCTTGAACATTAACCTTGTTACTTTGTTGCAGTTTTTCATTTTATGAAGTTTGTCGTTTTGATTTAAGCATGTAAAATCAGATATCTTTATGTATAGATCAAGTACTCCATTGTTGTAAATTTCTGTAAGCAATACATGATTTTTTTCTCATTCTCTGAGAAGTATGAAGTTTATGTTCTTTTGGAGTCAGACGCATAGGAGAACTCCAAAAAAAAAAATTTATGTTTCTCACTTTCTGAGGATGAAAATAAAACTTGTCCAGTTTCAGCCACAAACTCACTCCCCCCCAAAAATAATAATATGCCCCATGCAGTAATGGTATTGAAATTATCAATATATTTTGTTACCTTCCACTGTGCCTTAAATTATTCATGGCCTTTTGGTTCAACTTGCCCCCTAAATCCAGGATGCTTCTTCGAGAAAGTCTTGCCTGGAATACCTTGAAAGGAATTTCTAACCTTTTGAATTTCCTCTGCAGATTACATTATTTCACTTTGAAGATATGCCTCGAGTTGGTTCTTTAGATGTCATAAAGTCATTGCAAGGTGATGGAAAACTCCGTGTTATGATGTTAACTGGCGACCATGAGTTGAGTGCATGGAGAGTAGCAAATGCTGTAGGCATAAAAGAAGTACACTGCAGCCTAAAACCGGAGGACAAACTCTATCATGTGACAAGTATTTCAAGAGAAACAGGTGACTAAATTTCGATCCCAAACACAATTAAAGGAGGCTTTTTAATATTGCTAACCTGCATTAAACTGTGATATCATAAGATCTCCAATTTGGAAGCTTCAAATAATATTTTACTGGATATGTGATTAGAGGAATACTTTCCAAGTGATTTGTTAATCCTGTATTTTCCAGTGAGTTTGACTGTCTATTGCATTTTCCTATTTTCAGCCTCAACTTTTACTTCTGTGCAGGTGGAGGCCTAATAATGGTTGGTGATGGTATAAATGATGCACCCGCCTTGGCTGCTTCAACAGTGGGTATTGTTCTAGCAGAACGTGCCAGTGCAACTGCTATAGCGGTTGCTGACGTACTTTTGCTGCAGGACAATATTTCAGGGGTTCCATTCTGTGTTGCAAAATCTCGACAAACCACTTCTTTGGTACTTCCTTCTTTCTTGTTTATCTTTTATATATGTTCCTTTGTCATAATAGTACTGATTCAATCTGTGCTCTTGCTCGCAGGTTAAGCAAAATGTTGCGCTTGCTTTATCTAGCATTTTTTTGGCCTCTCTTACATCTGTTTTGGGAGTTCTCCCTCTTTGGTTAACAGTAAGTTTTTGGCTCAAGAAAATACCTTATGAAAAACTGCTAATGATATCTCTGGGAGCACAACACATGCCACACTTTTTGACTTTAGCAGAATTTGTTGAGATTCACTTAAATTACCCGTGAGGGATTTTTCTTATTCTATCTGGTGGTGATACATTCTTATCTTAATTTTTTACGACATTATTGTGCAGGTACTTCTGCATGAAGGCGGGACGCTTCTTGTTTGTCTAAATTCCATCCGTGCCTTAAATGCTCCAACATGGTCCTGGAGGAACGATATGATTCAACTTATTAGTAAATTGAAAGTGGTGCTCATGCTCTTTGTGAAGCGTACCAATGACCAAACTCACGGCACCATCCAAGCTGCTCCGTTGTAGATACTCCAGTTTCTTCGATTTTGGCTGGTTTGATGTTCAGACGAGCAGCCTTTTGCAACTGTGAATAACTAGGTGATATGTACTGTCTTTTAACATTTTACCAAAGAATTTTGTGTTCCTTTAGTTGTTAAAAGATAGATGGGACACTTGTTACATTGATGTTACTTTCACATAAAATAAGCGTCTCATGAATTCACATTCTCCATGATAACAATAAGACGATATTCGAAACGATGAAAGTGACAGATGTTGTATATGCGGCAAAGATAACTTGTTTTCTGGAGTAGATCATCATCTTTATATTCTTTGCTTTCTCATTGATGCTAATCTGTTGGAGACAAATTTGATGCTGCAGTGCCTGTCGCTTTCTGTGGTAAATCATTGACTTTAAGCTCATCTCCATGCTTTTGGACATGTGGAGCTATAAACAAGGAAATATTTCTCATTCGTTTAAGGCTAAATTCATTTGATAATGGATATTTGCACTATGCATGGATCTATAGCTTGTAATGAGAACAGAAAAATCACAGGAAAAATAAAAACTTCGAACAATGAAGGACATTATCGTACTTCTATATGTTACTGGAGAGTTTCGCACAACGAAGCAATATTAGGTTCTCCTTTTTGTATTTGCTAGCAAGAAAATAAATTTTGAAACTCCGACACGACAATGCAAGTTTAGTAATGCCAACGTAACTTGGAGTGGATAAGTTTGCCAACAATTGAAAGCGAAAGATGGAAAAATCAACTAGAAGTTCTATATTAGATGGCAGTTTGAGTTTTACAACTAATACTCACAAAAACCCACGTGACCTTACATTTGTAGAAACTTTATAAGAATAAATTAAGAAGCAAAAGAAGTTAGCGGAACTAGTCAAAAGTTCGCAAAGCAACAACAAAAGCAATTGACAAGGATCCCATTAACTTCCATGAAGTACTTCATCTACTTCTTCTCTTATCACCTTCCCCAAACCCCATTTGTTTTTTAAATATAAAGACGTCCCTTTTTTATGAAGACAAAAATTATTTATTTAACATACAATAACAATTTCAGTACAAAAGTATGGAATCTAAAATGCGTGTTACAATTGATGAACGATCGCAATTGACCCCAACGATGATAATAATAATAATAATAATAATAATAATAATAATAATAATAATAATAATTTCGACACTATTTACGAAATTAAATGTAACCTCTGAACTCAGTTGCAAGTTGCAACCACCAACCAATGACAAATGGTACTTTCCTATTAATTCGCGCAGTTAGCATGAACCAATGGATATTTTATTAATTACGCCTATTCATCTAATCTAACAACCTCATTTACTCAAGGACCCAGAATCCAGATTATCCAATATCCTCTTCTTCTGCATCATCAATTCTGTTTCTCTAACTGTATTCATTTATGATTGATTGTACTCTTGCAATCCTATCAAAACTTTATCGTCCCACAGTGTGCATCAGCTGTCATTTTGCAGTAAAAAGAATAATCTTCTCCAGGCATTTTTCAACCAATGGGAAATAGCTGTCATCTATTGGTGAAAAAATCCAAAATTAGTAACAAATTCAAACAGAAGAGGGGTCCCACTTCTTTCTTGTCTTGCTTTCTGTACCCTCCAACAGTCCTTTCTATTTGTTAATTTGTACCCTTCAACTAAATCGATAATCATGAAAGTCTCCCCATGCTTTTTCCAATTTACACAAACAACTTGCTTATTGTACTATTTGTACTCTGCCCCAAAGAATTACTTGGACAGTTAAAAAAAAAAAAAAAAGAGTCGGAATTTATAATACTAATTATATTAGTTGATTTAAATTTTGGCTTGTGAAAAAAAAAAGATCAAGAATGAAACGAACATGAACTTGATTTACTTGTATTTCATTTTCTTTTTTTGAGTTTTCATTTTTGGCTCATTTGGTCCCTAAATTCTGCTCGAAGACAGATAAAAACAACTAATAAAGATCCAATCTTTCAGCTCCCTCAACTGTACATCTCCAAAATTATTTCTTTTGGACATTCTTTTTCAACTCTACTAAAAAACAAATAAACAAAAGAACCGAGATTTCAACAAGAAACAGAGACCGTTTCTTTCTCACATCATCAACTCAACTCATTCTCTTATCAATCAGCTCTGCTGATCCCGATGCGCTTCATCGCCGCATTCCTGAACCCTTCACTCGCATTAACTTGTTGAACACACATTCCAATTTGCTGCTGATGATGATGATACTGTTGCTGCTCAAATTGCTCTCTAACGTATCGTTGTTGCTGTTGTTGTCGTTGTTGTTCGAACCCAGCCATATAGTTCCTCACCTCTGCCCTGATCATATCCTGCATCACCTCCATCATCTCCGCGCTAAACGGCGTAAAAATCTGATCTTGGCCCTGATTGTTGATGGGTTCTTCAACGGGCATTTGATTTTGAACCGGGCTCAAAATCGGTACCTCTTGAGTTGGTGGTGGTGGACTAGTTGATTTGGGCCGAGTTGACTCGGTCATGACCCGAGTTGACTCAGTTAGATCCAAACCCGGAAGGGAAAGGGTCAAACTCGTGGGCGGGTCTTCAGAAACCGAGCCTTCTAGAACAACTCCGCCAGTTCTCGCCACGGGCTTGTACACAAATGGGCCCGAAATTTGCATGCTAGAGTCACTTAAATCCGACCCGGATGGGCTACCCGGACTCAAGTAATGACCCGACCCGGCGCTGACGGATCTCTTGAGCGGCCGCTCGGTCAAGAAGTCGTCGGATGAGCATTTGCGTTTTAAGGTGGAGTTCCAGTGGTTCTTGATGGCGTTGTCGGTCCGGCCCGATAACAAACGGGCTATGGTGGCCCATTTGTTGCCGAATTTGGCGTGGGCCCGGATGATGGTCTCGTCCTCTTCGGGCGTGAAAGCCCGGTGCTCGACCTGTGGGGAGAGCTGATTGCACCAACGCAAGCGGCAGCTTTTACCGGATCGGCCCGGGATCGATTTGCTTATGAGGGACCAGTTTCTTGGGCCGTGTTTGGTTACTAATTGTTGTAAGAGCTCGTCCTCTTCGGGGCTCCATGGGCCTTTGATCCGATCCAGATCCATTCTTCTACTAGAACTAGTGTTTGATGCCATTTTGAGTTTTTTTTGTTTTTTTTTGTTTGGTTTTTAGAGAGACATGTAAGTAAGAAGAAAATTGATATGGGGTATTGAGAGGTGTGTGAGGGGTATTTATATGAGAGAAAGTGGGGATAGGGATTGGGGGGTGGGGGTGGGGGTGGGGTAGGGGGGGTGGTTGGGAGCGTTACGGGCACCGCTTGGGGAAAAACAAAAGGGGGGTTGAGGCGGTTGATTTTTTCTGGGATACAGCTGGAGAATGGACACGCGTCAAGTCCAAAGGTTGCACTGATTTACACATATCCATCCACACCATCATTGTTGTTTATAATATTGGTATTACTCACCACTCTACTTTTACTGTCGTAAGCTACACACTCTAGACCTTTTGGATCTTTCTAACAATTTTATTTTTTTCTTTTTTGTTTTGTTTTGATTTTTATGTGGATTATGTTTGTGGTCTATCTTGTTGTTGGATTATTTTGATGTTAAATAAAGAAACTTTTGCTTGTTAATTGTAGATATTTGATCATGGTATGTCTTAGCAGGTCGCAAGAACGAGGAAGAAATCTCTCGAATAATTGTTTGGACAATCGATGAGCTTGACTAATCGATTTAATGAGGAATAGCCACAAATCACCTTCGAGAATTTAGGAGCCAATTCATATTAATAGGTCATAATTAGTGATTAAACTAAATACATAGTGTAACATAATCAATTTAGGAGCTTGATTGATGATATAATATATTATATTGATGGCCGCTCAATTTTGCTGGATTCAAAATTGCTATCGTACTTACTGGAAGATTTATATTGACAAAAACTTCCAACTTAGGTTCAATTGCAATTTTTGACATAATCCCATATAAAACGTTTAAGCATGTAGCTCAACTCTTTTTTCTTTTTGGTAATTCATTGTAGCTCAACTTAAGTCTCGCTAGAAAAGAGGACGTTAGTAAAACAAAAAGATCAAATAACCAACGATTGGTAAAAAAGAAATGATAAAAAGAACAGAGAGTTAAAAAAGCAAGACAGGCTGGAGAGCATTTTACTTTTCGTGTGGCAGTAAATTTACCAAGAGTTTAATTCTCTTTTCCATTTCTTTAACTAGATTAAAAGAGAGAAAAACGGCCGCACGGAAGTGGTGACGTGTCGCAAAACGACAACGTCGGTCGCCGAATCGGAGGGCGAATCATTACTACAAATACTGTCAGTTCCAGCCTGTAATAACATTATTATTAAATTATAAAACCAACGGCCAATTCACAAAAGAAAAGTTTACCGGTTATAGCCGGTCACCCAATTTGTTTGTTTGAAAAAGAAGACCGTAACCGTCCTTTCAGTATTAAGGCTTTACCTGTACGGATGCAGGTAATCTCCACGCTTACTCTATTGCACGCTTTCCTATGCCTAAGGGGACCTTTCTTCCTATCTTCCTTCTAACTTTATTAATTAAATTAAATAAATACTGTCCTATGTTTCGTTTGTTAGATTAACATGGAATATGAGCGGATTAGGGCCGATATATTCCATTAGAGCTTGGGGCCCACTTTAAGTTAAATGCACGAATTGCTACGTTTTAATCTTAGTTTTAAAACACCTTTAAAAAAAATATCTTGGTTTAAACTTTGGAGAGGAGAGTAGATCCTTGTAAAATTTTAAAGTGAACAATTTTGGTGTTTCACTTTATTTTCATCATCTTTAAAATAGTTTACATCGATATCTTTTGAGCTTTAGTTTGATTACAAAAGTTTCTTTGAAAATTGATGTATTAACTCGAGAAATTCTCAACCTGATTAAAATATTATAGATAATTACATGCGTGCTATGGATATTATTTGTATAGATCCATAATTGATGTTTGACCTTGAAGGCATAATGTGTGATTGGATGAAATGTGTACGTCATATGTCTATTTTCTACGGTAATATATTTATATGTCATGTTTTAGGTCATCCCAATTACAAGATATTTAGCGATATTTCGATATGTCTCATGTCACTCGACAAATATATATATCAGATTTTTTAAAAATACACTCTCATCTTTTCTAAACTTTTTAGATGACAAGTACGCAGGGGTTGTCGCCTTCTAATATGGTAGTGACACATCGTTGTATCCTTCTCGAAGACAATATGTCTATGGCAAAGAGACATAGAGTTACCGCTTTCTTATTTATTATGCGCAGAGCGTCCAATTCACAGTTCATCAGGCTTATCGTGAACCTATCGGCTATGTGTTGCGTCAATTAGCTGGCCAACAAATTATCTATGGATAACTCCTTATACAAAACAAACTTTATATTTTTAAGGCAAAATTTTCTCAGTTTAGAGTTATTTACTAACTCTTACTAATTTCTTATATGAGTGTGTGTTAGTCGAAGATCGATAAGCAAGCTTATACATCTTAGTTGATTATGGGTTCGGAAACTAAATAGAAAACTTCATTGTTCAAATACAAGTTGGACGATTGATTCTTTTTTCGCTGAGGAATATTATACAATTAACTAACAAAAATATTTGGTATAACATATATAGATATTTCAAGAACAGTCAATTAAAAGGAAAAAATTATTTGAGTATGATGGGGCATCCACTGTGGAAGGATATTGCGAAAGATACCGAATCTTTTGTAGTTGGATTAGTTTATACATGGCATCGGTATTTATTAATGATACTTTAAATAAAATATTAAGTTATAAGTTTCTTGCAATATTATCCAAGTTGTGCATTATCCAAATTTTATTTAGTAACACTTTATCATATATGCAACAAACTCGTGCAATAGTTTTCTTACACTAGTACTTCACACCTAATACCTAATGCCGTGTTGTTTTGGTGTGGGTGCTGGATAGCTATAGTGCCCTTCTTCTTTTAGTGTGAAATGTGAATAATTTGAATTGCCTTTATTGGTAGAACTTTTTTATTTTCTTTTTTGGAAATTTAGTTATAGTTTCATTGAGTCGGTGGTAAGAAAAAATCAAACAAAGAAAATAATAAATGATTCTCTGCTTTGAATTTTATCCAATATATATACGTTTCTTCTGTCCAAACTGTCTTATTAATTGATAGTGCCTAACTGCTACCTGCAAAAGAG
The DNA here is from genome assembly GCA_946800315.1 of Misopates orontium. Lineage (NCBI taxonomy): Eukaryota > Viridiplantae > Streptophyta > Magnoliopsida > Lamiales > Plantaginaceae > Misopates > Misopates orontium. The sequence continues at coordinate 31,820,174 of OX326952.1, read as the reverse complement.
TACATAAGATTGAATAATTAATGTAACTTTATTGAAGATTTTTACCTAACCTTTGGTGTAAAGCTTCAATGTAGATTTATGTAATCTGTTCCCTTCGAGATTCACGTAATCTTGCACAGTTTAATTGCATAAGGTGGCGAGTTTCAGATTATAATCTGGAAAGGGAAAAAAATGTTTGACAAATAAAATGAAAATCACTAAAATAACAAATCTTCTTCCTATAAACGGGATTCCAATCTCATACATTGCAACTAATTGCAATTAGTATTAAAACAATGGGATAAAAGCGTTAAACCCCATATACTATACCCTTTTAATTTTGGCAACTTGCCCCCTGAACTATGGATAAATAAGCACTTTGCCCCCCGAGTCCAAATCAAACGGCAAAATATCTTGACACGTGTTCAAATCCAATAGTGAAAAAACGACTCAGGAGGCAAAGTGTTTATTTATCCATAGTACAGGGGGCAAATTGCCAAAAATAAAAGATTAAAGGACAAAGTACAATAGGAGGTAAAGTATAGGAGTTTAATGCTTCTATCCTTAAAACAATTACACATTTCACTTTAGAGATACACTCCAATTCTAAGAAAGATCAAGAAAATCTCCGCTTGTTAACTCTAGTCTCATTTCATAATAGTAAAAACGAGTAAAAAAAACTTTTTACATATTATTCTAATATCTTAAAGTTCTTTCAAGTTGCAAAAGTTGACCGGTAGAAACTAACATGGGTTAGATGTGGGAGAAGTAAAAGCTGTTTCAAGATCAAATCTCTTAGCGTTTAAAGTTTCCTCATACATCAGATCTGTGTTATCCTTTCGAAATAGTGTAGCAATTTACATGATTGTAAAAAAAAATTACGAAAAAATAACGATTTAAGTACCAAAAGATTGAGCTATAATGACAATAAAAAGGAAAGGATAAATATTAATTGATCATAAATGCACACTTTTACACTAAAATTACTTTAAATTATAATAACTTTTAATCTCATGGTTTTGATTCACGAAAATTACTACAAGTTACTTTTTGCGATCAAGAGAAAGAATAAAACTTTATAAAGCATTGCTGAGTGAAAATAAATAAACCATTACTTTCTGCCCAACTACACAAAAAACTAATTCATCGGAAGATGTGTTCTTCACTTCTGCCTGATACGTGTTACAATATTAATTATAACATATATAGTTATTATATTTAATTAGGGGCAGAGTGAAAATAAAAACCTGTATATATGTTAATGTATAATAAAAACATCCAACGGATTAATTAAATTTATAAGAATCATGCGCTTGGAATGCCCTCCAACTTTGAAGATTGGAGCTATATATATGTCATTACTCATTATATACATATTTTTTTGAAACACTACTCATTATATCTACGATCATGAGATATTGTTGCACGACATATTATTTCATAAATAAAAATTAAACTTAAAAAAAAATGGTTTTAATGGATATAAGTATACCTTCAATCATATTTGTCGTTTAGGGTCAGGTTGTCAAGTATTACAAAATTTTGTGAATTTTTTTCAAGAAACATAGAAAAATAGTTGTATAATTAATTTTTAAAATCTGTTTCTAAATTTCATTTCATTAAATCATGATACACAAATATGCAGATATTCAATGAAAATGTTTGAAAACTCTAATAATTCAATTACCTCACAATTTTTTTTTTTTTTGGGGACATAAATACCTCACAATAACTTAAAAAATTTCTAAACCAGATAGTAAAATAAAAGAAAAGGGAAACATAAAAGAAACAATGGGAAAAGGACAAAAGGAAAAGAGAGATATGGGAAATCGCATTTTATAACCGTTACATGGGCACAGCTGTCAAGATTTGTCGCATCGTTGAACCTTAGGATAATTTCTCTTTGTTTGTTTAATTGAACCGGTTTTTATCCCCAACGGCTCAACCGTTATTGCATGTGCAAGAGAGCACTTTATCACGTGTTTTAGTCCTAGTTGAAGGAGACACACGTGCACGTTGCGTCCTCTGCTGCAGCAGTAGAATCTTCTCCATAGTAGTGTTATCTAATTCTAACCTAATTTTAACTTCTTATCCATATCTATTTTTTTATGGGTAATCCACATCTAATTTCAAAATAGCAAGATTGTGTCAGCTTTCAATATTCGATTTATTTCACTAAATTATATTATGCTCCAGAACTATTTTAGATTCAATATATAATTTAACAACTAAGAAAATTATGAGAATAGGTATTTGGTGATAAATATTAATCGACGGTGTTAAATTGTGAAAGTTTACAGTTATATGCACCCCCGTGCTACGCCTATATAAATTTTTTAGCTGATAATGTCTTCATAATTTATTGGCAGCCATCCTTCGGTACAAATATGTAAGCAAAATTACATTTTGTTATGTACACCTGGTATTATTGAAATTGTGTGCAAAAAAAAAACCACTCCTTTATATATGTTTAGCTAAAAGAAATTAATGATATATATACTCTATAAATTCAGTTTAACTTTTTCGCATTGTGCTTTGGAATAATAGTTTTCAATTCGTGTGTCTTACAAATGTAAATATTTATGAAAATAATTAGTTGCATAATTTACATGAAATAAGTTCATATATATGTCCAGTACTGCAGGGGTAATTTGGTTTTTGTTGCACGACAAAAAGCAATTTTATCAACATGTGTTAGAAAAGAGTTTAGCAATGAGTTATTAATAATATATAGAGGAAGGTGCTTGCCAAAAAAATAATACAAAAGATTCTTGCCAATTAAACATAATACAAGGTTGTTTTTTTGCATATAACTCAACAGTTCACATATTTGTAACTGTAACTTAATTTGCAGATGAATAGCTAATGTAAAGCAGGCCGATCAAAAAAAAAAAAAGAAAAAAAGAAAAAGGAAAGAACTAATGTAACGGAGAAAAAGAATATCAAGAAGTGGCAGTACTTTATCTTAAATATATGTGTTAAACAAACGAAAACATAAATAATACAAAGCGTATGAAAGTATGGAATCATTTATACTTGAGCATGTGAAATGTGAATTCTGCTCATATGACTCATATCAGAAACGCCGTGATTATAATTTGTTCCAAGATAGATCTGACCTAGAATTTATAAAATGGCAGTGTGGTCGGACAAAAGCTGAATTTTTTTTTTGCTTGATGTGGTTACCTGGTGTTTATTGATTTATAATATACAATATTCTTCTCTAAAAATAGCAACAATTAATACAAACATCTATAATAAAAAAGAAGTTGCTATGAACTCTTTCACGCGAAGATTGAGTCAAGAGGTCTCGGGAGGTCTTTGATTCAAGTCTATTAGATTACGAGTCCTTTTTTTTTTGGGGAACAAAGGGAGACTATTATTAAATTCAACACCATATCAGTCTCTCTTAGCAAAATATAAGCCGTGGTTGAGGTAAGGTTGTCAATAAATTTTTCATCTTCCATGTGTATGTGTACACTCGTTGTGCCCTTTGACATAGGGTGATTTATTTGAAAAATAATTTAACTATGGTATTTTACTTTTCCAATTCACACTTATTTAACGTAAAGACAATTACTTCAGTCGATTAAAACTTTTAATTTTTTCTTTCGAATTAGTTTTGAATGGTAAAAAATGTCGTGTTTATGTATTATTAGTTAAGGTTGAACACTTCAACCCAAAAATCTCAATCCCACTGCACAAAATTCAGTCATAAATTAATCAAAGTTTTATCCAAAGTAGAATCTTTCGATAATAATGTATTCAAAAGATCCTTTTAAAGTAAGTGTATAAACAATTAAAGATGGTGCTGTAGTGTCCGTCAGTGGTGAGTACGGTGGGTGAGAATGAATCCCAACTCACGTGATAATGAAGTCTCGAGGAGGTTTCTTCACATTCATTGAGGGAATACTTTTTTCGCATATAATATCATAATAAACTATATACAACCGCAATATAAGACTTTGGAGTACTAAGTTCCAGGCTGTGACACACCACTTGTTAGTTATTATTATTTGGATGGTTAATGGTCTATTTTTCTTGGCTTGATGTTAGTCAAACGCCAGCAGGCAAGCATTTGTGCAGGTACAAATCATTTGTATCCCACTCAATTTCATCTTTAAGCCAATCTTTATATTAAGTCGTAATTGTTAGAAACTAGATGCTAGGCATACACACTAAAAATTCCATGAACAACTTTTTATGTCGAAGAATTCCCAGCTTAAGCTAAGCTACTTACTACTACTCTAAAAGTGCACGCTGAGTAAACTCCTAAATTAGACGCATGTTATTATTTTATACACACCTGATGTTTGAATTTTATGTTTGTGTTGCTTGTTTGCCTATTTAAAGAAATATGTTGTGAATTATTCATATGAGTTTGGAGTATTATTGTTTAGAAAATTAATGTTATGATCCCAATTGCGAAGTATGTGATTTGACCACAAATGGGCGGTTTGATTATTTGTTTTAGGGTCAACTTTTACATCAATCTCGATTAAGTAAGTATATTTATGATAGAGATGTTTTATATTTAGACAAAATTCAATTGGTCAAACAAGATTATGCTATGGTTAAAAATTCATCAAAAGAGCCAAAGTTTGCAAGTCCGGAGCGTGAAAAAAGAGCTTATTTCTAAGCTTGAAGAAAAACCAGGGTTTTTGTAAGAGTGGCAAGTTACATGCCGAAATATTAGTCATTTGGTAGTTTACGTGTAAATTGTACTTGTGTACATTAGTTCACTATGATTATTTATTTTTATTTTAGAAATGTAGTAGCTCATTACCATTAAAAACCAATTAACTTAAAAAGAAATACTAAATATAATAGAAAACCAAATTTTGAAAACCAAATTACATGCAATATTTGTAGAAAAGAATCAATTAGCTAGAAAAGAAAAGAAAAAAATCAATTAGATAACATAAACAAGTACATGTGTTATGTCAAATAAAGCAGATATATTTGCACAAATGCTCCGAATTATCCACAACTTATTTTCACGTAGACGTGTTCATCGCGTTACAGGCGCCTTTGCGATGAATTAATATAAACAATGACCAAATTTTGAGTAATCTATAATGTCTATATATATTACTTAATTATACGCCACATAAGTAATTACCTCTCTCATTAATTTATATCCAAAATACATGTTCAAAGGATGTTAAGTATAAAGGCAGTGGAGTCGTACTATTAAATGAAAATGTATACCTGAAGAAATCATCTTTTTTTCTTCTACCTTTTGAATGAAAGAGTAAAATCACAAAAGCCGAGTTTTAGAGTACATGCACGCAGAAACATATTTTTATTAAACTAACTGATGCGATTTATCAAAACGATATTGAAACAAAGTTCTCGCACAAAACTAAATTGAAATAAACCGACAATGAAAAAAGAAAGTTTCTGTGATGTATATCGAATAAATTTCAATATATCAACATTCAAAAAATATAGGAAACTTAATTTTAGTAACTATCAAAACATGTCACCGCCCAATCTTTTAGCAGGGCCACCGAAAGATTCTTACGCAATTATCCAATTGACTACTCGGCTACTCCTGTAAGTTCTGTTTCCAATTATTGTTAAAAACTATTTAAATATAGCACGTGACGAAAAAAAAGCAATTAGGAAAGAAAATTTTCAACCACAAAAAGAAAAAGAAACTGAAAAAGACATTAAAAATAGAAACAAGACGATAAAAATTATGAAAAACAGACGAATAAGGCGGCGGGGTTGCTTAGCCAAGTGGCATGTGTATCTTGTTCACACGTATCAAAGAGACAGATACTTCAACTTCAGACAAGACCAGCCAGCTCAGCTGAGTCATGTCCGGTTCCCCAGTCTTACGCCACGAAGGCAGAAGTAGTTAAGTGGGTCCCTAAATAGTTTTGTCATCTTTTGTTTTCTGACGTGGCAAGGAAGAGAAACGACGATATGAGGGAATTTCCGGGGGATAAGGAACCATTTAATGACCACTTATTATATTGTAGTTTAGTTAATATAGTTTTTGATCGACTTATATTTTATTCTGTAAGTTTCTCTTATGAAGGATGAGTGATGAGAGATGAAATTAGAAGCCTTTTATCTTTTGTTTGATATGAACTTGATGATTTTTTTTCCTTCTCTTTTATGTTTTTTCTCTCAAGATTGAATAATTAAGAAAATGTCGTTTTAAAGATTGTTAACTCAACATTCTTAATTAATTTATTTAACCACTTATATGAAATAAAATTTGTCTTTGCCCAAATTGATAAATTATCCATGTCAAGAATAAATAGGCAAATTAACCAACAATTTATTATTATCGTGACTCTCATTTAATATATGCTACTATTTGACTATGGATTTAGGCATTCTTTTATCATGGTTATATTATTCACATCTTAAGAAATATATAAATTATGTAAGTAGAAATATGTTTAAGCTAAATGTTTGAAGTTAAATTTTTCCACCACGTTCTTTTATCAATTTAAAATCTTAATATATCATCATAGCATAATCAGCATATAATGACGTAAAGTTATTGTTTAGGATTCCAATATTTCACTTTGCAAATCACATCGTGAAGAGGTTTTCTTCTTCATACTTATTTGTAACTGAAAATCTTTTGCTTTAGTTGTAAACCTAACTGAAATGACGTTTTAAAAAGATGGTCAAACAATTTCTTCTTACTTGGGTGATAAAATTATGTATGTAATGAATCACTTCATGATTTCTGTCTTGTCTCGAGTGCAGTAGGGAACATGAGGACTACATGAGCTAAATAGAATTAGACGTCCTTTGCTAATACCACCTTACGCAATTTCCCACCATCAGTTTCACCAAACACTGTGAACACGATGAATAGATTTTCTTGTGTTTGCAAGGATGACCTAGTTAGTTGAAGAGACTGAACATTTTCATGGTCTTAAATACAATATTTTGATCGAAATAAATTTTATTCTGTGTCTTCTAGATTTAAGTATATTATATCAAGTCAATCCGCTTGACATGGTTTATCCAATTGAGCTTGTTTGCTGCTACTAGGCCTGACTTAGAGATTTACCCGCACCTATAAGCATTAACCACGGGTTCTGAAAAGAAAAAAAAAAAAGAAGCATACATTATTTTCCTATTTTTTGTATATTTACACATGGCTATAATTAAAGGAGCTTCTTATATTCTAAGTTTTGAAACGTTTTTATTTATAAGAACTTAAATATAAAAATGCGAGACTCCAAATAAACACTGTTATTCCTTCACAGTCTCAGTCAATCATAATTACAATAACACTTCGATATAAAATTGTTTCTGCACTAACATCTCGATATAAAATTGTTTCTGGAGTTCATTACAACATCTCTAGAGTTTTCTAGACACGTCGAAAAGCTCTTAAGAATTGTTAACATCTTAGATATCTAAAGAATGAAATATACATGTATATATATAACTATATGTATTATTACTCAAATTCTAAGTACGTGGATCTATACGTACACATTCTTCTGAATGCTATAGGAACGTTCAACTGTAACTCAACTCTCGATGACTAATGACTATGTCAACATTTTCCACACTTAGGACCCCCAAAACTAATTCCACACCTTAACTAACAAGAAAATAATTGTGGGATTTTTTTAAAAAAATAATTTTTGGCTTCCTATCTATATTCTTTTGAACCGTCAATGATATGAGATAGAAAAAAGCAAAGGGGACAGTTCCACGCCATTGAGGATAGGGAAGTTGGATTGTGTATGACAGCTAGAATGCATTAAAGTTGTCACATTTAAAAACTACTTTTTCTTCAAATTATTACAAAAGTCGCACTCCGAGAAAGAGAGGGATGCCGAACGAAGTTACATATATATTTGTTTGTTTATGTGTACGTTACAAATCCTTGAATAAGACAGCAAGCAACTGCATAGGGATTCGAAACTATAATTATAAATGATATTAACTTACGTACTCAACCGCAACTACACATCCCATGATTCCCGCTCTATCGTTGGGACGTAGGCATCCTGTCGTACCTTATCTACCCTGCAGAGGAGGTCGTGCATCCACTAATCAAGATATGGATGATTCTTTAGATTGTTGCGAGACTTGAATACAAAAGAGTACTTGTTTAAATTAGTTAGATTTTTATCTGAAAATAATGAAATCAGATTTTGTGATATTATTACAATATATATTGAACTTTGAAATAAAAACATCAAATCTCGTACAAATTTTTTTTTTTACTTGCCCTTTGTAATAGGATAAGTAAACATTTTGATGTAGCCATCCATCATCTTATATAACAGTAGAAATATAGGTTGATATGTGGTTATCACTCTATTTGTTTTTATAAGTGGTGGTATAATTTTTTTATATATAATTAAGTATACTGGAATTTTATCTCTTTGAAGTTGAATTATTTTTCAGGGACGATTATATTTCTAGGTTAAAAAGAAGAAAAAAAAGAAGCAAATTATGTGTTTCATAGATCGAGTTGATATTGTAGAATTTATTTTCTTGATTACAAGCCTTATTTGGTTGAAGAATGAATATGAAACTAAGTACTAGCTAGAAGGGATTAAAGTTAATTTTTAAACTTCTCCTTATGAAGCACTCAAGCATTTCCAGCTCTAGCTAAGTAAAAACGGAACACAAACATGTCTTCGACCCAATAAATTTTATGAAATTAAAAATATAAAAATATTGCGAAATATATTTCTAACATCTAGTGAATCAAACCTACACCACAACCCAAACTTGTATCCATGGTTTCATGCATGGCTATTATAGTACTAAAGTCTCTTTTGATTGGTGTATTAAAAATTAATCGATCGAAGGCCACTTTGATTTATTAATTCATAAAAGACATTTGAGGTTCGCATATGCTAATTAACTTGTTCTTATTGGTCATCACTTATATTCACCAGATACCGAATATGCTATGCATTTTGGTGTTTTGTCCATTACATTTATTTACCAGATATTGCAAAACTGCACAATCGAAAACGTACAAAAGAAATACGTACTACGATCTTTAGATTTTAATTGGAGTACAGCAGAAGAAATAATATTGTTAGATACTTTTCCTCAGTGTTGTACTACGTAAAGCCCATGTTTAATAAAACAACAAAGCTGTCATCCTCCAACAGAACTACCACCAGACTTTCAGACAAGGAAGCCAATTGTTTTATTAAAGAGATACAAACGATATAATATATATGTATTCTGTTCTGCAACTACTCTTTAATCTGAAACTTTTATATAAAAAATCAGAAGAATATATAAGCTAATGCTACATAAATTTGACTCGAGCTAGAAAAAATAAACAAAATACAATCTAGTACCAGATATCAATTTAATTATTTTGGGTTACTCCGTATCAATTTTTACATTCCAAGAAAATAAATTTTTATTTTTAGTGGAGGTATAGTTGAGAGGAATATTTTTGATATCGACTTAAAAATGATGCCAGTAGAACAAGAAATGCAATTATTTTCATTTATATTGGATGGTACACTGATCTCTAATTAATTAATAATAAACTATGAACGGAACTTTGTAAAAGTTCTACAAAGAGCTAGGCATAAGTTTGAGGCAAGTTGGCTTCTGTCCCTTTTCATTTCTATTTATTTTTGCATATTCTTTATGCCGATTTAAGTATTTAGCTAAGTTTGGCATTATATTATCTTGAAGTATATGCTCTAATTTCCAAATGCGTACTGATAGATTAATTAACTTTCAGAGAGAATATATTGGTTTTTGCTCATTGAAGACCCACAACTAGATTTGTGCACAATACAATCATGATTTGCAGTAAAATAAATTAGAACGAGTCCACCTTTAGTTTTTTCTCGTACTAATTATTTTAAGAATTGGTGGGAGCTAGCTGGTGAAACTCACTGGATTAAATAATAATCCTATTATAGTGCCCATAGACACGGACTTATTTATGCTATCATCTCAATATTCGGTGCATATAATTATAAAAGTAAAGAAAGATGGATATATATATATATATATATATATATATATATATATATATATATATATATATATAAGAAACAAAGACGAATCTAACAACATTAGTAACGGATTTTTTGCCCGCAAGTGCCAATAGTTGGTGAAAATGTAGAACTTTTTCTTTGATTTTAAGTTCAATTCAAATAGATAAGTAAAAAACTTGAGAAAATTCCTACTTAAGTAACTAAGAGATCATTAGATATGCATGTATAGCGAAGCTTAAACTAATCGTTTCAATGCAATTTCTCAATGTCATTCAATATCTAAAGGTGCACACAGCATAAAAAGTGTTAATATATAGTCTTTTAGATTACCACAAAATAAATATACTCTCTCTCTCTCTCTCTCTATATATATATATATATATATATATATATATAATCATTAGTTGACAGGTAACGGTCCATGAATCCCCAATAAAGAGGACTAATAGGAAAGTTAAGGGGAAGGGATTATGAGTGGTTTATTAATATTATGATTAGACAGTTTTGAATTAATCATTGGTTGCACTATCTCATAATTATTATAGACCAGTCAATTCGTCCGGTTAGGGGAGCCTCGAAAATTTGTAGGCCTTGCTAATAATTGAAGTCTCTTTGAAGTTTGAACTAATCCAAAACAATAGCTCCTAGGCCAAATCTAATGAACTGTTTTTGGTGTTGATCATCATTTATATCCAACTATTTTCTCTCCACAAAATAAGGCATGAAATAGGGGAGAAAAGTAATAAAAGGTAAATTATAGCTTAATTCTGAATCCGATGACATATAAAGGAGGGAAAATTACTAGGTTCTATAAGCCCTTTGGCAATAGTTTCGGAATATTATCTTAAACAATATGATATTAAATACACGGTTGAGTTGTTGATAAATTTTAAGACATAAGTATTTGTAAACACAAGATCTACCATACAGTTAGCTTAAGAATTTTACGGGAAAAAACATGAAGTAAATAAAAGCAAAAACTGAAGGGTATTTAACATGGGTTTTGCAACTTTTTTGCATGGGTAAAATTATTGGGAACCACGGCTCGAAATATATAATACGGGCCGTATAAAAATGACATGGGCCTGGGCTAAGGAGACGATCATATCTCCAAAAGGCAAAAGCACATCATTCACCTATTAGAAGAAAGTTGATTACATGCTAAATCATATGAGCTTAACATGGCCCTTATATTAGCCATTCAGCTTGGTTTCTAGCCCAGGTTAGAGAGTCCATAAAGTGATATAGCCCATTACTTTGTCTAAACTTTCTAGCCGGCTAGCTTATTTAAAGGTGGAATTCTTCGTATTAATATTAAGTTCGCTCTCGCACCTGAATTCTTCTAGGTTTGTGTCTGTTATATCAAGTCCGCCTATTGTTGTTTGTTTTGCTGATAATGTTTACCGGTTATATTTAGTTTGAGTGTTTATCTCGTGAACATCCTAAAAGTGGTATCTGCGGATCTCTACGACATGGAAAAAAGAAAAACTCTACTTACAATGCTGCAGTTTACTTTCTGTAAATTTATTTGGACATCGGAATATTGGGAATTTTGAAATTTGTGAAATCATAGTCAACTTCAATTACGATTTTCAGTCGCATATGTTCGACACCATTTCTAATTTATTATTTCATATACCTAAAACACATTGAGATTGTCGTCCCATCCCTCGTTTTCCTAAAAAGAACAAAATTGTCGACTTTATTTTACACCATACTCAAAAATTAATTTATTTGATATTCATCTTAATATATCAAATATTCATCAAGATATAATAAAACCCTTCAAATTTGTTGAGGCACAATAGCGGCATTCATCTAGAAGTCTACACCCACAGACACGTGTCAGCTCACAAAGCTCCCACCTTAAACAAATGTCAATACTCACACCATCATTCCCCTTACAAATCCCCACCAAACTAATTCCACGTAAATTCTCGATCCGCTGCTCTTCACCCACCGTAACTCCCATGGACCCTCCCAAGAGAGTAATCGTCTGCGGCGGCGGCATAATCGGTGTATGCACCGCATACTTTTTGTCCAAAAGAGGCGCCACCGTCACACTGATCGAAAAATCATCAATCGCCGGCGCCGCCTCCGGAAAAGCCGGCGGCTTTCTCGCTCTAGACTGGTGCGACGGTGGGCCCGTCTCGTCTCTCGCACGTGCCAGCTTCAATCTCCACCGTTCATTAGCCCAAGAACTCAACGGCCACGATGCATACGGGTATCGCCCCGTCACAACTCTCAGCCTCTCAATAACTGAAACGGCGACGTCGGCCCAATCGAACAAAAAGGCCGGCCCAAATTTTCCTGCTTGGGTTAATGGGCCGGCGAAAAGCCCAAGGACTATAGGGACCACAACAACGACGGCCCAAGTGCATCCTCAGATGTTTACTAGAACTCTTTTAGCGAAGGCTGTGGAGGATTATGGGGTGAGAGTGGAGATAGCAAAATTGGAGAGTGTGGAGGTAGTGGAAGGAGTGGCGAAGGGGGTGGTTTTGGAGGGTGGGAGGGTGATTGAGGCTGATGGGGTGGTTTTAGCACTTGGGCCTTGGACTGGGAAGTTTTCGCTATTGGGCTCTTTGTTTAGAGTTTATGGGCTTAAGGCCCATAGTATAGTTTTGGAGCCCAAAGAGCCTGATGCGATTACGCCTCATATGCTGTTTTTGAGTTATTATCCGAGTCAAGGAGGGAAGCCCATGGACCCTGAGGTGTATCCCCGTCCAACAGGTACAAATTATTATGTTCAAATATTAATTATTCAGTTTTTATTGTTTTGATTGATTTTCTATACAACGTTGTAATCAATGGCATATAACTTGTCATTGTCAAAGAATATTGTGCAGCCATTTGAATGCCAAGAAATCATTATATACATCAATATTATGTACTACAATAGCTAGACATCATTGCGTGGTGTAGTTTTTCTACAACAATCTTAGAATCCAATAGCATATAGTATATACATTCTTTCACTCCAAGCCCATAATGTAAATTATCGGAGGGAGATGAATCATATAATTATCTGAATTACTATGCTCTCTCCTATATGTTTTAAGATTAAAAGAAAGCATTATGGTTAAGTGCCACAGTACTTTTGATGTTATTATTTTCTTAAACTTAATATTTATCAATCATGCAACAAAACTTACATTTCACACTTTTTACATTCATCTGTCCAAATTGTATGTTTCTACTGGTTTGCCAATTTTTAAGCTACCTTTAGATCTGCGATATGCGTATCTAACGTGTGGTAAATCTTAATAAACGGGTTGTGGTCAGAAAAAACTTTGCGTTACATCATCACATTTTGCGTATATTTAGCATGAGCGTAAATCTAACAGAAGATGTTACACCATTTGGCACAATAGACTTGACATGTACACTCATTGGATTTTCAACATCCAATTATGCACTCAGTTGTTATTTTAGTGTTTGGTTTTGAACCATGTTACCTCTAAGTTGAAGCATGCCCTTAATTTCCGCATGTTGAACAAACAGGGGAGGTGTACATATGCGGGATGTCAGCTGAGGCAGATGTTCCGGATGACCCGGAGCAAGTAACCCCTGTGCCCGAATCCATACAAGTGCTCAAGACTGTGGCCAGAACTGTGTCGAGCCACTTGGCAGAAGGCGAAGCCACAGTGAAGGCCGAGCAAGCATGTTTCTTACCATGCACAGATGACAGTGTACCCATTATTGGAGAAGTTCCTGGCATAAAGGGATGCTATGTCGCCACAGGGCATAGTTGTTGGGGGATCCTGAACGGTCCAGCCACCGGTGCAGCGGTGTCCGAACTTGTGCTTGATGGCAGTGCTAGTATAGTTGATCTTAGCGAATTTAGTCCTGCCAGGTTCGTTCGTGATTGAAAATTGTGGAAACGGAACCGCAAATAACGAGTTTTTGGGGAACTATATTGAAATTTGAGGATATTTCTATAGTGTATCTAGAAATCACATTATAAGAATTTTAAAAAATTATAAGTGAGTTTGTGGTTTAATGCTCATAGAGTAGATTCTTGGAACTTTCAAGAGCTAATATATCAGGATATTGCACGTATAGAGATTGAGTGATACGGTTAAGCTTACTGTTAATACGAGCTAATATGTTATAGGAACCACCACATTTTTATCTCGCATGATGCACAATAATACTCACTAATAATATTTCGAATTATTTGATCGTCAAATGAAACGATATTTTTTGACATGGTACAATCCAAATAGCAATAAGCTACCTACTGTTATGAGTCTACGACATAGAAATTCTTTAATTAGTCGTTACTTCATCGGCCAATCTTTTATCTCCACCAATTGAGCCAGCACACTGGTAACGACAATCACCGGGACATTCATGTCTGTAGAAATCATGACAGTTATGGATACAGTCTCTATAACAATCCCAAAAGCCAAACAATCCATGGATGACGGTTGTACCTGCATGCGAGAAAATAAAGTAATGAGTGAGGCTAACACCATCAGTTATAATCACCTTTTGAGGGCACATGTTTTAATATTTGTAGGAAAAAAATTGTTTAATTCATTCTTACCTATCGATCTTTGTCCATCAACACCACTGCGGTGTCCGTGGTCGGATGCAGCAAAGTGAACGGGGGCAGAACTAGTCGAGCCGAAACCAGTTGTATCCTTCAGAGCTCGGTTGCTAATCTCTTCATTGGCGGGAGATGGAGCCCTTGTGCCAATGCTAGAGGAAGAGTAGGCACACAAATGAGTCGAAACCATTAGAAGCATCGATGCAGCGGTTAAAATTCCAACCTTCATGCTTAACAGTTTATTCCATGCTTTCTTTTTTTTCCCTTCTTTTGCAGGTTTAGAGAAATGATGGCATATATATTCTGAAAGGATCCTAAAAGGCTATTTAAGGCATTTACTGCTGGGATGTCAAGGAAATGTAATTGGAAGTTGAAAATATAAATACATTAATGATTAGTTAAACTTGCCCCAAAAATGTAGGAGAAATTAACACCTGGACAAAAACTATCTTGATTGCTCATGGTCAATTTTCTATTTGCTTTTTGTAAAAACTAGGGAAAAGAAATAAAATGCTTAGGAACTAATTAGTCACCTATTACCTAACACTTCTTTATCTAACAACTTCACCTAACTCTCTGCACCTAATACCAACACGACCTTATATACTTAATGTTTCTTTACTAACTCTAATTTAAATTTTGTATTCCATAATTAACTCTTTCTACAAATGAACTTGAAGAAAGTTAGATCGAGTCGACTCAATAATGTAAACTAAATGACAAAGTCTAGTCTGTAACCCAAAATCAAAGCCTAAATTACCAAATGCTAAATATCCAAAGAAACCGGCCAAAGGCCCGATTCTTAATATAATACCAAAGGCGTCATTGATTTTTGTTGCTGATCGAAGTGGCTCACATTGTCAACTCAGTGACTCTGTTGGAAGGGCAACATAAATGAGCAACTGACCGGAAGATGAGCCGTTCATCGAATAATGAGCAATTGTTCAAAACAAACATAGGAACTAAGTAATCACCTATATACCTTAAACTCTTCTATCTAACAACTTCACCCAACCTTCTCCACCTAACAACATAATAAATCTTATATCTAAAATTCATATAGTAGCTCTCAACACTTTTGAAGGAATATTTCGCCTTAGATCCATTAAGCACGGAATATTCCTTCCAATGGGGCATAGTTTATTGAGTATGCCATCAAATGGGGTAAAAAAAGGTATGAGAAGCTGAGTAGAGAGCAAATGAGACATGTTTTGAAAGTTCATTGTGCTAGTTTTCCCTTTGGGTCCATTGCACTTTGCCCCCTATTTCTTTTATTTTTGGCAACTTGCCCCTTATACTATGGATAAATAAGCACTTTGCTCCCTTGAGTCATTTTTTCACCATGGGATTTGAACACGTGTCAACATTTTATGCCGTTCGATTTGGACTTTGGGGGGGGGGGGGGGGGGGGGGGGAGAGTGCTTATTTATCCATAGTATAGGGGACAAGTTGCCAAAAATAAAAAATTAGAGGGCAAAGTGCCAATCTGGGACTTAGTATAAGGGGTTTAACACTTTTATCCCTATTTAAACAACAAATCCTCTTCAAGAAGATATATAATCCTTTCTATCTGTAGACATTATTAGTAGGGTTTTCATGACATGTCGACATTTATTTTATATGCCATCGGCGCATTTTCAAAAGTTTATGAAATATGTCAAAAATCTCTCAAAAAATTACAAAACAATTCTAATATCGGCTATAATCGCCTTTTGAGTGCCCATGTTTTAATTGTGAATTTAGTGAGAATTAAAATTGAAACTTCATCAGTAACCATGACATTTGCGATTATGTCTATTATGACACATAACATTACCTATTCTTTTTAAATCATTCTAATTTTTCAAGTATTTTTATCATATCTCTGTAGCCGTACGGGCCATCTACATGTCGCCATGAATTAGAGAATATATAATTAGAGAATGCGTAGAGATCGACAAATGTCGATCTTCTATACAAACTCAAACTTTAATAAGATGGTAAGTATAGATGGAGAAAATACCCGTCGTGCCAAAACCAGTTTCTTTATTTATTGAGATATGGATAAAGTACGTGTTAATATGAAGTTGACATGTTTTACGAACCACCACATTTATATCCCACACGATAAATAAAATAAGTGACTCACTAAAATTTACGCGAAATGACTTATTCTTTCAAATTATTTCATCGCCAACTGAAATGTTATTTTTTGAGTTGATACAATCTAAATAACAATATATGCTTTGCTAGCTACATATTGTTATGAGTCTACAATATATAAGTTACTAATTAGTTGGCGGCCAACTACACTCTTTATAACAATCAGGGGCACATATGTGTTTGTATTCTTCCGTACATCTATTGATGCAGTCGTCAAAACACTCATGAAAGTTGTCATAATCGTGATGATCTTCTACATGTGCACCCTCGACCGTTGAACCTGCACGTGAGAAATTAATGATTTAAGACTAGGCTATAATCACATTTTGAGCGTACATATAAAAATAACAAATATCCGTTCTTTATACAAGTTTAAATTTGTTAAAAAAGAAAACGTAAAGTTAAACATGATATGAGAGTCCAACAAATTCTAGGTTCAAATAGTTGAACGTGATATCAGAGTCCGTCAGAATATTCTAGGTCTAGATCTCATCGTCGCCTAAATATTGGATGAAGTTGAAAATTTAAGAATATATAAATTAATAAATGCCGATGAGCTATTAAACTTAATTTTTCAGAAGAAGCATCAGATTTAATATTTATGGAAAAAAATGTTTTTAATTCTTGTTATGATCTAGCAATCTTTGACGTTCACCTTCACCACGGTTGTTGGATGTATTAGCGGCAGGAGCGAGGGCGTCGGCAGCAACGCCGGAGGAAGAATAGGCACACAAAACCATTAGAAGCATCCATGCAGCGATGAAAATTGCCACCCTCATGCTTGTCAATTTATTCTATTCTTTTCTCTCCCTAGCTTCTTTGGCAATGAGTTCTGCTGTGAACAACGCTATTTATTCTGAATGAACTCAAAAAGGCCATTTAGGGCATTTATGTGGGGATATAAATGAAATATGGTTGAATGAGAAAAATAATAAGTACATTAATGATTAGATACTTGAATATTCCAGAAAATTGGGCAAAGATATTAAACCTCCACCAAGTACCCTTTTTACTACCTACTACCTACCCAAAAAAAGGGAGGAGAAATTACCACCACCTACAAAAATAAGTTCATGGCCTCTGGTTTCAACTTTCTATTTGCTTTTTGGGTAAAGTAGGTGAAGTAACATAATGTGTTATCTATTACATTACATAAGATTTAGTTTAAAATATAGGAATAAATAGTCGCCTACCTCTTCCTCACCTAACACTCTACTATCTAACAACTCTACCTAATATTCTTTACCTAATTTTGTATCGACACAATTTGCCTTGGGCAAATAAAAGCCAGATAAAAAAGTGACATAGCCCGCGACTTGTAATTTATGTCGGGCTGGGCTAATTAATAGGCTAGGGCGGTCGAGCCCAGTTTGCATCTTTCATGTAGCCTACATCAGAGACATGTGACTGTTTTAATTTCTTCCAAGATCGATTGCAAGCGTTTTTTTTCCTTTTTTCATGTATACCTCCAGATATGCAGCAGAGATGAACTCCCTGCAATGAAATTGAAAAGCGCCTTTCGTAACTACTTTTGAAGAGATATGATTATATTCTCTTTTTGTTTTTTATTTGTTTCTAAGAAAGACGACCAACTCATTGATTCTTGAACTTAGGAGATATTCATGACATGTTAACAAGTTTTAGTAAAATGCATATTATCAGAATAAATATAAATATGTACATTACATTAGTGTTTTAAAAGGCTAAACTATACGTATTTTAAAGAGGGGCTTAAGCACCACAAATTAAGGTATAAGATTATATATATATATATATATATATATATATATATATATATATATATATATATATATATATATATATATATATATATATATATATATATATGTGTGTGTGTGTGTGTGTGTGTATATATATGTGTGTGTGTACGATAATAAAGATAACAACAATCATTAAAAGAAAGATTAGATACATATTGTTAAATGATTAAATAATACAATAAATATAACGTAAAATATATTCCAACAACTAAAAAAAAAATCCACAAGAATGTATAATGGATTTAATATATTATTTAAAATTTATAAAAAGGAAAGATGAAATCTATGAAAGTTATAATAAGTATATAAAAGGTCTTGCAATATAGTGGTTACGGATACCAAATAATAAATTATATAGGGCAAATATGAATGGGTAATTTTATAGGAAAACAAAATACATTTTTTTCGACTTTTGCTCCTACGCTCGCGTCATTTTTCATTCTGGAAGTACGCCTTTTGTGCTTGGTTGTACATCCTAAATTACAGAACGTATGCCTCACAAAAATAACGTCCTATGAATCACCTCTAAAGCGTTTTTAGGCCGAGTTTCACCCAGGACACGTTTCGAGATGTGTTCCATAAAACATATGACAAAAGACAGATCGTGTATATATACATATACATGTTTTTCAAAATGCAACTTTTGCAATAACTTTGAAGTACATAGAGCTAAGTATAAAGAATTAATTAATAAAGATGGCGTGGTCGGAAGTCGGACATCGTCAGGCACACTATCCAGTATTGAACAGTCAAACTTCATAAACAGGAGATTATTAGGTGCATCGGCTGTACGATGAGGTGGTGCAGCAAGTCGGTTATTTATATAAATGCATGGTTGGGATGAGGTGTGGAGAAGTTGCTTTCCTATAATTTAGGAATAGTATTTAATTTCCACCACATGTTGTACCACGTCATCGTACATCCGTTGCACCTAATAATTTTTCTATAAACAGGCTCTCATGTATTTCAATAGTGTGTTCTTTGTAGTTAATTAGGAAAGATATATTCTATTTCGAGAAATTTTTTGTAATTTGATAAATGCTGAAAATATTTTAATTTGATCTGTAAATTGTTCTGAATATGTTCTGAACATAGACAAAGCAAGAAATACTATAGAATTGGTAATATAAAAACTCTATTAAATATTCTTTCCCGTTTTGGATTCATTTCATCAATTTTTTGAGTTTTTTTTGATTCGATCGGGACATGAATTAGTGTTCATCATCATATAATTAATTTTAGATGGATTATCAAACAGCTAAATATCCAACATTTGGAGTTATTTTTTATGCCATTTATTCTTAATCCTTTTCTCTCACTGCGAATTTATGATTATTCACGTAAGAAACATTGCCTAAGGGATTCGGATGAAACCTGTTAGACCTGAAAACACAAGTTTTGAGAGCTGCAATACCCTAGACTTGATGATAAATATACCTTTAAAAGCTTCTTCGTACTATTACTATTCGTAATTATTAGTACAACTTCATGTCATTTGATGGAAGTCATATGAAAGGTTGAATCTTAGAAATCTTATTAACGAAGACATCATTTATTTTCATCCTCTTTCATTCTTTAAAATTATTCGATTGCCATTTGAAACAACGTTTTATGACTTGATACAAAATCGATACAGCAATATGCGTCTGCTACTATATATTGGCATATTGCTACTTACGAATCTACGACATAGAAACTTATTTGAGCAGTCGTCTCATTATATATTGGTCAATTATCGGCCGCCTCCACCACTTGCGCTGGCACACCTGGGAATACATTGATCGCGACATTCCTGGCTCTTATTATAAATGACATAACATATATTATGGCATCGTTCAACACAATCCTGAAACCCATACGGGGTAGTTATGCCGCCATTTGTTCTAATTTTACCTGCATATATATTAACACCGTGCGGTTATAAATCATGGATCAAAAATTTTCATTTTTTACTTTGTCGAAATAAAAACCTAGAAGCATTTTCAAACTTTATTACAATCACTATTTTCACAAAGTTTACCAAAACACGTCGAAAGCTCCAAAAAATCACGAAACATTCCCAATGTGTACCGACACATACATCGAAATCGAAACTTTAACCAATGGTTATGAGAGAATGCATAGATAATGTACAACAAATGTCGATCTTCTCCACAAATTCAAACTTTAATTAGATGGTGCATGAGTATAGGTGGAGGAACTACCAGTCTTGCTAAGACCGGGGGCCCGAACGGCGCCAACACTGGAGGAAGAATAGGCACACAAAACCATTAGAAGCATCCATGCCGCGGTGAAAAATCCCACCCTCATGCTTATCAATTTGTTCTATTCTTTTCTTTTTCTTTCTTCTTTTGAAATTTCAGAGAATTGTTGGCATGAGCTCCCTATATATTCTTAATGGATTCAAAAACCCATTTAGGGAATTTGTTGCTGTGATCTTAAGGAAATTCTATTGGATGTGAAAATAATAAATACATTATTCTATATTCTATAACTGAAAAGCTGTGTACGTGCTTTATATAGAAAAATGGGCAAAAACATTAAACCCCCATCATAGAACCCCTTTTTCGCTACCTACGTTACCAAAAATTGAGAAATCCTAAAAAGAAAAATATGAATTGTTTAAATTGTGCCAGGTCAACTTTCTATATGTTTATTAAGGAAAATGAATATTCTGCCTGATATGCCTTTAATTAAGCACGAAGAATTCTCTAAAATGGAACATTTCGTCAAAACGGCTGTATGAAAATTTGACTAAAAGGCAAACCACACATGCATATATATTCTAAGATTTTAGGGCGTTAGTTTTTCCCAACAATAGAACGTAACGTTAAGTAGCATTTTATGTATTATATAATCACCAAAGAATCTAAGATACAGGCTACGCGACATCATTACAAAATGAGTCACAAAGTGATATGATTCTTACCGAGATAACTCCGGCTCATCCCGACATTCTAATAGCAAAATTGTGAAAAAAATGGTTGGAAATTTTGTTGGTATATTATCACTAAATATTATATAGTAACTTTGCATGGTATGTCGTCGTCAATTTATTACTAACAGTGCGACATATGTTTTTGCTGGAACTAATGTATGTATAAATTATATATATATGTATATATATATATAGAATTTTCACTAACATATTTTACAAGTGAATTTTCTTTTGCTAAAGTTGGTGTCAATAGACATTACTTGGAGTCAAATCATCAAAAGTTTTTACCTAGAAAATTAATGTTGTGCGCTCACAAAAAGTACATAACAAATTTCCAAAAGAAGTGGGCTTGGGCCGGACTTCTGAGCCCAAAAAAGCCCAGGGAGAAAGTGAACAAGGTCCATGCCTTTTAATTTGTGTCGGGCCGGGCTTTTTGTTTGACCCTCAGAAATATTCACATGTTGTGAAATTACTTAATAATTACAAAAGACAAAGTAAAATATTATTGAAACAAATAAAGAACATCCACAACACAAGATAATGAATTACATTCACTGTTAAGATTTATGAAAATAGGAAGATGATATTTGTGAAAGTTCTAATAAGAATGTACAAAATTTTCCAAAATAATGATTACTTCTAATAGAATTTATAAGCTAGATATGAATGAAAAGTTATGTAAAAATAAACAAAATTAAATTTTATTTATTTAATTTTCAACTTCTTCTCATACGCTTACTCCTTTTCTTATTCTAGGTTTATGCCTTTTAGGGCTGAGATCTACTCTTAAATTACGAGACTTATACCTTAGGAAAGTTGTGTGCTAAGAACTTCATCTGATAGTTTTTAGGCCTAATTTTGCAGCCAACGTATTTCTGAAAACACATGACAATAAAATTAAAAGATAGAGTAAATATGTGTCAAAGAGTCCCATGTTCGCTTTTCAAACTTGTGAGCATTTTATGCTAATGATTCCAAAATAGCTGTTCAAAAACAATGAATGAAAAAACTAAAGTATAAGCAACTTCTTTCGCTTTGAGTAACAATTCTCCTACACATACTACATATATAGATAAAGAGGTTTATATATGTTTTTTGATAATGCAGCTTTTGAATGGTCCGAGTGGGGGCAAATTAGCGGAACCAGAGGGAAGGGGTGAAGCTGCACGAGGTGTAACATATTAAATAAATTTTATATTTCGTTCAAATATATATTGTCATAGAGCTAAGTATAGATCTAGATGGCGTGGTCGGAACGTCACGCACACTCTTCAGTATTGAACAGTCAAACCTCATAAACATAATGTACTTCTAATTTAGTATATTCTTTGGTGTTCAGTAACCAGGGAAGAAACTAATATTGTGTTTAATTTAAGTTTGATAACTGCTGAAAACATTTAAATTTGTTTTTTCGAATTGTTCGGAATACTTTTAGGACACTGTTTTTCATTATTGAGTTTGTAATTAATATGAATTATCTATGAATTTTTTATTAGAGTATCATGAAAAATACGTAACATTCTTCCAAAAAACTCGTAAAATATTTTGTCCCGTATTGGATCTATTTTCATGAATCTATATATGTTGTGTCTTTTAATTTATATTCGAACGGGACATAAATTAGAGGACATCGTATAGTTAATTTAGATGGATTCTCAAACAGTTCAAAACCAACATTTCGAGGCAATATCCCTAATTCAATATATCTACAACATATATGTGTATGTGTGTGTGATTTACGCAGTTCAAAGTTTTATTAATTCGCGTAAATCAATAGTATCCAATGTCACATTGATATATATAATATATATTAGAAACGGTTGATATTTGTATTTGTGAGAGTGAATGGAAGACCAAAAAGGACTTTTCTTTTCTTGAATAAAAGTTTTTCTTTTTTTTTCTTCTTCTTCTTTTTTTTTTTTTTTTTGCTAATCATGATAGGTTATTCTTTTGTCCTTTTCATTATTAAGTCTTATCCTGTTGGACCTAAAAGGCTAAAACCACAAGTCTGTAGCACAGATCTGCGTAAACCAGATGAAAAAATATACTTCTAAATGATTCTATTGCGTTATAATTAACCCATGAATTCATATATATGTATATCAGGAATATATTATAAAAATAATAACTCGTACACTAGCTTAGCTTTCATCCACATTCTGCTGCGCAACTCTCCATTGCATGGACAAAACTCGAGACAAATAAATTACAACAAGTTTGTTTGTAAAACGTTAAAAAACACAAATAGTACTCTTTTCCTTCACGGGGCCGACTGCTACATATATCAAAGCTAATGTTTTAGTACAATATAGTATTATAGTAAAAAAGATAATACGGAAGCACGATCCATCACATTCTGTTCCTTGTTATCTAATAATAATTAAGGTTAGTTAAAAGGTACGCGTAAAGCACGTGCAATCACAGCCGGAGAATTTAGCTTTTTTGACTAAAGCTTAAGTACTTCATGTTCCAGATTTGGACTAGGCTTTTTATAAGCATAGTGTAAGCTAAAGTAACTGACAAGCTAATGAGTGGAGAACGAGCTAGATTTACGGCTTTTATCAAACTAAATCATTAAGTTTCATGCCACCTTTGTGATTGCCCTAGTTGATCAAGAGTATAGTTAGCACGAAGCATCTTGTATTTCATCTAGTTAGTAATGAAAATTTTAAAACTCTCGATAGAATAGTTAAACTTAGATATATGAATGCTCTAAGAATGTTTAATTTGTTTATCCTCTACGTTTACCAATCTCAACTGAAATTGTTTCAAAAATAGAAAACGACGAGTAGTGAATCGCTATTCCTTTGAATCAAATTTATCGTCTCTGTAGTAATTGAAATAATGTGAGTAATTATATATCTCGTGATACAGTTGTGGCGAACAATTCTTATAGCACAAAAAAGAACTTTTCTAACAAACTTGAAATTGTATATTCACTATATCACCAAACTACTAAGGAAAATAAGAATGTTATGAGTCTTCTGTATATTAAACATTGATGAGAGCGACTCATTTTTATATACTAATGCACGCAAATAATAGAAGAAAAAACATGTAAATAATTCTTAATTACGCGTATCTTAACTAGGGAAATTAGAATGATGAATAAAATTTGATTTAGCCAAATGCATTTGAATTTTTTAGCCATTATGTCAATTGTCAGCGCCTCGCATAACCATTGTTAAATGAATACGATCATCTTTCATTACACTACCTCCCTAGTTCACTTTTTTGTGCATGCTACACATCTTTAAAAATAGTTAAATTATTAGATCAAATTATTTATTATTTGCTCCTGAAAATGGGCGTCAAAAGTTAATTCAAGTAGATATGCCGCTTGTTTATTTTGGCAGTTCCAATACTGTTATAAAAAATGGGCACCCAAGACTTGGATTCGTATATGGGCGCCTATCTCTACTTTTTGTGCTTTTAACTTTCATAGATAAAGAAATCATATTTTTCTTTAGGTCAATCCATTTATTTTTAATAATGAACTTAAAGTTTAAACGTCTTGAGATTGAAATGCTATACAAATAATAAACCGCTTTAACACCTTGACAATGTAGCATCCAGCATTTAAGTCACCTACGCAAAAGGAACTTTCAACAGCTCCGCAGACTAGGGATTAATAGACAAATCATAAAAGGTTGGAGTCTTTTTGTTATTAATCTGAAATAGAAAGAAGAGTTCAAAATTAAATGTTGATTTGGTCAAAGGATGGTTTATTAAAATATGTAGCCAGATCACTTAAAAACACTATAACTAAAATAAATTAATAGCGTTTGTATATATTATGTAAAAAAAAAAAAGTTTTTTTTTTCAAATACTTTTCAAATCATCTCTTATATTAAGTAATGATATATAAGAAATCAAACCACGCACATTGAATATTAATGCCGCCACTGTTATTAGATCTGCTCATGCAGTCGTTACTTGTCCTTGAACAATGGTTTTTTTCAGTAATTATTTTTTAAGTTATTTTTCAGATGTTGAATAATGAACAGAGACGTGGATTTTTGAGTCTATTTTTTTGTCTTCTTTGTTTGATTATTGCATTTTCTTCTGTAGGTGGGATGTCATGATCAAAACATCTACAAAAGAAATGTCTGGTAATGCGACATTGATGAAATAAGATTGTCGATCGCATAATTGTAACCATGAGTCACTCTCACAATTATGAACAGCAATGATAGATCTTGAAGAAATTATATATATCATGTTGTACTTCGAGTCATCGAATAAATTATCATGTAGCACTGATTATATCAGGACATAGACCTACTTGAATAATTAAGGGTAGAATTTGTTCAATTTAAATCTTAATTCATGTAAATCAAAAATATCTTAATGTAAATTCCGTGTTCACTATTCATTGATAGAAGTCACAAAACAACTGCTTATTATTGTAAATCGTATAAGCATATATTTTATATAATTACGTATATCTTTGTGGAAGGATAATTATGTAAAATTATTTTAGTTTTTTGTCTTTCAGTTTGCTCTAGTTGATCTTCTCACATACACATGACTTTTTGAGTCTTTGTATCAACAACTTTTCCTCTTATCTTAGAATGAAAAAATGAAATAGAACTACAAAAAAATCACTGACCCCACAAAGTGGGTATAGGGCGATTCACGAACTGTTTTTGAATATATGGTAGTTTAGAAAGTTATAAAAAATCTACTTTTCATATATATTACAACCATCTAGTTAATAATTAAAGATTTTTAAAAAAGTGTAAGAGCAAGAGCTTCAGACTTTTAACCAAAAGTGCTTTAAGTAATAGTAGTGAAAAAACCTTTTCTTATTAGTTCTTGTAAAAATCAATTCGCATAGTTGAATAGAAAGAATCAAGTTTACATGATCTAATTAACGACGCTCAAACTTGAAAAAATATAACACTTTTCAACATAATAAAACTTTCTATTTAATCAATTTCCATAATATTTAGAATTGTCTAAGATTTAGGAGATAAAGATACACTAAAAACAAATTAAACATGTTAATTTTTGCAAGTATGGTACTCGTTGCACAGAGGAGCGTACTTTTTATTTCTTTTGGCTCCCTAAGAAACTCCTAATAATTACCTTTTCTTTTAAAAATAGCTGCAACAAAAAGGGGGGAAAAAGAAGAAGATAAATCAATTAATGCTTTAGAAAAGGCAAACCTGACCAAGGAAAAGCCATCTTTTTTTCCTTCTTTTCACTTTTACTCGGACCTCAGTCAACAGATTAGATAGTATTAATCTCTGCCATAATCCAAATAATTAAGCCAATGGCAGCTTTCTAGCTGGATTTATTACCAAAATTACCCACCTTTAGCATGAATTTATGGCAGTTATGACTAATAAACTAAAGCTGCCACAAACCATGGGACAAAGTAGAGCAAAAGTTGGTGCATTGAATAAATCTCTACCTTTTCTCACGGATGAATTAACTTTCTTAAGTGAATTGCATAAAACTCCTTTTACTTTATGTTAAATTGATTTAAACTCTGTATTAAAATTAGTAGTTGGTGCACACTAATATTATCATTATATCTACACTCCAGTGTCATTCAAATCAGTGACTTTGACAGTATTAATGTTATTTTTTTAAAAAAATTCTTATTTAATATTGTAGATATTTAATTTATATTTTAAGTAACTCTTTTAAATTACTTTCAAACACAATCGACTTTTACTCAAAAGTTAACTTTTACGTAAAAAGAACCCCTTATTAAATATTGTAGTTTTTACAAAAAAATTTATATGTTCTTCAAAGAAATTTATTATATATGGTTAATGACATTCCTTTGGGGCTTATTTATAATTCTTCCAAACATCTGACTCGGAAAGTGAATAAATATTGACTAATCGGGAACAATTTATGACATCTACAACGTCATTTGCCGCAAATATAATAATATATTAAACCAGATCTTAGGTAATTTTATAATGTGACGAGGAATGTTAGTAAAGAAAAATGATAAATAAATTGTGGTAATAATCTAAGAACACTTTCGTAAAGTCAATAATACAATATGTATACTATGATATATTATTGAGGAATATACTGTAAAATTTCTTGACTCCACCTTTGTGTCACCTAGCAAAGATGCTATTCCCCATTATTTCATCTCTGGTTTTTCTGCTTTCCTGCTTAAATTAGCCGACATTAACGAACCCCGAGTGTCATATCATTAGAGAAAGCAGCGTTATTATAATTTTGCAATAATCACATTTAAGTCCCACAATTTTTGATTCAATTATATAAGCTTAGATTGCTGTTTGAACAATTATAAAAACACCTCTTAAAACTTACAAATTTTCAGAGACGCCCTCTCTGATATTTGATTTCTTACAAAAATGCCCTTTCAAGCCTGGAAAATTACAAATAAACCCCTTATTCTAACAATCTTTTTACAACTTGAAGGAGTGCCTTGAAGAATATATATATATATATATCATCACGTTACAATCTAAAAAACACGTGGTGGACTTCGCATCCACAATTTATTTCTAGCTTTATTTCTCATGATTTGTGTAACCGGGAATCCTTTAGATTCCGCTGACTTTTGTGTGAACTCGTTGTTACTTTCTTTTCCATTTTTATATATTTGAGACCCAAGGACTTCCCTCGGGCTCCATTCCATTCAAAGAAAAAAATATATCATCACGCGAGTAGAATATAATATCAGAGCTCATTCCAGATAAGAAGTTTTGGATTCAAATACCTCTTATACATAAAAAATGTCACATGTCAAACGTAACAAAAAGATATACAACCTCTTAGAAACATTTTTACTTGCACACGAGACAAAAACTCAATTATTCTTCAATCTCCAAAAGTGTAGGGCTAAATTTGCAATTATATCTCTCATTTTCATCGAAGTACTAGCCCCGTCATTAATTTATGCCGTCACAAAAGTCAGAACTCACAGAAGAGAGCATTTTGGTGCGAAATTTTGGTTTTTTTGGGTGAGCTGTGTTATCTTCCTTCTCTCAATGCAACTAACAAATATATGTTCTTTTTATAACTCTTAAGTCCTAATTAGTTCCCTTCACATGGTCCGTGGCGTATCAATGAATCTCACTTTATTATTACCTTATTTTCTCTCTCTTCAAAATCCCATTCTCTTTCACTCTCTCTCTCTCTCTCTCCTCCATTTCAGAGTAAAACAGAGAAATGTGGATTCACACTAAAACACCATGACCTCTAAAAATCCTCTTCATCTTCTCATTTTCAT
This sequence comes from Misopates orontium, assembly GCA_946800315.1. Lineage (NCBI taxonomy): Eukaryota > Viridiplantae > Streptophyta > Magnoliopsida > Lamiales > Plantaginaceae > Misopates > Misopates orontium. Next base: position 31,791,571 of record OX326952.1, on the reverse strand, counting down.
TCTTTTACTCAACACACAATCATCATTCGGGCTCAACAATGACGGGCTACTCTTATTATCCTTCAAATACACCGTTTTAACCGATCCGTTACAAGTGTTACAAAACTGGAACCACAATGACGCGACGCCTTGTTCATGGAACGGCGTCGTTTGTGGTATCCCGGGCCGGGTCACGGGCCTTTATGTTCCGGGTTGCGGGCTTACAGGCCCGATATCTGCATCTCTCGGCACGATCGAGCATCTCAGGAACCTTAATTTGTCGAATAATTCGTTGAATGGTTCGATTCCTTTGTCGTTGTTTAGTGCTTCCGAGCTTCAAAGTCTCGATCTTTCCAACAATTTGATCTCCGGTGGGGTGCCAGAGATCGTGGGCCAGTTGAAAAATCTTCAGATTCTCAATCTTTCCGACAATGATTTGGGAGGGAACGTTCCGAAGAATTTGGCGGTTCTTCGGAATTTAACTGATGTTTCGTTGAAGAATAATTATTTGTCAGGCCCGTTACCAGGTGGGTTTGATTCGGTTCGGGTTTTGGATCTGTCCTCGAATTTTCTCGACGGATCATTACCGCCGGATTTTGGTGGTACTAGTTTAACTTATTTGAACATCTCGTATAATCGAATCTCGGGGGAGATACCAAAGGAATTTGCTGACAGGGTTCCCGAAAATGCGAAGTTAGATCTTTCGTTCAACGAGTTAACAGGCCCGATTCCAGGTTCCAACATTTTTTCGAATCAGGATTCGAGGTCGTTTTCAGGCAACAATAAATTATGCGGCAAGCCTTTACAAAATTTATGTCCGATTGCATCTTCGGTCGCCACTTTTCCGGGTGCTCCTGATCCGAATTCTCCGCCAGCAATCGCAGCTATACCGAGGACTATAGCCTCCAGTCCAGCAACATCAGCCGAAAACCCGTCTCAGGATAAAAAATCAGGGCTAAAAAGAGGAACAATCCTGGCAATCGTCATTGGGGATTTAGTGGGAATTGGGATCCTGGCCCTGATTTTCGCCTACGTTTATTTCCTGAAAAAGCGGAAAAAGATAAATGATTCCATAAAAAAGGAAGCAGAAAGCGCGAAAGAGTTCAACTGGGAGGCGTCCCCTGATGAATCAGAATACAACTGGCTAAGAACGTGGACGTGCTTGAAAAAACAACGGCACGGTGGCGATGAGCAAGAAGAACAAGAAACTGAATCCTCCACGGAGTCCACGAGCTTCGAAGAACCTGAAAAGAACCTGGAAAAAAATCAGGGACAGAAAACAGGGGCCCTGGTAACGGTTGACGGGGAAAAAGAGCTTGAATTGGACACTTTGTTAAAAGCGTCGGCTTACATTCTGGGCGCGTCGGGTTCTAGCATAATGTACAAGGCTGTGCTCGAAGATGGGACAACGTTGGCTGTTCGGAGAATCGGGGAGAATGGCGTGGATCGTTTCAGGGATTTTCAGAACCAGGTTCGGGTTATTGCTAAGTTGGTGCACCCGAATTTGGTACAGATTCGTGGGTTTTATTGGGGGACTGATGAGAAGCTGATCATCTATGATTTTGTTCCGAATGGGAGCTTGGCTAATGCGCGTTACAGTGAGTTTTCTAAATTTGCATCCATCATTTTTTTTTCCTTTTTATAGATAGTAAACATGATACTATACAATAATGTGATTTGACTTGAATTTATTGACTGATTAATCAATATTCTCATTCGAATTTATTATTTGTGCTACCTATCATCCTACATTCTCCTCCGACTCATTATAATTATTAAATGTTGGTTTAAGAATAATATAAAGATTCAGAGTGTAGGGTGGTGAAGCTGATGTATTTTACACTAAGTCCACATTTCAGAACTTCGACAATTTTTTTGGGATATTATAGATAGTCTACATAATTTATGTTAATAATTTGTCCATAATATAAATAGCCTACATATGTTAAGTTATAATTTGACTCATTAAAAATAGTGAAAATATCTTAGCTTATGTACGAATCTTCCCAACGAACAGGTAAACAAATCTTTGCGCTTTTGATTATTTTTCCTATGCATATTTCATTATTATCATATTGTTGCGTATCATTCAGATTAAAATTTGTTGACCATAACTGACTGAGTATAGAGAGATATGACTATGGAACTATTCATTTATTTATATCTTAGCGTCTAGTCTATATATAGAACGGTGGGAGTAGTTGTAACTGAAATTTTGATTTAATGCACCTGAATATGCATTGTCATCAATTCATTGCGAGTCAACTTTGTACTGTTACCCGTGGATTCATTTTCTTTTTCCTTGGACCACTGCGCGTGACAATGATGTCTGTGTCCCAACAGTCATGATTCATCGTATGACAAAGGTTGTTATGTTGTGGTTATAGCTTTTTGCAGGAAAAATGCTACCTATTTCAAACTTGAATAAATATTATGGCGACCACAATGTCATGTTTTTTAATTTAAAGTTTTTATGGTTGCAACAGCCCACATCTCTACTAGGATTTTCTATGCCAACCTAAACACAATGGTTATCTTTTTTACCTCAGGGAAAGCTGGCTCTTCACCTTGTCATTTACCTTGGGAAATGAGGCTCAAGATAGCGAAAGGCGTGGCCCGTGGGCTTTGCTACATCCACGAGAAGAAACATGTGCATGGAAACTTGAAGCCCACCAACATTTTATTGGGAGCGGACATGGAGCCAAAGATTGGTGATTTTGGGCTCGAAAGGCTCGTGACGGTTTTTAGTAGTTCCAAGGCAGGTGGATCAGCTCGGATATTCGGTAGTAAAAGATCGACTGCCTCACGCGATAGCTTCCAAGATTTCTCATTCGGACCTACTCCAAGCCCAAGCCCAAGTGTTATTGGCATGTCGCCTTATCATGCGCCTGAGTCGCTTCGAAGTCTAAAGGCCAATCCAAAATGGGATGTATTCTCGTTTGGAGTCGTGTTGCTTGAACTGTTGACAGGAAAAGTCATCGTGTCTGATGAAACCGGTCCTGGCTTGGCCATCGGAGTCCCCACATCAGCGGAAGAAAATAAGGTAAAAGTGTTGAGATCTGCTGACGCGGCAATCCGTGCTGACATGGAGGGTAAAGAGGATGCTTTGTTGGCACTATTAAAATTAGGGTATGGGTGTATATCTCCTGTGCCACAAAAGAGACCATCGATGAAAGAGGTTCTTCATGCTCTCGACAGATTTCCGTCGTGTTCTTTCTCCTCATCATATTATTATGGCCTTTAGTGATGGTAAAAGGATTTACTGATCACTTATAGAAACATGCATGTATGTATCGTTGGCTAACATGTTTTAATTTTTCTAAGAGATTCTTGAGGGTAATGAAGGTTATGGGCTTGTGATGTAGCCGTGTAGGAGTATGAGATGACCAACTAAGATATTATCCAGTGTAGCTCATTTTGGACTGTTAGTCTTTTGTTTCAGTTTATAGGAAATTAAATTGAGACTTAGACGTGACTCGCGAAGCTTATATTAAAAACTTCCAAATTGCTAACTGAACCATTAACACACACACCCATCCATATACCGCCAATGTTTATGTCTCTTGATCCGGAGACAATTTTATGGTTGTATATCTACGTATTAAGCACCATAGCGTGATTTACTTTGTTGAATCTTTAATCTTTTAGAAATGATCCTAAATTTTGAGTAATATTTTTTCCTTTGAGTGCTAAATAAGTTGGAAGCTCCTTGCCGTATCAACAAATGTATTAGTACTTACCACATTTTACTGGACTAACAAGATCAATTGAGGTTCGTCTTATGAGCTAACCGCATGTAGATACCTTGATTGGAAGAAATCCATCAGCCCAATAGTAGGCCTTACAGAACGCCCAAATCCAGATTATAACTTAAAAATGACCTAAAATGTTGGAGGCTAGCCCACCATATAACAGAAAAGAAGACGGCCCAAAGATATAAAAGCCCAAACACTACATGGTAGCTTATAATGATCCGCCTAAATTCCCAAAGAATCAATCATTCATAAGTTTATTGTAAAAACGGCAATAGACCATAACCTATCAAAATAGCCAACCAAGCCCATAATATTATTGCGAAGTGTCTCAATTGGTGAATTGTTATCCGAATTGTGAGTTTGTTGAATGAATTCACGAGTTTGGTTTGAACTTTAAAGTAATATGTTATTAAATTTAGAAGTTTATATCATCTTGTAATGTAAAACTTAGGAAACTATATCATTATTCAGCAAACTCTTCGTGTATATATATATATTCCTGTAAGTTGATTTTAAATAATAACCCGTAAACGACTAAAACGGAACTTAGCGCTTCCCGTTAGCAGATGACCAATTCTCCTGCCAAAAACTCCGGGAAATTTTATCCTGAATCAAGATAAGTAAAATATGCATAATAGGAAGAAAAAAAAATTAAATTGTCCCAGAAGCATTTGAAGGAACATTTATAGAACAAACTGCAATGAATGCAACAGCAAACAAGGTACGTACATTCCAGATATCCTGAAATTATCTCTGCTTTTTGTCCATTGCCTGAATTAAAAGTGTAATTATTGTTGAAAAACATATATAAAAATATAAATATTTTATATATCATAATAGAATGTGATCTTTTACATGAGACGACAGTTTAATACGGTATCGAGATCATTTAAAACGAGGTCATGTTTGGTTCAAGGTCACCTTTATGTCACTTTTCCGACATAAAAGTATAAAATAATCTCTTCACAAGCTTTTAGACATACATGAACAATTCAATAACTATGTCCAAATTGTGCTTGTTGTTTCAGGCAACAAACAGTACTACTAGTGGTGGTGCAAGGCAAAATGAGAAGAGGGTGGTGGAGACCGTAAATATACAATCATCGGCGGGTCAATTAGGTCAGGTACAGATGAAGCCGGTCCAAGTCATTCATCAGCCACAATCAAACACCAGTGGCGGCGTCTTAACAAACGCTGCCGAATCTGTAATATCCACCCTTCAGTCCGCAAAGGACGCTATATCCGACAAATAGTTTCGTTATGTAAAAAGCTAATTAAAAGTTTCACATTTCGTATATTTGGTTTGTATTCGAGGCCAAGCTCGATTGTGTAAGTTAATCTTTATATCACTATATTACACTCTTATTAGAATAGTTAAGTAAATTGAAGTGATATGCTAGCTATCAGAGTATTGATAAGCCTATTATAGTGTCACGTTAACAGGATTACCATGTTTAACTGTTCGAGTGTCACGTGACAACCTTTGTTAATAGTAGAAAATATCATGATAAGGGGAAAGGACAAATGATAGTATTTACTACGTGATTGAATTATAGATGCGGCCATATATATATGGAGATAATATATAGTGTAGTACTTAGTACTTTTGATAACTCGCATGGACCTATCTTTGAATTTGATGAAAAATCAGAGAGAAAGGATTTCAGAATCCTGCAGGGATAAGCTCAACCCAATGCTTAAATGAGGTAAAAATGTTCTTGATATCTCACTTAATAAATGCATCTTTCATGTTTGGTGAAATTGTCTGAAAAAACCTATCGTTTCTTTTAAGAATGTTGCAGATTTATTTATGGTCAAGTCTTTTTCAAGAATATACAAACTATTACATGATTGTGCAAAATCTTATGGCAGGGGATTCGTCGTGGTACGAAGACAGTGCAAAGTATATTATTTTGTGCAATCGTTGCATTATTACGTGTGATTTGAATATTGGTATAAATACACAGCGAGAATAGATTAACAGATTTTTAGAGCCCTAAAATTAAAGAAAAATATAATATCATCCTGATGGTTGATTGTACCATGTCATTATACAACAGTTGTATCAAATTAATTTCCATCAATCGGTTCCTGATGTAGAGCTTTTGACTCAATAATTGCGTATATTCATTGTTTATATATCAGTTATTTTGGAATCAGGTCTCTCTTTTGGCAGGTCATATTACATTTATTCCTGAAAATTGGTGAATTCGTGATATATGGTCAAATTTCAGAATGCGCCTTGTGTGTTATGTTAAATGATAAAAGAGAAGACAGTATAAAAGAAACAAAAGCACCGGCGAAAAGTAGAACTTGAGTGAAGTTAGTTTTATGATTAATGATTTATTCCGAAAAACAATTAGAATTAATAGCTTAACAAAAACTAAAAAGCTTAACCAAAAACAAAATTCATATTCAATTACTTTTCAACATGGTTTAGCGTGTTAATGTTCAATCACTTAATGAGTACGCTTATAATTTTTTAAACGTAGAGGAGTTATTATGTTCTAATTTAACCAATCATCATATTAGATCATCGTAATTTACTCTTACGAGTAGAGATCTCAACAATGTTGTTAGAAACTTGCCCGAAGATAATTTAACTTCAAAACACCTCGATGTAGCTAGCTATTCGCACGTGGCCTACGTCCCATGATTTGGCTTGATACTATCTATATATTTTCATGGTTATTTTTCTTTCTGTTTTTTGTTTTAAGACATAACTATCAAGTATATATTGAAAGATATTACATATTCTTTTTCTATAGGTTTTTAATAACATAAATCAAACTTATCATCAATTTTTTATAGCCCAATGATTTCAATTTCATATTTTATGTTTTAATTTAATAATAATGAAATTTTTTCGTAATATTTGGAATATATCAAGAACATAGGAGATGTCCTTATGTGTAGCCTAGATAAATCAAATAAAGTAAAATACGAAATAATTGATCTTTTGTGATTTTTATAACTTTAGATTGCATAAATATTCTTCTTTAACATTTTTCAGAAAAACGTCTTAACTCAAAAAAAAAATTTGCTATTATAAATTATCTTGTTATATTTTTTAAGAAAAAATACCAAAATAAACTTGTGCAAGATTCTATCGAGATTTAATTTCAAGACAACTAAGTTGGGAAGGACATTAATGAATTTTTTTTAAGTAGGAAAACCTTTCAAAACCACATCTAAAAATTCGACGGCCTGGCTCAATGGTGTAAGGTACACTAAGTTTTCGTGTTTTATGTGTTATAGTAGGATACTTTGTGTTCGTTTTTTTTGACGCGCAAGCTGTTGAGCCTTTGGGGCTTAGGAAAAAAAAAAAAAAAAAAAAAAAAAAAAAAAAAAAAAAAATCTATAGTCTGAGGTCACAATAGCTCATTTCCCTCGCATATCATTAATACCATAATTAAACCCAGCAAAAGATAGATAAATCTCAGATCCAGCCATTACTACTATTTATTAGAGTGTATGTTTTTTCTGCAAGAATATAAATGGAAATAAGTTTCTGCACCAACCAAGATGTTGTTGGATTCAGAATCGTAGTTAATATAACTGATTACAATGTTACACATTTATAACTGATTTTTTTGTGCGACTTTTCCAAAATTATTTTGCGGTCAACGAAATTATTGATTCGTATACGTTTAATTCAGTAATATGTCAGTGAAAAATAATAAATAGATAGATAAATCTGGCTCCACTCAAAAAGTATATGAAATCCTCGGGTTAGATCTATCACAATGAAATACAAATCAATGAGCTGATTTCGATCATAACTAATACAGAAGAAGCAAACATATACCACTAATCAGATATTAAAAGGAAATTAGTCGGTGTTTCATTAATATACCAAATTAAATGAAATGTCAGGTTCCATTAAGAAATTTGGTAAGCACATTGAAAAGAGTCTGACGATGACATATACATCCATTAAACCGATCCATAAATTTCTTTCTGCATCTTCTGCATCATATATTAACTTTTGATTTGATTTTTTGTTTTTCGGACGTTGAATGAATAAATTTGCTTAGCATGCAGTTGTTACAAGTTAGAACATCGGGAACAAAGTCGTTCATATAAATCTCTTTTCCTTATTTTGGAAATTAATCATAAATTGGTGCGGTCAAGGGGAGTTAAAGAGTGGCACATGAATCAAATCAGATAGAATCAATATCAATTCCTCTAAAGAATTTTCATATATATTACATATTTGTTAGGGGATGGATAGTTCCTTCATGTGGACTAGACCTGATTTATGTCTGAATATAAATCATGACTCCGGGAGGAGTTTCTCTATTTTGAATAGAGAAACGTTTCCAATTTTTACAAGTAACTTTTCTCTAGCGAATAGACAATAGGATTACTCAAAACATGTTGATAATTAATTAGTCAGTTTCGTGCATAAAGAATGGAGGCACTTTAGGTGGTCAAATGATAATTTGTGGAGTTTGATCCAATTTGGACTGATTTGGAGCAAGAGTTATGGATAAAACATGCAGAGTTAATTAAGCATCAGAAGATCAACGACGTCCATGGATAATCTATGTAACTCACTTGCTATGGGTTCGAAAGTAGCCTTCATAACATTATACTTTTTACTACTATTAAATATCTTCAGCTTTGATCTACATTAAGTTCCTCTGGAATCCGTGTTGGATTCAAATCTCAAACCAATCAAATCATGATCGAAAATCCGAAATAATAATAATAATAATAACAACAACAATAATAATAAGACAGTATCGAATAATGTAGTTGAAAAAAGAACTTATTTGCCGTATGAAAGTCTTTAATTATTCTAATAGATTCCCAGAACTATAAAAATGAATAATTTTTTAAATATAACAAGAGTTAATATATTGATTAAACACAAAATTGAAAGAAAAAAAATACACCGAAAGAAAACTTTATACTCGCAAAAGAATAAAATAGGGAATTTAAAGCCTCTGAAAGTAAACAAATAAAAATAAAAATATAAGAAGAATTGAAATATTCAAGTACAAGCATTATTGGAAAAAGAAAAACAAGTAGAAATGAAAGAATTAAACAATTACCCAACTCCCTCTTGGGGTGAAGAATACTTTTAACACTGAAATTATGGAGGGGTGAATTGGTATATAGGAATGGTAATATTCCCGTAAGCGTAAGGTTGTTAGATGAGGCCCAAAATAAATTTATGAAGGCTTAAACTCAAACTTGATAATGTTATACACTGGTATATACTCCGAACAACTCGTATCAGAGCAAGAATTTCGATCACTGTAGTGATTAATAGTCAAAAAAGAAAGTGAGCTCCCAGCTTAAGAAAATGCTTACAAGTGGTCCTTTGTTCGGGAGAAAGGTCAATAAGACAAAACAATAGTATCACATCAAGAAAAATGGAAGAATGAACTTGGGTATATAAAATGAAAGAATAAATTTGTATATATAGTTGTCTACGTTCTTAGGGCATGTATGGTTTGGCAGTAGAGATTGTGCCATATTAAATCTGGAGTAGGTTCATACTATGCTATTGTAGAAGAAGGATTGTGAAACTAGGGGAGGGTAAGGGATTGAATCTTTCATTATTTGATGGGAAGACTTATATAATATTACCATGTTTTATTTCTCACAAACCAAATGCATCTAATTTACTATTTAGGCCAGCTTACACCCCCTAATAGGCTCTTAATAATGGCAAACCATCCGTGTCCTTGGGGACTATTGTTTCTCTAAACAATACGTTCCTAAATGAAGAATCATTTGAGGTCTTCCCTAATCCGAAAGCTCAACCCTTGTGAATCTCTCTTTAAAGTAAGAATCCATCTCCTTCCTCGTTCACTCTAGGTACAACAATATTGATTTGAGTACCAGTTGATATCAATTATTATATTAAAATTATGATATTGGTTAGTTTATGCCTATATATCATGCATTTATTCTTGAGTTCCTCAATGAAATACTCATATAAATGGAGATATCAGAAGTCAGAACTATTGTTCACCCTCAACACTAACGCTAATAGATTGACCAAAAACTTGGAAAAATAAGCACGAGCAAGTAACTGAACACTTAGTCGGAGGGCAGGAACAATAAATATCCTAGCACCACAAAACATACAATTTTTACTCTTTATCCCTTTTCATATTTCACTTGATTGCAGGCCACAATTAAGTAAGAGAATTTCCCACTTTTGGATGAAAGTCAATGTAAAAATTCAGTCATCATCCTAAGATTCGAGTTTTATCACTTGGGCCCGACACAATTAGCCATGCCCGTTACAAGGCCTCTCAAATCATTGAGGCCGTATCCAACAGACCTCAACTGCTGTCCAAATAAATGGCATCCCCCACCAGTCCACCACTTCAAAGTTCTTACACGTTCCAAGAGTACTATAACTAACAAACTTGTACAAAATCTCAAATTAAATTCGTAATTTCATTTATGCTCTATGGTATCTAAGGAAATATACGCACACTCTTAGGGGATGTTAGGTTGCCAAAAAAAAAAAAAGATTTTCTATGAATTATAATAATTGAAGATTATTAGATGACATTTGCACGATCACATAGTCGTTTAGTAATGTAATTTGTCTCCTACTAAAATATCTTTTGCCTTGTAAATTCAAATACACTTGACAGTAGAATTCAATCTAACCAATCTAGTATACAATAGGCTTATCACGTGCCATAACAACATATGTCATTGAACTAGTAATAATAGTGAATTAAGTGCTACCAAGCATCCCCTAAAGATTAACATGTCACAACAGAAGCAACAAACAAAATAGATCATCAAATTAATATCGTGCCAATGAACATCCAGTGTTTCAGAAGAATTCTTAAGAGAATAAATTTGCTTGATAGAATGGAAATCTCCTAGCTTTTCTACACTCTAGATAAGTTGAAATGAACTTTAAATTAATCCTTTAGAAATATAGATAATTTGCACTAGTGAAGGGACCATTCTTTTGTCAATTAGGTCAAAACCAAGCAAGAAAAAGTCTATGAAACCGCAACCCTGATTCCCACTGGCAGACAATCAACTCCTGCCAATGAGACATATTCATATTTAATGTTTTTTTTCTTTTTAAAAAATGAAAAATAAAAAACTCAGTTATGAAGCACATTGTCCTTTCTCTACCTGCCCTACATTGAAAAGCTCTCATAAAATTCATGAATTGCTCCTTTCAGAAAACAACCAAAGACTTGGGACGCCCATCCCTGTCTCTGATTCTTATCCAACCAAAGTATATGAACTATTATTAAATATTAATAATACATGATATACACATAAAAATTATGAATTTTTTCATTAATACTAAAAGTTCATTGATTTTACTCCAGGAACAAAACTCACATAATCCCTTTGTCTCTCCATCCTCAATCAAAGAGGTGATAAGAGACAATTGTCTATTAAAAACATGTCTGATCCATCACAACGACATAACAGTAATGTAACATAACTGCATCGACTTATGACGGAAAAACCATAGCAAAAGAGCAGCGATTATGAAGTACCGTTGCTAAATATCAGATAAATAAGAAATGAGTTCAATGAGGAGGATTAGCCACCCCACTGGCTCTGCTTCTCTTAAACACGGGCTCTGGTGATGATGAAACTGACGATACAGCTGACCACGAATCGTTAGAGCCATCAGAGCTGAAATAGGCATCGATCACACCATTTGGACTGCTTGGTATGGAACCGTACTTGCGCTTGTGACAAAGGATGTAGCTTTGATTGTTGATTACTTCAGTGATTAGCATATGGCAATCATCAGTCTTTTCCTGTATGATTCAGAATCAAGAAAGTATCTTCATTAATTTCAAATGATCCACAATTAGAACTATGATGTTCTAATAATAATACCATTGCATTACATCTAAAGCAACTAAGAGCTGACCTTGCTACTTTTCAGCACACTCAGAAATTCATTCTGGTATTCCAATGCATCACAAGGATAAAGCTCTTTGATTACATATATCATGGTTGCAGCAGCAATAACAGAAGGAAGATAACGCACAAATCGATAATCTGCATCCCGATTTTAAACATTCAACAGCATTAGACATACAAACCACTCAAGACTATTGACAATTTGACAGCAATTGTAGATGAATGACTTCGCTAGATCATTGATAAACTCTCCACATTACACAAATGAAAATAAGTTTGCATCCGAATTAATCGATTCACATACCGGTGATGACGGAGAGAATCACACTCTCACACCTCTTCATAAACTCACATTGCACATTGTTCATCAACTCAAACCTCCTCACAATGTGGTCGAAGTACGAGATAGGCGTCACAGGGTTCATTTTCCATTTCAAAGTAGTGAGCACCAAAAGCTCCATCCTCTGTATAGTCTTTGCCTCAAACACATACTTTGATTCCTCTACCTAAAAAATAACACATCCAAGTAAAAAACCCACATCAATAACACAACAATGAGCACCAACCAACACTTCTCACATCAATAGTCACATAGACATTTACACAAACACCTAAACTGCATAACCAAAAACAAACAAAAATACCTGAAAGTCCAGCAACAGAGGCACTTGAGTCTCCTCCACTTTAGCAGCTACGGAGAGACAAGCAACAGCAGCCAATTGACTCATCCAAGGCTTATCCTTTTGAAACCCAACATTCGTAATGAATCTATCATAATAATTCACAGCTAAAACAGCAGTCATCGCATTGAACCCATAGTGGCCAATCACCTTCAGCATCCACTTAATCCCTTCGTTTCTCACCGTTTTCAAGAACCCATCAGAGTCTATTACATCATATCCCAAATGGGCTTCGTTCTTCTCCTTAGACAAGAGATTAACAAGCTCCTCATCCTCCCACAAAAGGTCGTGCTCAAACAGATTAGTAAAGAACGGTTCTTTATTATTATTGTGATGATTAACAGTAAAAACCGGGTCTTTTAACCCGGACCCAAGATCCAAATCTTCATCGAAATGCTCCTCGTTACAGAGAAGAGCATCAAAGATTGGATTTTGGAGATGGGTTTCTTGTGAATGTGAAGAAAACATCTTCTTCTTCTGAGAAGAAGATACAGGGGCCTCTGTTCATTATCTTTAAGAAAACCTCAAAAGATTGAATCTTGGGCTTAATATCATATTTCTTTTTGTTTAATTTTGCACTTTTTTATATAATTTTATTTAATTTTGCCCTTTTTTTTCTCTCTCTGTGTGTTGTAATGAAAAAGAGTGAGAGAGAGAGAGAGAGAGGTTTTGAGGGGAGAACAGAAAGAGAAAGGAGAAGAGGGGTTTTTATCTGAGAGACCTATCACGCCTGTCCTTATTTTCCATTTTATTTAATTATTTTATGTTATAATTTTTATTTTGAAAAATATTTGTATTTGTTGAGAGAGCAAACATAAATGTGGCGCCGTGGATATTTTGGCATTAAATGTTTAGAGAATATAAACAATTATGCCCCGAGGATAAATATACACATCTGCCCACTTTTGTAAATCATAAATACAGGTCATTTTGATAATTCCGAGTAATTGACATTAAATCCCTAAATGCAAACTTTACTCTGCTTTTGTATAAAGGTGTTGTATAGATATATACTTTGTTAAGGTGCTGTTGAGACTTTAAAGAGCATCTAAATAAAGTTGAGCTAATGACATTTTACCCTTGTAGTGTTAAATGGACGAATTAACCCTTGTGATATTTTATAAAATAGACAAACTATTACCTCTATATTATGTTAAAATATGCAAATTATGTCTTGTAATTTTAAAGAAGTGCACTCCCCCATAACCCTTTTTTAAAATAGGAGTATTCTACATTGTACCAGAATACACTGACAAATTGTTTATTTATTTTCTCTACACGGTTAAATGTCATTTTATTAGGATACGTACAAAATTTGCCTATTTAGTTTGTTCACGATAGTTAATATGTCTATTTAATATAACACGGAGAATGTTCTGTCAAATGCTAAATACGGTTACCGATTAAATGTAAATTTGTTCGAAACTCAAAATCTTACCTAAATCAATAAATGTGGTATACCTTAACTTTTAACATATGCAAATTATAAAAGTCGTTCATTAGATAAAATTTATAACATATTATAAGTAAGTTGTAATTAGTGACTATCATTAGTATAAGCAAGGCAACCATCTGAAAATATAAATAGTTATTTACATATAAATTAGTAATCTTTTGGAGACATTACAAATGCTAAGTCATGTAGACAAAACATCTGGTCATTAAAAATAATACAATATTGACTTATGCAACTTATCATCTAGTGAAAAGAGTATAGACTACCGAGTCCGCATTTCGTCTACTTTAGTTTGTTTTCATACTTCACATGTTTTAATATTGTTCGTATAAAAAGCAGCATAGTTACAGAAAGTAAAATAAACCCAAAAAGAAAGGTAAAATAAAAACAAGTAAACAGCTTTTTTACAGTTGTACTTTAGCAATAATTTTTTCTTTAATTCCACGGGTGAGTTAATACGAATCGAAAGGCGCCTTGGATTCACATTTTTCACACTGCTCAAAGTAAAAAAGAAGAAGATACGTATTTTGTCCGACCACCTCGTTGCAAATTATACGTAATAATCAAATTCACTAATCACGACTAACAATCATCACGTGTATTATACTCTCTTATACTCGTTTAACCTCACGCTTAAATCTCAACCGTTGGTTCTTTTGAATGGACGGATGGGGTTGGAGATTGATATGCACGTGCTACAAATAATGTGTGTTGGTAGATTAAAACGTTGACCGGGTCGAGTAGGTTTTTGTCTTATATCGGGTTTTGGGGCCGGAGTGGTAATGCGATATAAAGAGATGTTTGGGCTTTTAAGGAAAGAGACTAAACGAGATTTATTATTGTAATCACACGGGTATTAACGCCAACCGTTTCGTTTGCTTGCTTTGGTGCTGCTTTTGATAGATGGGGCTAAGGTTAAAAAAGGTTGGATTTGGAATCCAAGTTGTTGATTATTTTGTTTTAAAGAAATAAGATAACAATATTTAATATTTCAAATGCTTTTTACCAAATTGAAATTTCTTCAGATAATTATCAAAACAAAAAAAAAGGTCTTCATATAAATGAATACATTCAAAGCAAATAGACGTAACACTTTCCGACAGTTTGTTGTGTGAAACGAAGACATATAGGTGAATTAGTACGACGCGTTGGATTTTTCGATATAGGACAAGAACAAACAGGTAAAGTCAGAGGAGGATTCAAAGAAAACGTGGAAAGGGCGACATGAAGTCTATAGATGAAAACATTATACACATTAGAACACGTAAAAAATGAGAATTCGCGTGTTTTCCTGGTATCCAAGTGATTCAAGTTTGTTTCGTATAGTCTAATTTCAATTAATTGAATTTGAGATAATTTGTTGCTGTAATTTATTTTATTTTTATATCACATTAAATAATTTACGATTTACGGATCAACTTCTACTTTCCGTAAAGGATACATACTGTAAATCTAAGGATTGCACAATTATTAACTGTCCGGAAACATTTAAGTTGTCTCAATTATTGTTTCTAGGCATAGGTTTTTATTAAGTACTTGGGGAGTTTTTGCTTTTTGACATTCAATATGTAACATTAAGGACTTTATGAAATATACGTGGACTATATAAAATCTCAATTCATTCTCATAGGTCCTAGAGCTCTACACTTGAAATGTCGTTATTGTTGATTTTTCGGGAATCGAATGTGATGTACAACAGTCTAATATTATTTTATTATATTGAGACAAAGAAAACCGAGAGCCCTAAAGAAATTTATAGATATCGAGTATATTGACAAATAATGCATAATTTAAACGTAAATCACATCTGACTAAGAAATAAAAAATATAGTACCAAAGGCCTGCAAAAGTTGTTAAGCATATCTATTATTGTCTCCTCTGGAAAATCAGCCTAAAATTACTATCCAATAGTTTTTCAGATCGAATTAACTATTAAGCCAATTGCTAACAGTAACAATATTTTTAAACAGAAAATTATCAAATCTCACCTACTTGTCTTCGAAACCTATTTTCCTCCTTTGATGGACTTTTAATTAATTTCATGATTCATATCATGAGGTTATTATCATGTTAAAGTAATTGAAGTATTTCTTCTTCAGGAACCTTTTTAAATAAATGAATTATTGGCAATGGGCATTTATAATAGCACGATGCAAATTTCCCATGCAAATATTACTATTTAGAAATTCAATACGAATTAAATATTGCAAATTTTGTACATCTTTCTAGTGGCGGCTTATAACAAAATCTGAGATGAAATTTAAGGAAATATATAGCTCTTAATTAAAATTGTAGTTAAATTCTGATTATTTAAGATTAATATTTTAGAAAAAACAAAAAGGGTACGTCGCTCCTATTAAAAAAGGTTGCGCGTTGCGAAAGAGGGTAAAGAATTAGACCTTCCCAACTTTCTTAACTATAATATGACATAATTATGATCAATAGGTTCATAATTCGGATAAGAATCACTTAAAAGAAAAAAAAAATCAACAGTTGAAAAACACGATAAATCTTGTGTAAAACAAACAAAAACAATAGAAACTGTCACTCTCGAAAAGATAAATATCGACTCATAAGATTCTTATATCAATCAAATAATATATAAAAAAAAAAACAAATGGACCACATCCTCTATTTGGTTAACAATAACAGGCTGAGTCCCGCCCAATTGTTTTACCCAAGAATTCGAATAATTTTAACCCCCATCCCGCCTTTGTACCCGAGTAGCTGGTCACACAGTGCCGTAACATTTCCGTAGTCAAACAATTCACAACTTTAGTAATTTATTTTTATAAAATTTAGCAATCCAATAAATAACCAAATATTAGAAAAATTGCAATGATCAAGTAAAAATAGAAAAAATAATTAAAAGGGGTAACGTGTGTTCGACGATGGGGACTCATAGTCTCGATTATGGCAGGGCCTTAAAAGGTGACAACTCACAGGGACTGATAATAATGAATTTAAGAGTGCACATGAAGATGATGACTGCCAGTGTATAGGAATTAATTGATTGTTTCAGTAATTGCGAAGGGATTTGTACCGTCATAAATATTTTATATATATATTGGCTCCTTGTTGAGATTTGAATTTAATTTAATTGGTTTTCAAGAAAAAACAAATGCTTTTTTTTCTTTTCAAATCTGCCACCTCTAACATTTTTAAGACTTTCAAGTCAACATAAAATATTTGGCCTCTAATAACATGAAGAGTTTTCTATAGAAAGTGATGTGCACTGCCTCGAGCAACGGAAATTAAATAACATGAAGTTTTGTTGACCTTCAATCTTAAATTTGGAACCTTTTAAATTAAAATTTGGAATTTGTTCTCAAAAAAAAAAATTGGAACCAAAAACCAATTTGTTTTTCTTTTCTACTTATTCCATACTTTTACCAGAGACTTTAAAGAATGATGCATGCTAGACGAATATTAATTTCATGTCAATTTGAATTAGGCAGGCTATAGTCATGCTTCAATTTAGTTCGGGATGATATGCACCTAAGTCATCAAAATAGAATGGTAGCTAACGACGACGATCAAACGATCAAATTATGTGGTTGTTTTTGACTGAGTGGTCACACTTTGCAATGATTAGGTAAAAGTAGTGAACATTTTTGTGTGCAAAATACGGAGTATATGTAATTAATTAACTACGAAATTCAATGAATTATCGAGGTCTACTCCAATCAAGTGATGCATGTTAAGTTTATATGAAAATACTATATAATAAAAGGTTAAACCTAATGAGTAATAGGTCGATTTATTAGCATAGTCTGGTGCTTGAATGATGTCATAAGAAATCTCTATTGAATGGCCAAAATTGTTTTGACCTTGAAAGGAATTGATTGTCGGACCTTGAGAGAAATTGATTTGTACAAAACTTGTCATGTGTCATGATCAATTATTACACATCATTGAGACCGTGTATGAGACTGCACAGTAAATCATGTATTGAGTTTTTTCAATTTCTTCACTTACTATGTCTATACTCTTTACAACCTTGATTTATTTTTATTGATAATCTTTGTTTCTTTTCATGATTTAGAGTCGATCAGATGAGCACTATTCTATTGCATAGATGCTAACATTATACTATATACATATTATAATCTAATTTCTAAGGCATCAACCGACAAAATAGGTAATAGAAGAGCGTCGTTCCTAATCATATCACAGTAGATTTATTGCTCACCAAGCGCAAAACACTCATGCAAATAGATTAATTACTATCATTAAGTCTTGTGTGTGCGATTCATTAATCCTTTTATAGATAAACGCGTATAAGGATATATGGCAAGCAAGGACAGCCTATCGAACTCATTAAGAAATGTGTTGCACATTTCTTGTATAATTTCCAATCTTATTTATTATCTCTTTGTCTGTGGAATCTTCGGTGGTTAATCGCAAAAGGTTTTTTTTTTCTTTTTTTTTTCTGATTGTATGCGTCGTAATTTAAATAATAATGTTATACTAATTACTAATGCATTGATCTTATATAACGCGTCAGGGTGGTCTACGTGCATAGGAATTACACGCTCTTAGTGTATATGCGCCAATCTTTAGTTAATGTTAAAGACTTAGTTCAATTTTTAAGATCACCAACATTACAACTTTCTAGGTGACATGTTAATTTGAAATGTGACGATTTAGACAAGTTTTACATACAAATATGGTAATGTCGCTACATTTTGTTACTTACTCTTGTCTTTCTTTTCATCTATATTTTCTTTGCCTTCTAATTTTATTAATTATTTTGATTATTGTCATTTTTTTCTTTGTTTATATATATTAAATGCAGTCCCGACGAAATATTATACTCAAGTAACTGCTAGTTCCCTTGATGTTAATTATAGAGCACAAATACATACTACAACAAAGAATTTCATCACGAGGCAAGCACATACATGAAACAACTAATAAATTCGGACAAAATATTGAATAATGCACAAATTTAAAAAGGTTGTGAAGTACGAATATGTCAGTATACATTATGCAAACTTAGCTGTTCAAGAAGGCAATAAACTTGAAACTTTATGTCAGCTAGACCTAAAGTTGTGTAAGTACAGTACAGAATGATGATTTAATTCATTAACATTATTGTTATGAAATTTGGTACGCAATAATATGTCAATTAAAATAATGGGAAGAAAATAATGATTGAGTTAGTTACTCCAAACGATAAGCATCACGTTTCATTATAGGAGAGAAATGTTTGGAATGAATTAGTCCCCTGTATACTAAAAGATTTTAACTTTTAACTTACCTGTATAAAGTTTTGCAATAACAACTAAGTTCACAGTTAATTTTTGGTTCTCAAAGTTTTCGTCATGAGAGCAATTTAATTTTATACTTACATTTGCAATAGTCCATGAAATTTGTTTAGTGTGGTACTAGCGTTGGCATGAGATTTACCCAGTCCGAATCTTAAAAACAGTGACCGTGAGTTCTCACTATATTAACAAAAAAAACATAGCTAACATATTTGGTAGAAACAGGCCCCAAGAAAAATAAAAACACATTCTTCTATTCTTCTTATATAAATAAAACAAATATAGCAAAAAACTGTAGCATGCATGTTTAGTACATATCTTTTTCTAAATTAGGTGTGACGAGTACAATAATAGAAACTAATCTGTAAAATTATTAAAAATTATTACAAAGTGTGAGCCTATCACCACAGTCACATTCACACTACGAGATCTCAATGAGATAAACCTCTCTTTACAATGGGTCTTTGATGTCCAAGCTACAACTAATTAACATCACAATTAAATTCTAGCCTATTTTGGTTAAGTTGTGAATCAATCAATTGAAACTATTATTCTTCACACACTTCAACTAACTCCATTTTATGTCGAATCATAGCATTATTTTTAGTGGTAGAATTTTACTTTTCCATGAGTTAACTTATCCTCAAAATTTTTCCAAGTTCTGAATAAAACAAATTCCACCACATATGAAATAAAAAGGTAGACTCATCTTTATGCACTTTTGTGTATTAGAGTCAGCAGTGAGGCAAGTTGTTAGTTGTGTGTGATGAGGTCCAACTGACCTTCATTGCGTTGTGCGCCATGATAAAAGAGGCTGAGACTGAATCAATAAACTGCAGGGAACAAAAAGGGAAAAAGACTTAAGCCTCTCATCTTTCCATGGTCAATTTTACTGAAATTTGCATGCAATGGAGGACATAACTTTATAGTCTACGAAATTATGCACACTCCTTTATTCTCCCTTATATGCATATATTTATTCTTTTCCGTTTTTCTCGACAATTAATTTGCTGTTCTATTTCACCCTTGTATAAGACTCAAAAGTATTGGAAAAAAATATGTTTTACTAATATTTTCGGGACCAATTTTGGTAAGTCCCATAGTCTTTTGGTAAGTTTAAGACAAGAATGCATGTGCTCTCCTCTATAAGAGTTTCGATATAATATGCTTAAAACAATTCATGAATGAATGAAAATTGATACTTTAAATAAGTTGCTTGAAGTTGCGAAATATTAGAAGCAAATGTAAAAATATCAAAACTTTGAAGTATTCATATGTAGAAGCTTATTTTTCACTTGATAAGAATGTGTTTTCAAGAAGCTCTCTTATGCACAGTCGTACAAATCATCCCCAAAACAAGTCGGTCTAATGTGTGTATTTGCACGAGGTAAGCATAAAATGTCGATATTAATTAAGTTGGGGTTCACGTATCAAATGTCTCCCAAAAGTTTTTTGTTTTAAAAAAAGGGGAAATTTCGAGTTTGCTGTAACATTTTTTCTTTTTAGTAACTATTTGTTGGTTTATTGGGAGACAACCCCTCACTTTATCTCAATTAATTTCAATGGAGATGACGAAATATTTTAAGAAAACTATGATTCCCGGGTTGTTTATATTCTAAAATTTCACTATAGACTGAAAGTTATGTTGTATAGTGCTTTAATTTTTTCAATAATAATACACTTACGTGTTTGTTTTGTTATTTGTATTATATTACCAAAAAATGTATATTTTTTATATTTTGGCTTTTTAACCTTATTCTATCACTCATGAATATATTTTTGTTTTGCAGCTGCTACTTACAGTGACATTTCCTCTTTTACACAGCCTTAGACGATTACATGTCACTTTCTTGGATTCAAATTTGTGAGTAAAAATAAAGCTGAATGTTAAAAGTTTTATGAACCATATAAAGTAACTGATTTAATTAGCAATCTTGGGTTGAAGTCAAATATCGTAGCTCTCGCGAGTCTAATAATACCACAGAATATTTGGCTAAAGGAGATCCCAGACCCTGCTAATTTAAAATCTTTCGCTTTTCATTATGAAAAATTGCTTTCAATACAAAAAGTTCATTCGCCAAATTCCATGTACAAAATAATATATTTTGATGAATTTCCACATTGTTTAAATTTCTCATACTAACGTACGTGCTACATTCTCTTTCAGCGTTAATCAGTTGTTTGGATGAACAAATCAATTCCTATTGAGTTTTGTGCTATTAATGTGCATGATAATTGTAATATGAATTTGAAATGTTGATTATTGTGATTTAAGAAACTTTGGCCAAAGAAAATGAAATTAAATACATTCTTTTATTTAGAAAAATGGTGGTATCATGGTGTCATGTGATCTACCACAATTGAGAATCCGCAAGCATTCGCATACTAGGGGCTGGAAGGTCAATTATAGCCCAACATACACCTCTGAAGACACACCATTAGAGGTCTAGAGATTTTGCGAGTTTTTTTTTGTTACGTCCATCACGTGCCATTTTTTTGGACTAGTGGGCGACGTGGGTTTTGAACCCATGACCTTCTTCTTTTTTGAGTTCTGATAATATAATGGATTGTCGTTCTCTCTAAAAATCAAGCATGTAGAGAGAATTGACATTTATTTATTTATATATTAATCTCCAACACTTAGAGAATGAGCAATTATGTGTTTTTCATAATCTCTACATTAGTTGATCACATTAAATTTAGTTTCAAGCCTTCAATCAATTACAAATGCAAATCAAATAAAACAAACAGCTCTTGGGTCTGAGGTCATTTGGGCTTACTTAAGCTTCGCTTGTGGTTTGTAGTGTGCAACAGTTATCATATGTTTGAATGGTTGAATCCAAATCCAAACAACTTTCGGCCCAATGCTCCTCTGATGAAATATCAAATATGTGATATGGAACAGGTCAAAATGAATCATCTCTCTTCATAATATCAATCTTACGTTTGATTGCGACCACTGAAGTTTTCCACACTCAATTTTGTAGAACGTGTTTGAACATCTGTTGAACGTGTGTTTTCAAATATTTATTGGTAAAGTCAAAGTGAGCACATCTTTGCTTTTTTGTTTTAAGTTGGATAACCATTCCACGAATGATCTCCAATTTGTTAAAACTCTGAGCAATGCTAAATAGCACCATACATAATTAAGCTTATCTAACAAATAGCTTCTTTTTTTTTAAATGTAGGAACCCAAAAATTAAACCAAGTTAGAATTGCGTAAAGAAATAGCTTTGGTATCCTATAATACTAAGTTATTAACATACGTCCAGTTTTTGATGAAAAAGCATAACCAATGACTTTGTAGTTTGAACACTTTTTCGTTCTATGAACTCGAGATGTCTTCACTTTATGATTGTATACATAGCACTAAGAGACAACATGCTTGGCATAACCATTATTATTTCTTAGTAGTGTCCATGATTCGATGCATTCTATTCTTCCATTGTTTCTGGACCAATCCGAAAATGGGGGTGGTATCCTAGGCTTCAAAATACACGAGCCAATGAATAATTAAGGTGGGCAAGAGAACGAAACAAATGATAGCAAAAACATGATCAAATTAAAATAATAAAATTTTCGTAAAAAATATCTAAACGTTTATGCTTTGGAATTGGTGGAAACAAAATTTAAAGATATCTATTAATTAGTTCATTGCTAATAATATTTCCTACAATAATTAAAAAAAAAAAAAAAACTCCCGAAAATTTACGGAAAATCTACTTAGTTCATGGAAACGTAAACGAAACCAAAGTTTTGATTCATGAAAAGGAAAATGTTTGTACTTTGTAGTTTTACATATTGGTAGTAAATATTTTATGAATTAGATTGGCAAGCTTTTGGACTAGCATTTGATAGAGACACTACTTTATTTTTTAGCTATTGTCATTAACTCGTAACAAATTATTTAGTAATTCGTAAACCATTTAAATTGCGTTACTTCATATGACAAAATATCAAAGATACTATCATAATTTTAGTTTACAGGTATGAAATTTTCTGAACAATTTCAAATATCTTTTCTCATTCTCCCTTTATTGACGTTCAAGAAAAACTAGTTGACGGGGTGTGATGGCTTTTCTCGTCCAAGTCCAGCCGCAAATTGAGAAACATGTATGTATACCCTAATACCAAGCTCACCTATGTCATTTATTAATAAATTACAGTTCACCACCATTCATTATACGACATTATTATTAGTTCAATCTTTTTGCTTTTCAATCATTTTGCTTTAAACAAAGGAACATGAATTATATGAACAACGATATTAATATCAATAAAGTAAAAAAGACTTGGACAAGCAAGTCTTCCAAGTGTGGCATTGTGCAACTAGTTGTTCATTTGCCAATGTCAATTGTTATGCTCCTAGCATTGCTAATAGATCCGCTAATTGTTGATTTTCGGAAGGAGAGTTATTCCATCACCGTTCCAAAGCTAATAAGTTTGGTCTTTAATTTATGAAGAAGTTCAAGAAGATGAGCATGTGTCCTTAAAAAATATGTGACCATATAGTGTATGATCATTAAAAAATGTGTAGTCTAGACTAAAATATGACAAACAATTCAAGTGGGGTTCATATTCGGCCTACAAATATGAAAAATGCATCAACGAATGTTCAAGTCGAGTCTAAGAAAATTTGATTAATTTCTACTAGACCAAAGTTATCAGAGAACGATAAAATCAGAAGTTATATTGACGTACAATTTTTTATAATACTACTAAATTCAAGATATGTGTCTTTAAATTGAGGTCTTGGAGGTTTATGACTCTTCTCTTAAAAAAAACACCTTCGAATTACTCTATAATTATCTATGTAAATAATTTTATAAATGGCAAAGGAAACGACACATCATTCAATTAAGAATCACAATATACAATATACACGCATACAATATGGAGATATTAATACAAAATGATTGATAAAAAAAATACTTTTATATCCAACATAAGATGTTTGCCAAAAAAAATATTCCAACATAAGATCATATATCAATACCAAAACCTTACACAAGAAATCCAAATATACACATTTCCTTTGTATACCAAAATAAAAAACAAATTTAAAATGCCAGTCAGTTATGCTAATAAATTCGCCACGCCACTCTGTTCTATTCTGGTCCAATATTCAGCTATACGAATAACGCAGCCACCTCATAACTCCGCCTTTGACGGGTCAAAATCATTTAATCTCTCACACCCTTTAATTATGTACAGCACCTGCACACAATAATTTCTCCCTTTAAATCCACACACACCAAAAAGAATTTATTATTTCATTCACCCCCAAATCTCAAAACTCTATTCTCACACCGAACCAATAACTCATCGGCGCGTGAAGTCCGCTCGCCGTCACAATGGGCCAAACCACCTCCACTCCGAGCGCTTCAGCTCACAGCCTCACTCTTCACCACACTACTGACGACGAGGACTTTTTCGTCAATTCACTCGATTACACCTCAGATATCCCCGACGAATGTTTAGCCCTAATTTTTCAATTCCTCAGCTCCGGCGATCGGAAGCGCACCTCACTTGTCTGCCGCCGCTGGTTCGCCGTCGAAGGTCAGAATCGTCAAAGACTAGCTCTAAACGCTTCGAACGACGTCGTTCTGCACCTCCCGGGGATTTTCAACCGATTCGATTCGGTGACTAAGCTCTCACTTCGCTGCGATCGCAAGTCCGTCAGTATAAACGACGAAGCATTGACTTTGATCTCCGTTCGGTGTCGCAATTTGACTCGCCTCAAGCTCCGAGGATGCCGCGAGATCTCGGATGTAGGTATGTTGGCTCTAGCTCGGAACTGTAAATCGTTGCGTAAATTCTCGTGTGGATCGTGTATGTTTGGAGCTAAAGGCATGAACGCGCTTTTGAACAACTGTTCTTCGCTCGAGGAGCTCTCTGTTAAGCGTTTGAGGGGGATTAATGACGGTTTTGCTGCTGAATCTATTGGGCCGGGGATTGCGGCTGAGTCGTTGAAGTCGATTACGCTGAAGGAGCTGTATAACGGGCAGTGTTTTGGACCTTTGATTGTTGGATCTAAGGTTTTGAAGAGTTTGAAGATTTTGAGGTGTTTAGGGGATTGGGATAGGTTGTTGGAGACGATTACGAGGAGGAAGAGTTGTTTGACGGAGATTCATTTGGAGAGACTGCAGGTGAGTGATTTGGGCCTAATGGCTATTTCCAAGTGCTCGGAGTTGGATATCTTTCATTTGGTCAAGGCGCCTGATTGCTCGAATGATGGGATTTCTGCAATCGCGGAGAATTGTAAGCTTTTGAGGAAGCTTCACATTGATGGATGGAGGACGAATAGGATAGGCGATGAGGGATTGATCTCGATTGCCAAGAACAGTGCGAATCTTGTGGAGTTGGTGCTTATCGGAGTGAACCCGAGCTCTGTGAGCTTGATGGCGATATCCGCGAATTGTCAGAAGCTGGAAAGATTAGCTCTTTGTGGGAGTGAAACCATTGGTGATCTTGAGATATCGTGTATTGCCGCGAAATGTATGGCGTTAAAGAAGCTCTGCATAAAAAGCTGTCGCGTGACAGATTCTGGGATCGAGGCGTTTGCTTTTGGGAGTCCTAATCTAGTAAAGATTAAAGTTAAAAAATGTAAAGGAGTAACTAGTGAAGTGGCGAATTGGCTGAGGGCGAGGAGGGTATCGCTGGCTGTGAGCCTGGATGCAGATGATGTTGAACCGGAGGCCATGGATGCAAGCACAAGTGATGGAGGTGCACATGAAGAAGGTGTGGAGTTCCCACCAATTGTAAATGTTCCAGCTACTGGTGGCAATGGAAGTGTTAACATACCTGGACTTGATGCCCCATCAACGAGTAATGGAGGTCGGTCAACTAATAAATCGAGGTTTAGCCTTTTTCCTGGAAGAACTTTTGTGGCATGTGCTTTTCGAAGGATATCAAACGGTAATGGTAGTTCGAATGATAGCTTATGAATCAACTGGATGATTTGGATATTGCACAAAGAAAAAGTTAGTCTCCATGCTTTCAACCATAGAGTCACAACTCTTTCTGTTTCTTAACTTGTATTTAAACATTGATTGCTGTTCCCTTGTACTATTAAGAAAGACTATGTTCTTTGTTTGTTTGCTTTGTGGCATGCCTAATGGTGGAGTCTTGAGTTATTCTTTATTTTGGGTATAATTTTGCATAAACTGCCAGCTTCAGTTTTCATTTTTGGGATAGTTTCGGTTTCCTTTGTATTGTTTTAATATGTATAATCTCTTGAAGACGTTATCGTCTGAGCCAAACAATATATGTCATAATGAACTTGTTTATCAGGTAATATTGGATTCAGTGGTTCAAGTTTATGCTTTTGTCTATAGTTTGTGCGTGGCCATTAATGTAGAACAGAAATCCTTATGCTTACTCCAGCATACGTATCTTAATTATCTGCATCTGAGAGGAGAACGTGCTGATATGTCTTGGTATTGAACCATTTAACTCTGTTGACTCTATATGAACTTGATGCATCACAAACTATTATTTTTAGTCGTTCTTATCTTGAGTCTGTTATCTATTCGCCATGGTGCATCGATCTGTCACATAACACACTTATTGTTATTGAATTGGTGTCTCATCCAAAAGTTGGCGACTCGATATGGTATCGGCCAAGAAGGAGAGGAGGTCCTGGGTTCCTTTCCAACCGTTATCTACTTGTCAAAAAATGAGAGGGCGGATTGGAAATATATATACGTATGTGTTTATAAATCAATGAATGCAAAGCTTTAGGTGACACTGTAGAAAGTTATGAGTGGGAGTGGCTGGATATTGTTTGGTGTTTCATTTTATGGTTTGCTTTGGTTTGACGGCACGAAAAATGCCGTCTTCTGGAAGATTTCTCGAGTGCTTGGTCTTTTCAGGTTGCACTTCTATGACTTTGAATGATGTTGTTATGATCGTGTCAATTCTCATCGACTTTGAATCAGCCGTTGCAGGCTACCAATAAGTCAAGTTGTATTCGTAATTCATGGCCGTCTGAATTAAATTTTTACGCAAGGTATTACTTGAAGAGGGTCTTTGTAATTGCTTAAAACGTTAGGGAATTCCACCTAGATTGTTCTTTTAACTTATAAGAGGAGTTCCTATAATCACAGAAACTTTTCTCGGGGTAAAAATTTATATAGACACGTCATTAAGCTTTTAAAAACCATAAGAAATAGGGGATCATTTGTAATACTTTTTAAGATCATAAGGAGGGTCTTTGTATTTATTTTAAGTTTGGGAAATTGTCTCTATAATTTTATATAAATCTTCAAACATTGAAGGAAGGTTTCCCTTGTAATTATGCTAAATCTCGGTGTGCAGCTATATTTATCCGTTATTATCAATTATTTGAGTGCTGGATGAGTTGACCTTGACATTTTTGCCAATTGTGGTTCAATGGTGTTAACATCGTCCCCAGAGTTGGATTGGCATAATCAATCAATTAACGAGTGAAAAATGCACTCTTTTTTTTTTTGGGTAAGAAACTGGTCATCAAAACAAACGTCTGCATGCGATACCCCAGCATGCAAGTGGTAGATAAAACAAGCCAAGAGGCACCAATAAACGAAGAGCCGAAGCAAATTAACAAGAACATAAAAAAGAACACGAAGAAACAGAAAACGAAATAGCATAATAAAAAAAAATCAGGTAACCACCTCGACCCCATCTGCAGAATCCAATCAGCCAACCCCTGCCTCCGCCCAATCCGAATTCCGCATTCTGTCGAACCTGGTGAGCGAGGCGGCGAGTTTCCATCACGGCGCGGCCTTTTGATAATAAATGAAGGACTCCTAGCACGAACAGCCCAGATATCTCGAATCAAATTCCCCCCTTCACCTCCAACTTCAGATTGAAAAAGGATGGCATGTATAACTTCTAGGCAATCGGCCTCAAAAATTACCTCGCGCCATCCTTTGTCAAGCGCCAACTGAACCCCCAAATCCATAGGGTGAGGATCTCCGCATTAAGCGGACTAAACACGGCCAAAATTCGTCGTTGTGCTATGCAAACTCCATCAATTTTTCGTTGTGCACTGGCCAAGTTTGGAACACTTTTTCGTTGGAAATTTTCAATTTTCATCTCAATTAAAATAGTTTTTCTTTTCTTTTTTCATCTCTTCCATCATTTTCACTTCCAAGAAACATGGTTCGACGCTATCTAATCAAAGTAGAGTTTCCTAGAAATGCAATGTTAAAATTATATTTAAACATTTCTTAGAACTCAACACATTCCAATCATATCATAATCTTTGCACATTTTCTTCCAATGAAATAATTCTTCATGCGACGTACTAAGGTTCTAAGACAAAAACATTAACTAGGACTAATGAATCCAATAGCAGCTAATTCTCAAAAAAAAAAAAAAAAAAATCCAATAGCAGCTGATAAACAAGTTTTCATATGATATATTGTTTGGCTGATGCAATGATGTCCTGAAAGTACACATCTTCGAGCAATAAGAAGGAAATGGAAACTGACCAAAAAATTGAGAACTGAAGAAGATGGCGGCATTTGCAAAATTATACCTAAAATAAAGCATAACTCAAGACTCCACAATTAGGCCTGTTACAAAGCAAACTAGCAAAGACATAGTCTTTCTTCGCAGTAAAATGTAAAAGCAATCAACGTTTACATACAACTTCAGAAACAGAAAGTGTAGCAACTCTATGGTTGAAAACATGGAAACTGAAAAAGATTTTGCATTTTCTAAGTAATGGAATTCATTCATAAGCTACATTCAAACCACCATTACCGTATGATAACCTTCGAAAAGCACATGACACAAAAGTACTTGCAGGAAAAAGGCTAAACCTTGATTTACTAGTCGACCGACCCCAATTACTCCCATTACTCGTCGTTGGGGCATCAAGTCCGGGTATGTTAACACTTCCATTGCCACCAGTAGCTGCAACACTTACAATTGGTGGGAACTTCACACCTTCTTCATGTGCACCTCCATCACTTGTGCTTGCATCCATCGCCTCCAGTTCAACATCATCTGCATCCAGACTCACAGCCAGCGATACCCTCCTCGCCCTCAGCCAATACGCCACTTCACTAGTTACTCCTTTACATTTTTTAACTTTAATCTTTACTAGATTAGGAGACCTCAAAGCAAACGCCTTGATACCAGAATCTGTCACAGGACAGCTTTTTATGCAGAGCTTCTTTAACGCCATACATTTCGCGGCAATACACGATATCTCAATATCACCAATGGTTTCACTCCCACAAAGAGCTAATCTTTCCAGCTTCTGACAATTTGCGGATATCGCCATCAAGGTCACAGAGCTCGGGTTCACTCCGATAAGCACCAACTCCACAAGGTTCACACTGTTCTTGGCAATCGAAATCAATCCCTCATCGCCTATCCTATTCGTCCTCCACCCATCAATGTGAAGCTTCCTCAAAAGCTTACAATTCTCCGCGATTGCAGAAATCCCATCATTCGAGCAATCAGGCGCCTTGACCAAATGAAAGATATCCAACTCCGAGCACTTGGAAATAGCCATTAGGCCCAAATCACTCACCGGCAGTCTCTCCAGGTGAATCTCCGTCAAACAACTCTTCCTCCTCGTAATCGTCTCCAACAACCTATCCCAATCCCCTAAACACCTCAAAATCTTCAAACTCTTCAAAACCTTTGATCCAACAATCAAAGGTCCAAAACACTGCCCGTTATACAGCTCTTTCAACGTAATCGACTTCAACGACTCGGCCGCAATCCCCGGCCCAATCGGTTCGGCAGCAAAACCGTCATTAATCCCTCTCAAAAGCTTAACAGAAAGCTCCTCAAGCGAAGAACAGTTGTTCAAAAGCGCGTTCATGCCTTTAGCTCCAAACATACACGATCCACACGAGAATTTACGCAAGGATTTACAGTTCCGAGCTAGAGACAACATACCTACATCCGAGATCTCGCGGCATCCTCGGAGCTTGAGGCGAGTCAAATTGCGGCACCGAACGGAGATCAAAGTCAAAGCGTCGTCGTTTATATTGACGGACTTGCGATCGCAGCGAAGTGAGAGCTTAGTCACCGAATCGAATCGGTTGAAAATCCCTGGTAGGTGCAGAACGACGTCGTTCGAAGCGTTGAGAGCTAGTCTTTGACGGTTCTGCCCTTCGACGGCTAACCAGCGGCGGCAGACTAGTGAGGTGCGCTTCCGATCGCCGGAGCTGAGGAATTGGAAAATTAGGGCTAAACATTCGTCGGGTATATCGGAGGTGTAATCGAGTGAATTGACGAAAAAGTCCTCGTCGTCTGCAGTGTGATGAAGAGTTAGGCTTTGAGTCGGCGCGCCGGTAGTGGAGGTGGTTTGGCCCATTGTGACGGCGAGTGGACTTCACGCGCCGATGAGTTTTTTTGTTTGATATGTAATAATGAAAAAATTGGCGTGGCTTTTAAAGGACTCTACATACTAATAATTTCTCATTATTTATTAAAGGGCTGTAGACTGTAGACCACAACCGAATTATGGAGGTTGAATCGGTTAAAAGTAAAACTCAACATAAAAATCATTTAATTTTGGTTACACAAAAATGATAATTAATTTACATTTTCATATAGAAAATAAATGCTATTTATAGATAACCTTAGTTATGTGTCTTGCTATTTCTAAAAGCATGTCCTTCTTCTTCTTCTTGTTCTTTTTTTACAGTTCTCGTCTTGCCATGTTTTGTAGACTAACACCAAAATTTCCTGCAAATACTAAACGAAGAAAATCGCAATGGAGAGTGCAATTTGCCTATTACCTCTTGTTTTGGACTTAATTTAGAATGCGATTACCTGAAAACGAAAAACTGACATTTTCTACAGTACTTTTTCGTCCTTCAATTTTGTAAACATGGTGGTATTAAGGCGATGTTTGCAAACTCTTTTTCAAAAGCAGAAGCTCATAATTTAAGTTAAACCCAAGACTCTTAGCAAATAATCTCTTTCTTCTCTCATTTTGGTTGATGCTCTTACAACCATATCATTCTGTATGTGGTGGAGAGAAGATGAAATGACAATGAAATTAAGAGAAATTTCCTTGATAACTACGTCGAGGGAAGGAAAACAATATTTTCTAAACAAAATCGTCAATAAAAGAGCCCCCAATAAATAAAATACAACAGAATCGCAAAGTATGTTAGGACATAGGTAGCAAGCCACTGATTCCCGTAGTATTAATGAATCTGCAAAAACACCGCCTTCCTGAGGTATTGCAGCCAACACAAATCCTTCCGTCGTATAGAACAAGTAGTCGGTCATTTTCTGATTTCTCAAGGAACGATGACCCTTAAACCCGTGCATTTTTATGGCGTCGGAGTTTAATACTGCTCTTAAACCACGTAAAGCACGTATGGTTTGTCAAAACTTTTCGTCCCATTAACTTACGATATTGATTTTTAATCGGAATGTTCAAAGTCCTTGTTTCCTTGCAAGGGCAGCAATAATTTTGTTCAAGCTGGATATCTCCTGATCTCTTTGACTCAGCTCCTTCTTCAGTCTTTCAATCTCCTTCACATGTGTCTCACAAAGGTTGGAAGTGTCTACTTGTTCATGAGTTTGCTCTGTTTTCAACTTCTTCACCGTGCCAGAATTTTCGTCGTCTTCAACTGACCTCTTCTTTGATGTCAACTGATCGACTATATCATCGTGGATAGTTTTACAAACACATAAAAACCCACCTCTGCCCGTATCAAGATTGATCTTTACGGACTTTTGTGGGCGCCCACGTGAATCCTGCCATAAACTTTAGAGATTAGATCATATAAAATCTATGCAAAGATAAGAGAGGGGAAAGCTCTCACTTATTGAGAATAACAAATAATTAAATAAAATCAAAATGTCAACACAAAAGGTCAACATCAGATATACAGAGGAGAAACTACAAAAGGAGAAATTACGCACCTTTCCTAAGTCACCTTCAAGCTTCTCAAAAGCTTCATTAGCTTCCTGGTGTGTTTTGAATATTGCAAAGGCTGAATATGTCGGGCTAACTTTTTTACTCACCTGCAAGATAATTTATCAAATGAGACTACGTATATCTGCAAATGTATACTGAGAGAGCGGGGGGCAGGGGATGCGTGTGCAGATTCTAACACATAGGCTTGTCAGAATATTCCAAAGACAAAAAAATGTTTTCATTTAAGGGATAACATAGAAATTAACTAAAAGTTTCCTCAAACACGACACAACCACAGAAAGGAACTACACTCCTAATAAGTAGTTACCACTTTCAAAATGACAAATTTATTCGGGTAGCCCAAACTTCTTTGTATATTCAAAAGAATTGTGGTGGCTACTGTAAATAAAATTCAAATATCAGTAAAGCACATATTTTGGTTAATTTGAAGTACTATGTCAGCTAAAACCTCTCATTGGCCAAGTGATTGTCCTATAACTACTCTACCATTTCAGTAAAGGCTTTTGCAATATCAATGCAAGAGTTCAGCAAAAGATAGTAATAGCAACTTCAAGAAAGAAATTAAAGACAATATGGATGGTATGAACCTTCACTTCAATAGTAAACTCCCCAGGGATAATGCTTTGCAGATCTTTGCTATTAACATTGACGGGGATCCTGTGTACAAGCAACTTCGCCACATCCAACTCTTTCACCTAAAACCAAAAATGCGTTGAAGTACATTTCTTGATTCTAATCAGTTACCATAACAAGACTGAACCATTCAAATTACCTCATCTGAGATAACATCACCAATTCTTCCCTCAAGTCTTGCCAAGACAAGCTTCATCGCAGCACAAGCATCATCGAGACAGTTATGTGGCTTCCCCTCCTCCCGAAGCTCATAACCTAGCATAGCCTACCATACAAAAAAGGTACGAAAACAACAAGTCATGACCATTAGGTACCAACATGTGTTGTGCAATATAAGACCAAAGCGAAAGAGCAAATGGGGGTGGGAGCGTTCTAATTCTGCAATGCCAGCATAGACATAATCATCCATCAGTCACGAAAACAAGGAGATATTGAAGTAGGCAAAACTGAACTTCCATCCATCTATTAATGTAAATGGTAACCAAAGCAAATGGAGGGAGAAAGAAATAAGCGTTACATTAACTATCTCCCAACTCCATTCGATGGCATTATTCATACGCAAGTTGGTAGATTAGTGAGAACAAGAATACAATGTTCCTAACAAAAAGGGAATGACCTCACCTTACATAAAAAGCTCAGAGAAGCCCTCTTGCTTGTAGGTCCATTGGCATACTTGAAAATATAAGATGTATCAATCACTCTTGTGTGGTCTAACTTCAAAGCTAAACAAAAATTACAAAAGAACAAAATCAAATAGGATATATAAATGCTAAACAGAGAACGAGCCATCTTGCTTTACCAATAACTTATCATGGGTATACCGATAGTAGCCAAAAGTCAACGAGGGAATACCGATGTGCACATGGATACAGATAAATAAGATGTCCAATTGCGGAACTTACCTTGAAGATCGTTGTTGAGACTGTGACCAACCAAAATGGTACCATGTGATAATAACTTCCTCAAAGATTTCTGAAAGACGCCACAGAAGGATACCAAAGTGAACATCGGAAATATACACATGAATATACAAATGGAGGTGTGGCTGTGTTTATTCAATTACATCAAAGACAGCAAAATATTCAACAAAGTATACCTGTACATCTTCCAATGAATGAGTCACTCCAACTAAATCTTTTGCGGATATTCCAGTTATCGTTGTTCGATAATCAGCAATTGGCTTATTGGGGTTTACAACTTCATCAAGTTTGACCTAAGATTTGAACATTTTTGAAATGCCAGCGTAAGCACACATATATCATGCTTGTTAAGATTAGCCAACTGGTGTTGAATAACATATTGACTAAAGAAGGGTGTAAAAGAAGTTACCTTCAAATAGCGGTCAACGGCGCATACCTTGACCAGAGCTTCAGTTCCATCTTCACAGAGAACCATCTCACAATCGATAGCAATCAATGCCGTCGATTTGATGGCCTTACTCTTCTTACTGCGTTTTATAATCAACCATTCCTACCCGGCACAAGATTTCAATGATGAGAAATACAAATCAACATGTATATGAACAAAACTTTACACGATATTTTGGTCGCAAGAGAAAGAAAACATAATTGTGTTAAAACGTCTAATAGAAAAATCATAACAGATATAAAAGGAAAGACTATCAATCAAACAGCAGAGGAATGATGTATTACATTCTCTAATGATACTCAATTCTTTTTGATTTGCTGAGAGAACTTTCAATGAAAACATAACAGCAATCTCAAGTTGAAGCATTGTTTGAACAAGATTTATTCAATCAGAAAAATAATACTTAGATTAATATGGAAAACCTCTTGGAAAAGGACAAGTGCAGAGGACTTAAATCATGAAAAGGAAATAAGACAAACTCTAGATTAAAAACGAACCTCCTCATGCGATGGGAATGAATAGTCAATAGGGTACAACGGATGCTCTAAAGTCAAGCGAACTAGCCTCTGCATGGACACAAAAAACAACTCAGTCTTAACAACACTACCCAATCGCACCCACAAAGATATATGCAAATTATATCAACCTGCTCAGGCGTTTCATTATCGGGGGCGGATTTCTTCAATTGCTCCACCTCATCACGGTTCGAATGGCATTGCAACACCTTCTCGAAAAACTGCAACAGAAAAACATTCTACTTAAAACTTCAGGACAAAATTCGACCTTTCATTCGTAAAAAAGAATTGCACCTTGAAATCGTCTTGTCCGTCGAATGTTTTCAAAAATTCAGTCAACGATTCAACGGTTCTTCGCGAGGGATCACTCAAGCTTGTCCCAAACTTCTTATCATGAACTTTGAGAAACTCTTTCCATTGACCTTTACTACCACTCATTCCTCGCTTTTGTGCCAATTTCACCATCTCAACTAAAACCTAATTAATTACACCAACAACACTATTATTAAACATTCATTGTTCACACCTATAATAATAACAACTTAAAAGCAATTAAAAATTACCTCTTTTTTGGCGCAAGCAATAAGTTCATCCATTGCAAGCAAGATAAACTTATGAATCGGAAGACGAAATTGGCGGCGCTTCAGCGGCGGAGATTCGATTGGGAGCAAAAAGATTCCTTTTTTTTTTCTTCTGAAAAATTGGGAATTAGGGTTTTAGAGATGGAGTAGTAGGGCTTATGTTTGTTTCAGATTAAATGTCACTTTAGTCCTTTATTTATCTTACTTCTAAGATTAAGTCCTCTCAATTATTAACACTTTCGGTTTTGCCAAATTTAAAAACTTCAAGTTATTACGTGCTCATAGTATTATTATCAATCAGCCGTTAGTTAATTTAAATATATTTAAATTTGAAGTATATTATTTTTAATTATAGTTATTACATGCTATTTTTGAGTCTATTCTAAAGGAATGAGGAGTGAGTGCCGTGTTGTGTTGTGTTGTGTTTAATAAACATAAATAAACTTTACCTAAAAACATTTTGAAAGGCAAATAAAGTAGCAAGTGCTTTGTATTGTTTAATTTATCAAATTCAACGTTGCGGGTCTATAGTGTACCCAATGTTTTTAATTATTAGTTTTCTGCATTTAAGTGCTTGCAGCACTATCCCCTATCCGCTTTCAACTTGCAACCACATCCCCAATCTACTTTATTGGTTTTCACAAGTTGCCAAACAAATTGACATGTTTATTTTTTGTATAATTTAATATTCATAACTTATTTACTCAATCCATTGTATTATTTGACTTCAAGACTCATCAATTCAAAGTTCAAACATTTACAAATAGAGAAATCTTTGGGAAAAGAAGTAAAGAAAAGACTTAATTTCAATTCTAATATTTGTATAAAACGAATTTCAGTCATTTATATAGGTATTTTATAATATTCATCTCTAGTTTTTTTGACCTCCAAAATGCCTCGAGGCAATCTTGTGGGACTTAACATTAACGCGACTTAAACCCTGTAATTTGGGACGTGAACTCAGAGGACAAAAACAGGTATATTGCACCCTAAATAGCTAGCTTTTATCTATTTAATTTAGTTTTTTATCATTATTTTGTCTCAAAATATACATAAATAAATAACCAGTATATTGAAAGATTTTTAAAGTATGTAATAAACTCGAAGATTTGAAGGTAAGGCATAATGCAGTTAATTGTCGCAAATTTGGCAGACTTGTGGAAACAGAAACAGAGGAGGACCACAAGCTCATTGCATTTCCTCCTCCTTTTTCACCCCAAACTTGTAGGCAATCTATCTATCGAATAACATGCTTTGCAATCACTTCTCAGAGAATAAACCATTGAACATCAAGCAGCAAAGGGAGACGGACAGATAGTTCTCTTTTATTTTATGTTTGGGACATCTCGCCGGGGTGGCTAACCCCTCTTTTGTACTATGACATGTATTCTGTCTTCAGTCGCCGTACCACTGTATTAAAAATGTTTGTCTACGCTGATATGTAACATATGTATGTTCCTTTGTTTTAAAAAAAAATAAAAATTAGTATCATCCTGTATTTCACCAACAGGACTACCATCACATTTTGCTCTAGAAAAGCCAGTCTGGGTTCACGGCAGGGTCAATAGAACCAAATGAAATTCCAACAACTAATAACAAACACTACAAGAAGCTCACTGCATATACAAAATCATTAACACTTGATGCCCAAAACAATAAAACCGTATTCTTTCACTAACTCAACTCGACACATAATCAGAATTAGTCATTCACAATCTATCATAAGTAGCATAGAATTCACGACATGCGTATCAAGCCTCAAAAGTAGGGAAGATTGCTCATAGCGTCTGTGACAGACCTTTTCATGTTATTTGTTTATATTCATCGGTCATGACTGATTATTACCATGGACTTAAACAAAAGCTAGAGATATATAATGAACATCAACCCAAAGCCAACATCCTCCTGATCCTGATACTTCATACATATCAATTTAATTGAATTTTGCTTCCATCACAAAACATTGCTTCCATATTTTAGTCCTTTCACATTCTCTTCTATCCTACCACTGAAACTGAAGCTCCGACCGGTAGCCTAGATAAGTAAAGTGGAAATGATGCATTCATCAAGAAACAAAAATCCAAATAAAACTGCACTTCATACACTTGATGCAGCAGCATAACCTGATTCAGATATTATTGTACATAGCCAAGTGTCATCAACATTGAACCGCATAAGATACACTGAATGGGAGGTGGTACTCAATTAAAAGTCTTCACTAGATACAAAAGATACTAAAAAAACATAACAAAACATGCAATCTTAAAACCGGAAAAATGCATAAGTTATAAGCCAGAAATGGAAACTCGGACCTCTTTCTGCTTGCGCCTAAATCCCATAACAAAACATCCGTAATTCAGCTCCTAACATCAATATTTAATTCTTCCATCACCCTCGGTGATTACGTCTTTAAATGCTCCTCCACTGGGGATCATAGGTAACACATGCTCTTGATGCGGTACAATCACGTCCAACAAATACGGACCAGGGGTATCCAACATCTTTTGAATTGCCGCTCTGAGATCAGCAATCCTTGTCACACGAGCAGCGGGTATATCGCAAGCTTCCGCAAACTTCAACATATCTGGGAATATCTCCGACTCTTTGGAAGGATTACCCAGATAAGTATGCGCCCTGTTTGCCTTATAGAAGCGGTCTTCCCATTGGACGACCATACCCAAGTGCTGATTATTTAACAACATAATCTTAACAGGAAGGTTCTCCACGCGTATAGTAGCTAACTCCTGCACATTCATAATGAAACTCCCATCACCATCAATGTCCACCACGACAGCATCAGGTCTAGCAACAGCAGCTCCAATTGCCGCAGGAAGCCCAAAGCCCATTGCCCCTAAACCACCCGATGTCAACCACTGCCGCGGCCTGTTGTACTTGTAAAATTGGGCAGCCCACATCTGGTGTTGCCCGACGCCAGTACTAATGATTGCATTCCCACCTGTCAGTTCATCTAGCGTCTGGATCGCATACTGAGGAGGAATGGCTTCTTCAAATGTCTTAAAAGTCAACGGGAATTTCCTCTTCTGGTCGCTTAACTCCTGCCTCCAATCTGAAAAATCAAGGTTAAAATTAGCCCCTCTCTGTTTCTCCTCCAATATTGAGTTCAAACCCTCCAGAGCTAATTTAATATCCGCGCAAATGGACACGTGTGGCTGCTTATTCTTTCCAATTTCAGCAGAATCAATATCGATGTGGACGATCTTCGCCCGACTTGCAAAAGCTTCCAACTTCCCAGTCACACGATCATCGAACCTAACTCCAAAAGCAAGCAACAAGTCACTCTTGTCCACCGCATAGTTTGCATAGACGGTCCCATGCATCCCAAGCATCTGCAACGCATGCTCCTCATCCGAGCCAGGATAAGAACCTAGACCCATCAACGTACTCGCAACCGGGATCCCAGTCAGCTCCACGAACCTCCTCAACTCCTCACTAGAATTCAAACACCCCCCACCGACATAAAGAATGGGCCTTTTCGCCTCAGACACCAACCTAACAATCTGTTCCAACAACATTACGCTAGGAGGCTTGGGCAACCTAGACAGATACCCACCCAAACTCATAGGTTGATCCCAATTAGGAACCACCATTTGCTGCTGAATATCCTTGGGCACATCAATCAAAACAGGGCCAGGCCTACCCGACCGCGCAATAAAGAAGGCCTCTTTCACCACCCTCGGAATATCCTCAACATCCAAAACTAGATAGTTGTGCTTGGTGATCGAGCGAGTTACCTCGACGATAGGCGTCTCCTGAAAGGCATCCGTCCCGATCATGCGTCGAGGCACCTGTCCCGTGATGGCCACGAGAGGGACGCTGTCAAGGAGGGCATCGGCCAATCCAGAGACCAAATTGGTGGCACCGGGACCGGAAGTGGCGATACAGACCCCGGGGACACCGGAGGCCCGTGCGTAGCCCTCGGCAGCGAAAACACCGCCTTGTTCGTGGCGAGGGAGCACATTGCGGATGATTTTGGAGCGCGTTAAGGCCTGATGAATCTCCACTGATGCTCCTCCGGGGTACGCAAACACGTAGGTGACTCCTTCGCGCTCGAGTGCCTCAACTAACACATCGCAGCCCTTTCGAGGCTCTTCAGGGGCAAATCGGGAAATGTAGGTTTGTTGTTGTTGTTGCTCTGGTTGTTGTTGTTGGAATCTTTTGTCCGGTGAGAGGACGTTTGAGATTTGAAACCGACGACGGCGGGTGGTGATGGCGCCGGCGGCGATAGGGGTATTTTGGGGATTTGTGGAGAATGGGAGGGTAAAACGGGAATTGAACTTTTTGGGTGATGATTTGGAGGATGAGGTGGAGATAGCAATGGCGGATGAGGTGGAGATCGGAGCGGAGGCCGCCATATTTTGATCGGAGCAACGGCGGCGGATATGATTAATGGTGGTTAGGGTTTCTTTCTTTTTTTATTTTTTTTCCTGCGGCGAAAGTGAAGGAAGGAACAAGTTGAGGCAGGTGTTGAATGTTATAGTGGCGGCGAGACTCGAAATGACTGAAATACCCTTGCTTTTGTTTCAATGTGGAAAAGTTGTTGTGGCTACTATTTGGTGGTGAGGGATAAGTGATGGAGGGTGTGTCAGTCAAGTCAATTTTGGTTTATTGGTGTACACTAGTCGATATCTATGTAAATTATTGAGTACATATTGGTGGGGATAGATTTTAGACCTAAACTTTCGAAAATATTATAATTTTACTTGTTGATTGCATTGTACACATGGATTAAAGTTGTTTTTCTTTTTTAAGAAAAATGTGTAAACGTTTCCAATTTTGAGTTTACGGATACGAAACAAATAATATTTTCTACACTTAATGCGACAAGAGTTTCTGAGACGAGACATATCGAAAAGATTTCGAAACATTGTCAAAAGTTTTTAATATTTAAGGCACTGAAACGTAATGTCGAACAAAACTTTGATCTATGAGCGTACATGTACCAAGAATTTTTTCCTTAATGTGAGACATAAGTCCTTAATCACCACACAAGTTTAAATATTTTATATTTAGATATATATATATATATATATATACTTACAACTAAAAATAAAATTAGAATTCAAAAAATTAATAGTAAGTTAAGATTTCATAAAATAAATTAATTTAAATTAGTTGTGACAATATAAAGCGATACAACCACATAATATATGCAAATATTTTATTTTATATGTTATATAAGCTGGATAAAGATATGACTATGTATCATATGTTATAAAATCAACTAATAAGTATAAGAACTGAAATATACTAGACAGAAGAAACAGAATGATTAAAAACTTAATTTATATGATTAAAACTTGTCAAAGAGAAGATGAATTTTAAGTTTATTAAATACTTAAAGAATCTTTCAATATACTAGTTATTTATGTGGGATAATTTTGAGGCAGAGTAATAATAAACGATTAGAAATAAATAGATAAAACCATTCTTTTCTTTTGGGGGCTTAAAACTAGCTATCAACCTGTTTTAAGCTCCATAAGTTGCCTCGTAGCGTTTTGAGAGTCAAAATGTCGCAGACGAATGTTATAAAATACTGATGTAAATGACTGAATACAAATATTAGAATTCGAATTATGTATTTTCTTTCCTTCTGTAAATGGTTGAATTGATATTGTCTTGAAATCAAGTAGTAGTATATGGGTTAAGTAAATGGATTAAGAGTATTAAATTATTATACAAAAATAAACGTGTCACTTGGCTTGGGAACTAGTCAAATATTCCATTAGCAGTAAAGTCGGTTGGGGGTGTGGATGCAAATTGAAAGCGGATAGGGGAGGCTAAATGTAGAAAACTAATAATTGAGAATCTTAATTGTGTACACTATAAGCGGGCGGACAACATTAAATTTGATAGATTAAGCAATACTTCCACGCCATGCAAGGCACTTGTTACTTTATTCGTCTTTAAAGATGTTTTTAACTAGGTACAGTTTATCTATGTTTATTATATAATACACAATACGGCACTGATCACTCCTCAGTATTGCCTAATTATAGATAGTATTATTTTTCTTTCTAAAATTTGAATAACTAAGAAGTAAGACATCTTTTGTAACTTTGCTCCGTGACGTAGGATCTCATCTTGGTCATTCTTTCAGTGGTTGAGGAAACAATTAGTTTTAATTTTCTTAATTAGGTTACTCAAAAAACTGAAAACAACTTTCTCCTTTGGAACATTCCGACAAGCCTATGTGTTAGAATCTGCACACGCATCCCCTGCCCCCTGCTGTCTCAGTATACATTTGCAAATTTTATGTGTTTGTAAAACTATCCAATAGTAGATCAGCTGACATCAAAGAAGAGGTAGTTGCAGACGAGGACAATTCTGAAGAAGTTGAAAACAAGACAAAACTCATGAACAACTAGACACTTCCAACACACATGTGAAGGAGTTTGAAAGACTGAAAAAGGAGTTGAGTCAAAGAGAGATCAGGAGATATCCAGCTTGAACAAAATTATTGCTGCCCTTGCAAGGAAACAAGGACTTTGAACATTCAGATTAAAAACCAAAATAGTAATTAGGTAATGAGACAAAAGTTTTGACAAACGATACGTGGTTTGAGAGAGAGAGCAGCAGTAAACTCAGAACTTCGCGGGTTAAGGGGCATTGTTCCGTTACAACAGTAGGATTTGACGCAGGAAGGTGGTGCATGTTCTTGCAGATGCACTGATACAGATATCCTAACATATGGAAAACTTGTCGATACATTTGTGATATGAATTGAAGCATAACCCCTGTATCTATGAAGAATAAGTCATACCTACGCACTATATCAAAACTGAGGTGCATTTAAAATATTTTAAAAAAAAATCGAGGTCTTCTCGCCATGTTTCGGAAAAATTGCACGAATATTTATGAAATTCAAAAAATACTTATACTTCATTCACAGAATTGAAAATCATCTGATCCACGAGGAACATACCTTTTCTTTTCCAATCACATAGTGACATCAACTATGGATACGGGCATCAGATGCTCGAATCTGCCAAAGTGCAAGCGCCACCTATATCAAACAATTATCCGACTTTTTCCCAGACATTCCCCTTCACAAGTATATAACCATTATTAGAAAGACAAATCATTTAACAGACTGAAGTTTTACATGTAATATACGTAATGGATGCAATTCACCCAAAAAAGTATTGGACATCATGAATGTACAAGATCCAAAAAACACTAAAAGAAAAATGATATGATCATTTGAATGAAAGAGAATCAATTATAAGTTCCCTGCCCTACGAAATCCGACCATCATTTTTTTTCTTCTTATACTTCACTCTGATTCATAATCTTCATCATCACCAAAACTGAAAACCGAAGCATCTGCAGCAATGGCCTTGATGTCAGTGGAGTCCATGTTGGGAATTGGGCTAGATTTCTCTACCCCATCAATCTTCTGTTCATGTGAAGTGTCAGGCTGGGAACTCGTGGATTTTCTACCTAGAGAAAGCTGTTCAGTCTGATTTGATAAGGTGGAGATTCGATCAACGGTGGATTCAGGTTGTGGAGAAGTTTCTGTTGTAGAGATCGTGTGACCCACGCTGCTTCTTGAAGGAATAGATTCCTCTCCTTCGCTATCAGAAAATACATCATCTTCATTGTTCTGTTTTCCTGGGTCACTGCTTTGTTCGGCGTTGGGTTTCTTTTCACTACTTGAAGGACCGTCTCGCAATTTTCCATCAGTACCCTTAGGATCACTATCAGTTCTGACCTTTGACGGCATTGTACCATCATAATCAATAATCACAATTTCAAGCTGAAACCCTGGGGAGGGCAGTTTTCTCTGCAAAAGAAGTAAAGTTGCCAAGGAGGAGGGAAGAAAATTAAGATTGTATTACTAATAAATGGTCACCAGCTCATGGCATTATGGATCACAGTGGAAAAAGAAAATGATTACAGAAGGAGCTTACCTTGTCAAAATCATCAAGTTCAGAAGCTTCCAAAATCACTCGATTTTCCATCATTGTCGTGTTGAACCAGCTGAGAACACGGGAAAAAGAAAAATATATGTACTCATTCGTAGAGGCTATAAGTTCAGTAATGCAGAAAGAGATGGAAAAGTTATTTCTAATGTAGTTCTGATGTCTTTAAGCCAAAAAGTTGGCTAAGAAACGACAAGCAAATGTGAGCACAGATCTGAAATTCTTATCTCACTGAGATAATGAATATATTAGTTAACAGCTACACTGGCAGTTTTAACACATAGGTCTGGGTTTGTTTGAAAGAAGACTTCTTTTCCCTAACATCTAAAACTAGGTGGTTCTGACGTCATTAATAGGGGGCTTCATATTAGAAACAAATCATTTTATTAGTTCTGATATGCATTAGCAAAATGTAAGCTTATCATCCATATCCACGAGAATACCAATCGAAGGACAATTCACGGACCAATAAAAATCT
Organism: Misopates orontium; assembly: GCA_946800315.1. NCBI lineage: Eukaryota > Viridiplantae > Streptophyta > Magnoliopsida > Lamiales > Plantaginaceae > Misopates > Misopates orontium. The sequence goes on along the minus strand of OX326952.1, from coordinate 31,748,122 downwards.
CCCTGGCGATCATGAAATTGAACTTTGAAGTCTCCCACCAGTTCCGTTAGACCAGGTTCTCCCGGTAGGGCGAAAACCACAAACCCCTTTTTTGGTGCACGTATCCAGAAATCTTGTGGCTGCAAAAGTTTAAGAGTAATCCTAAAAAACACTTCCCGTTACTCTATTCAGGGCAATATATTCTAATAAATAAATGAAAAGTGAAAAATATTAGGGAAAAATACAGGATATTACTTATTGTTTTACATAAGCAACATATGGAGGGAATCTATAACAGAACCAGATTAAACTACTACTAGTAGTAAGGAAATTACCATGAGATCCTTGGTTCTTGGATGCTTTTTGGTAGAAAACAATACCCCTGTTCAAAGACAAAGTAGATCTATTGATCAGTTGAGCTACCTAAAAGTCAGCATTCCTATCTGGAACTTCAGGACTGTAGGGAGCTATGGTATGTGCAAAATAAGGGGTCAAGTAGCACAGGCAAAAGCCATACATCTTGAACTTTTAGATCAATGAACTTATCCACAAGTTCTTTAAAACAGAGACAATTAATAATACCAGAAGTTGATTAGAGTATTATTAATTGTTGAAAGAAATTAAATGAGACGGCAATCATACCATTATGATTAGATACTGTAATGGAAGGCCTAACCCAATATGGGCATTTGTGAATCCGAAACCCTCTCAGCATGCACCTGCATTATGTTGCTTTAGTACCTTACTGGTGACAATACGGTGCATCTCACAAATGAATTATCAGAAAAGTACCTACGTCCAGGGGGAGTTTCACCATTGAACTGCATCAAGATTCTCTCAAAGTATTTCACGTATCTCTAGGTAAACCACAGATAGAGTTAGTAAGTTCATGTATGGAAAAAATGCTTAGCCTTTTACACTATCAATTAAACATGGGAACATAAGACTAACAATCTGACTTGGAAGAATAAGGCCCTTCCCGTCCACACATCTCTTCTGATTAAAGTAATCAATGCACTCCTCGGGAGTTGGAAAAAACTGCAGAAAAGGCAAAATAACAATTGATGGTAGAAACAAATCATAGCAGCGTATCTTGCCCTAACAACACCATTTTAATGTCAGTGGTTAAGTTTCACCTTTAGGAATAGAAGAAGACTACATATCATCAATCCTGTCCTTGCCTTGCCAGCTTTGCAGTGAACAACTACCACATTTGTTATGTCCTCCTTCAACCAAGAGTAAGCACTTTTACAGAACAAGTCTATAAGATGGATAGGAGGGCAATTGTGGTCGTCAAATGGGAATGTTGCAACCTGAAGAAGTGCGAAGAAAATTAAATGCATAGTCAGCGGCGTGACTAACTGGGTATAGCATAGCAAAATTCGTAAGAAAACAGAAAAATTAAATGCATAGTCAGCGGCATGACTAACTGGGTTTTTGAAAGAAAAAAGATTTGAGTGATAGACTTGCTAAAATTAGACTAAGAAGCCACTTACTTGGTTCTTAGTTTAGATACATACAAACCTCAGACCAAAACAAAAGCAGATTTTAAACCCACTCTTGGCAATATCCTACCTTCAGATAAAAATAACTATTTGGAAACAACAACACACCTTCCCCTCAAATAGTGAAGCATCATACAGTCTCTCCGAACATAGATTGTACACTTTATATTTTCCCTGCAGAAATAGAATAGTTTCAGATATAAAAAGATCTAGAATAGTGAGATACAGTCAAAGGTACATAGGCAACCAAAAAAAGTTCAAAAACCATATGACAATATAAAAAGTTCAAGGTACAGGACTCAGTTCAACTCCATATGACAAAAAAATTGGTTCGACTCAACCAAGAATGACTCTTTCCCCAGATGGATTGATGGGTACAAAAAATTATTATGTGACCACCACTTATCTGTTAATTAGAAGGCCTCCAACCTCCGTCATTGAGAAAGGAAATTTCAAAAATATTTCTCAAGGAAAATGATGATCGGCACCATCCTGATTATTTTACCAGCCAATTCTATCCCCAAAGTTCAACTAACCATTTACAGGGTCAGTCATGCATAAATTTTGTGGAGCAACACAAACGTGAGGTGATTTAAGTTTTAAATATGACATTTAGGAAAACTAAATGAAAAACCTGATGCTCCATGCGATCAGCCTAGCGTATGAGAGGGAAAATGATTTTGTGGACAGGACTACTATTGTCAAAAACTCTCTAAGTAGCTGTAAACATAAACGCTCAGTAAAGTACCTTGTGATGAGTCTCAAAAAACCTTATTACATCCTCCATTTGATTCCGGTAAAATCCCTGCATGATGTTCCAAAGAGTTTCAGATAGACAAACCAAGTGATGAACTTAAAAAATTACGGGAGCCTTACCTCAAAATATCCAAATAAACCAGAACTCAGGTCTCCAGCAGGGAACCCCATCGCAATTATATTCTCAGTAATATATGTCATATCTAAGTCAAATCCTCCCTCCTAAAACAGGTGAAACGGGAACATTATTGAACATCTAATAGCAACAGAGGTTATGATGATTAAGTGAAAAAAAAGTGGAGGATGATCAATTACATAATTTGCAACTGCTATAACATCATTTTACAGAAAGTAGAAAATGATAGGAATTGCAGCACACATATAATAGCTATATGAAAGAACTACATAAACCAAACATTCGAGTAGATATCTAGCCTTATTAACCTTTTAAAAAGTATGCTTTTGTAATCTATTCCATATATTTTATACTTTGTCTATCAGTGTGCATCGTCTATAAAGAGTGAAAAGGCTGCTTACACAATATCCTTCATGATAGTTAGGGCCAGTTCTTTTTCAAACTTATTGCTATGTCCTTATTTTATCAAATACAAAAAGCTAATCACCATCTGAAGCTGAAGGACAGGCACAACACTAAAAAGGACAGCATTCAAGAAACTTGACAAGCTATCACGAATTCTTTTTCAATTTGAGAGGATATGCTAGAATTGGCATAGAGTAGGCTACCTGGTATCTTCGCTTATTCTGTGAGACAATGTGTCTTGCCTTCACTTGGACAGCCTTCACAGCATTTACAGATGAATCAACTATCCCTTTTCTGAATGACTCAATAACACCTGATTGTGCAGTGGCAGAGCTGTTATCACTCTCAGTAGATACAGATGCTTTTGAAGGCATCTGCAGACCAAGCCCACTCGCTAGGCGTGAAAAGGTAAACTTCCCAGGATTTGCTGGCGGTGCATCCTGTTGCATTTGCGGTAGCTTTATGCTTTTGGCCCAAGAAGATATAGCAGATGTAGACAGCATTGAAGACGAAACCTGTGGACTTTCCTTCTCAGAGACAACAGAATGTGGGGCTCCAACTTCACAATCTTTATCAGACCGCGACGGCGATGGCTCAGAAGTTTCAGAATCCATGATAATAACTTAGATAAGACAAGGAAAAACCCAAAGAGTTAGAGGTTTACCTCTACATTCCTATGCTAACCTCAACAATATTTTTTTTCGAAACAAGCCACAAAAGTATGTCATCAATATCAAACATCAAGCTTATACAAAATTACTGACTAAAGTGTCACTTTGCTATCGAAGTTAGCTTCAGTTCTAAGGTATTAATACACACACACACCATGAGAATTTCTACGATTAATCATCCAGTAGACAATTTTCACGACACTCCTTTCAACAAAAGTAACCTCCACTTAGCTGAACATTTGTAAACAGAGTATGTAGACAGTAGAACGACATAACCTCTCCGTTTCTCGTGGCTCTATCTAAACTTCCACAAAAACTAGTAGTCTCAGTAGATCATATCCTTTTCTTTGCCTCAATCAATCGATCGAACTTCACAATTTATCTATCTTCAGTTCCTTTTCATTTCATTTAACGGCTACTGATATAACTCGCATAAAAAACACAATTAAAACAGAACACGAGCAAAATCGAGAGCATAATCAATTGTCCTACAGCTCCACCAACTCTAACACACGAATCATCAGTAAATGCACAAAACATTAAATAGACGGAAAAAAAGAATCAGTTAGAAAGTAAAATCGAGGCTCCTAACAGCAAATTCCTGCAGAAATATAGATCGATTACCTCTAGCAGATCAATGCGAGCACAATGCTGAACTCGACTGAAGATTGAGAAATCTCCGATTGAGTTGAAAATTGAAGATCCACCAACTGTTGAACAGTCTAATCGCAGTTCGCGGTTTCAAATACTTGAAAAATGTGATTTGATTCAATGTTATTATTATGTATTTATATCAGATTTGTACTGAGTGATGATTCTGTGCGGCGGACTCCACGGTACACACAAGATCCAAAACTATTCTACTAGTCAACGGAGACGATGGAGGGATATTTACCCACGACGGTTTAACATATTTAGTATTATTTAGCATATTTTTCTTTTTAGTTTTAGTTCACTTCCAAATGTTTCTTTTTATAACTTTAGTTCTGACTGGGACATAAATTAAATGTTTCAATTTTGATGTGTGTTATGATCATTTAAAATTTAAATAGTAAAATCTTTTAACTTTTCTAGATTATTTTTTTAATCATAAAAATATGTTATAGAAATGCATCAATTTTTTGGTGAAATAGTAGAAAATAGTATTATTTTGAGAAAACTGTTGATAAGGACTAAAGTTCAATGAGAATTTATGCAATATTTTTCACTAACAAGTAAAAACTAAGAATTCCAAATATTGAACAATCAGCTTTAGAATACAATAAAATCAAATTGATGCAGGCATTATAAGCTATGAAACCAAAGATTGCAATGAAGGGATCAGATATATCAGAATGTAAATCTCAATGATACGGCTTATAGAAACCATACACATTATAAAACGTCTGTGCTAATGTCAGTGCCAACAATAACACAGCAGCAAAGAACGACATAATCGACCAAGGAGTATTGAAATATGTGTGCTTCAAACTAGCCCTCCATTTATTCCACCTGTGATCATAGTAACAGTTAACGTGGTCCGACAACCTCGAGAGATAACTGTCATTCGTGTCAAAAACCACTTCTTGACACAGCCGGTGGAAGAGCTCAGCAACCTCCGCATCGCTACCCAGCCAATGCTCGATAATCCCACAATAGTGCAAGTAGCTCACATCTTCTGGTGAGTCGATCAAGTTGTCCATGAAGATAATGTACGATGTTATGTCGTTTGTGCAGTCCAAATGGCATTGTTCGTACGCAATCAGGTTAAGGAAGAGTGATTTAGTACCGTCATGGATCAACAGCCGAGGTATGTGTAGTATGCCATTCTTGAATTTTATGTCCCAGAATCTGTCTGTTTTCCTTTTCCTGAATCTGATCCCTGAATTTTTCAGATCGGTGACGTGGTGAATGAGTTGCTGCCGTCTCTTGTCTGCCACTCTCCTGGTGTGCGACCACCGTTTTTTCCAAAACCGAGGAGTCGGTTTAGACCCTGTGCGAATGACCAACAAATTTCGTCTGAAGACTTCGAGACAGTGGAATCCACCCTGCTCTGTCAATGGATCAAAAGTATTCATATTTTCCAGGGATGACTTCAATTTGCTTCTATCCCTCTTTGTCAACGGCTCATCCGTCGGTGTTAACGGATCAAAAAACCTCAGTGCTAACCTGGCAACATTCTGTTGGGGATTGCCTGATTGGAGGCTCAACAGTCTGTCCAGAACAAAAAGAGGAATCTGATTCTCGAGCATTATCATGTCACGTTGGATCAAGTGCATTGTAGAACGCATCGCAAAGATCGGGTCGCTCCTCGAGTAACCAAGCTGAGTGAAACCCTCGGTGGTTCCACGGAAGAGATCGAGCACGAAGCACGAGTCGAGCACCATCATCTCCACAAACTGATTGCTGCTGAGACTAATTGATCCTTCATAGCAAGCCCGAGCCCTCTCTTCAAGTTCCTTCACCGCATCAAGATAGAGCTCTACTTCTTGATTGGTTCGTTTTAGGATTTGGTGAAGTGCCCTCCATTTGTGGTGATCCATATGGTGTAGTCGTTTCTTGTCATGATGGTAAGGCCCTAAGGACACGATTTGTGGGACGTAGGCCTTGTCATCACCAGCATCTCGAAGGCCCTGAGGGATCCTATAGATGCACAGTTTGATCCACGAATCCGTTGCCTCCTGAGCTTGCCCGAGCTTTTCTTTGATGCTGATTACCCAGTCTGATTCCAGGGGTTTGGCCTGTTGTTCTTCCTCAACCTGACTGGTAATTCTGGATTTGCTCCGGATTCGAAGCGAATTGGAAGGTTGGTTTTCTCTTCTTTGAGCTTGGATTACTTCAGGGGATTCGAGAGATCTTGAATTGGTGGAACCTTGTGCATTTTGTATGCTGGATTCGACTGTCTGATTGAGCTTGAGAGTGATGAGGTACCAGCTCAGAAGCTGTGTTTTGAACACTGCAACCATTTAAGCCTGATCTGTATTTTCTTGAGACAAATGCTCCTAACAAATAGAGCCTTCTTAAAGTTCTTAATCCTTGAGTTCTAACACACATTATTAGATTAGATTTTAGGTAATAATTGTGTGGTTGTTGAACTTGATGATTTACCCTTCTTTGATTAAGAAAATACACACGTTTCTGCACTAGGCAAGTTTTTGAACGTTGACAGCGTTATATTGGTATACTTGAAAGTTTTAAGCTTTTGATATTAATATTAGTCTGCTGCATGTAATCCTTGAAGTTAAATCATAGTGAGCAAGCAAAATAGTAATACTACATAATAGAAATTTTATTGTTGCCTTCCCTAATATTTAATTACATATGATAACAAAGATTCATGATGTGCCCAGCTGTATACACACACACACACACACACACACACACACATATATATATATATATACATATATATATATACATATATATATATATATATATATTATATGTATAATATATAGTTTCAAGCCAAATATTACAGTTAGTAATGCACGACTCATCCCTCCAACTAAATCTCCACTCCTCATATACCATCAGACAGAAAAGAAGAATGAGTTCTCAAAAGTAAAAATGATGTCATGCACACACCTGGAGCAATCAACGATTAAGAAGGTGAAAAATTCCTAAAACTGTAAGGCGCCAAACTTCTCAACAACCTATTTCAACCATTCATCCACACTAATAACCGAATTGGTTGCACTAACTCTATGCTTCCTCCATATGATCCGATAAAATCCCTACACATGCTTCAGATCACATATCAAATGATGAACTTACACTATTACAGGAGTCTTATCTCAATATATCCAAATAAACGGAACTCATGTCTCCAGCAGGGAACACCATAGCAAATATATTCATAGTCATATATGTCATATCTAAGTCAAATCCTCTCTAATAAGATAGGTGAAATGGCAACATTATTGAACATCCAAACTCAAGCCAGGTTATGAAGATTAAGTTACAAAAATTGAATGTTTGCAGAAGGGCTGATAAAAAACATGGACTTACAAAATAGCGGATGATCAATAACATAATTTGCAACTGCTATAGTACCAGTTTACGAAAAGCAGAAAATGAGGAGTTGCAGCAAATACATAATAGCTCTATGAAAAATCTAGAATTACATAGCCTTCACAACATTTAGAGATGAGTCAACTATTCCTTTTCTTGAATGTTAACATGTAAAAGTAGTTCATTCCGCAGCTCACCCCACCCCCACCATCTTTCTCAGATAAAATTGCGACCGCCACAACCAGGCGAGTCCAACCAAAGAAATACGAATACAAAGAAAAAAGAAACGGAAAGCGCCAAAAATTTCCAAAAACAATAGGAATAAAAATAAACTACAAAAATACAACATTAGCTGATGTTAACATTTTAAAAAGGGAATAATGTAAACGAGCTATGGTTTATGAATCACGCCGGTGAAGGTAGCGAGGTTGGATCTGCGGAGGACGGAATATCTGGCCCGACCCGACAACCTTCAAGCATGAATACAATATCCGCCATAGTGGGTCTATCCAATGGGTCCGTTGCGGTGCAAAGCAATCCCACTTTAATTCCAAGCAAAAACTCTTCCCATTCTGATGATTCCGGATCCAGTTCAAGTAGACCCGGCTCCAATAACTCAGAAATTTGACCCTTCTGCAGTTGTCTCTTCACCCATTTCACTATATCTTCATCTTGTGTGAACATCACCGGCCTTTTCCCTGTCAAAAGTTCTAATAAAACTATGCCATAACTGTAAACATCTGATTCTTTTGTGACTTCATTTGTTAATGATGCTTCGGGTGAAATGTAGCCTAGCGTTCCAACTGATACAGAAGCTGAGCTTTCGGGTTGGCTCCGGATTGTTAGCTTTTCTAACCCGAAATCCGATAAATGGGCTTCGAAATCCGCATCAAAAAGTACATTTTGCGGCTTGACGTCGCCATGAACCATTGACGCTGAATGGAGGAACGCAAGGCCCCTGGCGATGCCTAGAGCTATTAGGTGACGCATTGGCCAGTTCAGAACATGACCATCTTGGTGTGATGCTTCTTGCAATAACGTTGCGAGGTTTCCATTGGGCATGTAGTCATATACGAGTATCCGAACATCGGGTGGCCCTGCATAATATCCACGAAGAACGGTCAAATTCCGATGCTTAACTTCACCCAAAGATTCAGCTTCTTTCCTAAACGCATTCGTTTCTAGGGACCCGTTCGGAAGTCGTCGAACCGCAAGCACCATTCCATCGTTATAACTCGCCTTAAAGACGACCCCATTTCGTGTTCTGCTTAGGACATTTTCCTCATCAAAATTCCTCGTTGCTTCGATTGTTTCCGATATTGTGATTCTGTTATTAAACATAATGAGCTTTGGTCCGCCTGTTTCACTACTGCCACGACCGCCGCTAGTTCTTGAGCTTGCCCTGGCGGGGCTTTGTTTCTTTTCTCCTGCATCGTTTCTCAACTTCTCACGCCACCTCAAGAAGGTATAAACGTAAAAGCAGCAACAAGATAACATAAAAAGTGTTCCACTAGCAGCCACAGCAATGAACATAATCAGTCTATTCTTCCTATTTCCATCGCCACTTCCCTGGCATTCTCTATCTAATGGTTTCCCACATAAACCTTGGTTACCCACAAACGATGATTGGTTGTTGAATCTAAAGCCTAAAGATACAGGAATCTCACCTTCTAAACTATTGTTTGATACATTGAAACTGACCAAGCTATTAAGTAATGTAAGATTAGCTGGGATCTTTCCTGTCAAATGGTTTGAGTCGAGAAAAAGAGAAGTCAAAGAGGGACAACGGGAAAGTGATTCTGGGATTTGGCCTGTAAGATTATTCCTCCCCAGATCAAGGACCATCAAATGTGAGAGGCGCGAAAAATCAGTTGGGATTTGACCGGTTAAAGAATTTGAGCGAAGATCTATAGCCTCAAGGGCAGAACAATTTCCTAGTTCTGGAGGAACAGAACCAGAAATATGATTGTTAGACAATGAAAAAACAACTAAAGACTTCAAGAATCCAAATGTAGGAGAAATTCGACCAGAAAATGAATTGAAGGAAAGATTTAAATAACGTAAACCCAACAGGCTACTGAAACCTTCAGGAACATCACCCGAGAGCCGGTTTTCCTGCAATGCAATCACTTGCAGATTAGGTAACCCCGCCATATCAGATGACAATACCCCAGATAAGTTCTGCTTGCTCAGATCAAGAGTAGTCAACTTAAGCAATCTTCCAATACTCTGTGGAATGGAATTTGAAAACCCATTACTACTAAGATTAAGAACTGTGAGTTGCTTCAAATCCCCAATGCTTGATGGAATAGGCCCAGAAAACTTGTTCCCACTCAAATCCAATACACTTAAATTTCTCATAACCATCAATTCCTCTGGAAAGCCTCCCGTTATTGCGTTGCCTCTTAAGTTGAGGCTCTCAAGCGCTGTAAGATTAGCAAAACTTGGAGGAATTGAACCCGAAAAGTTATTCCCAGCGAAGGACAAAAGCGTTAAGTTTTTCAGATCAGATAAAAATTCAGGAACCATGCCAGTCAATACATTTCCCTCAAGATTCAAAACTTTTAAGCTCCCACATTTCCTCATGTCAGCTGGAATCAACCCAGTAAACGAATTATTCGCCAAATTCAGCTCTTCGATTTTTGACAAATTCCCAACCTCACTAGGAATTGGTCCAGACATCATATTCCCAGACAAGTCCAAAGCTGTTAAAGTCGATAAACTGGTAAGAAACCGCGGTAATCTCCCAGTTATCTGATTCAGCCGAAGATCCAAAACCTGAACATCACTGTAACACACACCAGACACCGGCAAACCAATCTCCGTAAACCCATTGAACCCCAGCTGAACAATCCTAATCGACGGTGGAGAATCAGACACATTACAAAACAAAGACGCAGGAATCGAACCGGTCAAATTGTTGCGCGACAACGCGACAACCTGAAGATTAGCCAACTCCCCAATCCCCGTCGGCACTACACCGCCAATCTCATTCCCCTCCGCACTCAAATGCACGAGCTCGGAACAATTCGCAATCGCAGAAGGCAATGTACCTCCTAAAACATTGTAATCCAACCAAAGATACTGCAAAAACTGAAGCTCACCAACACTCGCCGGAATCTCGCCGGATAACCGATTATACGACAAATTAACTAGCTGCAACTTCGAACCACTCGAAATGTTCGCCGGTATCTCCCCCGACAAACTGTTCGACGAAATGTCCAACAGTCGGAGATTCACCGGAATCTCGCCGGGGATTTCGCCGGAGAGTTTATTACCGGCGGCGTTGAAGATTAACACATTCGTGAGATTCGAAATCTCGCGAGGCAAAACTCCTGTAAACGAATTGTACTGCAAAAACACGGATTGAAGAAGCGTACATCGGAACAGAGAAGAAGGAATGGTGCCGTTTAGCGAGTTCGAGCGGAGGCTTAACTTGCGCAGCATGCGCAAGTTAGAGATCTCCGGCGAAAGTGCGCCGCTGAGCTGTAATCGAGGGAGGCGTATCTCTGTGACGCGGCGGTCGGTGCACCCTACGCCGCGCCAATCGCACGGAGCTAACGGCGTCGAACGGTCCCAGCCGCTGAGCGCGCCCAAAGGATCGTGGAGGTTTTGTTTGATGGAAGTGAGAGCTTGGATTTCGGCTGCCACGTCAGCATTTGGCTCGGCCGCGCATGTTAGCAGCGGAAGGGTTAGAATCATTAGGAGCAAGATAGCGGCGGCCATTGTACTTCAGTGTAAGTGAGTTTACTTGCTTTGGAGCTGAGCTAAAATAAGACTATATATGTATATGTGAGTGAAGTGTGAAGAAGAACTAATTAATTCAAATTTTGGTGTGGGTCCTATAAAATCATTATGCCAACAACATTTGCCTTTTGTTACTTTGACCTTTTTGAAAGGGGCAGTAGGGGACCAAAGATCTAATTTAGTGAAACTTATGAGTCGAAAAGATTAAATGCAGAAAGTTGGGGGGGTTGAGAGTTATGAGTTATGACAGCTTTTGGGCACGTGTTGTTGGAGAATTTATAGCGTGCAGTGTTAGAACAGGATACGGTGGAACAGCAAATTATTGTTTGATTGGTTTAATTTACTTTATTAAAATGTGAAACTGCTTTATAAATGAAATTAGTAATTTTAATTTTTATGAGTAAATTGCTCTCAGTATTCGTAACTGCTATGGACATTATTTTGCTTCTCTACGATTAACTGAATAACTCGTCAAGTAAGTCTTAAAAGATTATTAAGAATAGAGAAGTTTTAATTTATTGAGGGCGAATTGGTAGTTCAATAATAATGGTTAAAGATGAAAGTCAATATGATTGGTGGCATGAAAAGCAAGTCGAATAATTTCGAACTGCAAGCCAAATATTATTAACTAAAGGCCGTCTGATAAACTGGAGCAGAGATTAAGAAAGCCCAGCTGTTTGCTGACTTTATGATTAGGAATTGCTAAATGGGGAGAAACGTGATTTGAGCCCAAGTACACTAATTTAAGTATTTTAATGTGAGAATGTATAATGTTCAATAACAATTTTAGTTGATATGTGCATGATTCGTTGTAAGAATGGTATTAAGGTAAGATTAGGCCACATTAAAGTACTAAGGTACTTTATACAACACATTTATATTATAAACATGTTACCTTTCTTTGTTAGTGAAAATTGAAAAATAACACTTGTTGGATTATAAATATGATAAACAAAATGGTATACAAGATTCACTCAATACATAAGAGACACTGCAAATATAAAATAAAAAATAATAATGTTAGACCTCTATGGTGACTTTTTATCTATATCAGATTGTTTTCTACATTATTCCAAAACTTGTAACATTAAATTAATGCATGAGATTTGACCATAACTATTGATATAAGAAGGAATGGTGACTCCTAAAGTCTTAGTATCCCATGTGAAATTTTCAAGCCTATAGATACACAAATCGTCTCCATTTAGGACAAGTCAAAAGAATGAAAGGATTGGATAGGGAACTTGCATTGGCCACAATAATGTTGTTGCTCAAGGCCTTAATAGCATCACCTTTGCTTGATAGTTGATACAATAGTAAATTAACAGCCAATCCTTTAATTTTATAATTGACATAAACATGGATTGCATTGAGAAAATGCCACTGAATGGTCCTCAATATGCAGTACAAGATTAACTAAGAACATATGTACATATCAAATTATCAATGACCATCAAAGAAATACTAAATAAAACAGCCAACAAACAATCAGCAGAGAATATGAAAAACTACAACTCCTGAACTGAATAGTTGGAAACAGACACAAGCCATTCTCATTCAGCAGCATAGCCATAAGTCCTCTTTGAGCTGGTGGGATTTTTGCTACTCTTAGTTGGATAAGAAGCTTCCATAACAATTCCACATTTTCCAGAAGGATTATGGACATTACGTTCGATTCTGAAGTATCCGTTCTCGCCCCAGTTCGTTCCCCACGAGTTCCTCACAACCCAGTAGTCCACCCCATTTTCTGTACCGTAGCCAACCGCCACCACTCCGTGGTCTAGCTCCGTCCCACATCCGCCCGTGAATACACCCTGATAACATCATGTAACCACCACATAAGTTTCCATTTTTAACATTATATCACATTTTTCAGAATTCAAGAATTAAAACCAACATTTATGTAAAACGGATGAGTAAATACTTTTGTTAACGCCCAACACATGACATTTTTTTGATAAGTGGCTGGTTGTGTGATTCGAATTTAAAACCTCGTTGTTAGGCCCGATCTCTGTTACTACATTGAATTCTAGTCTCATCTAAAAGTTTAAGCTCGTAAAGGTTCTACATCTGTTAAATTAACATAAAGCATAAGTGAAGTACCGATGAGTAGAGCTGCAGGGCTCTCCCTGAAGCTTCGATGGCGACACTAACAGGCTGATGCGCGACTGCCTTTTGCAACGCTTTCTCGCTTTGTGGCACGTCCTCGTAACCATCTATGCTAACAACCTTAGCGTTCTTCTGCATAAAAGTCAAAAACATAACATCAGAATGAAACTAGCATCAACATTAGAATAACTGGTCTAAATTATGTGTGTCATTCTTAATATATACTAACCCGAGCAGGGTCGCATTTTCCATCAGCTCCCTTGTAAGGGTAATCATCTTCGGTGTCAATTCCACCATTTGCAATAATGAACTGGAATGCATAATCCATAAGGCCGCCGTTGCAGCCAATGTTTTCAGATTTGTCGCAATCCACGAGTTCTTGCTCGGATAAGGATATTAGTTCCCCTGTAACGATGTGGTTGATGCCTTCAACGGCAGCAACAGTTGAAAAAGCCCAGCAACTCCCTGATAATGTCAACACATATAGGTAAAAATATGTCTTTGATCATCTTCAGAATGTTTCAAAAATATCTAAAAGTAAGATGATATGTAGTTGCATAAAACATATTCAAGATATATATTTAGTCCATATATATTGATTATCGATGCAATCAATTAAAAAACCATAACAAAGTGTCATATTTTAATGTCCAAAATTTAAAGGTATATCAAAGTTTTTAAAACATTTCCCCGAAAAATACCAATACGTTTCTGTTAAGATAAAAATATAAATTTTTTCTCATGTTCTAGAAATAACCACTTTTTTCGAAACAGTTCAAAAACACTCCCATCAAACTGAAAAAGCTTCTAATATTTAGTTGACCGAAACATACATTTTAACCAAAACTTTAATTCGACTGAAAAAATCATATAAGGAAATAAAGCTAGACTACTATATCTACAATTTACTTTAAGAAGAAAAAAAAAAACAGAGAAAACTAAAAAAAGTGTAACTAACCACAGCCTCCCTGATCCTTGATCGGAGCAACAGCACCTTTCTCCCTCCAATCAACAGATTCCGGCAACTTATCGCCAGCGTTTATCGCGTACCTCCGGCTAGCGTTTTTCGCCTTGACGAACCGCCTTTTCGCATCAGTCCTCGTACCCAAGTACATGGACTTATACTCTTCGTTTGTCAAATCAGCAAACTTGTTCAATCCCACTTTATACGTTCTGTTTTCGGCATTATGTTCGTCGACGAACTTTACGTTATCCTTAAAAACCTCGAACTTCTTGTCCTTCTCTCCCAATCCATTGTACACTTTGCCATGCCTTAACTGCCACCATTCGTACAAGCTTTTGAGTTCTTGTTCGGTTCGTTTTGTTGATGTTTGTGTCATGTGTTTTTCGTTTTGGTTTATGATTGAGAAGTCTGTTGCATGAGTGGCAATGATGCAAAAAAAGAGAAGAATGGAGGGTATAATAGGCATGGCTAAATTGGTGTAAGAGAGAAGAAGAAGTTTTTATTATGGAGAGATTGTTGTGTTGCTTAGGCTTGAAGAAGTTGAGGGGTGATGGTGTATTTATAGATAGTATTTGCATGCATTGCTATATTTAATGTAATATGTAATATGTAAGTTACTAAATGGTTAATTTATTTATGGGAAATGATGTGCAGGGTATGGTCTCGTCGTAATTTTTTAGTTTAGATTATGAGTACTAAATGGGAATCTTAATCCTTGGGGTTTTGTTTTCTATTTTAATTTAATTTGAGACTTCTTGAATAGTAAGCAAAGCTTTTGAATGTTGGAACTAGGAATGGATTCTCCATCACTTTTTATTATGTAATTATGTACATATCTATCTTTCGGTCGATTAACTTTTTTTTTTGTTAGTTAGGGGATATTTAGAAACTCTTCATCAAAAGTACGTAATTTAAGTTAGCTTTTAAAAACAACTTTAGTTCATGATAAGTACTTGAGGGTGTACGTTTTGAAATAATCTAAAAGTTTGCAAAAGTTATTCTCCTTAGTGCATGTACCACTTTATTCAATACAAAATTATGATGTAGATAAGATACTAATTCAATTTTTCTCGGAACAAAATTTCTGTTGTATTTCGTTATCATGTGGTTACAGTGACGAATTTCCTTACCCAATATTCAAGGAAAGATGAGTAAGCGCATACCTATAAAGTGATACACTGAAATGTAATACATGAGATCATATGCTGTTATTTTTCACAATATAAGACTCTCTGCATGTTCATTTATTCACGGAACAAAATATTTGAACATTTTTTTTGGATAAGTATCTGTTTTTGAATTTGTGTCACAAAATATAAAAGCACTTTTTAAGTTTAGTATATAGTAACTATTTTTACATTGTTTTCACAAAAAATCAAAATTCTCTTGAAAATTTATAATAAGAAATTAAGATATATCAAATAGGACAAAGCATGCATCAAACTAAAACCTTAATCCCTGACCCGATGCATGCTTACTTAATACCAGGCGATTTTGCAAGTATATATAGTCCCATTTTTTTTTTTTGTGTCAAACAATATAGCGATGCGTATGAGATTTCCAGTTAAGACTTAAGATTAGTTAATTCAACGAATTAATAAATAGTTTAAGCAAACATATTTTTAATCTAACAGTTATTCAAATATAAAAACTATAACAAAAATAACAACACACGTATATAGTTGATGACAACTTGACATCTGTTATGGAACTTGGGCCATTTCTTGTGTATGAGACCATTTATTTCCAAAAATAGAATTGAACCTAGACAAGTTTCCGGTCCTATTGGATTTTCGTACGCCCACAGAACTACAAGAAACCTCAAACCGCCATGCATGTATTGAGACTTTGTGCCCACAACTTTGGAACCAAAATCCATACGGCCGCAATAATATGCCAATAAGATCAAAACACCTTGTTTACAACTTCCTAGGTGAGCACGACCTCCTAGGTGGGGAGCTCAATTTAGTTATAGTTATTCAATTTTTTTCTCTTCTTTTCTTTTTTTTTATATTTTTCTCCTCGGGACAAATAAGTTTCAGTTGGTGTCATAGCATAGCATAGTAGTTAATGGAACGGCCACCGAAAGTTAATCTATCTCGTTTATTATTACAAAATATATGTGTCCTGATTTTACAGCCGGTGAATCTTTTATTAAGTTTTACATTAAGGTGATAAATAAGTAAAATCAGCTTGTCAATGAGGAATTATTACACGTGTATCAAGAGGTGGTGCAGTTTATTGGTGTACACGCAGATTGTAATGAGATGTTGGCAAAGAAGTTCTCTAATCACACGCAATCAGTGCACAATTGATGCGGTGCCGCTGATTTTATAAATAATATGAGCAACTTATCTAATTATATACGAAGTTTAAGGGAGTGGCTCTAATTATCCTGGTACTTTCAGTTCATTTTCATAAATCGAGTCGTAAATATTGCTATATATAGTAAAATTGGCTAAATAAAATCACAATTAAATGTTATCAAGTAACTGTTTCTACATATATATATTTTTTTGAGAACAAGTATAATATTTTCAATACCAAGTTGGCTCTGCGCTTTTGGCAGTAGACTGCTGCAGAACCTGTTTTTCTTTCCACATGATTCGCTGGCAATTGGCAGTTGAAACGGTCAGTTCATATTTTCGATGTTCTTCTTCCAAGAACGCAGTTCTGATCGACGGTCACACACTGATACTAAGATTGTACATTATTCTAATTCAAAGATTTCAACTTACACCAGAGCAATAAGAAAGTAAATAGTTAAGTTTCCTATTTATCTTTATATTGTTTATTTTGTGAGAGATGAAATTAGCAAAATTATTAACATGTACCAATAGTCTAACAATTTTAACAATGGTTATTTGCAGAATATTACAAAAGATTCAAGTCTTGTTTACGTTGGTCAATCTGGCAACTCTTTTAACAGAAACTGATTTTTAAACGCTTAGCTTCTCATTTAGTTGTGAATGTGAATAATGGCTTCATGAATGTCAAATTTGTGTGCGTGCAATTGGAAGCTCAAGGCTCAGGCCTCGAGCCCATAAATTGATCCATTACAATGACTCCACCAATCTTAAGAAACACACAACACGTGAACTGGAGAAGATCATGCATTATATAACAAATTCATCACATGGAAGGTTTGTCATCGTAACGAAAGCCAACTGCAGATAACAAATCTATGACTTCTATCTTAAGAATTATGTATAAAAGTTGGAAGAAAGAAAGTACACATCCTGGTTTTGGAAAGCAGCAATGTAACAGCACTAAGAATCTCTAACCACCAAAAAAGCAAAGAAACTAAAGAAACCTTCACAGAAAACAGCCGGAAAAACAGACAGGAAAAGAACTCCAAGATGTATATATCAACTGGCTACTGTATATGTCACACTGAGTTTTCCTGTATTCATCGAACGAGGACATAGCTCTTGTCCTCTTCATGGTTTTCACCTCGAAAGCTCGGGAATTCACAGAGTGGTATGAAATCTGGGGCGCTGTAGATTAAACGACACTTCTAGTTATTTCCAGTATGCCTTGTAGAAACTTGCTCGTCTAAAACTTTTGGTGTGTGCTTCTTTTTTCTAGAACTGCGTTTTCTTCTCGGTCCAGTCTTGGTTGCGCGCTTTTCGGTGTTCTCCTGGGTTACGGTAACTTTTTCAGTTGCAGATGGGAGTTCAGGTGGAGCATCAGGCCATGGAGTACGTTTTGCCGGGACAGTTATATCTAATGGAGGGTCAATTATCCATCTGCATGAAGAAAAGAAAATTTAGGAATGATTGCATTTACATTCATCAATGTTTGATCTATACATAAACTTCAAAACGGCCCGTTTGGATAATTACAGATACACCGACTAAAATTTAAAAGAAAATGCAAAGAGTCTCCCCAAATATTTGAATAGTTACAGACATTGCTTGAAGTTTTAGAAATATTACACATATGCCCATATATTTTCATATTCTCGATGTTTTATGGCGTCTCTGTAAATATTCAAACTTTAAGGAAGCTTTTGACAAACCTCAGGGGTATGATGTAACTATACCAAAAGTTTGTTTAAGGAATCTTTTTAAGCAATTATGTATACATTTAGCAAATTTGTACTCTAGCTGCATTATTTGTCGCCCAAAAATAGCAGTACATCAAATAATTGGATTTGGCTGGCAAACACCAGATAAATGAAAGCATGTGCTCGTGCAACATATCTACACAGAAATCAGTACAATAAGAAAGTAATAATATTCATGGGACCTACGGGCCTACGGCACATTCCAAGTACTGCTTCACAATAGAAGTAAGAAGTTTGTTTCAGAATAGGTGAACTACTAACTAAACTGATTCGGAATGCGCCCTTTCAACCAAGGCATGCCCATAAATATGTTCTACATATTCAACTGAAATTATAAACCTTTATACAATTACAAGTCTCATAAGTATGCATTTCTAATATATTACAGAAATACTTATGGTTTAGAAATTATAACTTAGATGTAAATGGAAAATTTCTACCATAGAAAAAAATAGTTGATAATGAATGCATGTACCCATAAAGAATTTGCACAACAACTAGCAGCAACATATTATATCAGGGATCCTTGGACAAGAAGATATTAACAAACTTCAACATTCGTGAGCCCACAATCTGACCACTCATCTACCGTCAATTGACCACCCAACAAGAGTATATGACCAAAGAGTAAAATGAATAAAGGAAAAGAAATATATGGAAGAAATTGATAATCCACCAAAACAAGTAGTTAGTCTCATGGCCTTAAGAGATCCTTGTGTTTTCTTCCTTTTCGAGGATAGGAAATCAATCAAAATAAAGCTACTTCTCAGGAAAAAGGAGAAAATTTTCAAATTTCTGATTCTACCTAGTTTCAATGATTTAGATGGAGGCAAAATTAGTCAATAATATAAAGCAATAATACAGTTTGGCTGCACTTGAACAAAAAATGTTATGGTTTATGGTGTTTATGATTCTCTAACATATATCTCATATATAAATGGCAATCAACGAGGGAGTTCAGAATGCCAAAGTGCAAGGTCCCATAGGGAGTTATGGTAATAATGTGGATGGAAATGGATAGAGGAGGCATACGAGGCTGCAGGAAGCTTTCACATGAGAGTGCTAGGCTTAGTTTTAATGTCCATCTAGATGCATAGGCATGTGATTCGCAATTGGCAAATATATCTGCTGTCAGTTTTTAAAATTAGTAAGGGTGTATGTCTGACAGAAGCCTGCAGATCAACTTGAGGAGCATACTCTAGGAGAAGCAAAGGCGTAAAAACAGAGGCAGCCGTATAGAAACCTCCACCAGGACACAAAAACGGAAGGGTAGTTTAGCATTTCTTCCATTTCCCGAAGGTGTTCTTTTTCAATGGAAATATAGCTAATGAAATTTGCCACACACATTCATAAACCTAATGCAAGAAATTGAACCTTCTTGTCAAGCACAGATAATTAGGTCCAACCAATACAGATCCTAGTCATTTCAAATGCCCAAGAGGGGGACAAGCAACATCGTAGTGCAGTATGCTGCATGTATAAGGCTCCATTTCTCTTTATGTCACAAACTGAAGAAGAATTAATGGACTGTCCTACTGTGCAGAATGAACCTATACTCTATTTGTTACTCGTATCATATAGGAGTTGTTTCAAAGCTACTCAGACTGCAAGAAATAAAAAGTTCCTGGAATGGAGATGCTTCACAACTTGTTGCTTAGTTTCTAAGGTAGAAATGGTCAGTTTATTGTTTCAAGCTATCCATGTTAGCAAGACATACACGAGTGCAAAAACCTTATTGGACAATATAGCGTGTGAATAACTGTATATGACCATTCTGATCGAACAGGACTCTGTCATTTTATCAGATACGTGTCTCAGCTAGCAAGTAGAATACATTATTTGTAACCAAGAAAAGCTTGATGCACCTAACATCTTCAACCCTTCAGGTACAAGGAAAAACTATTGCAGAAACTCCTCATTCCACTTTAAGATTAGATGAAGAAGCTCCTCAAGTTAACTAATAAGAAATTTATAGCTAGTCAAAGATTAATTGATGTAGTCTAATCGCGACAGGGTAACAGCAATACCTCCCTAGTCCATAAAGAGTTTGTTTGTCATCAAACAAGCATCCATGTAAAAGACAAAATCTAACATCACGAAGAAAACTTAAGCATGGCAACAGAAACACACAAAAGAGAAACCCTTCGAGAGAACGAACAATAAAACAAGCATTAGCTGAATCAAACCTAGTTCAGAGATTAGATTGACAGAACAACATCACCACACATTTTGAATGAGCAGTAGAAACCTAACCTGGCAGGGAATTTGCTGTCTGCTCGTGCCTCCACACGCAACCACCAGAGCATAACTTTGCGCCCACAGCTACCGAGAGGCTCAACTACTGAAGCATCTTTCAACAAGGACAACGGACTTTCAACATCTTCACCATCCCTGCCAACCTCGTCCAACTCTTTTACCCAATCCGGCTTGTCCTCTGTGTCCTCCCACACCAACCTAGAGTTCAAAACAAATCCAGCCCACTCCAGCTTCCTAGGCAACACAACAGCCCTGTCACCAATATACCTCGCACTCCTCTCCAAGAACGGCAGCTTATTGAACGTGTGCCACCCCACCATATGGTTTGAAGCATTACAAGCTGGACCTTGAACTGGCACCTGATCCTTCTTCTCATCTTTCTCATTATCTTCTCCCCCAACCACCTGGGACTCTTCTTCTCCAGAATGCGCAAGAATCCCAACAGAAACCGCCCCAAACCATCTCACGTTCTGTATCTCATCAAACAACTCCAAACTATGCATGTTGCTATCATCAGCAAACATCACAATCCCATCCAATCTCTTCTCTCTAACTACTCTGCACATTTCAAACAATCTCAAACACATAAACATCCAAACTAACACAAAACGCATACAAAACATCAGTTACGATCAATAACAAGATTATACCTCAAAGCATGTAGTCTCATCTTCGATTCCAAATTATGCCGATCCTCCCAAAAAACAGGCATTTTCTCATCAAATCCGACGTGTATAGTCTTCAATCCAGACTTCTCAATCAAAGAAGCAGTCTCATTCGTCGTACCGCCGGCCTCAACAACAATCCAAACGAGATCATAAGCCACATTCATCAACGAATGCATCACTCCAGTAAGATGCAGAGTCTGAAAAGTCCGCACGTAAGTCGGCGTAACTGCAATCACAGTCCTAGGGCTCTTAACACCATACTGAGACCTCTGCTCCAGCTGAACACGCTCGATTATCCTGTGCGCCTTCATCACCTCCGCCGGATCCGGATGCGGCCACGGTCGTATCAGAATCCCGTGCCTACCGACCACAACTTTACTCATATTCCTCTCCGGCGGAGCAATCGACGACCGCACCGCCGTATTTTGCAACGCCGAGTAAATCGTCGTCGGAACAGACGGCGAATTAGACGTCGAGAACAACAGAAAAAACACTAGCCGCGAGAATCGGAATCCGAGGACTAAGCTGATTAAGCAGCAGAGTCCGTGAAGAATCAGCCAGAAAATCGTCGCCGGAGATTTAATCGCGCCGTCGACGGTAGCGTCCAACGGCGACGATGCACTTCTGAAGCTGTTGCTCCGGCGATTCTGCTGCTGCAACGCCGCGAGCTGCTTCATTTTAATTGCAAAAAAACTCACCAACAATTGGTGATATTTACAAAAAAAAATGAAAAACACAACTGAGGATCAAATCGGAGTGACTTCTAAGCAAATGGAGGAGGTTTGTGGTGGTTTAATTGACGAGATTGCTTTGAATTTACGATTCGATTGCTGTTGCTATATTCAAATCAACAGCTTCTGTTTTTGGATTTTTATTTTTTTTACTGTATGTGAAAATTAGTTGAACAAAATAGAAAATCTGATAATTTGGACATGGAGGAGAAGATCTAGGTCCAGTTTGTTGCTGATGGAGGGTAGTTTGGGGATTTCGGAGGACTAAATAATTAATAATGTGATTAAAGGGTGTTAATGGTGGTTTTAGTTATGGTAAGTGGATAATTAATGATGAGCTGTGTTTTTACTTTTTATGTTAGGTTAGTTGTCAAAATCAGGTGAGTTTAGATGTCGAATTTATCATATGCATATGAAGCATGCCAATAATGAGGGGAATTGGTAGATTTAGAAATAATACAGGTAAATCAAGATAAATCAAATTTTGGTATTTTTAGCTCAAGCCTTGAGACGTAAGTTTCGATTGTAATTATTAAGAATTTGGTGATTAAACAAAGTGAGTTGCTTATCTTGAATGTTTACACATAACTTTAATACTTATAATAATTAGAGAGAAATACAAGAACGGTCCTTTTTTTGTAGGGAAATACAAAAATTGTCTTAAAATATTACAGTTTCACCCTTTCAATATTAAATTATTAACCACCAACAAAAGAAGATGAGGGTTTTTAGCTTAAGCCTTGAGACTTAAGTTTGAATTGCAACTATTACCAATTTTGTGATGAAAAAAATGTGCTGCTTATCATGAATATCTACACCTACTTTAATGCTAATAATAACAAGAGAGAACTAAAAAACTATCCTAAAAATGTTATAGTTTCACCTTTATAAGCATTAAATGTCAACCGAGAAAGATAGTGTCAGCAAAAAGTCTATTGGTCGTGACGATACCAATGGTGTGGAGAGTGCGCATATTCGTAATCGGCTGTTGGGGTGGATTTAGAAATTTTGTTATTAATTACTCATATTTTATTTTAACAAATATTTTATATATGACAAGGGAATGAATGCAACTTCGATTATTTGAATAAAGTTAATCAACACCAGATAACTATTAGAATAGTTTGTGTAATTTTTTTCAACATGAAAGGTGATTTGTGTAATTTGTCCACTTCTCAAGGTAGTTTGGTGTAATTCTCCCTGAATTTTACCTCGTGATTTTTAGTATGGCTATGCTTATTCTGGTCTCTAATATTCATTGGAGATAATGAAAAACATTTTTTCAGCAATGAGTTCTGATGGATGATACCAATCTTTAGCTAAAAGTATTTTGTTATTTGCAAGTCAATAGAGTTTTTTCATCAAAAACAAAAGTCAGTGGAGTTCAATTCTAAATGAAATTGAGGCTTTGATGTTAGCTGGATACTGTTTATTGGTCATGGCCCATAAGAAAATGGCCCAATCACCATATCACAACGTGGGCTTCAAATATAAGATCAAACCATTTCGTGTTTAATGCCCAACTACGTTCTTTTAGATGTCCATTACGAAAACGTTTTCTATACATGTACACTAGAAACTGGGGCACGCGGAGCCCGTGCATATTAATTTTTTACATCCTTAGATCGAAAGAATATGAATTATAGGAAAATTAAACCATCATTCTTAATAAATGGTATAATTAATTTCATCTACTTAAATTGTAGGGTTAAATTGGGTAATTAATAATAAGATGTTATAGTGCAACATAAATTATAAGGTTAAACTTGGAAATCAAAAGTTTGGTATCACAAATGCCTCTTCCGTTATATATTAGAATAGATATACATATACATTGTAGCAAACTGGTAAAAATGTTTCATTATAATTTCTTATTATCCGCATAAAAATTGACTCAACAACGTCATCCTGCAAATGATTAAATAAATAACAAATATTTCATTACGTTTCTTAGGTCTTGATAGTCAAGCATCAAACTGAGAAGAGAGAGTAGAGAAAACCTCTCAATTGACGAACTTATGTAGACTAATACAAATAAGTTAATATAATGAAGAGTAGCAGGTTATGTCAAGATGCTTCCACATTTATAGCTAAAACTTTGAAAAATTTCAAAAATTCGGTCTACGTAACAATCACGTGGAATAATGGTTTGTACTATTATCGGCTGTGCACTACATAATCTTAATGAATACTATGTAATCCATGATAAAGTAGTGCAGAATGTTCATTTTCGAAGCCTGTTCCCTTTATATACATTGCATACTAGCCCCAGCTCAAGCCGAATTTTTCAAGAGTATTATTGGCAATTTATCTAAAATTATAGTTATAGTAAATATCACGGTGTCACATTTACAAAAAGTTATTATTCTTAATATATATATATATATATATATATATATATATATATATATATATATATATATATATATTAAATAAACATTAGGGGTGTTAATGACCCGCCCGATCCGCCCGACCCGTCAAAATCCGACCCGCCGAACCCGCAACCCGCATGGTTTAGTTTTTTTAAATTAACCCGCTTGGGTTGATAAATTGCTAACCCGCAAATCTTGGGTATGGTCACATTTTTAATGACAACCCGCCCGCATACACCTTTAGTTTGTATATTTGTAGAGAAATGAAGGGAGCGAAGAAAATTTTAGGAAGTCATATAGTTGTATGTTCGTAATATTGCTATAATATAATTTTTTTTTGTTAGTTTATGTTGTTTGATAGTTGTATTTTTGGTTGTGAATCAATTTAAGTTGTTTTTTTTTTATAATGCATGTGGATAAAATGTCCGTTTACATCCTTATATTGTTATATTAATTAAGTTAAGTTGTGGTTTAAATATTTTTATTAAGTTATCGTATTATTTTTGTTGTTTTTTAAAACGCAAATTAGTTTTCGTTTTTTGTACCGAAATATTACTATAATTTTTTCATAATTTAAACCCGCCACCCGTCCGTAACCCGCACGGGTTGACAATTTGGTAACCCGCAAATTTTGAGATGGTCACATTTCTAACGACAACCCGCCCAAACCCGCCCGCGAACACCCCTAATAAACATCAATCATCTCTATAGTTTCAACTTTTTAGATGAGAGTTTGAGACTACACATTTTTCATGTGTCTAACAACTATCTGCATTATACTATATCTTGATCCGTTAATTGCCTCGTTAAAGGGTTAGATCTGAATAAACATGATATAATTACTATAGAGTTGCGGACTTTTTTTCCAACTTTGAATAACTTTGAAGGCATCTCATATAGAACATAGGGCACGAATTTGAAGTTGATAAAGGAAAGTTGGTTACGTTACTTTTTTGACTTATGGTCGGAATTTAATTTGCGAAAGTCATGGCTCCGCATGAAATTCTGCTCTTGCGTTTGTCCCTCTCTTGATATAGAAAAAAATTCAACTTTGCAACAGTAGTTGAAGAGAAAAAGGAACAACAAATGACAATTTTGGTTGATTTTGACCCTACTTCTTATCATCACTCGATCTCTTGAAATTCTGATGGCAAAAATTAGTTTTATTTGTCTATTTAGTATTCATAACGCCTTTTTCAACATCAAAATTGATAGTCATTATAATTTAATTAATTGTTAAAAATTCGATACCAAATATATTTATTATGATTCTATGCCTTGTAAGTCGAGTCGGTCATACTAAAATTGCGTAGTGTGGTTTGCACAATTGATATTGTTGCCAAGCTACTGCATTTTGCCCCAAGTTTACTAGGCTAAGGTGATGTGCATTTAAGTTTTAAGACATAGATTATAAAGTCCTAGGCTAACTATGAAGATGATGTGATTTTTTTGGGTTTATTATTACAGTAATTAAACACAATTTTCTTCATCACACGATTGTTTTCGTGCATTGTATTAATTACGATATTGTAACGTGGAAAATTTCTCCAAAGGAGTATGGATAGTTTTATTTACATCCCGTAAAGTTCGATCTTCCTACTCTATGAATAATTCTATAATCATTTTTTCAGACTAAAGAAAATATCGCAACTAGGCCATTTCTATTATTTGTATATATAATTATAAGCACTCCCCGTAATTAGGGCATTGCTTACGAGTTTCACCGCGGTTACGTGAACGTTTTGTTATAGGGAACTGAATAGGTAGCAAACAGGTTGGCAAAGCGAGAGGCGGAGGCGCAAATGATGCACCATGGACAACTTGGGACCACGAAAACGCAGTTACACTATGCGTTCCACTTTTGGGATGTTTGTCCTGACTAGATGATTTCACTTTTGTATTATGACTCTATGTCTGTTGTTTCACGTATTTCCCGATCCCCGTATCCTTGTACTAAAAATGTTCGGTTGATTTGATATTAATAAATTATGTGTGTTTATAAAAAAAAAAAAAATTGATTACGCAGACTTTCTTGTATTTTACATTTCTTAAAAACATTTCTATAGTTATTCTTTTTAAGAAATATTTTCATAATTAGACTATGTCGACGTGTCTACAAAATGGGCTTTCATTTCTGAGAAGTCGTCTGGTTTTTGTCTGTTTTGGCTGCAAGTCTTTCTACTAGTTGGAAGTTTTCTGTGCTAGAACTGTCGATTGATGGGGACCGATCCATTGTGTTTTCAAACAATTTCTTAAAGAAGGGGGCATTGGTTTTTTTATTTTTTATTTTTTAGTTTTTATTTTTATTTTTTATGATTGAGATTTGGATACTTTATAATTCTAGATCTTTATCTTTATGTTTTTTTTATTTAAAATGTTATCTAGTTAAGATTGGAAACCTTTACGAATCAAGATTTGCATCGCAACTCTTGAATGTAAAATCATGGATTTAATTTCTTTGTAATCTTTAAACCATATATATTATATATACTTGTCATGAAAAAATGTAGAATATTGTCATCAATGATTGAATCAATGGTATCCAAGAATATGACTTATACCGTCTATGCTGTGATGATGGGTCAAATTTTTCTGCAATGGCAATCATCATAATGGAAAGTTGTAATAAGGATGTTTTTTTATTTAGCCTGTATTAATTGAAGTATAAGTATTAATAATACACAACATAGGAGTAACGAGTTAAATTGAAAATTTAATGACGACTCTTCATTTGCACAAACACTTAAAATTATTAATATTACAACAAGTTCTATAACTCTTTAAAGATGATATTGTCTCTAAAGTTAATAACTTCTAACATGTATAGAGCACAACTAATGTCAAGAAGACATTTTGTAAATTCTTGAATGCACGACTTAGGAGATGCGCCACGGCACGTGCTACGAGACCTTTGACCTATAATTTTTTTCTTTAATCCTTTGCAAAACCGCAACACGCCTCTCTAATTTTGCCATTACAAAATTTCAGAGACGTAAGTATAATTGTTCTTATTGTTTATGTACACCCAATTATCGAAATAGGATGTAAAACGTATAAAGTTTAAACACACACCCACTCATATAAATGAATGTAGCAGTAAGAAAGAAAAAGAAGGATACAATTACACGAAAATCAAAATAAAGACAAAAGGGTTCACGAGAACTGTCCTTTTTTTTTTTTTCTTTTACAAGAATTTTGAGGTCAAATTTTGGTCAGGCTAATCAAACAACCAATCCTCCAAATTTATACGTCTCTCTGGAATTCGGGCGACTTCTGGACACATGTTTGACCTCATATCTCCTAATTTTGAAATCCGAGATTCTCTTTTTATATATAATAAATAATAAAAATAAAATAAAAAATGAGAAGACTGAGTGACCAATTCTTTCAACCTGTAGTAGTACTTTCAAGTGGACCAGGCCCGGTGAATAGAAAAGGTCAATGTGTGGGGCGCCTCATTTCAGACCAAATGCAAAAAGGACAAAACATATAGAATGTTACTTACTTAGCACCGGATACAAATTTGTCTCCATAGTTTTTAATTTTTATGCATTACTTTAAGTATTATGCTGAAAATGGAATTGGTTGGCCAAGCATGTAATTCTATGGTTTTAGTCGTGTAACTTTTTTTTAAGAACAATAAATGAGTTCTCTATCACACAGTCTTGTAAACTTAACTATCTTTCAAGCTTAACATGACTATATTGCCTACAAAGAATATTATGTATCGTTTCTTTATGTCTTCTACTTCATACAAAGTAAACATGAACCCCTTATTTCATCCTATTTTATGTAAAAGATTGGAATAATTACATCTACATCACATGAGATTTGGTCTATTTATAAATTACTATACTCTTTTTTTTTTTTTTTTTTTTTTGATAAGCATTACTATACTCTTTGAATTAACTCCATGAACTTAAAAAGCACTACGAATAGATTCTCTCAAAGTTCGCATGATTATAGAAACACCCCATTAAAAAAATTACAAAAATGCCTCTTATTTCAGCACGTTTACAAAAAATTTATGAGATATCTATAAAATTATTCAGTATGTTTGAAATAAATCTCCACAACGACATTGATATTGTCTGCATTGAGTTTCATCCTCATAAATTTGTTTTTAGACTTTGCCTAAAATGTCTCACACTAAAATATTTACACATCCTTACTCATACCCGTCTATCTTTCTAATGTGAGACTATTGTCAGCCTAAAACAAAAAATAATGAAATACAAGTTTATAACATACATACATACACTATCTAATTAATACTTAAGAAAGTACAATGAAAGGACATAATAATTGAAAAAAAACGAGCCCCAAACCAATATTGTAGCACAAGACTGAAGAAACACGATCTAAAGGTGGTGGTGGACCGATCTTCTCATATATTCGCACCTAAATTTGACGAGGCAAAGCCAAAGGCGTTTAGATTAAAGTGACAGGTCAGTCACCTACTGTCTACTTTAACCCCCCTCCCCTCTCTTTAACCTCACCACCACTTTGACCCTTTCACATTCACACACAAAAACACAAAACACAAACACAAACCAAAAAAAAAAAACCCATCACTCCATCGGCCATGGCCGTGGAGCTCATGACGAACAACTACACAAACACCCTTTACGTCACAGATTCCGAATCAAACGCCGCACAACAAGCTGCTGCTTCTGGCTTAAAGAGCGTCGAGAAGCTAATCAAACTGTTCTCTGTTTCAAATCAGGGGACACAAGATAACAACAATAAGCTGATGGAAGATGACTACGTGGCGGTTGCTGATTCGGCTGTCAATAAGTTCAAACGGGTTATTTCGCTACTGGGTCCGACCCGAACGGGTCATGCCCGGTTCAGGAGGGGTCCAGTTGCGAGCTTTTCATCACAAAGCTCTGTTCTTGTACCGAGTGAAACAGGGGAGGAGATAAGTTTGTTTTGTGGGAATAAGGTTTATTGTCCGACTCCGATTCAGCAGATTCCGCCGCCGGATTATCGGCATAGGATTGTGGAGCATGTTAAAGAATCTGGGACGAATATAAGTTTTTCGTATTCGCCTTCGTTTGTTTCGTCGTTGACTGGTGGTGGTGGTGAGGTTGACCGTTGCGTGTCGAATTCGATTGGGAAGCCTCCGCTTTCTTGTTCGAATTCGTTTAAGAGGAAGTGCGGCGCTTCGTCGGAGAATGCGGGGTCCGGGAAGTGTAGCGGCTCCTCCGGCCGATGCCACTGTTCTAAGAGAAGGTTAGTTTATACGTACTTGTTGAATTGTCGTCTCACTTAAAACTTACGACTAGTGTGTTGAATGATCTGTCACATTTAGAAGGTACGACTTACATGTGGTACTTGTTGAATAGTCGTCTCATTTATATTTTACGACTTATGATTGACATGTAACATTTTTGTATAAGTGGATAGTATGATTCGTTACCTATTGAATTCTCGTCTCGTCTAAAAATTACGACTAACAGATAATTGAACACTATGAATCGAATTCCTTACCCTTATTCGACCCATGTTAGAAATTAGAATACTTTTATTTATTCTCTTAAATGTCTTATTAATTGAATTTATTTATATAGAGAAGCATAAGTTATTTCTATGCAACAATTGTTGCCAATGCGTACAACTATTTGTTGCTATTTTTTATGTAGTTTAAGTTTAAATTGTGATTTTGATTTCATGTGTGTTTGTGGTGATATAAAGGAAGCTGAGAATGAAGAGGATGATTAGGGTGCCGGCGATTAGTATGAAAATGGCTGATATTCCACCTGATGATTACTCGTGGAGGAAGTACGGACAGAAGCCCATCAAAGGCTCCCCACATCCTAGGTACTAGTTACACTACTACTAATTTAATTTGTGTGTTAATCACTCGTGATTCTTGTTTATTTTTTTAATAACTGTTCATGATTTTGTTTAAATTGCCCTTTTTTGGAAATATTATGATTGTGCTATAGATATTAATGAGAATTATGTTTCAATCATTGAGCAGACAATTAATTTAGACTATGTTTAGCAATCAAATATGGTTTTTTCAGAATATGGGATGAACATGTAGCAATAATCATTTATTCGTTCATGTTGAGCTACTTTTTTTTAAATTATTTTTCCATAAAAAAGAGCCACTTAATTAAAAATGCAGAATCTATATTCACTCATAAATAATTAAATATGCATAATTGGAAAGAGAGGGGGAAAAGAAAGGTAGTGGCACTTTCACGAATTAAACAATTTTTCTTTGGGTATATCTATTACGAAAATTAGAGCAAATTAATCAATGTCACTCTTTTTCTTGAAAAAATATATTGCATGCATGAAAACATTTTTTTTTTTGGACTTAAATGATCATATCTCAAAATTTTGGTTTGTAGGGGTTATTACAAGTGCAGCAGCGTAAGAGGGTGCCCGGCCCGAAAACACGTGGAGCGGGCATTGGATGATCCGACAATGCTCATAGTCACCTACGAAGGCGACCACAATCACTCCATCTCCATTGCAGAAACAAACAGTACCATGATCTTAGAGTCTTCTTAATTTAATTATTACAAAATTCTCATCATGGTACTCCAACTAAAGCGAAGAGTACTATCTGCATGTGTAGCACTAGACACTAATCATTTGCATCACCAGTGTATCTATCTCGAAGGAGATGTAGTCGTGACTTTGTTTATATTCCTTGTACAACACTACTTGATTCCTCTTGTTTTTAATCTTGTTTACTATTTTCCTATCTATCTAACTTCATCCGTGTTAGTTTTATATAAGTGTTTGTAATTTTAAATGAAAAAGAAATGGGGTGGTGGATTTGGTGTGACTTAGCCTATTTCGAAGGTGGGGGATTATCTTTATCTTCTTTTATTTAAATTTAGTTGTTTGCTTTTGCTTTTAGCCTAGGTGTTGTCCTTTTGATTCCTTCCTTGTATTGGGATCAACATTTGCTCAAATCTCGATAGATCCGTGTCCGAATTTTAGGCTAGTTTCTATTTATTTTAAAAAATATATATTGAAGGATTTGGTCAGTTTTGTAATTGGATGTTATTATTGAATCTATCAATTATTACATATTTTAAAGTTTTTTGCTGGAGTAATGTATAGTATTTTATTTTTTCCGACAATTTATCGTGCTTCTGAGTTTTGTATGGATTAGGGCGTCACACTATAGTTGATACGTACGTAGCTGTTCACTTTCTTTGAATTGTACACGACTTATGTTAGCGTGCAAGATTCATTTGACTATGCGGAGGAATTTGGTTTGAATTGACAGGTTGTTGATAAGAAAATAAATGTTGTGGGATTGACTAATTAAACAACCTCTCCAATTATTAGTAATATTGTGCAACTAATTAAACTAGGTTTCAATGCGTAAGTAGGTAGGTTATGTACAAAACCTTCTTGTACCAATTATTTGTGTGTCTACAATGACAATATGCATGTATTAATATTATATTTGTTTTAACAATAGATATAATTAACATGGAAAGCTCTTAAGAAAATTGATCTAGCAATTATGTTAATGTACAGTCTTCACCAAGGTCACGTTTTAAACTATATTTATATTTTTTTCTCGCAAGTTTTAATTATTTCATGCATGTATTATATATATTATTAAGTGTTTTATTTGTAAAAAAATGACAATCTTTTGAACATATAACATTTGTAGTTTTTTTCTTGGTTACAAACTGTTTATGAGTTATAACTATTAAAGAATGACTGATGAATTAATCAACTGAAGAAAACGGCCTCGTCCAAAATTGATGATGTACGGTTGACCAAGAAAATTAAATGGAGAAGTAGAAGAGGGCAGTTGGGACTTGGGACGGCTAATTTACTCCACAAACTAGATGATCAGGTGTGTACAAAATGTGTTCTAAATGGAAAAACATACCAATTCGTTTGTGTTCAAAGTTCAAACGTTTAATTTACTCCACAAACTAGATCAAACGATAATAAAATGTGTTTTAAATGGAAAAGTAGTATACAAATTCATTTGTGTCTTCAATTCTTTTTGAATGTTATAGTTGGGTCATGGAGTCGTACACCACGTTCATGTTTCAAGATCACGATTCAATTA
The DNA here is from genome assembly GCA_946800315.1 of Misopates orontium. Taxonomy (NCBI): domain Eukaryota; kingdom Viridiplantae; phylum Streptophyta; class Magnoliopsida; order Lamiales; family Plantaginaceae; genus Misopates; species Misopates orontium. Next base: position 31,715,699 of record OX326952.1, on the reverse strand, counting down.
TAACTATAGATAGTTCACGTAAAATATAATTAGTGTTGTTGTATCTCTAATATAAATAGTCAAGACTTATGTAAAACAATAATTCGATTCATTGAAATAGAGGAAAAATCATATAGAGTGATGGTGCTTCCCAGTCAATCTAACAAACTGAAAAAAATAAATATGCATCTTTCCATTTAGTGTATGTTAATATATGCTGCATATATAGCAATTAGAAAGCAATTGCACTGGTAATTTGTGTGGGCATTGAATTTGTAAACCAACTCTTGTCTTTTGTGTTTGTTGTTTTGGGTGATAGAAATGAAAGATGAAAAATGCAAAGTCAAAATATGCAGCTGTTTGTGATTGATAAGTTGTAGCTCACCAAGGGGACCTACATTTACTTACACACAGAAGAGTGTTTTGCCTTTGCTTGATGGCAAACTAACTACATAAGACATATGTAGGCGTGGTAGAGTTATTCTTTCTTGCTCAGCAATTGCTGTCACACTAGTATGAGTATTTTTACCTGTAAGATTCTATGATTAATGTACGTAAAGGGTGGAAGTTTCTTTGTCTTCTCGGCTTTTTGGGTCCAAATTTTTGCATGCAAAATAGTATGTCACCATATAATATTACATTTAATCACATTTACAGTCATGAGATCTGATAAAATTGCTATTGTTTGAATAATTATATGAACAAACCTGTTTTTACTATCAGAGTAATTGCATAATAAGGCAAAATCAGATTAAAAAAAAAAAAAAAAAAAAAAAAAAAAAACTCATTACGAGAAGAATCACAATAAGCTGACTCTTTAGCATTACGATTAATGTATTAAATTGCCATTTCGGCTATGAAGATCCAAAGTTTACGAAGTCCAATTATTAATGACTTGATGGTCCATGATATTTCCTATAAAGATTGAAATGTGAACGGGAGGGTTGTTACTTTTACCGTCACTAAACTCATGAGTGATAAAACAAAGAATGTTGCATGATAACGACACAAAAGATTTGCGATGAATACTTTGATATATAGATCAATAATCATTAGGATTGTTACTCAATAGATACATGACTATAACCTTCAAAAGCCCAAATGCCATGGCATGTATATTATACACGCCGCTGATAAGCTATAACTACATAAGATAACTATATCCGCATGCAAATTCCTTTGTTACTATACATATGTTGAAAGTTTAACATGTATAGTTGTTTCGATTTTAGTGACAACCCGCTTATCAGTTTTAACCTAGACGATTATTAGTAAACAAAACAAAAAATTGACGGCCGGGTTTTCAGTGTTCGGTCTGTTTGATAAAAAATTAAATAGAACCTAACATTGTTTTAGCCTTTAAGAGATGCCTCAAGCACCTTGTGGTCAGCAAGACGAGATGTCATGTCACGATTGCGAGTCATAAATGTGTATAAATTGGTAATGATAAGCGATAAATTAGTCATAAATGATGCACAGATATACAAATTAACTCATTGCAAAAGTTTAGCGGAACTCCTCAGTGTTTAGCGAATTGCTCCTATGAATTTTTAATCTCATCAAGTGGAATTTAAAAATTCACTTTTAAGTATCATATTGGATATTTTGCATTCCCTTTATTACCTCTTCAGCTACAGAAAAGGATAGTGAGATTGCAATTTACAGGTAAAATGACAACAGAGTCTGACATATACATCGCCACACTGGATTCAGGACACTGTTATCAACTAAATATGCCACTGCCATTTCATAAATCATCTAAGCCACTTTGTAATCCATTTCATATGCCAAATACCACACACTATGCGTTTATTAACATTCAAGACGTGTTATCAGCATAACTATATGGCGCACAAAGTGACTAAGACGATCTTGTTAAAAACAAAAAGTGACTAAGACGATCCTCGTGTCACTGGATGCATTGTTGAAAAAGAAAAAAAAAACTTCTCTTCCATGACATAAGCCTCATCATACTATTGACCCACGCTCATGATCAACAAAACTGGAAAAATACTTAAACTGAACTGAAGTACAGATGGGAGGACCCTTTCTGTCGGCACCAAGATTCTAATATAATAGAGCGTCCTGCATTTAAACATGAACCATCTACCAGAATTAATAGCTCTAGGCTGGAGCAATTAAGAGATATCGTCCTACCTCACCAATAATACTGCAACTTGGCCACACCATCATTATGTCTGTTCCATACATGTCCTCAATAATCTTATGGATATTTGGTTCTTTTGATCTGACTAGTAAGGATCCACATTCTGTAAGAAAACAGGAATGGAGAATAGAAGGGCAGCAGGCATTGTAGTTTTCTCAAAGACATTGCTCCTTTTCCTTTTCAGCTCATGTTCTATACTCCATGAAGCTGATGGCGCAAGTCCCGTTAACGAAAATCGTAAAGAACCACAAACGTTTATCATAGGGGGGGGATTTTTCCCTCCATTTTTCGGACATTGTCCAGGCTGCCCTCCGCTGCCTGGACTCCATCCGCCTGTTTACCCCGTACCCTTTCCTCCACCACCCGAGCCGGAATATGCTCCATTGCCTCCTCCTCCACCATCACCACCTCCACCTCACAGACATCCACCTCCTCCACCACCATCACCGCCTCCACCACGAAGATATCCACCTCCTCCTCCACCCCCTGAGCCAGAATGCGATCCTTCCCCACCTCCTCCTCCACCTCCACCTCCACCTCCTATGCCAGAATGCCCTTCATTGCCTCCACCGTCACCGCATCCACCACCAAAACATCCTCCTCCTCCTCAACTATCACCGCCTCCGCCAACAAGACAACCTCCTCCTCCTCCACCAAGACATCCACCTCCTCCTCCACCATCACCACCTCCACCACCAAGACACCCTCCTCCACCCCCACCCCCACCCCCACCCCCACCCCCACCCCCACCGCCACCAGCATCAAAACCAAAACCAAAACCACCACCATCATCACCGAGTCCCCTACCTATTGAGCTGCAAACGGCAATCAAAGCAATCCAAAAATTCAAGCCAACAATAACACATGACCCCTTTGGCATTACAAAAACCTGGACAGGAAGTAAAATTTGTAAAGACAGTTCAACCTACAAAGGCTTTGTCTGTGATACCACGATCCAAGACAACAAGACCAGAATTGCTATTGTCAGCTTCAATGGCTTCAATTTCGACGGCAAACCACTAGCACTAAACAATTTCCTTAATGGGTTCCCGGACTTGATAGCTTTACATGTGAACTCCAACAATTTCACAGGGGAAATCCCGCTTCGCCCTTCCAAGATCCAGTCTTTATTTGAGCTCGATTTGAGCAACAACGAGCTACAAGGAGAGTTCCCAAGAACAATCTTAACTTCTGCAAGTCTCACATTCTTGGATCTCAGGTTCAACAAACTAACAGGAAAAATTCCACCGGAGGTATTTAATCTAGACCTTGATGTACTATATCTCAACAACAATCAGTTTGAAGGAACTATACCAGAAAATCTTGGAAAAACTCCAGCACTCTACCTCACCTTAGCAAACAACAAACTCAGTGGCCCAATACCAAGAAGCATAGGCCAAGCTTCAGATACATTGCTTGAAGCCCTTCTGCGGAATAATCAGCTTTCGGGGTGCCTCCCATTTGAGATTGGATTGCTGAAAAAAGCAACTTTCTTTGACGCCAGTGTTAACCACTTGACTGGGCCCATTCCTCACTCTTTCGGGTGCCTGGAAAATATGCAGCTCCTGGACCTGTCTTACAATCAGTTGTATGGGGCTGTGCCGGAGTCCCTGTGCAAGCTCGGAAATTTGTATGAGCTGACCTTGAAATCGAACTATTTCACGCAGGTTGGGCCAGAATGCAGGAAGCTGATTGCTAACAAAGTTCTTGATGTAAATAAGAACTGCATTTTGGATCTCCCATTACAGAGAAGTGCAGAGGAATGTGAAACTTTCTTCTTGAAGGAGCGGTCTTGCCCGGATCCGAGGTCTATGAATTATGTGCCGTGTAAGATTGATTATTCTGCCGGACAAGAAAAGTCTCCATCTGAAAGGAAACTTATGACTAAACCACGTTCTTACGCGGCTCTGCAAAGACATCGGCCATGATGTGTTGCGATTGGGAGAGAAATATTGTCAGGTTATTATTTGAAGAAGAAGTACCATCATCTAAAGGGATATATAGATTACTTCTGTTCAAGCATACCTCTCAGGTTTGGTTTGGGTAATTATTGAAATGGCATGATCTTTATATTCATTTAGAATAATTCAACTTATACTGGATGCAAGCATGTTTCAGTTATAAATTTATAGTTAGAAGATAACACAACTTATGTTCTTTCCACTGTGTGTATAACTTAATAGATTACCGCCAATCTAGTAACATCCAGAACTATTAGTCACTAAATTATTATTCACAGTGCAATCTAGTCAACATGGATGGTTTTAAAAGCTTCTAGAGTATTGCGTATCGACCAAATAGAAGAAAAAAATACGATTCTACTACATAATTAACAATCATATATAACCCAAATAGTTTCTTGATTAGTTAAAAGAACATCAGAAATGTTCACCTCAAATTGCGTTCTTCATTACTTTATTTTTCTTCCAAGAGGAAATAACATAGAACCATACATTTGAAATAGAGCATTACAACACTTTATGCACATATTTTAAAATCCTTGAAGATTGAGATAAGATTACACTATCTTCACCAGATTGCAATAGCAGCAACCACATTCTACCAGAAAATGTAAGAGGAAGCTGTTACATTACAAAATTGGTGAGCACTTTACTGACCAAATGCTTTCCATAAACAGCTCCTCCAAACTTCTTGGCGCCACCAGTTCTCTGCACACACATATCCATTGGTTCCAGAGCAGTATCGAAGTTCGGCTGTTCGTGAGAAAAAAGTAAATTAAATAGCAGAAGAATTTAGAAAAAGAGTATTTATATGCTGCACCAGACATACTCAGGCACTCAGATTCGAACCCATCAAGCCAACATTCTAAAGAGTATTGGAGAGAAGTTAACCTCATAGAAGTATGCCACACAAACACGATATTGTTGAGACTTGTTGACGACCTGGTGCAGTGTTGATTCATACACACCGTTTGTCAAAACCTGCAATTTTACAACATTTAGAATACTATAATGAAATTTTCTAGTTTTTACTGGTGGAAATCCAAGATTAGATACATGGAGTGACATGATCCCTTAGTACGTCAAATTTCCATCCCATACGAAACACAGCAGTTCCTACGGGCATTGACATTTTACATTCGAATATTTCACTTGTTATGATAGTTTTTACCATACAGAACAAAGAAAGAGGGTGCTTCCTTCCTACTACTAATTAAACGCGAAGGTTTCTCTATTTCCCTACCCAAGTGAAAGAATTGGAACCCTTTCACTTACCCTCCCACTTCACCTTCGAGCCACCTCCATCTCTAGATACCAAACATAACAAGAATATATTGGTTGAAACAGTGCATACCTTTAGCATGTCACCTATATTGCAAACAAATGTCCCAGGAATTGGTACAGCTGATACCCATTCCCCATTACTGTTCCTCACCTTCAATATATAAGAATTGATAGGTTAATGTTTGGACAGGAATACCATGTCCTAATGCAAAATCCAATAAAAGAGCTTTCTTCAGGCTTCCTTCTTTTTTCATTTTTATTGGGTTGAAGAGGAAGAGGAAATTTATGTGTCTCCCCATGTATTACAAAAGAAAAACCAAACAAGGGAAGAGAACAGCATGCCTGCAAGGCAGTAATATTGTCATCTTGATTCACTAAAGTTAGCAACCCTGCCAACAAGAGAAGAGCTAATTAGTTAGAATAACAAACGCATCCGGGGGACTAGACATTTAATGGCTGAAAAATATTACCGTAGTCAGTGTGAGCTCCACTGATTTCATTCATGTGAGATGGGCAAAGCAGAAGCAAGAAAACAACCACTTATTAGTAGGGAAATCAAACGAAGACCATCAAAGGTCATAACTAGGACTTACCATCCGACATCATTCTTGGGCATTTCCTTGCCATTAGCATGGTTTGGAATGGGATATCCGATTATACGAAGCACCCAAAATGGATCTCCAGCTATGTTCCCTTCAAAGGCATCAACAGGTGCACCCAATGCTAGAGCAACTCCCCTCATAATCTTTCTAGACAGATCTATAAGAATGTAGCTCAGTATAAGGATTTCATATGATATTTCCAGACAGATCAACAAGAATTTAATTCAGGAAAGTATAAAGGATTCTTGAAACAAAAGAGTTTTGGAATTTACGGTAAATAACCTGTGCACAGAATGATATACTCCTCCATCAACTTCTTAAAATTTGGAGGATCACTTGGCCTGCTCAAAACAAAATGTCAGACAAGTGCAAAAAAAAAAAAACAAAACATTCCAAAATAGCAATCTCCTAAGTATACTATGATTATTATTCTCAAAAACTGCATAGTGAACAATTCATGATAAAGACATGGACCAATCAAATAACTATATTCCTCAGCTGCCTTATGTTTATAGATATCAAAGTTAAACTCTGACTGAATAATGTCGAAATCACTGAGAATTGCTTCTTTAACTTGAAATACATACCATTCATTAGGTCCCTCCATAGCCTCACCTAGAGCTCCGTACATCCCGGGTGTTACTTCCCTATAGCACTGTTTTTAAGAAATAACATTAATAAAGTTGGTTTAAATGCACAGGATTTGCAAGTTATTCATATTCATAGATATATGAACATATATCCATACATATTCGCGTCCAACAATCATATAGAGAGAATATAGCAAAAAAATTAGAAGCATACATTTAAAAGAATGATAAGATCCTACTTAGAGTCAAGGCAATAAGAGAGTGTCAGAGTTTAACCAAATGGAGATTCAAGCAAAATAAGCAAACAACTTCTCCCTACTGTAAGACAGAAGAACCCGAAAGGAAAAAAAAAGTATATATGTTCTGAGAATGTTTTCCAAGCTGCGCACCACCACACTTCGTTCAGAAAGATAGCTTGGACTTGCAATATGGTTTCAGCAAACCTCTGGTGCCAGGACATTGCTGTTTATTGTTTTCTACTTACTCGGTAGCAACAATCAGAAATCATAGCTACATAGATTTATGTTGAATTTCAGACAAGTAAAAACAAGTCCACGCAAGAGTCTCCTTTATCCACTATTCAAGCCAATAAAATTATCAAAACCAACGAGGTAGCACTTATAACTATAGAATCTCAACCTACATCAATGGCTTCGTGCATGTCAGGAACACCTTTCGTTATATTTTCACCCACACGCTGATAGCCTCTGCATCGAAATGCATTATTCAGTTAGAATTCTTATCGCAAAAAGACTCTTGTCATCAAGCAAACAAACATACTCCAATTTAGTCACATTGGCCATACCTGTATCCAGTTGCAGGGGAGAGCTTAATCTTGAGCTTCTCCTCGTACGGCAAGTGGAAAAATTCCCGCGATATACTTCTAATTTCTTTAATAAGATAATCGGGAATGCCGTGACCTTTCTGCAATAAATCAATTCAGCCAAAATAACAAAGAACACACACATTAAAAACATTCCAAAACTTGCACAACAAAATCAAGACATGAACAACAGTACAATTGAATTAGCTCATTCGACATTCGAACGACGTATACTAACCGTTTAATTCAATTAGAAACTCAAAGCTGTACATGATTTCATTAGCAATTTAGCATACAATAATTTAAAATAAAAATAAAAATTTACCACATAGAAAAATCCAGCTTCTCTACAAGCCTCATCTAACTGTTGAACAACTTGTGCAACTTGTTTATCTTGCGCTATGTTTGGATCATCCCATTTCTCAACTAATGCGCTGATATCTGTTACGTAGAGTGATTAAAAAATAAAATTTTAAAAAAAAACGCAATCTTTTGAGTTATTAGTAAGATTTAGTGAAGATAAATTGGAAAAAATACCGATTAAGGGGATTGATTTGAAGTCTGTAGCCATGGCGATGTGTATCTGAGCCTCACTCGCTTTTTTTCTCTCTTCAGCTGCTGAAAAGTGACGATGATGCAAATGATTCCAAATTTTGCAGTTATAAATTATTACGTATTTAATAATATTGTTATTTATGATGATGATAGGAGATTCCTGCAGCAGATCCATTATTGGGCTAATTATTAATATTGTGGCTATGTTTTGGGCCTAGAGTTGATATTACTAACAGGTTTGGGCCTAACAGAGTTGAGGTCCAGCTTGATTTAAAGATCTACTGATTCAAGAACTTATTACAAAGGTCAATCTATCAAGTTACCTTCATCACAAAAACAACAAAAAAAATGGAAGTTCGAGTCCATTAGATGAGAGGCCCGGTCAAAAATTCTTTAGTCATTTTTATTTTTTTTGAACAATCTTTAGTCAAATTTTTTTTTTTTTGTTAACTAATCTTTAGTCAAATTAAAGCCTATAGTAATATTGCCAACGTAAAAGTTATTGCTTCTCCAACATCTTTTGAACTTCTATTAGTTTTATTACTATACAATATCCACATCTTTTGAACTTCTATTAGCTCTATACATATATCCTTTCAAATCAATTTTTGCTACGGAAAGTCCGTCAATTTTCTAAGTTTATAACTAATCACTCCTTAATTATAGCTAATTAAATATATTTTGATAATATAATTATACACGTGACATCAAATATTACCTCCTATTATTGGTTATGGTTAATTGATAACACTATAAATTTGTTTGTTTGCTACTTTGTTTTTTTTATTCTTTTTTACCTTTTTACCGTCGGAGAATCCTAAGAAACGCCTTAAATGACTACTAACTTCCAAGTGTCAATCCCATAAAAACAACCGATTAAATTATAATAAACTGTTGTAGTGCGTAGGTCAACTTATCTGTTCTTATTGATAGTTCAACAAGTTTTCTTAATTTATAATTTCTTATGCGATACTTTTGAATATATGTAAAATCTTTCTATATTTGATAATTAGGAACAAATTACGTAGAGTAATCCACTTTCCAGTTTATGTCAAAATTCAAAATCCCGTGACTTATGAATTTGTTAAAAAAGCCGGATGCCAGAATATAATTTGTTACATTGATTGAGGAATGTGGACTAAAATATCTCTCAGCTAAAAAATTTAAGATGCCTTAATTAAGAAATTGTTAATTATGGCAAAAGACTTACTTACTAAAATCAAAAAGTTTTTCTTATATTTGATTTTGACTCAAATGAGTAAATATTAAATAATACTCCCAGACCCAGTACACACTATTTAAGTATACTCCCAATACACTATAATATTATATACAGCTGCACACAAACTCATAAAGTTTAAAAAATATTTCACTGCTCTTTCATCTTCCCTCCTTCACGAAGCTACAGTCATGGCTGACGTCACACCGGAAAATGCCTCCGGTTATTCGCTGCGGCGGACCAAAGCTCGCTTGAAGCAGCATCAGGCGACCGATAGCGCCGCAAAATCGTCGCCAGCTAAACAATCGCCGCCAAATCGTAAGCGAGCTTCGTCCGGGCCGAACAAAACGGGCCGGGCCGCGAAGAAGACCCGTAATGTCGGCGATAAAGTGAAGGAGGAGAATCGGAATCATCAGCCGGTTGATTCTGCTTGTGCTGAGAGAAATGCGCACGCGCGAGTGACTGAGACGCTGCGGACATTCAATAAGCTCTACCTCCATTTCATTCAGGTGAAGCTAATGAGTAATCGGACGTGATTATGCTTTTGTTTTGATGATTATTAGTTAGGTTTTGATTTCTAGGGTTTTTTGTTTGGTGAGTTGTTGTTCAGATACTTGTTAGTGGTTAAACATTGATACTGTGGTTTTCAGCTGCATTGAGTTTGTTGTCTTGTTTAATGTCTTGTAGGCGTAGTATTTGTGTATTCTGTTCAAATAGTCTATTTGTTAGTGGATGAGCAGTGTTGTTGATCAGACTATTTGCTGCATTTTTTGTAGGAAGAAGAGAAGAGATGTGAAAGGAAGGATAAAGCTGTTAAGAACTCGAAAAAATCCAAGGTCCGCTTTCTATCCTGTTTCGATATTAGCCTCTTTGAGTGCTGATGAGCTGAAGCTTTCTCGCCTTTTCTATTCACGTGTTTCGTTGTTAAAATGTTTTGGTGGTGTAATTCATGATTTGACGTTGCACTCGCGGATGTTGTTTTCATTCGTCATATGTAGGGAAGGGGATTATGTTTTGGTTGATGATTATTTGTTAGATTTTAATTTCTAGGGTTTTTAGTTGATCGTGTTGTTCAGATATTTGTTAGTGTTAGTGCTTAAACATTGATAATGTGGTTTTCAGCTGCATTGAGTTTGTTGTTTACTTTAATGTCTTGTGAGTGTAGTATGTATATTTTCTGTTCGAATAGTCTTATATATTAGTGGATAAACAGTGTTATTGATCGGACAATTTGCTGCTTCTTTTTGTAGGAAGAAGAGAAGAGATGTGAAAGGCAGGATAAAGCTGCTAAGAACTCGACAAAATCCAAGGTCTGCTCGCATGCTATTTCGATGATAGCCTCTTTGAGTGCTGATGAGCTGAAGCTTTCTCGCCTATAATTCTTTTCTATTCACTTATTTTGTCGTAAAATGCATTGGTGGCGTATGTAACGAATGTAAGAAATATTGTTCCTATTCGAGTCGGAACACAACTCCTAAAGAAGAAGAGATGAAGAAAAGACTTCAATTTTCAATAATATGCTTAATGATAAAAAAACGTCTGCACTCCTACTAATTACATCAGTTTAACAGTTAATAAAAACTGCCCACTAAGCCACTACTAATATTTATAGAATATTCTAATTACATAATAAAACACACTTAAACATAATTTAATAAACATAAATAAAACATAGTTAATGCATAAACATAATAATAAAAATACATAATAAACAACTAAATAAAAACTGCTTCGTATCATTCCATCCCCCTTGAAAGAGGTCTTGTCCTCAAGACCCTTCTTTAATCTTCCTCAAAGAACGATCCTTTTTTTCGTTTCTTCCAATTGAACATGTCGTCTCCAAAATATACACGATTGACTTCTTGCATAAATGAAGCCCTGAATTCTGCAATTTCCAATTGGAAGTGTTGGATCGATTCCACCAAAAACAGATCATCAGAGGAGGAGGATTGGCTTTGGGAGGGTGGCTGAGTTTTCTGGATTTTTTGGGACTTCTTTTGTTGCCGAATTTTACACCGAGCTTTGTAGATGCAGATAGCGGTTAGGAGTTTTGGTGGTGGTGGCGATGGCGGCGGAGGTGGCGGCGATGGAATGGAAATGATTGTGGATGGGGAATACTTGTCATAGATATTGTCCATGTTTTGCTTCCATTCCTCAAAAATCTCCCTAACTCCATCCAACAAGTCGGTTATGAGTTGCCTAGTTTTTAAATCATATTGAAAGTGATGAGTTTGAAAGGATTCGAGAGACATTTCAAACTCTCAATGAGAGCACCAATGTAACGAATGTAAGAAATATTGTTCCTATTCGAGTCGGAACACAACTCCTAAAGAAGAAGAGATGAAGAAAAGACTTCAATTTTCAATAATATGCTTAATGATAAAAAAACGTCTGCACTCCTACTAATTACATCAGTTTAACAGTTAATAAAAACTGCCCACTAAGCCACTACTAATATTTATAGAATATTCTAATTACATAATAAAACACACTTAAACATAATTTAATAAACATAAATAAAACATAGTTAATGCATAAACATAATAATAAAAATACATAATAAACAACTAAATAAAAACTGCTTCGTATCAGCGTAAGTTCATGATTTGACGTTGCACTAGCAGATGATGTTTCATTCTTTATATGTAGGGAAGCAGATTATGTTTCTAACTTATGAAGTTGAAATGTGTGCAGAAAAAGAAGACAGGTAAAGATTCTGCTAAAAGGTCTTCCAAGAGACCTGATCTGAAGGCTGTTACCGAGGCATGTCCTTCATTTAGTTAATTGCCTACATGTTATCTTTATTGTTTTATGGTGATTACTACTGTCTCTGGAAATCTTTCATTAAGTTGCCGGATTTTAAGGAGGTTGTGCTCCTTACCTGCTTTCTAATTGTTACACATGAAGAAGTTTTAATTGCTGTATTTTTAAATTGGGTGCTGTAATCCAAATGAATTCTCATCTCAGTAAGAGAGGTTCTCATGTACCAACATTGTGAATGAGGAGTGTCATAAACAACCTGGAAAGTTATGTGTTCTGGACAATTGCACGCAAGCCTTTTTTGTCTTTGTTATGGTGTTAAGCTATTTAGCAGTTCTCTGTATGTAAAGCATTTTATATTTTGTTATGCAACATTATCTGGATACCTTGAACGTACATGTGATTTTGAACACATATCCACGGTGAAGTGTCCCAAGTATAAATTCAAGGACACTGCATTTTTCTAATCTTCGTGTTTTACCATTTCGCCTTTGAATTTTTACGTGATTGTTTCTTGGCAGATGAAGAGCACCAAAACTATTTTATACCCTGAGAAGAGAATCGGTCACATTCCAGGTTGGTCACTATGTGACATGAACTTGTATACTCTATAATTGGTTCTAACTTCATATGTGGAAAATGCATTTCTCAATGTGGGTTTTTGATAATTCTCATGAGTAGAAAAACGATGATTACCCTATTGGTACTTAAATCTTGCAATTTAGTTTGCCTAATGCCCCTCTTGATTATGAAGCTTCCGAGTCTGCCAGGTGCCCCTTTTCATCTACCTGCAGTCTTATTGGTGTCTCTGAGTTATATTCCTACTCCTAAGTAGGTATCCTATGCAAGATTTCATTTCTCCCCAAGCAGTTTACAACAATTTAAGTACAAGTTCATTTAGCAGGCTTCCTTGGATTCTAAATTTTTATTTCTTTGTCATTACTTTTCACATGGAAATATGATATGAAACCCCTATAAGCGAGTGCCATAATTCAAAACCGTTTGTTCGTATGCAAAAATAACAGAAAACCCATGTGGATCCACTATGATCCAAGAAAATCGCAAATGCCAGATTTGATTTCTTTGTTTGACATTTGCTTGTGATCTTTAATAAGTATGTTTACATCCTGTCACTGACAATTATTATCACAATAATCTTGATGCACCTTGTTGATTTCAGGTATCGATGTTGGTCATCAATTTTTCTCAAGGGCAGAGATGTGCGCAGTGGGCTTCCACCATCACTGGCTGTGTGGAATAGATTCTATTCCACACACTGCCAAGAAATCAATGCAAAAATTGGTACCCTTTTAATTCAGATTAATTGAATACTATGTTCTTGCTGGCTTGATCTTGAAAAACTACACTTCTTTTAGGAAGATGACTGAATGTTTTGTCAGGTCATTATGTGGATCTTTACATCCTCACTATTACTTGCACAATTTTTTTCCCTACTAATATATGTTTTAGAAGTTTATTTATTTTTTGTGGTGGTAATTTTGTTTGTTAATACATGGGTATCATTTTTTATGGTGTCGATGTTGTGTAGTTCTTTATCTCTGTATTCATTAAATATTAGTAAATTTAATATATTATCATTTTGCTCCGTTTGATTTGATATTTGTTTCTCTTTGGATTTGACGTGTCCTCTGTCTTATGCCAAACATAAACGTGCAGACATGAAACAGAAATACTCCTTTGCTGCAAGTGTTGTTATTGATGGATTACTGCCAGCAAGGTTTTTTCATGTGGTACTCTTGCTTTAAGCTTGACAGCTTCTGTTCATGAGCTGTATCTTTGCCTTAGCCGGCGAGTCTTATGTGTGTATATCATTGCTATTACTTTATTAAGTATAGAAACATATATAAACGAGACTCTATGGTCTCTTTTCATTTTTTTTTGTCCTAATAATTTTGCAGGGTTTGAATTACTCGCTTCCGCTTACAGTATCCGTTGTTTTGTCTGGCCAATATGAGGATGATTTAGACAATTGTGATGAAATTGTTTACACTGGCCAAGGAGGAAACAATTTAGTTGGTGATGGGCATCAAATAGGAGATCAAGTGATGGAACGGGGTAACATAGGACTAAAGGTATCTAAACTTTTTTGGCATCTGGCATTATGTTGTCTGTCTTAAATATGGAGTAAGACATTATATCCATGTCTTTGCCAAATGGAGTATGCATTGAACGTACTCTCTGTTAAATTAGTGCTCATTAATACATGTTGAGTACCTATGAAAGTTAAATAGATCACCTGCAAGCTTTAGACACTAATTTCTGATGATACTCTCACGGTTCTCTCTATTTTAGTAAATTTGTTAGTTTCTGAATGTATGTTCTTCCTCTGCATGTAACTTTGCGTAGATCATTTCCTTGCATGAATTCTTTTTAGTGTATTGTCAGACAACTAAATTTTCTGGCCTATTTACTGATCGTTATAGGTTCATATCGTTGTTTTGAAATCTCAGATGACCTATTTTTAAGACCACATAGTCTCTGCTCATCTTCTTTTCATTTGTCGTCTGAAGTTTGTGAATAGTTCTTGGGCTGATTTCCATACTGTTCTTTTACTACAGAACTCTAAAGAGCACTCTGTTCCTGTAAGAGTTACTCGTGGACGCAAATGCCCGAACAGCTATGTTGGAAGGGTTTATACCTATGATGGCTTGTATAAGGTAGTATTTTTTTAAGTGTTGGTTTATATTGTTAAGACATCTTTGCTTTTTCTGATACATTATCCTTTATTTTGCAGGTGGTTGATTATTGGGCTAATAAAGGCATCGCTGGCTTCACTGTTTACAAATTTCGACTGAAGAGGCTTGAGGGACAACCACCTTTGACAATGAATGATCAGGTACCTTTCCGCTTGCTTGTTCAATGTGTCAGCAATATATTACAAAATTAACAATATCATTTTCTTACTATGTTCATCTTTCCTGATTTTATTGCTGAAAGTTTGAAAATTGGCAATCATAATATATGGGAATATAGCCCTTTGTTTTTGGGTATTCCTAATAATATTAAGCCTTATTCCTATTTTGGCATTTTTTTCTCCATGATTTTAGCCCCTATTTAGGAAAGAGCCAGAGAATTTTTCTAGTTATGAATTGGGTATAGAAACCAATAAGCGATTGTGCAGTTTCTTGGAATATGTCTGTTTTTTGAGTTTCAAGCTATTTCTGATTTTTCTTTTACTCAGCTCAGGACATGCATGTTCTTGTGTGCAATGAAATGGTTTTTTCTATTTTTGCCTGAATCCTATTAGATGTACAGCCAAAGCTGGATTAATGTGCTTTATACTTTTGTTTAAGGCATAAATATAATATAAGTAAATTCTTACTAATATATTGCGTTTCCTTCTGCAGATTCAGTTCATTCGAGGTTGCACTTCTAAATCAGAGTCAAAGTTACGAGGGTATGGCTGTCATGTATTCAGATTTATTATATTTATTTTTCTATTCTCATCTTCTTCTTTATGTGAAGATTGGTCTGTGAAGATATAACTGGAGGTGTAGAGGATATTCCCATCCCGGTTACTAATTTGGTTGAGGATCCACCCATTTCTCCACCAAGTGAGTTGGATTCTCTTTTAAACTTGATCGAGTTCCATATTTGTTGGTACTGGGGCTATGATGGCACTGAATTTTTAGAAATTGTCGTATAAGGACCATGAATTAAGTTCCATTTCTCTTTTAAACTGATCAAGTTCCATATTTGTTCGTCCGAGTTGTTACTCTGATTCAGTGATGTGCTTTATTCATTGGGTGAACATTGATTAGTTGATTTTCTTCTCATTGA
Organism: Misopates orontium; assembly: GCA_946800315.1. Lineage (NCBI taxonomy): Eukaryota > Viridiplantae > Streptophyta > Magnoliopsida > Lamiales > Plantaginaceae > Misopates > Misopates orontium. The sequence goes on along the minus strand of OX326952.1, from coordinate 31,699,958 downwards.
CATTCGAAAGCATTTCACGCTTGCATGATTCATGGACCAAATCCCAGCTTTAAGTAACATTTGCAAATATATTCACATAAATCTGCTGGTGACATTTAGGTTTCACCTATATCAAAGATCTGAAGTTCAGTGACAATAATAATGTCCCTACAACTGCTCCAAGTGGATGCAAATGTGCAGGGAACACATGCACTGATTCAAGAAGTTGTGCTTGTGCAAAACTCAATGGAGGTGATTTTCCATATGTGCAGCGCAATGGTGGAAGGTATGCAATATTTTAAAGCATAATGTAAAGCTTTTTAAAAGAACTCTCCTTGCTTGTTATTATAAAATTCATTTAAATTTTCCACTTATTCATTTCTCTGTAAAAATGGAAAGATACATAATAATTTCATTTTTGGTAACCAGGAGATTTGTGTTATAGTGGTTTAGATAAGAGCATAGAAAATATATAAAAAAAAAGGGGAAATTTTGAATTTGGTTCTTATCTGATGCCTTACATTTCTTGTGGAATTTATAGAACAAATTTTTTCGGCATAGGATACCAGATCACCTTGCTAACATGCTAGCTGATTGACGATTTCATGCTTCTAGTTACACTTGCTTCTCTTTAGTCATTGAGGTACTGTTGGTCTTATAATGATGCTTTTTGTGTAACTTGTGTTCTCTACGTTAATATGAGGACATATCAAGTCAACGAGAAAGTGTCAACACCATTGGTTAAATTTCCATAGCGCGTCACGTTAAGTAGCAAAGTGATCGATGTTAGTGATCTTGTCAGATTACTCTTTATTCCCAAGTCTATTTGAGCATAACTAGTTTTTGTAAACTAGACAGAGCATGCTTTAGGAATTATACATGCATGTCGAAGGATGCACATCAAGTTTTTTACCTCTTTGTTATAGTTTTGGTTTGTGTACAGCTTTAATCAGATGTCAAAATAGTCGTTTAACTTACATTTAGATTTAATTAAATTTGGCAGACTAGCTGAAGCAAAAGCTGTAGTGTTTGAATGTGGCCCAAAGTGTGGATGTGGGCCTAAATGCATAAATAGGATCTCCCAGAGAGGACCTAAGTATCGCCTGGAGGTTCTCACGCCCTATCAAGAATCAATATATGTTGAAAATCTACAGGGACTTTCTCTATTGTGGTATTCTCAACATGTCTTTTTTTTTTCATACATTTTTCCATTGACAGGTTTATCGTACCCCAAAGAAGGGGTGGGGTGTCAGATCTTGGGACTACATTCCATCTGGGGCTCCTGTGTGTGAATACGTTGGTCTTCTTAAGAGAACCGAAGATTTAGACCCTGCTGCTGACAACTCTTACGTTTTTGACATAGACTGTTTGCAGACGATGAAGGGGCTCGATGGTAGAGAGGTGCATGAATCCTTCTTTATTTATGAATTGAATTCTTAATTTATCACCGATATTCTGGTATATATAGTTCAATTCACATTTTCATTTTAAGATTCTGACTTTCATAGGGTTATTGCACACATACTTTTACTTTGAGAATATTTATCTGGAACAAAGTTCTATCATTACACTTTGTTTTATCTTTTTAAATGACATTATGCTCATGTGAAGAGTTATCTGATTATCTTGCCAAAAGTTAGTAAGTGTTTATGTGAGGTTTTTACTCTTTGCCTTGAGATTTGGCTTTCAGATGTACATGTCACCATGCTATTCTTTTTATGGATAGCTGATTGGATTGACATATTTCTCTCACCTTTACTTTTTTCTCTTTTTTAACCAAAATTTGGATTTTTCTATTCAGAGTCGTCTAGGTGACGTGTCATTGCCATCCCATTTGCAAACAGTTGGTGAAGACGTTTCAGAAAGTGTGCCTTTTTGTATTGATGCTGGACAGATGGGTAATGTTGCTAGGTTTATTAATCATAGTTGTCAACCAAACTTATTTGTGCAGTGCATGCTAAGCAATCACCATGATATCAGTCTTGCACGGGTGATATTAGTAGCTGCTGACAATATACCGCCACTAAAGGTTAGTTCTTGGCACTCTGTCTTTTATCAAGGACTTTACATGGAAAGCCTTTCGCACAACTTTATCAAGTTTATTGAAGCAAGTAAATTGGGTTTATATGATGAAACAAATATGCATGCATGCTTAATTTTCTATTATGCGAGAATTTGTTTGTCCGGTGAACGAATATATAGGAAATATTATAGCCTGTGTTTGTTAACATGTTTGATATAGAAAGTGTCTCCAACCTATAGTTAGCTTGACTTTTTATGGTCATCTCTCTAGCAATGCTGCCATTAAGATCAAGCACATGCTTGTGTCATGTACTTCTTTTGTGTTATCTTTTATAATATCTCTGAGTTTAACTTGTTGGTTGGTTTTACAGGAGCTTACTTACGATTACGGATATGCACTTGACAGCGTGATGGGTCCTGATGGAAAAATACGACAAATGCCTTGCTTTTGCGGTGCACAAGGGTGCAGAAAACGGTTATATTAAAGTTGTACCGACTTCTCGTGTAATTTTGAACATTAGTTTTTACTAAATACCCATTAAAGGGATGGACTTTAAAAGTCCATAGCCATGGCGCGGTATCCAAGCCTTACTAGTATTCTCTTCAGCTGGTGGAAGATGATGGGAACCAAATTTTGCAGTAAGAGATTATGTTTTCCATTCTAAAATACTTATTCAGTTCTTAGACGATAGGAAATTAATACAGGTCCATTACTGGTGTTAATATTGTAGTTGGATATATAGTTTGATTCGTCGTAGAAATGGAAAAAAAGAGAGAGTAAAGTTCTAATTTTGTGTATTTTGTAATTAAATTATTATCTTATAACGTTCAGTGGCAGGAGTCTGGTTTTTTGAGTGAAAACTCAGAAAAAGAGTTTAAATTAGGCTTATAATTACAAAACGTAGCAAAATTAGAAAACACCATCATAATTGATAAAATGGTTCTTACGTTTATACTAATTAATACCTAGGGGTATATAGTTTGATAATATGACCTATTTGTGAAATGAGTGGTGCTGCTTTGGTCATGTGAACCAAATTCATCGGAAACTACTGGTTTTAAGAATTTCTTCAACTGGCATGCATTCAACTAGAAAAAATGAATTCAAGAAGTAACAATTGCTTTTCTTCTGAACGAAAAACACAGTACATGAAAAGAATTATTTATACATTAACCCATCGAAGAAGAAAAAACGACCAAAATTAATTAAATTATGCAGTTATGCACTAATCATTATTTGACAATCAAAAACACGAACTTTCTTTACGATGAATGGTTCCCGTTGCTCCGACAGAACTGAGAACTGCTACTATCCATTCTATCCAAAACAAAATGCCCCATCATATCTTTAGCCTTCACCAAATTCTCCTTGCACAAAAACTCGTAACTTGTGATTCTATCGACCTTCATGTGAAAATCGTGCACGAAGACATGCGTTTTCGGGCTTCCGCCTTTTTTGCTTCTTGCGAGTACTGCTGAGGTGAAAATTGCCGCCATTCTGCCTGGTGCTTCGGGCCAGTACCCACGTGGCCCGTCAACTAATATAACGTCCCAATCAACCTCGTACAACTGATTTGGTAAATCATTGAGACCAAGTTTGCATTCGGAGAATAAGAGATTTTGTACGGGGCGACACTCATTTTTGACTTGATCTTTCACTGCTGATATTAGCTCTGGCATTTCGCTAATTTTTGTTGAGTATTGTACATCGTAGGTTTCGATTTCGGGGTGTTTTTCTTCAAAATAAGCCGCGTAGTACCTGGGTGAAAAATATATAAAACCAAATATAAATATCAATCTTTGTCGTCTCTACAAATTTAAACTCTTCCACAAGATTCTATAAATTTAATCTTTTTAACGTGAATACGGATCACATTGTATTCACAATTCGATATAAAAGTACAAATCCAAATTATCACACTACAAACTTACGTTTTTCAAAAGATCTTATATTAAAATCTAGCATTCACTTACTTATTAAAAATTGTCACGTATAGTTCTGGTAGAAGAAAAATTAATACAATTACATGAGAGCACTAATTAGCGTACAGGAAATCATTATAGAGAAGAAATATAAACATGAATCATCGCTAAGAGCTTAGGTTTTCCAAGAGTCTCGTGTTGGAATTTTGCCGTCACTTGTTAATTAAGAATTGCTATGTGTCACGCATACCAAAGAAGGTTTCACGAGATAGGGTGTGTTGAAAACTATAACCAAATATCAAAAATTGTCTACTTCTTTTTTAAAGTTTGAAATTTTAGATAAGAAAATAATTCGATATAGCTTCATTGCATTGAGTAGAAATCAAATGATTGTAAGATGATTCAATATGTGGTATTGAAGTCAAATTCAAAAGAGTCTTGGTTCTAAATTCAATTGATTTTTTTATAAATTATCTCGCATTAGACTTAACAAAAAATATTACGGCTTGAGGGAGCATGTTGCAGACTATATATTAATCTAAAATGTTTCATTTCTCTACAAGTTTTGAACTGAATGAGAGAAAGCTTATAGACAACGTGAAAAAATAACATATACTTAAGCTCTCAGATGAGACGACAATTCAATAGTACCTATTCTCGTCGATGAACACCGTTCTTCCATTGCTGTTCAACGCCTTCCATAGCAAGCTCTCGTGTGTCAACCCAAACACCAAGAAATTACACGGTGTCGAACACTGCCTTAGAACATCGGAGATTTGTTTTATGTCGCCGTGTGACATGTGTTCCGTGTTGTTGGAGTTGGAAGCATAATGTACTAATGCACGCACAACGTGTTTTGGCAGAGACGGAGCCACGGAGCGTGTCGCCACAACCGCAGCGGTCCTGGTGGTGATTGATATCGAATCACGCGTGTAAATCAACGTCAGAAGGAACGCGAGTGTGAGAAAAGAGACCACCGTTAGAACCCACAACCGATTCGAACCGCCCTGTTTTTGTATGTAAGGGTGGAGCAAAATCAGCTTAGTACCGTTGCTAACATTGTTCTTCATCTTCTTTTCAATAAGAAAAAAAAAATGAAGAAGCTTTTTTTTGTTTTTGTTTTGGGTTCAAGGATTTGGAAGTTGTGAGTGTTTGTGGGAAGAATTGTGTATTTTTAAAGATGATTAGGGGCATATAGTTAAGGTACGTAAGGCTAACATGAAAACGATATTACGTTTCGCATGAAGCACGTTAAAGTGGTGTTTTTTAATTGATTTTGACGATTTTTGAGTGGATTTAATTGGCTACGGAATTTTCTAATGTTTCATCTAACTAATGAAAGTTAGTAATAGAGTACATGGGGTGGGTGGTATGGATGGGGTGGGGGAGGGTGGAAAAAGAGTGTTTGGTGTGGTTGTAGCGACTCTGCAACTAATTACAAGCCAAAAGTCGCTTTTACTTCTATATTTTCCATCTTCATTTCTAAAAGCAATCCCTTACACTTACTCTATGATTTTTTTATTTTATTTTATTGATATTATATGAGGGCAGGACAATTTTTTATTTTTGTTTTTATGGCTTTTGTAATGTTTAGAAGATGACTATTCAACTGCTTCGTTTGTTACCATTTCGATGATTTAAAAATTCAATATAAGATCAGTAACAGGAAACGCATGAGATTATGAAGTTATGAAGTGGGAGTTAGATGCGAAGTAGTAGTGTATTTAGAGTTGATATTTCACTTGTAAATTAGTTCGGGGCAGTGCTATCTGCTATGTGAAGTGTTTTCTTATTTTTCTTTAACGTGGTCTTTTGAAGAGATAGCTAATGAACTAAAATATGTTTATAAAGATAAGAAAATGGTTTTTTATTTTATTTTATTCTAAGTAGCAATTTATGAACCATTTTTATTTTTTATTTTTTTGGGAACTATGAGCATGAATTTTATATACATAACTTGTGTGCAGAAGTTCGATTTGAAACAATAGCTTATTAGACATAGACATTGATATTCAGTTTATTAAGAAATCTCTTTCACTATTTGAATAATTGCAAAGGTACTCCTTAAAGTTTTTTAACTATTACAAAAGGCTCACATATTTAAGTTTGTAAATAATTACAAAGACACTCCTAAAATTTAGTAAAATATTATAGACATGGGAGTTCATGTTTGTAAAGATTATTTTATGTGCCTGCTCTTTAATTAAAAAAAACAGTGCGAAACTTCAATATTAAACTCCTTGGTGAGCAAACTTAATCATTGGCATTGACCAATTAGACAACTAGAGTCCATATCACTCACAAGCCGGAAAAGTTCACCTTCTAGAAATTAATTTATACTATATGTACGGAATCTAAGCTGTTGATTTCCTCACTGTGTGTCTTGTAGCCCGTATAAAAATGTAAGCAAATGTATTATATAATTAAGAACACATAATATTACATAGTCGTTTATTACTTATGGCTAGTATTATTTGCTTGGTTGACGTTTTTTGCAGATTAATGCATTTAGCTCGGAGTTTATTCAATACCCACGTTAAGGATAGTCGTCGCCATTTCTCACATCACTATATTTTCAAAAAAAAAAAAAAAAATCGGTTATAAATTATAACATATAAGAGGCTAGATGTTATAGGTAAACATAGTTATCAGTTATAAATTAGTAGGAAATTCTGGTATAGTCCAATTCAAATGACGAAATCACTTTAATTTTAGTTATCGTTAAACTCAAGTTTACGCAAAATATGTAAAAGTCAAATGTGATATGTCGTATCAGTTATTATGATGATAAAGCTTTTCACATACTGACCTCAATTGAGGTAAAAGACAAAACAAAACAAAACAAAGGTGACGATGGGTTGAACCGTTGAAGAAGCCTTTTTTCCATTCTTCTGCAAGGTTTATGAGGGAGCCTTTAAGTTATATTATAATCTTTTCCTTCTTATCTTTTTTGCAAAATCAAAGTAGCTCCAGTTAAGTTTGAGAGTCTATATAATTTACATTAACAAGGAAAAAAAAAATCTCACATAGGTTTATGACGTAAAATAAACTTAGATCATGGTAACTAGCTATCTTGGGGGCGTGATATTTTATTTTTATATTATTGAGAAAAGAAAGAAAAAGATGAAAATGCAAAATGCGGTAACTTTCCCATATAATCAACGGACAAAGAAGTTACACGATTGGGCTGTGCAAGCCCATTAGATAGAATTGGCCCAAGAAGTTTTACTCTGAAAAACAAAGATAACGAGGGACAGCTATACGCCCTTTCAATTGCAAAAAAGTGCCAAAAGGTAATAAGAGTAAGTATGAATTAGGTCCAAAATAGAGTGGACTATGTTCTTTCTGTTTGCATGAAAAGCGGACAGTCGAAAGATCCGATTTCTTCCATTACTATCACAAACGGCCCAAATGTAACTGTAGGTGAACCAATTGTAAGGCCCAATAAGAAGCTATTTCATGCAACCAGATCGGAATATTTTTTTAGTAGGTTATTAAATTTCTTATAACCTTATCTCAATTGTCCATTACGAACTTAAGATAAATAATCAAATTGTACACACAATTTTATCGTACATTAGTTGCATGAAATATTTATTATGAACTAACGGGTCGTCTAGCACATAGCAATTTATCAAAGTAAATTTTATATATGCACTATTTACATATTTCTCAAAGTAAATCGTGCCAACTAAATTTGAACTAATAGAAACAAACAATAATAAACTATTTTAAGTGGAGACATATCTGATAACAGACTGAAAGCCTCATTCTGAAGCAAACTAAAATTGGATAAAAAAAAGCAGTTTGCACACATTTGCAACGTGTATGGGTTACTACAATAGGAGAAATTAATGTTTAAGAAACATTATAGCTAGTCATAATTATCTACCCTGGCTTCAAAAATAAGCATTGACCACCTCAACAACTGCATAATCAAGATAATATTTTATAAACACTTTTCACCATTATTTATGCACTTATTACTCATCTCATTCGCTGGTATCTTTTTCTCGTTTTCAAGCACTGACAAAAAGTCTACCACGGTTGTGCTTTAGACAGAAGCAAGAAATAAATGTTGGAAGGAAAAAAAAAATAGAAAACTAGTATGCACGAGAACATCTTTTAGATATGTTCAAATAAGTTACCTTCAAAAAAAAAAAAAAAAGATATGTTCAAATAAGTTTAATTACATTGAAATAGTGTAAATAATTCCAATATTTTTACTTTTTTGTACTGTATTAAAAATATTAAACCTTTTTTCTAATGAGGTTAATTGTTTGCAGCACTATCTTAGAGGCTATATAGTTATTGACTTATTGTTCAAGCACTTACAGCTTATGCAGAGGTTCTTGGATATGCTAACTAAAACAACTTTTGACTTTTGGCTTGAACCAAGCAAAATTACACTTTTGTTTTGTTTGCTTTTGCGCTTTGCTTTAATTTCCTCTACAGAGAAATAAAAAGAAAAGTATAAAGCTAAAAGCAGAAATAAGGTGCTACTAGACTCTTACCTAAAAAGTTTTTAACTTATTAAACAAAAATCAATTTTCTATTTATTCTCATTTTCAGCCCATCTCCATGCATTGTGCACTTTTCTCTATTGTGGTAAATTCTCCAACCTTTTTAGAAAGTTAAATACTTTTGGAAACAAATATAAATGCAAACAAACCCCTAACAGTATTTCTATCAAAAAAAAAAAAAAAAAACCTTATAGTATCAAAAAAGTAAATTAGTAAAGAAATGCTTCAATGTCAGCCTTGTTTTATTTCAAAAATAATATGAAAAAAGCAACAAAAAAAAAGAGTAATTAATTGTGCAGTCAAATGGGTACTAGGCCTTTCAATTTGTGAGTTCGAAAATGGGGGGTTCCTCAATTAAAGTCGTTGACAGATGCAGTGTGTAATAAAAAACAAAAGAGGTGGAAAATGGGCAATGGAGGATTTAATTTATGCTACCCTGCTCGCAATGCGGGTAGCATAACATGGATTTTCCAACAAAATTCCTGAAGATTTTATTTAATACTTTAAACCCCCAAAAAATTATAAAATTGATTAGTTTTAATTCTAAATAAATTGTATAGTTATTAAGTTTAACATATGTAATTAATAATTAAAATTACACATTCGCAACATATTTTACGTTCTCTTATACTTTTGCAAAACACTTTTATTTTTGCTTTTACACTTACAAAACAACTGCATGTTTTTTGGTTTTTGCTAAAGTTAATTCTTAAAATTATTATAATTAGTAAAAATAAAAGATACCAACAAAAAATGATAAACAAAGAGGAATCAAAACAAAAAGTATCTCATAATATGAAGATTAGGAAAATTCCGTTACATGTATCTTTTTTAATCATTTTTTTGTTGGTATCTTTTATTTTTACTTTTCATGATTTTTAAAGTAATAAATTTAGCAAAAGGAATTAATTTAATTGTGTTGTTAAGTGTAAAAATAATAATACAAGTGTTTTATAAAAGTATAAGAAAATATATAATTTAGTTTGGCATTCTTAATTCTAAATTTCATATATTAAATTATTAACTAGATAATATATATTGAGAATTAAATTAATCATTTTTATAAAATTTTGGGGGTTTAAAGTATTAAGTTAAGTTTTCAGAGATTTTGTTGCAAAATCCATGTTATGCTACCCGCATTGCGAGCAGGGTAGCATAAATTAAATCGCAATGGAGTTAGTAGGTTCTGGTAAAAGTAAATACTAAAAAGAGGCATATAGAGGTCACATGACTGATTTGGTTCACCTATCAACTTCCCACAGGCAAGTTTAGATAAAAACACAGCCTACTTATCTTAGCTCTTCTGCAATTTCAAATTTCAATTATGAGAAAAATGAGTATATATCTCAAAAGTTTTATAAACTTTAAAAGAAAATGAAAAATGTCATTATTATTTAAGAAGAAAGTTTCAGAGGGTTTTGTATTTGGGCCAAACCTCATTAGGAAATAGAGGAATTCACTGCAGTTAAATGTTTTTTTTATGGAAATTTAACTTCGTCTCATCTATTTTTAGTTGACATGATAATTTTGGAAATATTAAATAATAATTCAAAAGGGTACTTTGTATTTACATTCCTTTTTAAACTCTAACTCAGAAATAACATAATTTATGTGTTATATTTAGTTTTGACATGTTGTTAAAGAATGTGGTTCACGTGTAGACTAATAATCAGTTCATACAACACACGTCATAGTCGGACAATTAAATAGGTTGGAGGGGTTAGTCGAATTAGTTGTCTAATCTTGACTCCCCGATCATATATCATCATTGTTGAACAACGTGATTTCACATGAAAGGCACGATTCTTCAGCTGTACAATTGTCTTCCATGATTTGATCGTCTCTCCACAGCAAAACGACACATGTGATACACACTAAGAATTAATCCCAAATCACTAGTCGAGATTTTCAACATTATGCAAGGAAAAATATACATGTGTTACATTCCGGTTATCTAGAGCATGCATGACAAGACGATCGTTAGTTGTTCTATGTTATTCGATCTTATGAACACCACCACTTTATAATGTAACATTCGTGACTTATGCATCTGAGTGTCTACTCTGAAATCATTCCGACTCAGTGTCACATGCAATATCTGAAACATAGTCATAGACCATAACCAAGCGTCTAAAACAAAAAGGTTTAAGGACTTAATTCAATGGAAGGTGAAGTATTTGACTTATTGTCAAAACACCCTTCATCTCTCATATTTTTCAACCTTATATCGTGAGAAAAGACTCTAATTTTCTAAACTAGAACAAACCAAGAGACACTACGGATTATTGTACTAATAAGCCCATTGCACGAACACCAAAAACATTTCAAACAAACAACCATCTTCTCCCACTTTCACGTGACACTTTTGACTCTCACTCTCACCCCACAGCTGCTCCCCACTCCCCCCCTAAACCCCGCCACCCCACCCACCCCATGTTCACCCTCAACACTCTCTCAACTCCCTAAAAACCCAACTCCCACCACCACTCCCCACTTTCAAAAACTCCAAAAATGCCCCTCAAAAAACCAATTCTTTTCACTTTCATCCTCCTCTGTTTCTCCTCCCCTGCCTCCACCTCCCCTGTTTCCACCTCACTCCCATCCGACGCCGTTTCACTCCTCTCCTTCAAATCCCACTCAGACCTCGACAACAAGCTCGTCTACAACACCAACGAACACTTCGACTACTGCCAATGGCACGGCGTCAAATGCGCTCAAGGCCGCATTGTTCGCTACTCTGTTCAGTCCTTCAAACTCCGCGGCACAATCCACCCCAACACCCTCACCAACCTCGTACAGCTCCGTGTACTCAGCTTGAAAAACAACTCCCTTTACGGCCCTTTGCCAGATTTTTCAACACTTGTTAACCTCAAGACTCTGTTGTTAGACCACAACTCTTTTACGGGTACTTTTCCTTTTTCCCTTTTGCCCCTGCACCGGATACTCATTCTTGATTTGTCGTTTAACAACTTTACTGGTTATTTACCTGAGAACCTAACTGTTTTGGATCGATTGGGGTACTTGAGGCTCGATTCGAATGGGTTTTACGGTTCTATACCTCAGTTGAATCAGACAATGTTGCGGGTTTTTAATGTGTCGAATAATAATCTGAGTGGTGCGGTCCCTGTAACTCCAACTGTGAAAAAGTTTGGATCTTTATCGTTTTTGGGCAATCCCAATTTGTGTGGGGAGGTGATTAACAAGCCCTGCAAGAATTCGCCGTTTTTCGGGGTCGCTGCTTCGCCTCCTTCGCCGTTGCTGCAGGATGCTCAGTCCCAGCAGGGGTTGAGCATTGTTTCACCTTCAGAATCTAAGAAGCATCATAAAAAAGTTGGCTTGATTTTGGGTTTTGTGATTGGTGCTCTGATTGTTACAGCAGGTGTTTTGAGCCTGGTTGCTCTAATCAGGAAGAAAAATGAGGAGAAAGAAGCAAAACAAGCAAAACAAGAACCCCATTTTGTTAATGAAACTACTAGTGCAAACACTAAAGCTCTGAGGGACAGTGATGTAATTTCACTTCCAGCTGAAAGTTTGAATCTTGAAGTTCGAGTGGCCAAGAAAATGAAGTCTCCTGAGCAGAAGAGGGTTGTGAAAAGTGGGAGTTTAATATTTTGTTCAGGGGAGGAAGGATCATACACATTGGAGCAGCTTATGAGAGCATCAGCTGAGCTTTTGGGGAGGGGTACAATTGGAACTACTTATAAAGCTGTGATGGGTAATCAGTTTGTTGTGTCTGTTAAAAGGTTGGATGCTTGTAAGACTGCAATCACCAGTGGTGAGGAATTTGAACAGCATATGGAGTCAGTTGGTGTTCTGAGGCATCCTAATTTGGTTCCTGTTAGAGCTTATTTTCAGGCTAAACAAGAAAGATTGATCATTTTTGACTATCAGCATAATGGGAGTCTCTTCAATCTCATTCATGGTAATCTTTCTAACTCTGTAAATTAATAATTATGATTCATTTAACTCAATTTGTTCATGTTAAAGTAGTAATACCTAGTGTTAGCCAATAAGAAAAAGGTACTAACTTTGTTTTATTAGGGAGCTGGATCATAATAAATGCAATTCAGATACCTTAATTAATTGAAAGTCTGCAAAAAAAAATTGTGGGGTTTGTTTCAGGCTTTTATTTTAGCTTTTTGTGTGATGGAGAGTAGGGCATGCAATTACTTTTTTTCTGTGTTTTGGGTGTGAATGAGAATGGAAGTGCAGTAGCTTAGTGGATTGAGAGGGAAAAGCAGAGATTTTTTTTCTTGGTTTTAGATAGAAAATGGGCTACCACTGGGACATATATGTGGTGCTGGAACCTAGTCGTTTTATGGTTTGACGCCACTCAAGAAGTAACATGGTTTTTGTTGTTGTGTGTGGTCCAATGGTGATGTGGCATGTAAGCTGCATTTGGTGCTTGTCATAATATTCTTTGGATTGTTTGTGACTTTTGAGTGGAGTAAGCAGTATCAGTCATGTGATAGAGGTAGGAATGGATATAAAGTATTTGCCGGAGTTTATCAGTAAAAAACTGGCAAGATTTTTAACTTTTTCTTCGTCTTATGCATGGCATTGCAGTTGAACTGATTTTATGTTTAAAAATCGTTGAGATTCTGTTTAGGCCACTATATATAACACAAGCATCTCATATTCTTTTAATAAGGCCTTTTGAAGACTTCAAGTGAATCAATAAAGTGACATCAAAATTTACACATTTATTTGTCTTAGAACTGGATGTAAAATGGGTTTGTTGAGTTCAGTTTTAGGTCGTGGAACAATTATGCAGGATCATAAAAAGCTGAAACTTGGTCAATTTGTTATTTTTGGTGAACTTAGAAAATTCTCCGGCTATTTAAATTCAAATAGGAGTCAGTAAAACCCGAATTGTGCTGCGTTCTGAGTTCAATAGTTTGACAAACCTTTCCAACATTATAATATGTTCGTTAAAGTCTGTTCTCAGGCAGCATTAGCTAGTACAATTCGTCTCACTCCTTATATTACAGCCCTGTGAGAATTGAGATGGAGGAGAAGTGCGAAAGAAATCTAATTATCGTTAACTGGGGAATCATCATCGGCATAAGAGTAAATTGAAAATGTACCATTTTTAGGCTACGGAAAAATTGCTAGTGATCTTGTTTTCTGCTCTGGTTTGATAATCCCGTTTCTTGTCAAAGATCGTAGTTTTAGCTCTTATTGATTTTCTCCTCTCAACAATATTTAAAGTTTCAACTACTGCAATATAAACTTGTCATGATAAAATCCAGCAATCCATTTTGAATTGTCAGTATGTTCCTCATGTGCATATGATGGGGGATAAAATTCTTCTCCCAACTTCTTTCAGAAACCATGGAGCATAAGTGTCAGTGGAGTTTCAATAAACACAGAGACCTATATTTCCGTTTCTCTGTTTTTTAATGCCTTTTTCAACTTGTTATTATCAGGTTCAAGATCAACGCGAGCAAAACCTCTGCACTGGACATCATGTCTCAAAATCGCAGAAGACGTAGCTCAAGGGCTCGCCTACATCCACCAAGCATCAAACTTCATCCACGGAAACCTTAAATCTTCTAACGTTCTTCTAGGCTCCGACTTTGAAGCCTGTGTCACCGACTACTGCCTTGCCACCCTTGCTGACACCTCATCAGACGACGAGGACCCCAATTTCTCCGCCTACAAAGCGCCCGAAATACGGAACTCTACACGCAAAGCCAACGCCAAGTCCGACGTCTATGCATTTGGCGTCCTCTTGTTAGAACTTTTGACTGGTAAACCGCCATCTCAGCACCCGTTTCTTGCCCCGCCCGATATGCCCGATTGGGTCCGAGCAATGAGGGAAGACGACAGCGAGGAGGATACACGACTTAGGATGTTAGTCGAGGTGGCGAGTATTTGTAGCTTGACTTCGCCAGAGCAAAGGCCGACGATGTGGCAAGTTTTGAAGATGATCACTAATGTAAAGGAGATTATGGATGATAGTTCAAGAAATGTGCATGATGGTTATTCTTAATGTCAAGAACCGAATTCAGCATCAATGCAAAAGAAATTGGGAGAAGATTTTGGTGAGTGTTAGTTTGGCCTTTTCTCAAGGCTTTGAAGCTTTGGAAGATTGCAAGTGGAGATTATATTTATATCTAAATGAGCCCTTTAAAGGTTCATTATATTGTCTATTAATTTAGAAGTAATTTTTGTGGTATATTATTTTACCATGGGATGTAATCTGAACAAAATTACCACTAATGTAGTTTTGGCTATAGATTAAAATTTTGAATGTTTTGATGAGCTGAATACTAGAAACAATTTGTTGATTTTTGAGAACTTGCTTCGGAAATATCAAAAAGATGGTTTTTGTAATTTAACTAAAAAATATTTGTATGTTTCAAATTTTTTTGTGAAAATATTTATAAGTTTTTGTCTACAATTCTGACTGAGAAGATTTAGTAATTTTTTTCTGTTTTATTCAATCACCTTTTTCTATTTTATTTTTTAGGTAAGGTTGATTTAGAGAAAGTGAAAGGTAATTTAAGACTTTGTGCCAAGACTGCTATTGTAATTTGCTGGGCTTCTCTGTATTAATGTATTACAAATCTTGTTGGGCTGGACCTGGATCACGTAAAAATTTGCTTGATGTCCATCGGATATAAACCTGGCCCATATTGTTGAATGAATCAGGACTTGCTATCTTGTTGCCTGCAAAATTTTCCACCCAAACATTAGTCGAAGCTCCAATGTTTGATTGATTTTTCAACATTTTAAGGATGAGTCTTGTTGAAGAAATTCTAAAATGAAAAAGCTAATTCTCTGTTTTTTTTTAATAAAAAAAAAACCTTCAATTGGAGCCCCGTTGTTTCATAATTTGGAATCGCCACGTAAACGTTAAACTATAAGGACACCCGTCATACTAGACAAAATATGGAGAGCACAACCCTGGAAGTTGAAGCGCAAGTTTGACCCATTGCACGAGTTCAACCCGTAGGTCGAATTTGATGCATATGCCGATTCGACCTATAGGCCAAATTTGACCTACAACATGTAGGACAAGTTCAGACCCTAGGTTGCTAATTCGATCTATTCAGTTTCTAAATCCTAATATGAGGATTTGAAGAACACTTAGGATACGTGGGACAAGTTCGACTTTAGATGACCTATGTTGAGTCAGCTCGACCTAACTCACGTGTGGTGCCTCTATGCAAGTCTCTCAAACAGTCGAACTCAAAGTTGTTTCATTGTGAATTGTGGATAAGTGACACATCTAGCCATTAGGCTTTAGTGAAGCAACTCATTCCCTTATCAATCACCATTTCTGAATCGTATAAACCAAGTCATTATGCAATAATTGCATAAAATTTTGCTAACACTTAAATAATCGATTATAGCAAACCAAAAAAAAAAAACACATATTTTAATCAAAGTATGAGTCAGCTGTTTATTTAAAATAGACTCTCAAATCTGGAATCTTTACTAAAATAAACGAGTTTTTAAATTTAACTAGTCTTTGTTTAAGTTCGTCGTCGTCAAAATCAAGATGACAAAACAGAAAAAAAAAAAAAGACAACAAAATAGTTTATTATCATCTGCCCACACACACTGGCTTGCAAATTGCAAGGAATATCCCACGCGTTTCGCACGTGACTGCATTATTGGCGTAGTTTTCACGCTAGAATCCCAAACAATATGAAAAAGTCGCTTTTTTGCTTTGACTTTTTTCCCTTGAGAAAACAAATTAATTAATTTTATCTTCTGCCCACTTTTTCTATCAGAACAAATCTCCACCGTCCATTGTTTTTCCGCGGCACTAGATTCATTCATCCCCTTAAAACCCAATACTCCAACAACTTCAAACGGCTGCTCACATTTTTCATCTTCTTCTTCTTCTCTGAATCAAATTATCACACTTCATCAGAGAGAAAATATAATAAAAAAATGTCAGGCGGAATTGCGCGAGGTCGATTGGCGGAGGAGCGCAAGGCCTGGAGGAAGAATCATCCTCATGTATGTTCGTTCGATCACGTTTTGCTGTTCATTTTGTTTTTTTCCTCTTTTTGATTGTTAATTTGTTGAAATTGATTGTTTAATTAGGGTTTTGTGGCGAAACCTGAGTCTCTACCTGATGGTACGGTGAATTTGATGGTGTGGCACTGCACCATCCCTGGTAAGCCAGGGGTAAGTGTTTTTATTAGCATTGTTATTTGATGTTTTAGCTCTGATTAGAACCTGAGCTTGCTAATTTGTTGAATATGTGCGGTTTTTGGTTACTTATATTGCGTAATATGCGGTGTTTTTAGTTGTATTTATCGTTTGGGCTCGTTTTGAGCGGTTTGTGGTAGAATAGATGATTTCTTAGCTGATATGGCGTTGCTTACTTGAGAGTGTTTCGGAGAATTCGTTGTATGAGATTTATTATCTCGATGTTTGTTTGATTTTAGTAAGGTGCTTGTGCTCTATTGTGATGCATTGTTTGATTACTTATGGTTGAGATAGCTAAGATGAATAGTGAATGTGTTGAAGCGCTTGTTTTGCATCCTATGGCTTGATTAGAGTTGGGTAAATGTGTAAGGCATGCTTAAGAGTTGAACTCTGATAGTAATTTATGCGAAAGGTGTTGTTTAAGAAGATTAGCGTGGCTCATTATAGCCGTTAAATCATGAGCTTCTCCTGGTTCAGTTCTTTTTGAGTTGAGTTAGCACGTTTTCTGTATGTTAAACCTTCTGTTATCATGTTTGTGATGGAACAATTCTCAGTTTCCAGAAGGTCTTTTATTGGTTACTTGTGGGGCTTTTTAGGGTGATAGCATGTGTTCTGATATGATCTCATTTTAATTTATAAATATGTCAAAAAAATGTACATAAAGTGATCTTGTGCTCTAGAAGCTGTGATGATTTGAATCCAAAAACGTTGACCTGGGTAGTTTTAGCTGTTGAATTGTGAGGTTTTGTCTCAAGTTTGTTCAAGTTAAATTAGCCAGTCAGCAGTAGAGCAACCTTCAAGTTTTCTTGTTTGATTTAGAGCAAATCTGAGTTTTCAGGAGGTCTTTGAGCGGTTAATGGAGGAATTTTCTAGGTTGAGATTTTGTGTCTGATATAGTTGGATGCTCCCTTTGTTGATGAATTGATGTTAACAGTGAAGCTGCTGGACTAGTTTCAAGTTTGTTTATTTTTGGGTCCCAAGGCGTTAACTTGGGTGGGGTGGGGGGCATCTCTATTCTCTACTGCTTCTTTAGTGTTTGGGCTTTTCAAGTTTTAGGCAACTGCTGTATCTTTGTTCTGTTTTGGCCATTAAACTAACTTAGTTTCCCATTTCTCTGTTCTTTCCATTCTGTAATTACTCGGAATTCGGTTCTTTGTTTATCATACATGGTAACATGCGCAACCAAAGGTTGCACTCATCATCACATATTTTACTTGAAGTTCAAGTGGCCCGCTGAAATAAAATTATGCTCTGGTGTTTACAATATTTTAATCACCAGTTTATATTGGATTTTGGTTGGCTCCCTTTTTGACTCTCATCAAATTTGCAGACTGAATGGGATGGTGGATTTTACCCGCTCACAATGCACTTTAGTGAAGACTATCCAAGCAAGCCGCCGAAATGTAAATTTCCTCAAGGATTTTTCCATCCTAATGTATACCCATCTGGAACTGTTTGTCTATCAATCCTTAATGAAGATAGTGTAAGTATTTTCATACTGTCTTATGTATGATGATCAATTATTGGATTACTTTTCATCTTGTGTTTCCTGTGCATATTTTTACTTTTCTACTCTTTTGAATTCGTAGGGGTGGCGTCCTGCAATTACAGTAAAGCAAATTTTAGTTGGTATTCAGGATTTGTTGGGTCAGCCAAATCCTGCCGATCCAGCTCAAACTGAGGGGTACCATCTTTTTATTCAGGTATTCAAGCTTTTTCTGAAGCTTAACTCATTACTTTGTCTATCTTGAACTAGAAAATCATTATAGTACCATTTCTTTCGCCGCCTTACTTTTAATAACATACTCCATATTGCACTTTTTTGCCTTCATGTGCCTGGGACCAGTTACGTGGTCCTAGACAACATTTTCCAGGAGGTAGCATACACACTTAATTTCTTCTGCAATACGTTGGTCTCTATGTGTATGGACCACTTTCTCGGTTATAGTGCCCCTCCCACACAACAGCACTATTGAAACATTTGGAACTAACAATTTTTCTCCTTAGAGAACTACACTCTGAGGAGGTTTCTTAACCTCAAATTGACATGCATCGCAGCATTAAGTATATTCTTTGTTTTATCTTCAAAAAACTATAAGTAATATATACTATATCATTCAAGAAATAATTTTTGAAGTTTTTGTTCTTCGAAGTTTTAAATTTTAATTCTGTTTATTGAAAATATTAATAATAGTAAGTAAGATGTTATGCAACTTTGTAAGTTATCTGTTTGATTATGATGAACTTGCCGACTGTGAGTTCATTACTTATATCTCCAAATTCATTTTTGAAAGATTGTGTTAATTTAGTCTCGTATCTTTCTTTTTAACATAGTGCTAGGAAAAAGCTCAAACTGGGATAATTATTTTCTAAGGGACTTTTCTCGACCCTTTCTTTTTGTTGAACTCAATGTCTTCGAAAGATCTGTGCTTGATTGCAGTTTCACAGATAAATAAAGTAATTCATAACCATTATAATTTTCATTCCTTTTGGTCCCTCCACAAACCTTTGCGTCATGTTTGTAATTCTGATCTATATTTAGAAGTAATATACGATGGGAACAGCCTCATGGTGCTTTCTCGTATATCTTAGTACTTTTAACCTTGACTGGAGTGATAGTTTTGTTAGATAGTTCTTGATAATTTTGGACCAAAGAGTTGCCTCCAATTTATGTGGTAGACAATAAGCCAGTTTCAGATCCGATGTCTTATAGCCATATCCATATGCTGAACTATTCTAATTTATGCAGGATCTGGAAGAATACAAGAAAAGGGTTAAGCTGCAGGCAAAGCAGTATCCGTCAATTATCGGAGTATAAAAATTGTAACATTTTCTGATTATTGTTTAATTATCATGCAAAGTTCTTTCTTGAAATTAATATATTTGAACAAAGAACTATGTTGCATGTAAAGTGGAAAGACTATGCCATGTTTGCTTGAGTGTGTATTTTAGTGGTGACTGAAACTTCATAGTGCATCAAGACCTATCTATAATCTGGTTATATGGCAAAGCAGCTGCTCAAACTATGTAGTTTAGATTTGTGCTGGATGCTGGGTTCTAAGTTAGTGAATTAACATTTGCATGAAGTTCTGTTGACTTAATTTTGTTTATTTTCTGGGATTCAAACATGGGTGATTAGGGTGAAAATAGTCTGTATTTATGCATGTTATTGTCGATACTTGTACTACATTCTTCTGGTTTCAAATATGTATTCTCCGTATTTCTACCATGTATTTTTAGAATAATATTTCCAAATTGAATGTGCATTGATTTGCTGTAGTTATATATGGTGTTGAACAAATCAAAGTGACGAAACCTTAAAAAATGCTATTTCCAAGTGACTTTAACTAAACATCCTGTTAACTGAGAAAAAAATTTGGCTACTAGTTCTGGAAATATAGAAGTGAGCATATTGATGGAATAGTCTTTGTAGTTTTGATTTATTTGTGGTTGGAATTTCTCTCAGAATATATTTTATGAATTATCTGTATAAGGTGATACTGCTATTCAATAATGTTTCCCCTTTTTTCCATTTTATTGTGGCTGGTAGTTAGATTTAGCGAAATTTAAAGACAGTAAAAAAATGAAAATCGTGCAAAAAATTCTATTGTATTTTGCTGGGCCTTTCTGGATTACTCATTTTTAGTTGAGCTGGATCTGGTTTCACGTAAAATTTGTTTCATACCTGTCGGATCTAAGTCGGGCCCATGTACTTGAAAGAATCAGGACTTGTAGCTCTATTAACCGTTTGGTTGGTTCGGTTTACAGGCAGACTGATACCCAAAACCACTGAATGAGGTTCTCAACCGACCAATTTCGATGACAACCGGTCTATTTATTAATAAACCGGGTAGAGAGATTGAACGCTTTTGAATATGTATGGCCATACTTTGTCATTGTTTTTTATTGGGCCAATTGCTGCAAACCCCTAATCTATGGGGTTTGTAACACTTTGTCCCTTGACCTATGAAAATGTGCGAAATGTCTTTCAGCCTATTGATTTTTGTGTGATTTGCCCCTAACTTATGAAAATACGGATAAACTCAACATCCAGAATATATACAAAAATAATCATAACCAAAAATGCAGATTAAATCAAGCTCTAATTCAATAAAACTATTATTATATTAAAAGGACCAACTAATAAATTAAAACAGAAACTTTTCTATAATAGAATTCACATAATAACTTAATCACAAAAAATAGGAGGTTGAGATATGACCATAGCACAAATTGTTGCTGTCAAAGCAAAATTTTAAAAGTCTCTAATTTACCCTCTCTAATTAAGGAACACAAAAATCCACACAATTCTTTCCATATAAATAAACAATTAACAAGCTTTTGGAAAAATCATAAGGTAATTTAGAAAGTCAACTATAATCAATTACAAAAGCCAAGTCAATTCAAGAATATAGAGAAACATGAAAACTCCTAAATCACAATCGAATCCATAAACTATATCTTCAAAAAAAAAAAAAACCTTCTGCTAAATCAAGAAAATATTATGGCATATGTAGTTATGATAGTCTGATCGACTGGAAACAATAACCCTATTTTCCAAAACAAGTTGTCCTCTTATTTTGTGCCTTCAACTTTATTATCATAATTTTCCAAACAAATATTGCAACAACAGAAAATTTTTGGTTTATTAAATCTAACTTCAAGTAGTTAAACTGTCTCAAGTATTATATCACGCCGATGATATAAAACAGGTAACATAAAGCTTGTTTATCATAAGAATCTCTTATATATATATATATATATATCAACAAAACTAAACTGAGAAAACTCAAGAGTTGACAAAAAGAAAGTTGAGCTTGAGAGAAACTGCAAGCAATCGAATCAAGACATGTTAATGATAATAATAAACTGACATAAGTTTTCCCGTAATTTGTAGTATTGTATTGTACCATTGTTTATCTGAAAATTACATGGGGGTTGGAAAATGTGGTAGAAGGCTCTTTATGAATATGGAGGAGATTTTATAACTATGATATTTTTTAAATTAAAGGATTATAAGTTCTCAATACACTACGACAGTTATGCATTTATTATTTACTACAATAACCTAATTAATTGCACCATTTTAGAAATCTCGGCAGCACGTCAGACCAATGGGGTAGAAATTTCCATCACGCAACAATTTTGTTCTTCTTTTTGACTTTAGCAATATTTCAGCTGTCCTTCACGAGTTTCTTTGAAAGCACTTAGTTGTGTATCTTATAAATGATCGCCACCTTCCAAAGCTGATATAAAGTAAAATTTGTCTTTAGTTACACCATGTGATGTTAGTCTTATTATAGTATTTATCAAATTGTCGCAATTAATATAAGACCATACGCATAATTACACGTGCCTTGTCTACGTATTTTCTATATGCCAAGCTAGCCTAGGATGTATCGAATGTGTCAAACGTGTGAGGAAAAAAGAGTAGGAAGACAAAGTGAAATCTATTAATGATGCCATTGTTTTCTTCACCCACTACTTTGACTTTTTTTTCTTTTTATCTTATGCATATTAACTGGGCGGCGGCAAGACTTCTTGTGAAAAACGTCTTAATCTCAAACTAGACTATGATGAAGGCAAATGACCTTAGCACAACCTAATACTATCGGTGTTTGGTATGTTTAATTGCTATTGGGGCGTGACCACATTTTTTTGATTTTTTGATGCATGAAGTAGTAACTCTCAGTCTCAGCTATTACTTTTACCATGCGCACCACAAATCTCCTGCGATAAATATTAATGTCAACATGATGATCTGGTATAATAGATATAGACGTAAAAAATTTAGAATTAAGTTGTTCTAGTAAGATCTGACATGAGATTTATAATGAAAATGATTCCACATCTATAACCAACCAAGTTATTATTACGAGGTTCAATTCTTTTAGATAAGTATACCATTTTGTTCAATATAATTATGAAATTATTTTTCTAATTTGTCTTATGTCTTGTGTGTTTGTGAAATCGGGAGCTAGCATATTTGGCCTGGAAAATGGGAATTATGGTACTGGACGGAGGTGGTTGAGGGAACATAAGATGTGTACGTACGGTTCTTACAATTTACGGGTTTTTCAACGTTGGCTATACATCCGTACTTTGCCCTGTAAGAAGCAGGCCATGTTCCATATCTAATATTTGCTACAGAATTTACTTCACAATTTCAACTGTGCCTGTTTACAGTAGTAATATTTCACGCTGACATATACGGGTATAACGAATGTATATTACTGTTGTACTAGCTGATTCAGCTAGTACAATTTAATATAGAAGTTAATTAGCAAAAAATGATAAACATCCAGTTAAAACATAAGAAATCAGTTATAAATTATACAAAAAGTGACGAAACATTTGAAGCCAAAAAATCGAGCTGTAACATATAATGTCAGGACAAAAATCGAATAAATTAACCTCCGTCGCATTCAACCGTATTAAATAGTTCGTGTCATATTGCACCAAGAGAAGGGCAGAAGAGTCAATTCGCATGAATCATTTATTTGTTGGGATGGGCAGTGGAGGGGTCAAAAAGTCAAGTCACAACGGTATCTATCTATCTATCCACCGACCACCGACCTACTCTATATTCCAATTTCTATATTTTTATTAAACAAAAAGAAAGTAAGTAGAAAATTAAGCAGCGAATGAATTAAGGATTTTTGGCAAATCAATCCCTGTATTATGCTATATTGACAAATTATCATAGTAAAACTTATATAGGCAAGATACTCCTCTATTATTCTAAAAGTTGCATATTAGTACCATTGTTATATTTAATGACTAAAATACTCTTTGTATTTCAAACATTTACTTTTTTGTAATTTTAAATTTATTCATAGTCTTTCTTCAAAAACTTATAAGTAAAAGTATGAAACAAACACATATATTACAAAATTATATTATTTTTGAATTTAGTTTCAAATTTTCTTGTTTCTTAAAGTATAACACCGAAAAAATATACCCCTTTCTTGAAGGAAAAAGGGTAGAAACTTTTTTTTTTCCTTCACAAAAATTACGTACCTCTGCTTTCGGATTTGAACGAGTGAATTTCACCTCTCTAGCTATGAATGTAATGTGCTACTAAAAGTAAATTTCCTCTTTATCTTTTATAGGCGTAATTTACTAATTTTACATAGCAAAAGTGTAATTTGCCACTCTATAAATAAACAATAAATCACTTTCTCCATCCTGATGAATCATTAAACAATACGTTTCTCTCTCTAATCCACACCTAATGACAACTACTTAGCAATAATCAACTCCACAATTAAGAATTCATAAAAAATGCAGAAGCACTCAAATATCTCTCACCATTTTTCGAGCCAAACAATGCTAGAAAACAAAAAGGGTTGTGTAATTTGTGAGGGCAAGATGAGAGGGAAACTAATTAAAGGGACTTTGCGCCTGCAAATCTAAGCCATTATTATCGTATATTGGCATGGCGGCCAACCACTATAAACATTTCATGTGAGATTACGCCCATGCCTTTTGTTTTTATCTTAAAAAAATTAAAAGAAGAACATAGAGGGCCGACCTTATTATTATATTATATTTGAATATTCTTGTCAGTAGCTTAAGTAAATGTATTTGAGTAGTAATTGTATATAAGGATTCTCGTTGAAAACTCCGTGGTATTATTATATTAAATATGCAAAATGTTTGTTTAAAAATAAGTACCGTCAGTGTGTATTTTTATGTGACGTGAATTATCTTGCTACATATGAGAGCTTATTGGCAAAAAAGAGTTTATGTTATACTTTTTATGAGTTTAAAAATGGTATAGACTTGATAAATTAATATTTAGCAAATTTGAAACAAACAAAGGTGATGATTGTTACTAGTAATTGTTCATGAAGGGTATCTTTAGCCTTTTCAAGTGAAATTATGTGAAAATATTAAAGAGAGTGACAACTCGCCATTATTTTAGAATGGAATGGGATAATTTCCACTCCTTTTTTCAAAAAAATTTCCATGCAATAGTTGTACAATAATATATAATGCAATTAATGGTCAAAATTATGAATATCACTTAAATCATATAGAGCACTAATTTTTCAAACACCTCATCACAACCATATATTTATAATAATAACTGAATTGGCGGCCGCAGTACTACCTCGTCTTTCAGCCGCCACACTTTATAATACCTTTTGTTAGTAGCTACGCTTAATTATATAATACATAGAATCTTTTTCTTTGTATTAGATCAAGTGAAAATCCAAGAATATATTAAAATTACATAATTTGAAAAACCACCATATATAACCAAAATACAATAATTCAAAAATATCATACCACATAAAATATCAAGAAATAAAACTTAGAGAGAGAGAGAGAATCGAAAGCTCTCTAGGGATAGGCTAGAGAGAGAGAACAAAGGGGGGGCATGGCATGGAATATTGAGGGCATGTGTCGGTGCATATTATGTAAGTTAGTTTTTGTCTCATAAAATTTGCTTTTAAGGTAAAACAAACGTGGCTTCTCTCCCTCCCGGAGTAGCCCCTCTCTCTCTCCTAACACACACAACACACTCTCAATTATTCACTAGTGAGAGAAAGAGAAGATGGAGGGTGTTTGCGGCGGCGGCGCTGCTTCGGACAACAACGGCAGCGGTGGGGCCAGGGCCGTGACACGTAGGCGTAGCAACAAGCCATACAAGGGCATAAGGATGCGCAAGTGGGGAAAATGGGTCGCGGAGATAAGAGAGCCCAACAAGCGCTCGAGAATTTGGCTAGGGTCCTACTCCACGCCCGTTGCGGCGGCGCGTGCATACGACACCGCCGTGTACTACCTCCGTGGCCCCACCGCGAAGCTAAACTTCCCCGACGAGATAACCGTCGCCGGGGTATTGCCGAAGGACCTATCCGCCGCCTCCATAAGGGAGAAGGCGGTGGAGGTCGGGGCTAGGGTCGACGCAGCCCTCCACGCTAACAACGGAGTATCCGCGAAGGGCCACGACGTAGCGAAACCGACGTGTAATTGGTTTGAAGAAGAGATTGATCTAAACAAGAAGCCTAAGCCTGAGCCGGAGTACGAAGACTCTAGTGCTCATGTTGGTTATTGGTGATTAATAATAATGAGTTAGTTTTAGTTGTGTTTTAATTATTATTGTTATTAATGTTATTATGTAAAATTTGGAAGTATAAATATAAATATCTTTTTTTTTTTTAATTTTGTTAATTTGAATTTGCTAGAGTTTTATGATGAGATGATCTTGTACTAGTGTTTTTTCTTACTAATGTATTGAGAAGGTGTGATGGTAACATGCACCTCGTAGTTTGCACCAATTGCAGATCGAATTATGTTGGTAGTTTTGTCTGTTTTCCTTAAACTCGTATGTTTTCTCGCTTTCTTTTTTGGATAGAACAGTTTATGTTCTTGCAACTGTTTGATAGAAACTTATAATGTGAATAATTGGAATTGTTGTTGGTTTGATCATCGGAATTAATCGCCAGATATTTTTTATCTTTGTATGAGAATGGTGGATCCAAGAGTCCAAGTGGTGGATGGGGTGGGGGTGGGGGAGCAGGAGGTGGCCTACCATTGCTCGAGTTTGGTGCAAGTGGTTATATATTTGGTAACTAGAATAGAGAAAAAGTGATAAAGGGTTGGGCACTTGTGTGCTAATATTTGTGTCCAATTAAAGTGTGTTATAATCTCTTGCTATGGAGTGAATTTTTGCTACTTGATATTTATTATAAGGTAAAAATGTACAAATTAGTCATAACTTTAATAGGGTTATGGAGAGTGACACACATTCAACATATAATAGAGATACGGAAAGTGGCACATATTTAACACAAACCTAACAATACAAAAGATGGTACGTACATATTTATCGCGATTTTAACAGTGACGTAGACAGTAAAAAACGATTTAGCATTGAAAAATTAAACTGAGGAGACTTGGGGTCTTGACTTGAATTCGATAATTCTTGATATTTTCTTCTAGCTTGATTATAAGATTCTCAATTGTTTGCTGTTGACTGGAACTGACGAACCAAATTAAGCAGCCAGCTAGTTTTGTGTGTTGATTGCGAATTGACTTAGAATTGGTTGCGTTTTGGTCGCGAATCTCGTGGCTTTCTTAATGAACAACTTATATTTGATGTGAACAAATGGTCCCCCGCGCCCTATTTGATGATGAGCTAAACGCTAGTGCGGTTTCTTGGGAATTCTTTGCTAGATAGGGTATAAATATTTGCCGACATTTCGAAAGGGAAAAACTATGGTATAACTATTAGTAATAAGTACTAATATTATCGATTGTCAAAAAAAATATAATATATGCATGACATTACTATGGATGCTTCCATTTTGATCATAGGGTTTTTCTGGTGTCTTTGATATGTACAAGTGTATGCTTGAGCCTAGATTAGCTAGCTAGGGACGGTTAATAATCTCATGACATATGTTCACGAAGCTTTATTATTTGTTAAGATGTGGGTATAATCTATGTTTTTATACAATAAAAACAACTAGTTAAATTTAAGGTCTAAGCAAATTGAGTAAAGCAACTAAATGGAGGATAACTAAGCTAATAATTTCTTCATTCCACCATTTAATTCTTTTACTTTATGTGAATAATTTATTTTGTTGCATATATCAAGTTATTGATTGAACTTTTACATTTTTGTTGAGACTACTTTTCTTTGAGATATATTACTCACACGTACAATACCACATATACATAAACAGTTCAAACCTTTTGTATCGTGTGGTGTGCCAATTTTGTGTATTTTGTATGATTTACGATATGTCTAATATTTGGTGGAATATATCTTCGTGCATGACGTTACAGTGTGTTAAGAAAATAAGTATATACATTTACAATCGTCGTCAACAAGTCGGCAATTGTCTTGTTTAGAATGACATTGAAATTCAACACCACCAAGGAGAAAAATGAAACACAGTTGTGTCTTGTCTAATCTTGAACTGAAACCTTAACCATGGGAGAAATGATATAGTTGACTTGATCTAGCTCCACCGAAATTTAAATGTCTCTGTCCGAGTTGACATAGATGGTTAGATTAGTACTGAAAAATAGTTGGACACGTTTGCTTGTTTTTAAAGTAACACTCAAAAACAAAACTAGGAAAAAATGGTTAGAACTTAGCATCAGCAATATCATATCATGTTGTTTGGCACCCTTTTCTAATAACTAAAATAGCAAACTTAACAAGTATCTAACCCAAAATCGCTAGCTGATGTGTCATTTATGATTACAAAGTGTTTAGCTATATATAGAGATATTTGAACCCTATGAAGGAAATTTCAATACAATACTATCAACTTGTCATGTCATTTGACATTAATTAAAAGATAATTACATTAACACCCTTAAATTTTGGTTTAGTTTATAAAATTCTCTCTTATTGTTTTAATAATTAAAGAAACAGTCCTTAAAAGCTAAAAACACATTACAGATTGTCTCCTCGAAAGTTCGTATAATTAGGAAGACACCCTTCATAGTTGAAAAGCATATCATGTTTTAGTGCTCCTATATTTTATGAGTTTTTATTAATTATTCATATTTTAAAGAATAATTATGTAATTGCACCAAAATCTCAATGGGTGTAGATTTGATAATATAACAAACTCAATGCTTTAAAAATGCATGAACTTACAGCAACATTGTGATCATACTTTATTATAGACTTAACCTATAAGCATGCTTGGTTCTAAAGGAAGAGTAAGTCAAAAACGAAAGCCCCTAATTTGATTAAATACAAAGGTGCTTTATGAGCATTTCTATCATCTAATGGGAAAAAGATAACAATTTTTTTCTCAACCCGCCACTGTGTGAAAACGAGACATGCAAATCTTGCCGGCTTGGGAAAGCAACTAGTGCATGCACAGGTTAATTTGCATGCATGGACCACATTTCTTTTGTCACACTTTCTTGATTTCATACTATTTTTCCAATAAAAGCATTTGCTTAATCTCGATTCATTCACATCAAAACGCAGATTAGAAAATTACATGGCGCCTGCAGTTGTTAATTAGTTAGCTAAAAATCCATATTGAATCCAGCTCAAGTGAAGTTCTCTAACATTTAAATGACCACCTAAAGTACACGTACTCGCATGATTGAGTATTAATTTGTTATATGTACGCTGCAATAAAGTGATATTATTCATATATAATACGTACTTAATTAGTTATGATTAAGACATACAGAGAAATACTTATAAATCTGACTTTTGATCATCATTTGAAAAAGAAATGCTACTTTCACCATCCAGATGAACAAAAAAAAAAATAGCAAAGCAATAATTTTGCTGTACAACCACCAGCCAAATCATGCGATCAACAAAACTGAAGGCTTGTGGTGAGAAAGTCGCGCATAAAAACAGCATCTAATCATAGTAATTTATCATTAAGGGGCCCTTAATTGAACACAACATCCTAGCACGCACATGAAATTGTAACTAAAAGAAATTATTGATACTACAGAGTTTGACAAGGAATAGATATATATTCGTAAATCTTTTACGAGGTCTCATAATTATTGTTAAGAAAACATCCAAGAACTTTTTTTGATTATCCCAACCATATACATGTACATAAACTAACATATCTATTTAAGTGGCATTGATAATCCAACACATTTTCACATTCGAGTTGGTACTTCTATTTATAAAATACTTGCATGATTGCATCATCTGGGGCGTCACTATCGATTTATATATTCTCTACTGCTTCGGTTCTGTTCATTGTTACATTTTTATAGTTCATATATATAAGCTTATGCCTCCGACCAAATTTATAAAACTAAGCTCATTCTAGCTTATTTAATGATCCATCATTCCAATAATATTTTATTTTCGGGATTCGGAGCTTAATAGATTAAACTTCTAAATTTTCTTTTCTTCAGAATTTTTCACCGTGAAAACCGGGAAGCAGCGAGTGGTGAATTTTAGCATGCACTACTCAAGTGAGATTGGGTAAACGTGTAATTATTTTTTTTTTTTACGTAGGTCTCAATTTGCTATTTATTAGAAACTTTTCTTCATATTTTCTTTCATCAGTTTACAAAAAAATCATAAGTATAACTGTTGCAATGAATGTAAAATACACTTTTATGTTTCTCTTTCAGAGTTACAATAAAAATATTCCGTTACTTTAAGAAATGTTTAAAAACTTTAATCCATAAATTCATATAAGAGAGAGGGAAAGTGAAGGGATTAAACACGTAAAAGTTTACAATGTGACTAACTTAAATGAGCCTAAATAAAATTGAATTTTCATCCTTTTCTTGGGAGGAAAGTGGGGGGATATATCAAATGATAGTAAGGCAAATTGTAAACTCTGAAACATAATCCATCGCATTAAAATGCGTACAAATAAAAAAAAATAGCAAAATATATTCTATAAAGGTAAAGACTAATATTACAACATCAGTTCTACATCCATTTAAAAAGCTTCGAAAACCAATAATAATTCACTTTATTGCATGGTTTTTATTTTTCTTCTGCACACCATAAAGAGAATTATTATTATCCCCCAGAAAAAGCTTATCGGACTTCTTTTCTTTAACTGCTATATAACCTATGTCACCCAGCGAAAGGGTCAAAAACTCTGCAACTTACTACTCACCGATCGAGGAGCACACTCGCATTCACAGCAATTTGCTGATATCAGCTGGTGCAGATGTTCTGCTCATTAAACATCTCCTTCTCATGCAAGCAATCCTCCACATATACTGAACTGCACTTTAACTGCATAAAATGAGATTTATCAACACCATAATGGAAGTGCAGTGATAATCCAGACGTCAGACGTGAAGGAGTACGATATTAAAGAAATGAATCAGAGCGCAATATTTGTTCAAGGTTACATGCATGCCACTAATAAATATAGATTCACAAGGAAAAAGGCGATTCAGCGAGGGGAAACAAAATGACACGATGATTCTCCCCCCAGATTCACACTTGATACTTAGAAGCCATTACATGTTCCAAACCTTGGTAACTTTTCACGGATGCCATGAATAAAACTTTGTCCATGCTTAGAAAAGACAAATTATGGGTATTAATGAATCCAAAATGCATTTGAAAACCGAAAAAAAAAGAGGTTATTGATATATAAATTCAAGCATATGTATCAGATTTTCATGCATACACTACAGTAGAGGTAAAGTATATGAAGCAGTAAATCCAATGACTACCTGGAAATCTGGATATGAGCTCAGATGCATAGTGCTCCCATGTCCGGTGGCCCTCTCTCCGATGGAATGGAATTCACAACTATTGATCCATTCTTTCTACCTTGCTTTCTGTCTTTCCGACTCTTTCCATAGTCAACTGTTTGGTTACTGCTATGTAAAACCACGACGTCAATGAAGAAAGATGCGTTGGACACCACGAAAGCAATTGGTGTTAAGTTGGCAAATAAATAACACAGCAAAGTAACTCTTGCAACAGAACTTCTCGTAGGTCGTGATGTTTTCATAAGACATAAGATACATCTAAAAGACTAGTTTTTTCACCTCTTGTCAGTTTATGCACAAAGACGAAAGAAAAGGAATGCTGATGTCATTAATACTAGAAAAAAGGCCACAGACATGACGTGCCAAATGGAAAAACAACAATAGATGATGCAAAAACTACCTTATTTGGAGCAATCATTGATTGTTTAAGAGAGACGCAATGGACATTGCTGATTTCATGAAAAAATAAGTATAAACCTCAAAAGATTATAAAGCCATGCACGTGCAACATAGGATTAGGCAGTCTGCTGTGTATTCGCATAGGAACAGCCTTTCCACAGTGTAATGCAACTAAATAGTTCTTCTTCTCAGTAGTTAATAGTGCTTTAGCAACGACCAAATTTAAATTCAAATTCGAAACTAAAAAGTGAATATATCTTGTTTCCGATCTTTCTACTGTTACCTTCTTAAGTCCACTAGCTAACTCTCTCAAAGAGATTTGGTCATGAGCAAGAAAGATTAGAGTGAGACTGTTTCGCATAAAACTCTAGATTTTAGAATGTACAACCAAGGTATATCCAATCATGAATACTGTGCCAAGGGATTTAAGATATTTAAAAGTCTAAGTTTTCAAAATAAAATGCATCATAGATTTGTGTATACTTTGTACCCAGGCACCAAAAGATTTTACGAATAAAGATGTGAGAAGGATAATCTTCAAGAAGCATACACTAGTAATCTGGACTTTGCGGTTACAGTACCACAGCAAGACTTGTATTTCTTTTTCGAACCACATGGGCATGGCTTGTTTCTGGAGAACTTCTGCAGCAACAGAAGAGGATATAAATTTTACAAGTATATCAACCTAACAAAGGAAAAAAATTTGAACACAACTAATTGCATGTCTTGCATATACGCATGATTGAACCTGTTCATCAGGTGGTGAGCTGTTCTTTTTGCACCTTTCACTATCATTGCTGGATAAATCCATCTTGGATTCCTTGTCTTCAACAATTAACTCATGCAACTCAGAGTTCTCATCTTTATGCTCAACTGAGGAAGTGCAGATATTAAGAGATAAAGCCATGTGCATGTACGGACAAAACAAAAATATGATTGAAACCAGTCCAAGTTAGAATAGAACATGGGATGAAGAGAACTGAGATAATAAGGTTCCCTGAAGTTGATCCATGAATTGATTGACGAAAAAGTCTATCTACTTAGATTTAACATTATTGTTTGGTTTTAAGTGGAAAGCCAAAATGTGAAATAACAAATATAACATGCTCAAAGTCAAAGATACATTCACGAAGGACAGAGATTGTGCACAAGACGTATTAGCAGAAAAGATTGCCCAGCATGTAATATCAGTCGTTACCATTTGAATCTTGTATTGACTGGAATAATTCATCATCTGCAACTGTCTGATCCAAAGATCCTTGTTCTGCTATAAGAACTTCTACAGCAGCATCAACGTCGCCCCCCACTTGTTGTAACGCCTAATATGACATTAAGGTGATTCAGATTAAGAAAGAGAGCAGGATCCTTATCTAGCTACAAACATTTATTCCTATACTCTTCATAGGGGTTGGGATTGGCTGTTGCTTCATGCATCACAGGGGCCAAAGGTGTGGGGTTTTGCAGACACAGCATCAACAACATCTAAACAGCAGAGAAGCAATTACCTGTTCAACTTTTCTACCATCTTGGCACCCACTTCCAGCCTTTACCAGTTTGATGGAATCTTCATGAACAACATTAGCTCTTTCCTGTTTAGAACTCATGGCAGGTACCTTTGGTTGATTGGATTTTGCTGAAAGATCACCATCACCCTTTTCATATAGCTAAATTTTATCAGAATTCTAGATCTAAAATAAAATAGTACGCATAAGGTGTGCAAAAAATAAAATAGAAGCTATTCAATGACAAGAGAAACCTTGATGATAATTGGCCGAGCTGCTCCGGAGCACGTGTCTTCCTTTGACCGCACACTATTATAATGCTCTCCATCGTGATAGGAACTGAAAATTAATTAAGCAAGTTTAGAGATGGAAAGAAGATAACCTTCAGAAGCAGAACACGTCTGCAATTTCTTGCTGTCCATTCCTTCCTCCTGAAGGAAGTACAACAAATACAATAGCACTCTTAGTAGTGTGTTTCTGAGAATTCCCAGGGGTTTTTTCTTCTTCTTTTTTTTTTTTTTTGTGTGGAAAACATTCGCATATTCAGAATTTTCTAAATATCTCTGAATAAAGGCATCAACCTCGGGCCCTACTGATTTGACATCCGTCTATCTATTTGTAGAGAAAAACAAAAAATTCTTGAAGAAAATTGTTATGAACCTATGACTTCTGCCCCCAGGCTACAGCCAACTTCCTCTATTTCTCTACCATGAAACTCTAGGGTAAACAATTCGATTTTGCACCGCATTACTGTTATAAAAAAGGTGTTGATCTCACGTCCCACTTAAAGTAACATGTTTACCACAATGGCTAAGCATGCAACCTAGACTTTCTATGAACTCTTACGGAGAAAGTTGTGCCAAATAAGCTAATTAGAAATTTAAGAATGATGGATTGCCATGAGGTCGACCCAAAGAGAGAACAATGCACCGAAGTTAGGCATAACTCAATTTGCAAACCAATAAGATACTTTTTAAGAAAGTTTAGACTGATTTTATTTATTTTTTTGATAACCAAGAGGTGATTAGGAGCATCAACAGGTTAAATGCTTTGGCTCAAGTGAAAATAGATTCTAGAGACTTATAAGGTAATCTAGACGTCGTATAACTGAAAAGGGACAAACTTAGACCAAAACCCCGAAGCAATTGAAACATACACCATGTTAAAAGAGTTGCAATAATGATAACAATGGCACCACTTAATGCATCTTGATTCAACCAAAGCATCTAAAAAGGAGGAATGCCTTAAAGTAGGATCAAACATTACCCAGTGACATTCTTTTTGAAGAAACCACAATACTGAAAAGCAACAAATAAGTAATGTCGTCAACTGCTGCAGCTTAACCACAATAGAGTTTTACTCGTATGATGCAAAAGGATAAAATTTGTCTCAGCATTATGATAAAGTTATGTATGTTGTTATGGAACTCCCAGGGTAGATGTCTTTTGAGGTTTTCTTAGTAAGTATGTAAATTTAGCTAATTAGAATACTCACAGATGAATCATTCGAGCTTCATGTTTGTTAAAGTTCTGTATGTACCAGCGAGGTGACATGTGCTGCAGGAATAGCCAAATGCCAAAAATATAATCAGTACCAAAATATCGAACAAAAAGTAGTACAAGAAATGAAAAGATCAATTTTAACCTGATGGTTCAAAAATAAAAATAACATACTCTGTGAATGCATATGTTACAGTGAGTGACAAGAGAAGCTGCCTGCAACTCCATGTGTCCTGCCCAAGTGCCATCCTCCCCCATGGACCGACAGTAATCATCAAATGGAACTTCATCTTCAACAAAGGGCTCAAACATTTCGCGGTTGTCCTGTAAAATGTTGCCACCAATCAGTTATAAAGCCTCACCTCCATGTTTTAAGTATATATAAGAAAAAAAAAACACCTCAACATTGTGGATAGCATAAAGGCAGTGATCAACAGAAACAGAATTTATGTACTTGGAGAGTTATCCAAAACCCCATCTGCTG
Source organism: Misopates orontium (assembly GCA_946800315.1). Taxonomy (NCBI): domain Eukaryota; kingdom Viridiplantae; phylum Streptophyta; class Magnoliopsida; order Lamiales; family Plantaginaceae; genus Misopates; species Misopates orontium. The sequence goes on along the minus strand of OX326952.1, from coordinate 31,665,244 downwards.
CGTGCATGCATACTATACAAATATGCGGCTACATAGCACGTAAGCAATTCATAGATCTTATATTTACTTGGGCGCATAAGGGTTCGTAACTTACATCAGATATTGTCTTCTCATTCAATTTTCATAATTGAAGTTCTGATCCTACAAAAATCTAGGTAAATTCTAAATTTACAAGCTTCGAGAAAACGCAGAATCCGCACAATCCCCCGATACCAATCACAAGAAGTCCAAACATTCCTATACTAGCAACTTATCACGAAATACCGTTATTTCCCAACAGTAAAAAACGAAAGTAACAATCATCAACTATGTTCCGTAAATAGCAAATATCCATCTATCTACATTTACACCCTCATAGATCACCTTAATAAATCCAACAACCATACTCCTATACTTCTCATGCTCATCCTCATCTCCTTCCAATTGATCAGCCAACGCTCTGCCACACACACAAAAACACCAACACAATCAAAATCACACCTCAAAACCTCATAAACACAACAAACACGCACAACAATCATCCACCACAAAACGCACCTAAAGAAACAATTACCATCCGATGTAACCTGGATGATCTTCAACCCTAATATATCGAGCTGAGCGCGCAATTCATCCACATCTTTCTGCCTCCCGCCGCGCTTTTTACTCTGAAATTCAAAATTAAACAAACAATTAACAACACGAATCAAAAATTGAATTCAAATTCAAAAATTCACAATCAGATGAAGAATTACTTGAGATTGCTTCGCTTGCTTAGGTTTAGGTTTTTGGTGCTTTGCTTTGGCCATTTGTTCTATTTTTCTCTGTAGCCGTTGGAGAATTTGTTCGTGAAAATTTGGGGATAGTTTGTTTATTCGAATTAAGGGTTTATGAATTGGAAAATTTATAGTGGTGACAAATTTATGAGTAAGATTTTGTGTGTAATGTTTAAGTCTGTATGGCGTATCTGTTGTTATTTAATGCGATCAACTTTTTTTACTTAAGTGCGATAAAAATCTATGGATGAGGTGGTATTTATTACTTTTTGATGGTTTGATTAAGAATATAGTTGCTATTAAAGCAATAAGGTGGAAACTTATCGATGTAATTGTAAAAATAATGAATAGGGTCAAAATTTTAAACATTATACCACTTCTAGGTTTTGACACCATTTTTTGAAGAAAAAAAATCTAAAACTTCCGAGAGAGCTTTCAAGTTTTTAAAAAGTTTCTAAAATTTTACTGATTGATGCGTACTTTGGAGTTGAGACGCTGATTTATGTTAAAGAGTACGACGAGTAGACATATAATAAACGAGGGGTGGACATTGGACTCGAAATTTAGTAGAAAATGTAAAATTGTAAAGCAAGTAATTAATTGATTGAAAAATGATATCGCATCACCGACGCATTTTTCATTATTGATTGAAAAATGACATCGCATTGCCGATGCATTTTTCATTTCGGGTCAAAACCACAAATATTGTGTTCTTTAGTGCAACCAATACCTTTTCACGCATTGCAAACATAATAAATTTTCGCCCAATCAACATTTTTCACTAGTACCAATTAAATTTGGACAACTGAAAATGCTACATAGAACGGTTAATTAGAGTTGTTGGCCTCTTAGTCGAGCAACTATAAGCTTTGATTTGCATTTACGCCCAAATATCAGTTTTACAATGGTCGTCACAATGAGCTTTGAACAGTTCTCATTTTTCTTTTATCTTGGGCAAGATGCAATAACATTCATCAACATCTAGTACTTTTACCCCAAAGCCATCAAAAAACTTCAACTCTGATAATTGTTTCTAACCAAAACTACATTACAAAGATGGAATTCACAATTTATTGCGTTTGGTTGAATTTGTTTTGATATTATTCTGATGTTTTTGGATAATAAGAAGATATTTTAGAGATTCATGCAATTTTTATATGAAAATCAAAATATGCGTTTACAAATTAATAACGTGACACATAAAGAAGATTAACATTGAGTTAGTTGTCAATGCAAGATCACGAGGTGCGAACTCCAGAGTACTCGTGCCTTACTAATACATGTATCAAACGAATATTTTGTGCCTCACATTCCATTATCTTGGTCAACTCAGATACAACATATCGTATCAATGTTTTGAGATCTAGAGGGGGGTTTGATTCGATAATTACAAAAGCTAACAAATTTAAACGGTACTTTAACCGCTATAATTTTTTCATATCACTAAAAATTAAACTAAAGCCCATCAACAACATATTTTGATTTAGTCTTGATACATTATTCTTCTTGTCTACTTTTTAGTTGATTTTGCAATAGCAAGAAACTCTAGTTTTGAACTTAAAAAACTTTCATCTATGACCAAAATAAGTATTATTCTTGGTATCACAATTATTTTTAAGTAGGTAAACTCATAAAACTTAGAAATAGTAAGTTAATTATTATATAAATAATTATTTGCGATACGAGTAAATTAAGTCCTTGTCATCAAATCAGATAAAGTAAAAGCAAAGTCAGCAAAAATAAAAAGGGGCAAAAACAGCAGAAACTGAAAAGCGCATTATCTAGGCCCCCCCAAAAAAAATCCAATTTTTAGGGTTTTCATTCAAATCACCGCTCACACAAAACTCAGCCCGCCAAATACTGCTCGCTCTCGCCTTTGCATGACTCGGATCTCCAATCGGAGCTCCGTTGCCGCCGGATCGAGTCATCACCTCCACTTCCGGCAATGTCAGCTCCCTCCGCCTCCGGATCCGACCATACGGTAGTCCATTCGATTATATAGTCCTGTTCATTTTCAATCGCGATTCTGTTTGAGTTTTTTTGATTTGTTTTCGATGAATTATGAATTGTGGCTATGCGGTTTGGAGAGTTGAGATGGAACAGGAAGGTACATTGTGTGTTTACTTGGTGAAATTGAGGTTTATGACTCAAATTTAATGTGTTCGATTCTTTTGAATGATGTTTGTCTTTGAGATGTTGGATTCGACGTCTGTGTATTGATTCTGTATTCACTTTGGTTATAATTGTTGAGCTGGTGGTTGTGAGTGCATGTATAGGGATTTGAGAATTTTTTTTTTCGATTTCTCGAGGTTGGAACAAGGTTTAGCTGTTTTAGCAGAATACGGGACTTATCAATTACAGGATATTGTGACGGTGCAGGTAGTGCGTTATGCTTTGAGTTTCTGCGCAACCTGAAGTCTCCATAAGTTATAATTTTCTCTTGGAGCAGTATATTAATATAACAAGGAAATGCGATCTAATGAGATTTCGCAAGTGAATTTTAGTTGATAGGTGATTGCCGAAATTCAGATTGATTGTCTTAATGTGATTTGGCACTCTAAGTTAAGGGCAACATGAGTTAATTACAAAGCAGTTATCTGATGAGTTGTTTACGGATTGAGTAATTAATTTGGCCCCACATTGGTTCTTTTAGTTTGAGTTGTTTTGTTATTTACTTCTGATTGCATGCTTTAGCTTTTATACGTTTTTACGCTCGTTTATTTTCCTAATTGAGTAGGCCAACACCACATTTAATTTTCTTCTTTTTGATTCATGTATAGAATCCAAATTCTTGTTCCCTAATACGACATACATTTTACTTCTACTAGGTTACATAACAAAGATGGAAATAGCTAACTCCTTGTCGTACTTGTTTTCACTTGCACAGGTTGCTGGGCAGCAAGAAAGTCCATCATCAAGGGAAGTTTTAGCAGTAATTGATTCTTTCAAGAAAGAAGTTTCTAATCGCCGTTCTGAGTATATACAGGTGCATATTCTTTATAAGTTTTGATTGGCACAGTTGATTATAGTTTCATAATTTGTAATGTGTTCTTGATATCGCTCCCAGAAACGTATGAAAGAGAACAGTGATAAAGTTCTCGATGTCACAAAAGATCTTTATAAGCTATCTGTGGAGAGGACTAGTTTCAAGATAAGTGACGCGGATAGAAGCGCAGACTTACTTGCAAAGAGGCAGAAGGATGCAAATGACATGCATAATGGCATTGGCACCAGTAACGGGGATAATGAAAGCAGTAGCTCTCAAGAAGATGGATATGCCCCTTCAGCAATTCTTCTAGGATCGAGTATTGCAGTCAAGAACGCTGTTCGTCCTATAAAGCTGCCAGAAGTGAAAAGATTACCACCATATACTTCATGGATCTTTTTGGATAGGTCAGTCAATGTAGACGTGCAGATGGAACAAGTTAAATATCTCTGTCAATTTTCAAAACAATATTTTTCTCCATTTCTATGCTGTTTATTTGTTCATCTAAAGTATCTCGGGTTATTCCCGTTTGACATGGCAGTAATTAAGATTTGATAGATCATCCTCTCTTACATGTGGTAATTATGAGGGGCATAGTGGTCCCAGTGGGAATTTGAGTTAAAGGCTTTGATAAAAACCTGTGGATTTGCAAATGTAATTGTTAATCTTCTATACCACTCCTTGCATCCGTAATCATCTGACTATCTGAAATCTGTATATTTACTCAAATCAAGTGAAAAGTAGCCTGGAATATGTTCTGTATCCATGTAATGAAATGTTGTGTTTTAATTTTTCAAAAACTATCAAATATGCTCACATATTTCATAGTATCAGTTTCTCTCCATATTTTAAATGTTGTTTACTCATGCATATCTTATTTCATCTTGTCCTTTTTATGATAGCCTTGGCTTTCTTTTGGTATTCGTTTTTATGGATTTCATTGGTTTTTAACCTATACTGTTTTTTGAGATGCTTTTGTTATCCTTCCTCCAATTATTAATTGCTTCCTCTCCCCATTTCAAACCTTGGAACTTAAGAGTTTATTTGTTAAAGGCTAAAACCATGTTCTCACAAATTTCCAGCAATAACTGTAACCGAGACAATATTGTGCTTTCAGTTTTGGGTAAATGCAGAAAGCAATTTTGCTTGGATCTAATAAAGAATCACGTATTTTGTGTTACAAAATATAATGTCAAACTGGAATATGACTTTGTATTATCATTCCCTTCAAGACTAACTCCTACAATTTAGGATTAGTTTTAATGTCCTCTACATTTATTACACTATGCGCCGTAATTTGTCACTTCCATCCCAAATTACTTGTTTGTGTTACAATTAGTTCAAAGAGCGCAGCTGTTAACAATCAGGCTCTTAAACCAAGGGCCAGTAGGTTTCATGCAATTTTATTTAGAATAATCACGCTAACAGTATCTATTAATTGCCATGCATACTACCCTCACAGAGCTCTGCCTTATTTGGCTTTTTAAGGTAAACAACTTGACTTTAGTCAGTTATCAGCTTTTGATGAATTAGACAGAAACTGTTTCTAATATCTTTATGGAAGTTTCTGCATTGTTAAAGCTCCTGAATAGTGTAACTGATCTTTTTGCTGGATTTTAGTTAATTTCAGTTTTTAGTTCGTCCTGTATCGTTAGATTGAATTGTGGCATTTTATTATTTTCCTTTATTTATACATCTTCCCCTTGCCTTGATTCAGAAACCAGAGAATGACTGAGGATCAGTCAGTGCTTGGTAGAAGGAGAATCTATTATGACCAGAGTGGTGGGGAAGCTCTAATTTGTAGTGATAGTGAAGAAGAAGCGAACGAGGATGAAGACTCAAAGAAAGAGTTTGGGGAATCTGAAGATTATATTCTGAGGTTGGTTTACTTTCAACGACCTTTCATCTTATTTGGCCTTTTGTCTGCCTAAAATGCATTCATGTGGCTGAAATAAATTGTTTTGTTTTAGTTTTCCCCTTGAATTTTAGAGCTTTGACGACTCCTGCAATCAACATGATCCTTTTTTGTATTTTTTATACCATTTCCAGAATGACCATTAATGAAATGGGTTTGTCCGATACGACGTTGGATTTGTTGGCCCAGTTCCTATCTAGGAAATCTACTGACATCAAGGTATCACTTCAATCGAACATGAGCAATCATGTTTCCTCCTTGACTTTTTCCTTCATCATTACCACTCCATTATTTCCGAAAAAAGAAGAGAACTGGTCATAGTGAGAACTTTGGTCCAGCTATTTCCCATTTGTGTTTTGCTGGCTTGACAGAGATAAACCACCATCAAACATCTTATACAGGGACGGTATGAAGATCTTATCAAGAACGGCAATGCTTTATGTCATGTGAGCAATGGCGATACCGGGGGCTCTGTGAATCCATATCTCGATAAAGATCTGGACGCTGCCATGGATTCATTTGACAATTTGTTTTGCCGTCGTTGCCTAGTAAGCATTAAACTTAACCCAATTCTTTTTACTTTTTCTTTGGCCTCATATAACACATCCTCCCCCCCCCCCCCCCCCCAGAAAAATAAAAATAAATCATGTTGCCTATGATTTCTTTCTCCTTAAATTGTCCCCTCTTGCGATTGCAGGTCTTTGATTGTAGACTACATGGATGCTCTCAGGATCTAGTGTTTCCTGTAAGTTGATTATTTTAGTATTCGAAAGTTAAAACTGTTTTCAGCTGCAACTGCTTTCTTATTATGTTGGCTTTTTTTCAGCCAGAGAAACAATTGTCATGGTCGGGTCTGGATGTTGAAAAGGAACCATGTGGCCCGAATTGCCAAAAACTGGTATACTATTTCGATCTCTGTAAATGTATTTATTTCAGCTTACTAGACTATGAATGAGCTACAGAGTCATGTTTGTGTGCCTTATTTTCAATATGCTTTGCTCGTGATATTGTTCTTTGATCCCTGTTGAACTACTAATAGACTAATAGTGTGTGTGTGTGTGTATATATATATACATATATATATATATAGACTAATAGTGTGTGTGTGTGTGTATATATATATACATATATATATATATATATAGCTATTGATAGTTCATCTCTCCGGACATATTGCTGATTTGACACTGCCTCAGGTCCTTGTATCAGAAAATAACACACTGAGCTCCGAGCAGGCAATTTTTGAAGAAAAAACTGCCCCAGCATCTAATGCCGCTGGCATGCAGATGCAAAAGAGAGAGCAGGGAGGTCTATCTGTCGAAAAGAAATCAAAGTCTTGCCAAAGTGAAAGTGCTTCTTCCTCAGAGATCAAATCCGTTAATGATATAACTTCGTCACTGAAGGGTAGTGCTGCTAGAAACTTTGGGAGTGACAAAAGGAGTAGCAAGAGAATAGCTGAAAGTGTTCTTGTTGCTCAAAAAAAGAGGCAGAAAAAAACCGTAGCATCTGAATCTGATCCTGTTGCAGGTTGTAGTGTCAGTTTGAAAGATTTAAATCTTCGGAATGGTTCACGTCGGGAAAATGAAGATAGTAGTTCTTCTCAGAAATTGAAATCTACAAGTTCTAGAAAATCCAGAAAGAGAGGGTCTCCAGCTCTAGAACCCGACAAAATGTTACAGGGTGAGGCTGCCAGTGGCGCATCTAATGAGAGTGAGGGTAATCAACCTGTGGATGATAGTGGTGATATCTTGAAGAAAGAAGAATTTGTTGATGAAAATATGCATAAACAAGAAGCAGCTGATAACGTATGTTGGAAGCCGTTTGAAAAAGCCCTATATGATAAGGGTATTGAGATTTTTGGGCGCAACAGGTTAGTCGCCTTTTTATGCTTGCCATACATGGCTATTCCTCCAAACTCGGTTTGATAGCATCTGTTGTCATTTTATCATTTGCATGCCTCTGTTCTTATATCTAATGGGTTCAGGATTTGTTTTATCTTCTCATTTATCAACAAGATTTAGTATAGAATAGCTATTTATGATCTAGATCCTGTTTTAACTAAACCAAAACTTGCTTTTACTGTAAAATAGCTATTTATAGATTTGCTTGCCTTTATTGTTAAATCTTATGCCCCGAGTCTGAAAAAGAACTTCAATTGCCATGCAGCTGTTTGATTGCTAGGAATCTAATGAATGGCCTGAAGAGCTGCGTTGAAGTCTTCAGGTACATGCATCATTCTGAGAAAAAACTGTTCTCTGAATCCAATGATGGGAGGGATCCAGCTGACAGCCACTTGAAAGCTGATGGTAATGAAACTTTGGTAAGTTCTTTCTCTTCATCTATCTCTATGGTGCTTTACAGCCTTGTGAAACGGAACTTGTTCTCATCTTGCATGAAAATAGGGTGGTGGTGCAAGAAGAAGATCGCGATTTTTGCGTAGAAAAGGTAGAGTTCGACGCCTGAAATACACTTGGAAATCTGCAGGATACCAATCATTCAGGAAAAGAATTACCGAAAGGAAGGATCAACCTTGTCGGCAGTACAATCCATGTGGATGCCAATCTGCTTGTGGGAAGGAGTGTCCTTGTCTTGTCAATGGTACCTGCTGTGAAAAATACTGCGGGTAAGATGACTATAATTTGTCTGTATCTTCTATATAAAATTTTTGTTTGTAAACTTTCAAATTTTGCAAATGAATCTATGGTTTTTGGCCCCAACCACTATTCTCTAGCTAAATACTGAATATTTCATTATTCAGATGTCCCAAGAATTGCAAGAATCGATTTAGAGGCTGTCATTGTGCCAAGAGTCAGTGTCGAAGTCGTCAATGCCCCTGCTTTGCTGCTGATAGGGAGTGTGATCCAGATGTCTGTCGAAATTGCTGGATAAGGTGGGACATCACATAAATTGGATGGTTTCTTCCTGCCTGATGTTTAAAACTTCTTTGAAGTGATCCCTGGAAAATTTATCTAGAAATTGCTTCCGTCTTTCATTTAGAGAAAGCTGCTGTTCTGTTAATCAAAGGCTCATTAGAGGAGCCTGATGGCAATAACTTAGGAATTCCCCCTCCCAGTTGTGGAACTAACTAAATATTGAGCATGAAAAGTGATCGTGTTCTAACATTGTTTATTGTTTCCACCATTTCTCTAGATATTTGTGTCCAACAATCAGTTTTTTGGTTCAACACTCTATATTTAGTTCCTATATTAGGAGCCTAAAATAAAAATAGGTTAGAAATCCATGCTGGGTTAAACCTGAAATGGATGAAGATTTGATGTCCCATAAACTGAATGCTAATTTTGGTGTAATTTGAATAAATTTCCTCGTGAGAAACTAGGGTATACTATGTTGGTCGATAACTGACAACATAGTTTTGAACTTATGTTATGTGGAAGGTAGCAGAAATATCTTCTTTGCTAACCATTTTAATACATTTGCTGGACTTTGATATTTAAGGATGTTAGTTTTGCATGATAATAATGATTTTTTTTTTTCTTCTTTGCTGCTAAGTAATTCTACTGATTGATCTTGTTTTGCAGTTGTGGTGATGGGACGCTTGGGGTGCCTTCTCAGAGGGGTGATAATTACGAATGCAGAAATATGAAACTTCTTCTGAAACAGCAACAGAGGGTAATTATGTCAGACACTGTCCTATTTGCTCTAAATTTCTATCTACTCATCGGTTAGATTCCTGTTAGATCTGCAGAATGGTTAGGGCAGATTATTATGTTGGTGCATAATAACTTTATCGAAATTCTCCAATGTTCAGTGTACATGATCATGCTTTGATATTAACCTACTTTAACATCTGAACCCACTTTCTTGCCTGTGATTTTGAGTTATACATGGTTGATGAGTAAATTCTTCTTGTGACTAGTTGTCGGTCAGAGAGGGGTTTCACGCTTAGTTTCTTCCTTCCTGATTTAAATTTGTTTTCCTTGTTGTTTCCTTCTATTTTTTGTGGCGTCATGGTTGAACTTTTCTGTCCACCTTTTTGAAAGTGGAGCTAGCGTATTATTTTGCCTGGCATCAGCCACTCAGTATCTTTTGGGGGGGGGGGGGGGGGGGGGGGGTTGAGTGCTTGAATTTTCATTTGTTTCATTTTGATGGCCTGTCAAATTGTTTAGTTCTAGTAGCACTGTTTTCCTGGATTCTAAAGTGCATAGATGAAGAGCAAACATGGGATGTTAATGAAATGCCTGTTTTATTTAGATTCTGCTGGGAAGATCCGATATATCTGGCTGGGGAGCTTTCTTGAAGGTACATAAAGAATTTGCTATTGTATTGATGAATTTTATTTTCTCACCTTATAACCTCACTTATATATGTATTGCAGAATAGTGTGAACAAACATGAATACCTCGGAGAGTACACTGGTGAGCTAATATCACATCGCGAAGCCGACAAGCGTGGCAAGATCTATGATCGTGAAAATTCATCATTTCTCTTTAACCTAAATGATCAAGTACGATTTGCTAGCCCTTTTTAGTCAAGTACTTTATATGTAATTTGAGGAGGATACATGACTGGCCTTTCTTTTTCTATGATCAGTTTGTACTTGATGCTTATCGGAAGGGTGACAAACTAAAGTTTGCCAACCACTCTCCTGATCCGAATTGCTATGCTAAGGTAAGCTGTGTAGGGCAGTAATATACCGATTACCATTTACCATACATGCCACATGTCTGCATATCACCTTATCTTATAGGGATAATTACATTTACAGCCATTGAAGTTTGATCTAGTCACAAGAATCTTTTCTACTGTTTGAGTTATTACAAAATGCATACCTTGAAACTTCGAAGAACATTACACGTCGGCTCCGATAAAAATTGATAGTTCCAATCACTCCCTATACAGTATACACTCTCTGAAGTTTGAACGCTCCTAGACACTTTGAAGTTTGAAACACATTATTAATATGCCCCTTATTTTCCCATGCTTCTAAAGTTTCAGATAGTGTCTCTCAAAATTTGGGCTTGATTTCTGTAATTACCCCTTTCCTACCAAATTTGTGGATTCATCTCATTGTCTCTTGGCAGGTGTTAATGGCTGCTGGAGATCACAGGGTGGGTATATTTGCCAAAGAGCGAATTTGTGCTGGAGAGGAATTGTTTTACGACTATCGTTATGAGCCCGACAGAGCACCAGCTTGGGCAAAGAAGCCCGAGGCATCTGGTGCCAAGAGAGAAGAAGGCGCCCCTTCAAATGGTCGCGCCAAGAAGCACACTTGATTGAGTATATTTTTGCCATTCTTTCCTGATAGAAACTTTCCCCAACATTTTGTGGCTGAACTTCTAATCATTTAGTTGCTGGAGGTAAAGCTAATGACGGACATCTCCGGAGTAACCTAAACTCAATTCTTTTTGTTCATTGACACATATACTGCTGAATTTACTCAGAGTGGAAAGATTACGGGATAGTCCACATTTTTATGCCTTTTTCCATTAAAAATCCTGATGTAAAATGCACATACTTTCAACCATTCTTTTGCCGAAGCACATTTGCAGGAAATTCAGTACTGAATATACCTGTTTTTTTATTTATTATAATTTCTTCGTTACAGAACCCCCCTTTTTTTTAGCTTGTCCTTGTATTTCTTTGCTTTTTTGCTCGGTGGAAGTCCTCTTTCTGGGATTTTGGTACTGACTCGCAAGGGAAAAAATTGTGGATCCATTATAATGTACAAGGCAGCTTGCTAGCGTTAATAGTTCAAGTAAAAGCTATGGGCCTTGGCCCACTCGACAAGGGTATGGGCTAGAAAGTTTCAATTTCTGACACTTCTATTTTTCCTATTTTAAATTTCCTCTCCTTGTTACGTTCCATCCTACTCCGTTTTCTATTTGTTTCATTTTTTTTTATGAAACTTCTTTTTTTTTTTTAATTTAATGTTCTATTTGAAATAATTTTATTGAGAAAACATATTGATTACAAAGTGGACTATAAAGTGGTACAACCCAATTAAATGAAATAACTACTAGTCTACTAGGCACGCACTTTTAAGCATTGGTTGCTGAATTCCATGTTTGTCGAGGAATGTATAAGCCTCTTAAATGACCACAGGCACAAATTATTTGATATATTAATATTACTTTAGTTCTAACTTATAACCTTTAGTATTCTATACGAATCAATTTGATGTTGCGTAGTGAAGATATGTGATTGATTGTTTAGCTTCTTTTGTTGGGTTAACGTTGGAAATTGGAATGATAATGGTCCGATGTTGTCACTATTTTTAAAAACGTTAAATCATTACATTTAGTACTAACTTATAAGAATGATTTGAAGCATAGTTCAAGTCAACATCTTTATTCTACATCAATCAAGTCTCTGAAAAACAATCCGCAAGAAAGTACAATCCTTCCTACTCTACAGATGACAACTCAAAGCACTTGTTATCATGTTAATCAAATCAAAACTTTCAACGTACAAGAATGAAACAATTCCAAGCCGTCGGATCAAAGATAGCGTGGTCCAAATCACACATGTCGAGACGTTGATTTTATTGCAAAGCCTATGGTCACGTCCAATATCCAAATCCTAGGCTCTACTGCGTTTGCTTGCCGTGTTTGGAATTTGGGCAATTCATGTGTGACGTCGGATGATGTCGGGATTGGGCTCTGGTGGGCCCCTGTCTACGGTAAAAAGAAAGCTAGGAACCTTAGTATCCAATGACGTGACGCCATGTGGAAGGGAAATGGAAAATGACGCATGTAATTGGAGGTCAAATATGTTCTGACTCCGCTGACCATTAAGTTAGTGTGTTTGGTGCACAAAATTAAAGACAGTGAGAATGTGTTGGTGTTGCACGCCTAACTGCATTTTACTTGAAACATTAACTTGGCATGGAATTTTAAGTGTCTGATCATACTATTAATGTAAATAGACAACTATAACTTATTCACTTTTTATAACACAATTCTATAGAGAGAGGCTGAAACTGAAAATTCACTAAGCTGGAACATGTAAGTTTTGACCTTAAACTCCTCTCAAGAAAACATAATTGGTGATGTCTTAGCTAACATCAATGTTAGCTAAGATGCCACCATGACAGGGGCATACGACGAGTGTGAATCAAGTCTGTTTATTCAAAGTTAATCTCCGCATTTTATTCGCTCGTCACTTTAGTCGTTTCTAAGAAGTGGGATTCTCTAAAATGTTAATGTGTAGACTTAGTACAATATTAATTTTTTGTAAATTTAGAGAACATATACACGATAGTTTGTTATATGTTCATAAATGTATGTTGTGGATGGGGGAGGTTGTTTCGAAGGTCCGGTCAAGGCCCTACGAGTCATGAGCTTGTATAATATCCCATGTCAAATTCATTTTTGATTTAAGAAAACTAATTGCTCGTTAGTTGTCTATCTATCAAGTTTTTTATTTATTTTTTGATGAATGTCTATCTATCAAATTTGTATTTTGAATAACATAAAATTGGTAATTTACTTATACGTAATCCACGCCTCCATATCAGAGCACGAAAAAAGGTAGCAAGTACGAATTCTGAAATTTTGAAGAGTGCCAGCAGCATTTAGTGAGTCTCACGTGTGGTTGAGGACATGAATTCTGAAAATTCTTTTGGACTCTTTTACCTTCACTTTGCAATTTTCCAGCAGTAAAAAGTAAAAACCAACCACAACCACCACAAACCAAAGACCGGTTAAACATATACATGGTATTTGGTTTATTTATTTTTTTCTGTTAAAAAAATAAGTTGTCATGCTATTTTATTATTAATATATTGTGGTATGTCGTATGCAAATAAAGTGACACCTTAGTACCTTACCAAAATATTAACTTCTAAAGGACAAATTGTCACCAGGCTCATATCTAATTTCATTATTAGTTTAAGAGATCTCTATAATTACAAAAAGCCTCAGGGATGTATATGTAATTAGCCCTTAAAAAAGAACCCATCTCACAAATTAAAAAAAAACCCCGCGCCCACAATATATTATTTGTTTCTCTCTCATCTTTCTCTCTCCTAAGCTAAGCCTGCTAATAAGTACACTGCCAATTTAACCTTTTTACAGTCTTTTTGTGAAGTTGCCTTCTCAAAAGTTGCGCTTTTTATCAGAAAAAGCTCAGCAAAGAGTGTTGAACTAGTTTTCTTCTTCTCTCTCTTTTTACCACCTTTTTCTACAGAGTTTAAAGAAGTTGAACAAGGAAAAACAGAGCAAAACTGATTCCCCTGTTTTCAACACTCTGTTTCATGTTCCTGCAAAACACAATGGCGAATCCTTTCGACAATTATTCTTCATCTTCATCTCACGCAGAGCAAGATGAAATCTCCCTTTTTCTCCAGCAAATTCTCCTCCGTTCTTCTTCTCCTTCAGCTTTGATTAGGCGGCCATCACAGTGCTCTGTTTCGCCCTGTGATCATATTGTGGCAGAAAATCAAGAACCCGAAATGGGTTCTTTTCCGGGTCGGGTTTCTGAGCCCGACCCGTGTTCCGGGTTGAACTCGTCGACCGGTTGCTGGGTTCCGGCGAATGTGTCGTCTTCTTATGTTGGGACATTTGATAATGACCCAGATGAGTATGATTGTGAAAGTGAGGTAAAGATTGAATCTTTATGAGTAAAATAGCTGTTTTGCTTTCTATTGAACCTTTCTTTTTTGTTCGTAGAGTACAAATGTTTGTTTGCATGTAATGCTACATTGCTGTAGTTTTTCTATTTTTATTTTGTGTGTATATGTGTGTTTGTGCCTTAATTTTGATGATTTTTGTGTAGGAGGGTGTTGAAGTGGTGGCTGATGAGGCAGCGCAGAAGCGAACGGCAGCGCGTAATTCTTCGAAGAGGAGCAGAGCAGCTGAAGTGCACAATCTATCTGAAAAGGTACATTCTTTTTCCGAATTTTTTTTGTTTTATGTAATTTATTGTGATTTTTATGGTTTTATGGGCTTTGTGTGGCAGAGGAGGAGGAGCAGGATTAATGAGAAAATGAAGGCATTGCAGAATCTGATTCCAAATTCTAACAAGGTAATTGACTTGAATTTGGTGATGTTTTTAATTATGTTTGAACATAATTGGGTGTGGAAAATGTTGTTTGTTTTCTGCAGACAGATAAGGCTTCAATGCTTGATGAAGCTATTGAGTACCTTAAACAGCTTCAGCTCCAAGTGCAGGTGAGTGAGAAAAGTCCAAGTGCAAGCTTTTTGACACAGAAGGTTAATTATGTGTTATGTAATAGAAATGCTGGAATCTGTTTGAGCGGTTTCTGTCTTGGCCACTGATAGAACTATTTTATGGTAGTTTGGACTCAATTTCCTGTATTGACATTAATATTTGTACATATCTTTAACCTTCGAGTCTTGGTAAAGATTGGTTTTCCTTCGGGCAGATAGAGTTAAGCATGACTTGGAGAATTACTTTTTGTGCAGCATCGCTCGTATGTGTGTGTATATATATGTATATATCATGTTATTGACATATAGAAGAATGGAAAATCAGTGTGCTCTCGAGGGATTCTGGAGTAAAACATTCTGAATACGTCCTGTCATTTTGTGGTGTAATTTCAATCTTCTAAATGTAGAAGATGATATAATAGTAGATGGTTTTCCATTATTTTTTAATTTTTTAATTGTTCTATGAAGATTAATAGAGCATGAGACTCACATCCCTTCAATTTTGTAGATGTTAACGCTAAGAAATGGATTGAGTCTCTACCCTATTTGCCTGCCGGGGATGATGCCGCCCGATCATATTTCTCACACAAGGGCGGACATCCTTGAGAGAAATATATCTTTGAGCACAGAAAAAGGGATTACGATGGACCAGGATATATCAGCAGATACGCTACTCAATTTGCAGAACCATTATGTTAAGCAGGCGCCCTCTGTTGCTAGTTTCTCGACTACACTAGGTTCAAAAACTATACTTGAATCAGAATCATCTTTCCAGAACCATTTGGAACCAATTCAGTTCTCCAGATCTTGTGCAGTATGTTGTTTTTATCCTATTGATTCATTACATAGTCCATAGTGTAAGATTTAACATTTTTAACATAATGTTTCTTGATGCAAAGGGTGTTTGTCGTGATGAGCTTCTTCCCTGTCAACAACCGAACAACGAGTGGTGTCCGACTACTTTGCCAGGTAATTCTTTAAACGCTAAGTATATTCGTTAAAATACCATGTTCAAAGTACTGTGAACACTTAAAACACATTAACATCTATAGGTCATTTTGGAACACGGAAATCCAATTTAAAGGATCATACTATAGAGGCATGCTTAGGCGGAGGAGGCACAGATAAACTACCAAATTTGCTCCATAATACAATCTTTTCATCGCAGTTGAAGAAGTAAGTATTCTTTTATAAATGAAATATCTTTGCGACTTTGAACGTGAAGTTTTCAGTCTTGCATCTCTTATTAGTTCAGAAAATGGAGGGAGACCACCTTTTGATGACATCAAAACGGAAGGTGACGGATTCTGATTGTCGCGGTTTGGTCCACTAACTTAGTATTTTAGTGTTATTTCTACTTGGAAGAGGTAGTTTTTTGTCCTAGAGCCCTATGGGAACAACATCATGCAACATAAATATAGGTGGTGTTCATTATGTATCTTTTTAGCATGAGACTTATCTTATGACTATTGAACTATGAATGTTGTTCTTCCCTCTAGCATCTACTGAAAGAAAATCGTTGGACAAAGCAGGGTTCTAATGGTGATTGTATTGTTCATTTTGAGGGCGTTTTATGTTTAAAGACTTTGTGGCAATTCAACCGTTGGATCCAACTTGAATCGCATTTGCGCTGGATCCATGGAGGATCTGGTTGAATCCATGGATCCAGATCCAAGATGCACGCCTACAATTAGTAATTACGAAGTAAATTGGTGCACATAGACAAGAAAAAATGACCACGCTTTGGTCTATATTCGTACAACTAATGAGAGCTAAGAGTGTACAAAATTTGGTATACTGGTCAAAGTTATTGCAATAAGTATTGCAATTTAAAAATATGGAAAAAGATATTCAATGTATTGGCAATACAAATTTATACTATATCAGCAACTGAAAGTAAATAATTTTCCTAATTGTAGGATTTTATTCTAAATGCGCCAAAACATTTAACTGTCACTTATTGCAACTCCAAAGATAGCAAGAAGTGGAATAATATTTGCAGATGTTGTATTTTGCATATCTGAACTCTGGTCGACAGAATCATACGGACTTAAATATCTAATTCGTTTTAGATTATTACTACTCAAATAAAGTAAGATATACTTTTGTTAAAGGTGCATATAAAGTAAATGTTATCATTATATTTTTAGCATTTTTTTTTATTTGTGGCTCTGTTGACGTATAAAATTTGTCCTCGACTTGTTGTCATTTGTACTCTTTTTTCGGTTCTCCTTTTCCTCTTAAGGTACCTCTAAGTAACTCTTGCCCCCTTCCTTGGGCCAATGACCTCAAATAGCAAGTTCCATGACCAAACATTCCATGAATGTGAACCATAAATTATATGGACCTATTTCGTTACATGCACGGCACAAGAAGAAGTTGAGGTGCATTTCGTGTTATGCAATTTGTGTATGTTCAAAACATGAAAAAACAAATACTTTTCAACATTAGACCAGGAAACAGGATTAAGAGAAAATATTTCTCATCCTATAAATTCTTTATTTTTAGTTGAAATGCTACTTAGGTAAAAATTATAATAATGCATATTAATACAACCCGCTGAGTCGTAACTACACGAGAGATCCCTAAACAATCCCACTCGTTTTGGTTAAGAGGATTGTACTAACTACACCATGACGACACATTAATTTGCTCGACAGTTTTAAACCCTTCGGAAAAGACACTATTCCCCTAAATTAATGAAACACTCACAAGTTGTAAGCAAAATCAATACAAAGTGAGACCTTTAATAGTTTGTCAAGAACAACGCGTAGCAAGTACCCGTGCATCGCATACCATGCGACCTCGACCCCAAAAAAACACTAAATAGCACAACAAAAAGAGTTCAGTCACTCACTAAACAAGATACGTTTTTGTTAAGTAGAATCAAGACCACGAATAAAAACGTCTAAAATTAGTGAATCTCAATTCTACTACCCGTACCAGTAGAGTATGTTATCACTCAACAATATCAAAATAAAATCAAATCACAAAACAATATCAATGTTAGCTAAGACATCACCACAAATATTATACCCTTTTTTTTTTTTTTTGTCTCTCCAATTTTAGAAAGAGTTGTTCTTTGTGCATCACCTGAAACCAACAAACACACTGTAGCGCGTGCTCCTATTTAAGAATTATTATTATTAAACACCATTTCTGTTTTTTTTTTTTTCTATATAAATAAATTTTATTATTAATTTGGCAGAATAGCCCAAATTATTTAATCTCCCACCACAACCACCACCCTCCCGTCTCGACGGACCACATTCATTTCATAACTTCTTTTATATATAATAATATATATATATATATATATATATATATATATATATAAAACACACAAGAAAAAATAAAATAAAAAATAGAAATATTTATATGCAAACACAGAACAGAACAGAACAGAACAGAGTCCCCTGTTTCCACCTCCTCCTCTATACCCTTATTTTCTTTGTTATTAACGGTTTTAATCACAAACCTCGTCCTCATCGCTCTCATTCAATTCTATATATATATAAGATACACTCATTTATTTTCAGATACATTCAGCTATTTATATATATAAATAAAAATGGCGGCGGCGGCGGCGGCGGCGGCGAATGGGCCGACGACGGAGGAGCAACGAATCGGAAGTCCGACGAATCCAATGGTGACGCCTCTATTGACGGATCTCTACCAGTTCACCATGGCCTACGCCTATTGGAAAGCCGGCAAACACAAAGAACGCGCCGTGTATAACTCAATTCATTAATTAGTTTGATTGTTTGTTTGTTTGCTTGCATGTTTGTTGTGTTATTCAGCTGAATTCTGCTGTCTTTGTTGTTGCGTTGATTTGATGTCTATTGGTGAATGCGGTAGTAGAGATGGTTTTGGTTAGTTGTTGTTGGTGAATAGCTCGTAGCCTTCGATTTTGTGTTTTTTTATCGATTATTTTTCGAAGTCGAGCGTGTTTTTATTTGATTGACTATCAGTGAATTGTTGGTGAATTTTGGCCTTTTTCGTACGAGTTAGTTATGACGGCTCCTAATCGACTGGAAATTGATCGTTAGTAAATGGAGTAAAATTGTCGTTTTTAAACATAAAGTGAAGATTTTATTGTCGTTTAGTTTCGAGGAATGTAACATTTGATATGATGTGCTGTATATAATGTCCGCCGACACACGTGTATAGATGGTTTTTTTGTCTATACCGATGACTACAAAAATGTATTTATCAATATTAATGCCATTGAATGGCTGTGTTAGAGTCTTGCGTACATTGCAGTGTGATTTTTAATTGCTTTTCCTAGTAAGTTTCAGTTGCTTGATGCTACATTGTTCCGATGAATTTCAAAAATCAAGTCTTGCCTTATGCAGTGTCATATGTGATCATGAGCTGTCATAAGGAACATAACCTCTGCTATCTTCATAAGATTTATAAATTATGGCATGTTAAGTATCGTCTTTTCATGGCCTTATGTTTGGAAAATCAACTACTCTTTATCTTGCAGAGGTGCATTAGTGATGCTTCATGGCTGGTTTCTTGTTCTAATCATATTCGCAAACTATGTGCACTGGATAGGAACTCTGCCGTCCTTGCTCAAAATTAATGAGAACAGCTTGCTTAATGTATGCGAAGAGAAAGAATTTTCGAATGTGGCTAATATGCTAGCAACCTGAGTTCTATCATTATCTAGCAGAACTGAGAAATAAGTTGTAATAATAGTGAATCATTCTTCTTTAACTTGCGCTACTCTGGGACCGCCTGTTTCATATGAAACAACTAAACGAATCTGATATGATTACTATTTTCAAATATTGTGACATTTCTATCTAGCCTTTTTGGCCTACTATTCCATCAGGTGCATATTTGTCTAGAATTTTTCGCTCCACTGTAAATTAGCAGCCGAGATTCTTAATATTTATGCTTTTGGAATATAATGTTCACTTTCAGGTTTGACTTATATTTTCGGAGGAACCCATTTGGTGGAGAGTATACAGTTTTTGCTGGTCTAGAAGAGTGCATAAGATTAATTGCTAACTTTAAATTTACTGATGATGAAATTTCTTTCATCCGAGATACATTGCCTCCATCATGCGAGGTATGTTTACGTTTGTGTTTTAATTATATGTTGGTTCTATTCGGTTCACGCCTATACTGACAATATATTATATTGAAAATCACAGACCAATTAGTGCAATCTTTGAATACAACTTAATTTTGAGCTATTTTGAAGATTTGCAGTTCTTTACAAACTACTGCTTTAATTTGGTAAATAAGGTGGTAGCCTTTATTAGAGTTCTTTAATCAAATATTTTGAAGCGTTTGATATCATAGTGAAGTGTAAAGTACTAAATCAATGTATTAAACGAGTAATATTGCTATAATGTAGAATATGGTATATCAAGTTCTGATCTGTGTTTCAGTCAAACTTGCTCATATGCAACAATGTAGAATATGGTTGATCATATTCTAATTTATATTCAACTGAACTTATAATTCTGTTTGTTTAGTATATTTTGTTAATTACCCATCAGGTTACATGCATGAGGTACGGAATCATATTAACTGTTTAAATAACAGAATTTGGCTGGTTTGTAATTTGTAATATGGTCCAGCAAAATGATTATCCTTTGTAAAGAGCTCCTGTTTTTAAAGAACAATGATACGAGTCAAACTCGTGTTATCATAACACACTGATCTTTAGTCCAGAAACATTGGCGTTTAGGTTGGCTTCTATGACTACCTTCGAGGAATAGACTGTTCTGATGTGGAGATACACGCTATTTCTGAAGGATTTGTTGTATTCCCCAAGATACCATTGATGAGGGTTGAAGGGCCTGTAGCTGTAAGTACCTTTTCTTTAATCCTTTGTACAATTCATATCCTATACTGGTTAATCAGCTCGTGTTTAGGTTTTATTACTGTTCAGTAAAAGTGTGGTTTCATCTTTTAAGGTGGTCCAACTGCTTGAAACTCCACTTCTAAATCTTATAAACTATGCATCATTAGTTGCTACAAATGCTGCAAGGCATCGCTTTGTCGCTGGGAAGTCCAAACTTCTTATGGAATTCGGGCTGCGACGGGCACAGGTTATTATAAATTACTTGTTCAATTTGAAGTTCCAATTTTCTTGTACCGAGTCAAAATGCTGCCTATGTCATATTTTTGCAGGGCCCTGATGGGGCTATAGGAGCATCAAAGTATTGCTATATGGGTGGATTTGATGCAACAAGGTGATTCACAATATAAATTCACACTTGGAATTTTTATCCCGTCTGCTGATGAGTGTCCTCTGAAAAGTTGTGTTACAGTGACGTGATGCTTCTGTTTCTGGTTTAGTTTTAATGCTGGTAAAGAGATTAATGGTTCCCTATATGATCTCTGGTTCACCAGGGATTGAACCATTCGCACTTGTAGGCATCGGTATTCTATTATATAGATTAGTGCGTATATATGCAGTGTAAGATATGTTAGTCATAAACAATTCAGAACATCTATAAAAGCATCCAACATAAATATTTGATTCTTCATCAATCGAAAAAGTCAGAATTCTTATGTTTTGCGCAGAGGATATGTCAGTGGCTTCTTTATTATATTTTGCCAAGGGTAGAAAAGTTGCGATTTCATGAAACTCTTATAATGCTTAGAATTTGTCAATCTTTAAGGGAACTGTTATTCATATTCTGATCGGATGCAGTATAATTTCCTTCAGGAATAAGATGCTTCTTTTTTTTTTTTTTCTTTATGGAAGCAACCTCAGTGCTATTTTAACATACTAGATAGACAAACTTATACAGATAATATTTTCTGGGAACACTTGCTTTGTGCTATAAATAATTTTTTCCTTGGTTGGATTTGGTATGAGTCATAGTTTTTTAAATAGTCTAGACCATGGGAGCAACCTCATTGGTCATCTCTATATGTTTAATTATTTCTCACCTGAGTTCTAGACAAGGTATCAAACCTATGAATCTATTTTATGTATTTCTTCTTCCTGTTATTCATAATGAGTTGACCAGTATGCTCATCTATTTTCGAATATTGGTTTGAACAGCAATGTTGCTGCTGGGAAGTTATTTGGAATACCACTCCGTGGAACACATTCTCATTCCTTTGTCAGCTCATATATGGTAGGTGCTGTGAGTTACATGTGCTGTTAAATATGTGGTTTTCTGGAAGCCATGATTATACGTAACTTTTATTTACCATGTTTTCTTGTATTCTTTCCTTGTTTTGTAATATAATCCGCTAGACAAGTTTAAAGTATCTGAAAGTTTCTTGCAAAGTGGTTTGTGTGACAGATGTTTCTTTTCAGATTATCTTTTTCTGCCGTAGATGCAAATATTATGCATGCTAAACTTGAATTGTCCGAGAAGCCAGCAGTTCAATCCAATTTCCAGCAGTTTTTGCTTAGCAGCTGTTTTGTATTCCTTTTCTTGTTTTGAAATATGGTACTTGGTAATTGCTTATTTGAATGCAAAAGTTATGAGGATCAGACTGTGATCTCTGAAAGGGATTCACGTGACATACATTCCCTATGATTGTTTTTTATTCTCAGATAGTTATTAGTAGGTCTATTAAATTGTGACTGCTCAGAAGCCAAAATTTACTTCAATTCTTTTCACTTTCTGCATACCAACTATTTATGTTCCTTCCTTTTCTACGTATTTTGTTGGTGGGTTATGTGAAAAAGGCACGCTAATGAGAATCAGAAGAATGATACTTGAGAGTGCTTTACATGGCATGTATTTCTTTCTGATCATCATTTGTGTCTGCAAGCCTCCATAATTTGTCACTCCTTATTCGGGGTGAGAAATACTGGAAAGTGCGACTTCTAAGACAAGATCTGTATATTTATGTTTGAGTTTTCCTTCTTGTTTTATTTATGATCATAGTTTTGAGAAGTTATTTTGTGGTTCTACTAATTTTTTAGATGAATATTGGAAATCTATTGACACATTTAGGATAAAACGAGATTCTGCTTTCGTATTGTATTGAAACAACGGGACAGTGGAGAATTAGGTTTGAGAATGATTTGATTTTGTCCAGACAAAATATATCATGCACTTCAAGTAATTGCGTGAGGCATGATAATAATTTATTGATGTTCCTGAAGAGCCTACTTATGATATTATGTGAATACTATATTCCCGGGTCTTTAATATTGGTAGTGAAAGCAGAGAGAAAGATGTAACTTGCTTGTGCTCGGCACTTAATGGCACGGAATATTTTGTCCACTTTGTCATACTGTTCTCCTATTCAATTCTTCTTGAATCCCTCATATTGTCCAAATACACTTATTTTTGCCCTGAATTCGTTGATTATCTCACTCAATCAAATTGCCAATGCAGAGCCCCGACGAGATCACTGAGACGTCACTTCAGAGTTATGATGGCTCACGTGTTTGTGAGGATTTTGTTAATGCGGTGCAGATATGGTTAAGCAAACTAAAGGTGTGATCACATGCTCCTATCTTTTTCACAATGCATCTTATTTTGCATCAGTCAGCTTATATCATTCTTGTCTTTGCACATTTTATGTGGCTGCCACAAACTCATATATATGCTGTCATTTTAGATTTTTCCTATATATTAATATTAACCACTTGAAGTGTTAGTTGATTCTTGAATAAACAACACATGATTTTCCATCATTACTTTCTTCAATGTCATGTTCTTGTAAAATCTTCAACATGCTATATTTGAACATTACCTAGATTATTATTGTAACTTAATTTTCCCGGTAGCAGTAGGTAATAAGTGAAAATACCATTGATGTATATAGTCACTGAGTAGATATAAATGCTGTATGTTGAGTATCACAGGACCTAATTAGAGATAGTTCATGTCTTTCTGATAAATAATATATTTGTATATGTGCATTGATCATTCTGATATCTAATTTGCAAAATGGTATGATGTTGGCTTATCATATTTTTTTGCACTTGTTCAGCGGTCACATTCATTAGGTGGTTTGTTTGGTGAAACGAATCAAAGTGAGTTAGCTGCTTTTGCCTCTTATGCTCTTGCATTTCCGAAAAACTTTTTGGCCCTTGTCGACACATATGATGTAAGTGTAAATTATTGATTGTTCTTTCGTATTGTATGTGGTTAGAAAATTGCTGGTTAAGGCACGTTAAATTTTTTAACTTTGTATTTTTCCATGATTGTGAATTAGTTGCAAACAGTTTGTAGTGCATTTGGGAAAAAAAGTTTTGATTGTTGTTTATCGCTTTTGATTTCCTCCTCTGAATTAGTAACAAGAGCCGTACGATTGCGGAGTTATGATGATGGTTATTTTGGTCCGTACTCAATCACTTAGCTTTGATGATTAACTCATTGCTCATGGACTGCAAAGGTTCTCTTTGACATTTAATGGGTTGATTAAGCTAATGAATCACTTAAATAATATCTATTAATTTTGATAAAGAATTTCCAAAATCTGGAATGAATTTTCAGTGAATCTCGGTATGTTTTACTCACGAATTTTTTCGAAGGTCCTCCAGTCATTAACCTTCTTTTGTGAACTTGGAACTGTAGTTGCTTTCTTTATAGGGTTGTGAATTATTCGTAAAACCAAACAAATAAATTGATTCTCCTAGATATTATGCTCTAATGTTGGTGAAGATTTAATTTTTATATTTTGAACGAAGTGGATTCTTATTGGAAACTTGAAAGTTTTTTATGATTATTCCGTGTTCTAGTATACAAAATGAAAATGGTGTATACATCTTGTAAATTTCTTATTTTAGCTGCATATGTGATTTCCATTCTGCTATGCTGTCGTTGATATAACTTTTGAATTTTTGGACAGGTGGCAAGAAGTGGTGTTCCTAATTTTTGCGCAGTTGCTTTAGCGCTAAATGACTTGGGGTGCGTCCGAATGGTTTACTTTTTGTATTAGTACTTCAAATTGAAAATTGTATAATGTACTAACTAGTGCTATATTGTTGCATAGTGGTTAACTATATCGACTCTTTAATATCCATTCTGTCTTCAGGCTTCAGTAGGTTTATATATACATATCATGTTAAGTTTTGTGAATCTTCTCGTAGTCGATTAATACACATTGACATCAAAATGAAAAGCTTTTGTCCACAGTTGGATGAGCCATTGGTATATGCTCCTAAATCTGTATGTGCATACATGCATACTAGAATCTTAAGGTTTGTACTTCAAATGTTTTTTGGATTTAAATTTCATGTTTCTTTGTTAATATTATAGTTAGTAATTGTTTACATCTAATGTTTGTTGAATTCACTACATTAGAGCATTTGAATCCGAGCAGTTTGTTCAATTAATTGTTGTGGCATTACATATTATTTTAGTAAAGCCCCTCTAATTACCTTGAGGGAGTTTGAAGGAATATTTTAAGTTAAGCTTTGGTTTTATCAATCTGACTTGAACTGATAATAATTTATTTTTATTTTGGTACTTTATTCTCTGAATGTGCTTTCTCAGGTATAAAGCAGTAGGTATTAGACTGGACTCTGGTGATCTTGCCTACCAATCATGTGAGGCCCGCAAATTCTTCCAGGCTGTTGAGAAGGAGTTTGGAGTGCCAGATTTTGGAAAGACGAGCATCACAGCAAGTAATGACCTCAATGAAGAAACTTTGGATGCTTTAAATAAACAGGTAAAGGCCATAAATAGATATTTTGGAACCCAATCATAAATTTTAGTTTAGCTTGATGTGAACTTTCATTTGCAGCAAATGCTGGTTAAGGTTATTTTCTGCTTACCATTGTATAGCGCCTACCTGTTAATGAACCACGTGTTTGTTTGTTCTTTCCACCTTTTTGTTAATTATATGATGTCTCCTGCATTTACCCCAGTATAATAGGCTTCAGTTCTTGTGAAAACTTAAATTTGTTTGTGCACATCTATTCGATGAAAAACTATAAGAGTTACCATCATGATTAATCTGTTTTCTTTTATCTCTTTATTATTAGTTCCTCTAAATAGACTTTTCTGATCCAGTTACAGTGTGGTGCAACGAGTAACATCTTAGCTTTGAACTAAACTGGAAGAGCCACGAGATGGATAAAATTAACTCATATTCCTAGTTTTATGGTCTTCAAATAGCCTAAAAGTTCTAGTTATCAGTTTATTTATTTTGTGACAATGCTATAAGGAGTAGGCCAAATCTATGAGAATTACAGCGGGACATGCTGTTTGTGGGTGCCCCCCGCCAACTATGATTCAAATTTATGCTGTTCAGGTCAGAGATTTTATATTTGCAATTTTAACTCTCTTTCTTTTTGGCCAGGGTCACGAAGTTGACGCATTTGGAATTGGAACTCATTTGGTCACATGCTATGCCCAACCTGCCCTAGGTGTTGTTTTCAAATTGGTCGAAATAAATAATCAACCTCGCATCAAACTTTCTGAAGATGTTTCAAAGGTTCGCTTGATCCACATGATTTCATAATGTGATCTTGTTATGGGCGTTCATTAAGCTCTGGTTTCAGGTAACGATTCCATGCAAAAAAAGAAGTTACAGGTTATATGGCAAGGAAGGTTATTCTCTTTTGGACATTATGACAGGCGAAAATGAACCACCTCCAAAGGTACCGTTTCATTAACTTGCTTTCTTAAATTATAATTTAGTTATAGTTCTATGCATTCCTCTTCCACCCGGATCAGTTTCTAAGCCAAATATGTTGGTGTTTTTACCAATTTTGGTGAATTGGATGATTTAGTGAGTCCATCTTATTATCTCAGTCTCTGTTAAGAGTTAGTTTGTTTACCTTTTTTTACATGAATTTCTCATTTAATTTTTTAAATTGTGCTGTCTATTAGAATCTTGAGGAAAGTCTTTGTGGGATTTTATTTATTTACCCTTAATTGATGTCAGTGACAATAAAATCTAAAAGGTTAGCTTGGATAGTTTCCACTGGTAATACGAGTGGACTATAGAATGTTGATTTATTTATGTGTCTCGGGAAACTTTTACAACATAAAGCACTAAATCAACTTGTATTACATTGCACAAGGACCTCTCACTCATTCCTGTGATCAGTATATCACAAGTGTTATTATTTTTGTTACTTCTCTCACCTGCCAATTTACCTGTTCTGATAAGCAGGTAGGTGAAAGGATATTGTGCCGCCATCCTTTTAACGAGTCCAAGAGAGCATATGTGGTGCCACAGCGTGTCGAGGAGCTTATGAAGTGTTTCTGGCCTGGTAAATCAGGTAGTTTTTTCGGTTTCTCGTGTTTCCTCTAGAAATACTGTACATCGGGTCGTTTCCAAATTGATGCAACCAGTGCCAATAATGTTACACTTGCAATTTGAGTGGGGGTGGGGTTGAGGAAAGGTGGGAAAGCCAGTGTATCCTTTTCACATATACAGTAACATAGTATAACCTTGTAAGATTATTCTGAAATTCTATTACGTTCTAAATCTTATGTTTCTTCACCTTTTTTTTTTGAAAAGATCACATCCTGTGTAAGGTAAGAATTAAGTACTCTTCTCTCAACCAAGAAAAATGGGGTCCAAATCCCAGTATATTGCTGGCTTGTTTGTAAGCATATCGAATCTGCATTTCTACAAAAACAGTGGTTGGACCATTAGCCGAATGCAGTATTTTCTCAGGACAATATATATATTATTGATACCTTATTGGACCCTCACCTCTTCAGTTAGATACACTGGCTTTCTGTAAGCACGATATTTCATATTTGCATCATAAGGAGTTCTTTGAGGTTGCATCTTCACCAGTCATCCTATTTATTTTTGGAGTTTACTTGTCTTTGGACGCGTGCAGGGAAAAAAAGAGAAGAGCTACCGTCCCTACAAGTGATAAGAGAACGGTGTATAGAACAACTGGGACAAATGCGACCTGACCACATGAGAAGGCTGAACCCAACACCTTACAAGGTACAATTAGCGGCACCTTTCGAACTGTGTACCTTTGGTTGGTAAAATTTTGATTATTTAGCAACGTTATATCCGTGCAGGTTAGTGTAAGTGCAAAACTATATGACTTCATTCATTTCTTGTGGCTGAACGAGGCTCCAATAGGGGAGTTGCAGTAAAAAGTTATGGGGTGATCATATTTTGAAGGCAAGTAGTGGTGCCTCAAGAAAATAGTTGAAAATTTACATGTTTTATAAGTGCGTTTTTACTTTTAGGTCAAAGAGTTCATGTTTTGTCTCTTTTCTTTTTCTGTACAGGAAAAGAAAATTTAAAATGTTATCTTGCCTGATTGATTATGTCAGCTGAACATAGTTAGTAGATTATGTTCACATGAGAACATAGAACGTGCTTCTTAGATTTTCTTTCGTTTCCTGTTTGTGTGTACAATAAGAATGTTACATTTTTTTTAAACTACATAATTCTTTTGATGTAGTCCAAGATACTTCGTATAGTTTATATTCTTTTAAGTAAGCCGTCATGTTCAGCGAAAGAAAAGAAAATTTATAGTGGTCATGTTCGTTAGTTATATGCACGCGAAGCATGAAAATAGTGACATTGACTCAATATGGGAATAAATTATTAGGGGAAACGTAATAAGTCAGTAAATTATGGAAGTTGAAAGGCTGGGTCCTAACATGAAGGTGCATATAATGAATACTTTAAGCAGGCATGGCAATCAAATGAGTATTTATTTCGTATGTTGTGTAACTTTTTGGACAATGACGGGTATTCGAAGTGATTCCTAAGATTACAACATTAATATTCACGAGTAAATCGCCACCACATACCTTGGTGGCCATTAATCTGATAATCTAGAGCTATAGAAGCCAAGCGAATGAACTTTAACTAACTCGTTATATTGGCGTAAGTAACTAGTTCATGCCCGTTGAGTTTCCATAGAAAGGCTACCTAATTTAATAACTTTTTCAAATTAAATGTCGTCAGTACTAAACTTTCAATTGAACCTTAGGCTTGAAACCGAAGAGAATGATACAATTGGTGAATTTGGATAAAAAAATTTTAAGATCTGATCGACTAATTAATTCGATGTGAATATACTTCAGTATATAACTTAACTCTAAGGGCAAATCATTCATATTCCAACGTTATGGCCAGAACACCAGGTTACATGTGTAATCACCAGGAAAGATTTGACGTACACTCAAACACATGCTACCCCTCAGAATATGCATGAGCTAGCTATTATTTCCACCAAAAAATTACTCAGTAAACACAACGAGGAATATCTAATCCATCTAAAAATACATGCTTCTCAAAATAAGCAAAAAAATCACCCAAATAGATTAAATTTTTATCCACAGAAGCACAGTTAAGAATGTCAAAACAAGCCAACGAGATTGAACTGGACCGTTTATCCCGGAACTGCTGTTGGGACCTGGTGCTGTTGTTGTCGGTGTTGTCTGAGCTGCCGGTGGTGGAGGCGAACGCACAGGGACATCACACGTCCCAAATGTTGCATTTGCCTGCAATAATTTTTACTTACATAAGTTGACTTTTACTAGAATGTCCTACAAGATCTGTAAAGAGTTAAGACAGATGATATACCCTGCAATAAGCAATGCTGTCACACCCACAGGTTAAATGACCGTTCGCTTCATCGACAGCTTCTGGAGCTCCCCCTCCATCACTCCTCTGCATCAAAGGAAGCAAAATATTCACCGCATGCATAATTATGTCTATAAACTCAAATACATCTACTTATATTTAAAAATTCATTGAGTCTCCATCTCTTCTGTACCCTGTAAAAATCAACTGTGATGAAATTAGGCCAGCGTCTGCCACCTGCTTCATAACAAGTCCTCATCATAGTAATCAGCTCAGCAGAGTTGTCGGCGCAAGCTTCTGATCTATTTGGATTTGATGGAAAGTAATTCATAAGAACCAGAGATCTCGATGATGTGTTCATGGGCGATGATTCTGAACGACTGGGACAGGAGCCAGGGTTCATTCCATCATTTCCATCTGCAAATCAACCCCTCCTTCAGTATTATAAACAAATTACGAGCAAAAGAACTGACACACTTTACCCCTTAAGAAGAGGAATTAGGCCACCAAAGGGTGTGATATCATTCATCCGTCTTCGGCCAGGTCGAACTATAGTAGGGGATTTTATTACTTATCAATCCCTATAATCAGTCAAATTGCATATATGTAGCACATAATGTAAATCGAACCTAGACATTGCGTGCTTACCAAACAACCCTTAATGAACTAACTACATAACAAATGCATTCAGGCAGACATCTGCAAGATTTAATCTTTCAAGGACTAGCACGACTCACATTGATTCTCCACGACGTAGTTCCACTCATATGCAATCCGCTCAGAGGCCTCCTTTGCTGATCTAGACGTAAAAACAACCAAACGCTGGTTGTTTCGTATCATATCATCCACAGTCGGCCAATCTGAACCATTTCTAGGCATTCGGGACATAGGGAACATGTACTGGTTGAGGCCGGACGCATTAAACACTCGTGTCAACCCTTGTGGAGAGCTCACATAATCCTCAATGAAGATGGTGACGATTTCTCTAGTGTTTTGTCGGAGAAACGTTTGGATTTCTCTCAACACATTGATAGCAGGTTGCTAAAAGTAAAACAATGGTAAAACAACTGAATCAATAACTAGAATGGATAAAATCACTACTTACATACAACAAATATCCAATTGATTGAAGAGCATAGACATACTTACAAATGCAGTTACATTTAAACACTGTCCACCAAAGGAGTGACACAACCAAATGTCATTGTTGAAGTCATACATATCAAGCATAAGTCCTCGAACTCCATTCTACAAAAAATTGCACGACTTTCAATAATAAAAGAAACCCAAAAAGCCCTCATGTGCATTTACCATAAAGATTAAATTTACTTTTTTTTTTTTGCCTAATATGCATAATATGGGATATTTTGCAACTAGCTCCTTAACTAACTATTGCTCTGTTTTAACATAAAATCCTTAATTCAAACTGTCCGAACGTAGCATTGTAATAAATTAAAAACACATACTCTGAGCTGATCGGTAATAGAATCTTCCTGATTGGTTGGAGCAAGAAGGGTTGACCCGGTACCAGAAGTTGACCCGGACCGAGCGAACGAGTTGTGGGTCGTCAACCAAGAATACCTATTAAACGGTAGCCCACTGACCTATTCAAAAAACCCACAAATAATCTTTAATCAAAATATAATCTTTTTTTGCAAATTGTAAAAATACAAATTAAAATATATTTGCTATATAACCCTAGAAATGGGAATCATCGGGTGTGTGCGAGTGCACCGAGGCCTGGTGTTCCCATTAGCGGGACAAGTGCCGCAGCTTAAGCCGGCGTCGCAATTATTGCTCGAGCTCGAACACGTTTCGCCAATCTGTACGTTGTTACATTAATTCAAACAAAACCCGTGCACAAATTAATTATTTCAAAATAAAAAGAAGCATTGAACTATTCAAAAAGAATTTAAAATTGTACACATATTGTGCATTTAAATTATCATAATCAGTGTAATCATGCTTAACAAAGTTACGAACATTACCCCTAAAGAATGAGAGTAGATGAAGAATAAAGCTGTGATTAAGAACACCTTTATGAGCATTAAATTGACACCCTGCAAAAAATTAGATTCATCAAGAAATAGATCACAAAAAGTAAGTAAAGCGACGTGTAATGAAAAAAAAAAAAAGCTTGTAAGATTTTTGCATGCCTGCATTTGTTTGTTTCTGCAAAAATCTTATACTGAGATACAGATCTCAGTGCAGTTTTAAGGGAGTTGTGAGTATGTCTATTTTGGATTGGTTTTTTCTTTTTTTAGGGGGTTAGGTCAACAAGTGTGATTAGTATAAATATTGGGGCAGTTGGTGCAATTTTGACTAATATTATTTTGGACAGAGGAATGTTAGTACAAGTGGAATTTTTTGTTAGGAGGGACTCTTTTCTTTGAAAGCGAACGCGTAACATAAGTGTCGGAATCTTTATGATGTCTCCTTTATCTTAAGTAATTTGCACGCTTTAACATTGGCATTTTTTCGCTTTTTATGTTCTTTACATTTATTTGGTATTTAAATAAAGATATTATTTTAAACAAATTAGTATTATGTAGCATGACAACTTCGATCGTGAATGAATATTGGTGTGTGGCGTGTAGCAATTGAAATTCTTCGTTTAATATTAATATGTTTATACAAATTATATGTACGTATGATTGGAGAAACTACTATGTGCAACAGTTGCATAGAAAAGTGATGCAACAAGTTCGATTATTAATGTAATTTTCATGAAGTTTTGAACTAGTGCTGGGAAATCAATACTCTATAATTTAAGTGTAATTGTATAAATTAAAGTTTTGAACAAGTACTGAGAAATTAGTACTCTATAATTTAGAAAATATTTAGAATTTTTAATAATTGTTGCTTAATGTCATCATGCATGTTTGAAATAAATTTTTTTATAGTTAATAGTACTTTTAAAATTTGAACAATTTGGTAACGGACTCTTGAGCTGATATGACATGATTTTCTTTTAATTGAACTAGAATCAGTACAATTAATTTACACTTAAATACGATTAATTAACTAGTACAATATATATATATATATATCATTGCATCATTAAACTCTTATAAGTTGCAAAAAGTTTCCTAACTCTTGATACCGTTTCACCTTTTTCATGTAACTAGCCTTTATTTAAAGGTAGACAAGAAATTAACATGGGAACCCCATGTGATTCATTGTGGCTGTTTTTTATACTCTGTTTGGTCAATACAAAAATAAAAGTCTACATATTACCTTAATTTTAAAATTATTGTTTCTTGATAAGAGTTAGAAATGGTCACGGTCTCGCTAATGTATTTCCTTCTAGAGAAGTTTTACTGTTTTGTGTTCTATAGAGAAACTGAAAATTCTCATACTCAATTATGTCTATTCAACCATATGAATTTCGTTCAAGAAATCTCTAGAACAATAGCTTATACATTTCTCTATTTGCCATTTTTATTCTATGTAATTTCTTGTATATATATAACGTGCGACATTTCATATTTCTCTTGAAATATAGCTAGATTCTATAATATAATCTCATCTTCACGCAATTAGATCATATTGTAAATTAACAGCACATGGCATGGCAGCTATAAAGTGACATTTTCAATTATTCAGTGTCAATTATTCTTGAAATGGTTTAAATTAATGGCCACATGATATATATACTTACTTTCAAATTTTTTTACACTAAACGGAAACAAAAACATGCTTAATAGTTTAATATATACTCCTAACTGGTTTTGAAAGTTCATCTGTCTATGCTCAAATTCAGTATCTATCTACCTATTCACTATTTTAACATACCCATTTTGATCAATTGAATAACCGACAAAAGTAGCAAAGTTAGAGTTACCTTTATCAACTAAATGGGGGCAGGATGGTAATTCTTTGGTTCTTATTATGATTATGCTAATGAAACCACAACTTTCTTCGCTTAAATGTCCTACTTTTCCTAATATGGAAGCAAAGTATATAAAGCCAATTCCAGCCTTACACCTCGCACTACCTATAAATGAATTTTCAATTAGACCACTCAAACATTAAATATACGGTATCTGGGACTAAAAGAATTTGTACCAACTTTTGTCACATATTTGAATGCATATAACAATTTATCATAACAAATTGATGCTCTTATAAGTAACACCACATTTAAAGCATTGATGCAAAGTTCTCCAAACTTTATTAAAGCACCTCAATTTTCTATAGAGTGAGCTTCCAAAGTTTTCTCCACCTAAACTCAAATTTGTATCATAAACATTAATCATCTACTAAATTAAGCTACCTGATTATTTGCATCATCTTGTTGGTCGACCAAAGATCTTCCCCTTGTTTGGCCAAAAAAGTATCAGGAATAATTAAGCTCCACTTCGATCTATATATCATTGTTTTCAAACCGTAAAGAGTGTCTTTATAAGTGTTCAAGACTCGAGGCAAGTTTTTTAGAATAATTTTATAGGTATTAGAGATAATTAGCTAAAATAATATACTACGAATTTCAATATATGTCATGCCTTTTTAGGGCTTTTAATTTTTATGTTCTATATTATTCAGTAAAGCAATATTTGATCCATGCAATATGTACTTTAGAAACGCGTTCACATGGATGTATGTAGTAGAATATTTTCCATCAACTAGTCAAGTCGTATGGATGTATACAATCAGGGGCGGAGCCAGGAATTTTAGGTAGGGGGGCGAAATTTTACTAAACTTATACTTCAAAAATTACGTACATATGGCGTTATTTTTTGTCATATATAATACCTAGCTAGTAGATATCTTCAATTTTGCTCTAAGTTTTTTGATGGGATCAAACTAAAAAAAATGATGTATTGACATCAAAACTTTGGACAATTATTTCTCAAAAGTCATAGTTAAACTACTAGATAAATAAGCACATTCTCTTCTATTTATAACTTGTCTTCATAATTGAAAATATAGGTTTAGACATTGCGTTAAAACACATCTCCTACCATAACACCAATATATTGTAGGCAAGTAAATAACTATTTGAAAATCTAACAAATATAATATAATATAATATAATATATATGTATATATATTATAAATATAAATACATATAAATAGAAATTTGCCGAACATATATATACAGAGATAAAGTTTCTTACTAAAGAACTCCTTATGTTCCAATATTATAGGGATTTAGTTCCTGTTTACAAGGATATCAATAACATTATAAAAGATACTTATCAAAAAAACTATATATATATATATATATATATATATAAACCTATATAAAAGGAAGTGGTGAGAAAGTTGGGGGGGGCGGTGGCCCCCATATGCCCCCCCCTTCCCTCCGCCACTGTATACAATGCAGCGTGATGTGTGAATTGAATTAACAAGAAAAGAATAAGGCAGGATGATGTGTACTGAGCAAAATAACAAAGTAAAAGGCTAAAAGATGAAATTATTTTTATTTTTGAGGTCTGACTACCTCATAATTTAAAAATGGGGCAGGTGATTTTGGTAAGTTGCAGGTTAAACTATATATTTAAGAAAAATGTGTGAAGAATTTACAGTTACTATACATTTGTGTTATAATTGTTCGAGTAATGTGTCAAATATTACAAGAAGTTCTAGTGTAGAATTATAGTCGTGCTAGAATTTAAGGTCAAATGGGTGTTGTGGATGGGCTTTATATATCTAATGATCTTTTAAGTAACATATTGTGATTACAGGATTAGAGTTTTTTTACAAGTATTAACAAAATTGTAATTTTGGATATTCTTAAATTGACGTCAAAGCATTTATCGAAGGAATAATTGGAATATTTATTGAATA
Organism: Misopates orontium; assembly: GCA_946800315.1. Taxonomy (NCBI): domain Eukaryota; kingdom Viridiplantae; phylum Streptophyta; class Magnoliopsida; order Lamiales; family Plantaginaceae; genus Misopates; species Misopates orontium. The sequence goes on along the minus strand of OX326952.1, from coordinate 31,630,195 downwards.
ACTTTATCTTTTGTTTCTGTTAAATTTAAAATACATTTTTTTATGAAAATACTAAAATCTTTAATTGAGATTACTTACTAAATCACTATAATATTCAAAAACTCCGTGCGTAGGCCCCTTTTCATATTCATGTTGTTCATTATCGGCCGGTTTGTAGCAGTTTTACAATCCATAAATTTGAGCTGTGCCATGTTCGATGCTGCAACTATGAGCTGCATCGATACCTCAATTATGATCACGTACACGTATAATTAAATAACATAAAAACAACAAACATCTTAGCTTAAAGATTTTGCCTGCGCGTAGGACAATACTTTGTCCAAAACAGCCCCACAAAGTGTGTTTAAAAAATTCCAGATAAAAAAATCAGTGTAATTTAAAGTTGACAATAAAATACTCACAATACTTCGAACCTTTACCACAATTTTCAACTAATTTAACTAGAAGTCTATAGAAAGAGCAAAGTTCTCCGTTAACTTCTAGTTTAATAATTGACCGTGACCTAATTAATTTAACCGGGTGAAGTTTTTCTTCCTAATCTCAAGTTGGATTCTCATGTTGCACAATTTGGTTTTATATTTTTCAAGTCTTAGCCTTTGCGTCCGATTTTCAATTAAAGTGATTTGCGTGTTACTTTCCTTCAATTTATTCAGCGTGCATCATAAGAATAGTGGTTGTACGTTCTCATGTATGCCTAATTAAAACAAACTACTCGTTTTAGCCCTACTTAACCCACTAAACACAAACTATGTAATAAGACAAAACCAAACAGATCAAATTAAAAAATTAGTGAACATGTATTAAGTTATCGTATGACGACGCCTGGTCCAACGAAACTGTCACTAAATTAAGTAAAAACAATCAATTAATTAGTCGCAATAGTTAATTTACAACTGGCATAGTTTTCTGTGTCATTTTTTCTAACACAGAAATTCAAAACACACATTAAACAAAACAACACACTAACGTGCCCCTTAGACTTTCTTCAAACCATTATCATCAAGATCGATCGATCTCATTTCTTCTTCACAAACTAAAACTTTTTCACAAAATTGATCACAAACATGACAATGCATGCTAAAACAGATTCAGAAGTAACAAGCATAGCCATGTCGTCCCCTAACCGGGCCGTGTACTACGTCCAATCCCCGTCGCGCGACTCGCACGACGGCGAAAAGACCACAAACTCCCTCCACTCGACCCCCATAATAAGCCCAATGGGCTCACCGGGGCGCCACTCGCGTGACTCGTCGTCTACGCGATACTCGGGGTCGTTGAAGCCCACTGGATCGCAGAAGTCCAGTAACGGGTCGAGGAGGCACCATCATCATCAGAGGAAGGCTGAAAAGGAGTGGAAAGAGTTTGATGCTATCGAAGAAGAGGCGCTGTTGGATGATCAGGAGGATGGACGGCGGGGATTGCCCCGGAGGTGTTACTTCCCGTTGTTCGTGCTGGCGTTCGTGTTGCTGTTTTCGTTCTTCTCGTTGATCTTGTGGGGTGCGGCTAGGAATCAGAAGCCGGTTGTTACTATGAGGGTATGTATGTTTGATTCATTAATTATGGAGTAATTATTAATTAGTCAAAAAAATATACAAATTAATTTTATCCTATATTTTGATCTGATTAATTATAATTATTAGCTAGATTCAGTTTATATAGTTAGTAGTCCTATGGATTGAGTGTGAAACTAGTTGGACTAGATTAGGTAGATTAATGCAATAGTTAGAACCTAATCTTATCAACATATATTTAACGTACCAAAATCATGTACCAACTCTCTGTATCGGTGTTAAATTTTTAGTGACACTCTATGGTGAGTGATTGAGAAATAGGTTTCTCATTATTATGCGTTCGTATTCATTATACATTACATAAATCTAGTGATAGTATAAAAAGAGATGATACAAAGTATTTGAGATGCAATTCTTCTATGTACAATTTGCTATGTATGGTAGGACTAATGACACTAGTAACATTGAAATAATTACCCCCACAAATCTATGCGCCTGGAATTTTAGGTCTAAGCCAAGATGTCCAATTGGGAACTGAGGTTGGATTGGTAAAGAATAAACATCGTCACAGCGAGATAAGGAAAATTAAAGGTAAAATGAGGTCTATTAAGACAAATTTGGATACACGTTAATAAGGCCTAATTTTACCACAAACATAATTCGAGGCACAATTTTCTTTGTCAAACTTGATAAGCTTATTCTCCGTGTGTGTATACTGTAATTGTTGATAGATTTTTTTGTTTTCTCTTTTAAAAATGTGAAGAGCATATCGTTCGATACTTTTATGATCCAAGCTGGCTCAGATTCGTCCGGAGTAGCCACAGAAATGGTGGCCATGAATTCCACTGTAAGGTTCAATTTCCGTAACACGGGTACATTCTTTGGTGTTCATGTCACTTCTACGCCGTTGGATCTGTCCTTCTCCGAACTTACAATTGCCACTGGAACAGTAAGCATCCCTATTCATTAATCCTTTTATAATTTCAATCATTGTTTTTACATGGTGAGGGCATATGTTATTGTGCTCGTGTAGGTGTAGGCATTTTACCATATTTTGCAACTATTTTTTCTTAGACCAATTCACGTATCACTTACTTTAAGCATGATTGAGAGGTAGAAATATGTTCACTAGTAATTATGTGATACATAGTGATGTGGGATATTTTCGTATGTCACTTTAACACTCTACTTCAGACTAAACTATACTTTACGTGACTACTTTGCAAACTTGATCTAGTTTTCTTGTGAGCTTCTTGAACTCAAAGTAAGTCATACTCATTAGGCTTGCAGGGTCGCTTCTGACGAAAACCATCTAATACTAAAGCCAATACTCGAGAAAAATAGGGTGATTTAGTAGGTGAAAACTATAAGAAACTTTCCCTTTCTCCAATTATAGAAGGGTATTTGTAGACTTCCAGATGGATCTGGGTCATAGTCAGGCAGACCAAGATCGACCTAGATGTGGATCGATACTGAGGTATATCATTGGTCGAATAACTAATTACATGTGTATAATCTTAAGGGGACTCGACTTAGGTGGTGTTTGCAAACTCTTAAAAAAAGCTATAATCAGCTTTTTATCTTAAATAATCACTTTTAGGGTGTTTGGTTAACAAGCTAAAATCACACAAACACTTTTTTTAAGCTAAAATCACTATTTTCCTGCTTTTAGCTTGTGGTGGTTATTTTCAATAAATATAATTATTATTTACCAAGTTTTTAGGAGCTTTTAGATTTTTTTTCAAACACCCTCCACTTATGGTGAGCTTTTAGATTATTTTGCAAACACCCTCAACTTATGACTTAAGCACAATTTTACAGCTTTAACTTAAATTATGAGCTTGTGCTTTTGAAAAAGAGTTTGCAAACACCACCTTAATCGATTATGGCTACTGACTTTTAACTGAATGCCCTCTCTAATTGACATTGATTCGAGCCACGTGGATGACATAGAATAGCTAATTTTGTATATTGCCACCATTGGAACGGGTACTCGACCCGTTGCCAGGTTGAGATGACCCTAAAACTGTTCAAGTGTCATGTTCAAAATATGGTACGTGGCATAGAATAGTACAAGAGATTCTCTAAAACTGTGATTAATTTTTATAGTTTCATTTTTTTTTTTCTTGTAATTTTTCAGGTGAAAAAGTTTTACCAGTCAAGAAAAAGTCATAGAACAGTAACAGTTGTGCTGAAGGGAACCAACATTCCATTGTACGGTGGAGGTGCTAATTTGAGCAGCAAAGATGGGAAACCGGTGGCGCCTGTGCCGTTGACATTGAATTTCACAATACGGGCCAGAGCTTATGTATTGGGCCGACTAGTAAAGCCCAAATTCTACAGAAGAGTCCAATGCTCTGTTGTTTTGGACCCCAAGAACATGAACAAGGCCATTCCTCTGAAATGCTTGTAAAGTTCAACTGCTTCTTAGTTTTTGTTTCTTTTTTTGGAGGAAAAAAAAAAGGTGATGTGAAGCGAGAAAAGGTATAAAGGAATAAAAATTTATTTAATCTTTTTGAAAACTCAGTTGCTGTGGTGAGTTTCATGTCTTGATTGTAATTTTCTTTAGTTGTTATTTTCAATGACAAAGTTGTTGTTACATACAATATTTTGCCGTACGTGACTTCAGCTTTAGAGACTAAACATTAATATTGTTTGGTAGTCCTCCAAAACTCTCACAATTATATAAATAAAAGCAAAGAATAATTGATTATTCAGGTAGAACAAATGCGAAAAATTAATTAAAATTTATTAGATCATTCATGTGGGTACCTTGATACTATCATCAACAAGCAAAAACATAAGGTGTAAAACGGGACACCGTGGAATTAAGAAAAATTGTGTTCATAGAAAATGAAATGAGTCGGTTACTAGTATTGGTTGGTGGCATATTATCACATGATAGTCGATGGTTGTTTTATATTTATTGATTAGTTGAATCATAAGCAACAAGATGATGAGACAATGCATAGCTCTCACCAACTTTCCAACGCTTCCAATGATTGATTTTGATATTCTATCACCTAAAACATTACTAACTTAATTCTCTTTTTTTTTTTAAAATGTTAAACTGGCCCCGTACATATACGTATAGTAGGTACATATAAATGTACACAAGTCTACATACGTATTGGTACTTGGGCTGCAAATTGGTCTTGAATGGATTTTTATGAAGCTGGATATATTTTGGATTTACGGATGAATCCACCATTAGATTCAACTTGGATTCATATCCAGTTGAATTCATTGGATTCACTATGGCTTATTGGAACTTGGATGTGGATCATTCATAGATTTTATCCATAGTGTCACTCCTAACATAAATGAATCCACTTTCCTTTGAACTGAGACAAAATAAAGATTTTTTCAAGAACTTATTCGATAACTTGGACGAACACAACATTTGTAACGTAACTCAGCTCCTCGCCACATTATTAGTGCAATTAATGAGTTCAAATCCATCAACCAAAATAATGTTTAATTCGAATTTAGGTAATATATGGTGGAATCTTAATGCACGTTTTAGTCTACATCTTTACTTTACGATCATGAATCATGATGCATTGCGTATAACTCTATATGTGGCATTGGCACATGAATGATTTACATCGTTTGGCATATATATGAGATTTGAGATAATATTATATAGCCTACAAGCTGTTGTGACAGCAATATCCAAGTCTTAGATCTATATAAGTTTGAGAATTTGATCAAAGCTTTGCCATCAATGCTGAAACTATAAGAAATGTAGTAAAAATACAACACAGAGAGAAAAATACAGTGAAAGAAGTACACAATACAGAAGACCAAAGAGTGAGTAAAGATTTTGGTTGATTCACACACAAGTCCAAATGCACTAATTAAGCAGGCTATATAATTCTGTTCTCTGATATGCCAACCATATTCTTTTAGATATTGTTCCAAATGCCAGTGTTAGTGACAGATATAGCAACTTGCAAGCTCATATCCAGTTACTTCAACATTCAATAACATAATATTTCTTTTAGATCTTTTGGCATTGACATCTCTATATTAATCAAGATAGGGAACACGCATTCACATTAGCGCTGATTAATTGAAGTGGTATTTAGTTTAAATATCTGAAACAAATTTACAAGAGATCTGAACAGGTCTTTTTGTACTTCTTTGTGGATCACTTAATGGCAAAACCAACAATTGTCAGCAGGGTTGATTTTGCTCATAGGCGTAACACAATGAAGCAACGTTAATCGATCAAAATTAGTAGAAGAGGAGAATTCATACGTTCGATTATTGAGATTCTTGTTTTATTGCATATATAACATATATATTACAACTACGTTGATGAAGTTAATGGTTCTAGATTTTATCTGTTGGAATGATAATCTGATCCTAATTTATTACATACTGACATATGCAAGTTGCATAATAGCAGCAAAAAATTCAGAAAATCACAATCTGATCAGCAAGCAAATCATAAAGAGATGATAGTAGGCAATTGGGCAAAATATCAGACTCTGTTGCCTAACACTTCCAAGCACCACTGCACACATCTCACTTTCCAAAGAACAAAAATTAGATAACAAGGCAAAAATTGAATAAAATTGAAGTCATTTAACTTCTTTTTCACTAAAATTAAACTGTACAATTCTTCTGTTTCTCAGAAACTGAGTCTCCAATCAAACTATACCTTCTAAGTCAGATATCTAACATCATCCATAGTATGTACTCATTCTAAATCTAATGACCAAAATTGACCAAATACTCTAATAGTCACCTAATGGTGACCCAATCCTCCGAAACAGACCAATTAGGACTTTGATCACTAACCAACCCCTTCAACCGGTCTGCGGCCGAACTACACCACGGCTATCTTCTAAACTCCGATGCATCGGAAAACCACGAACTCGGCTCCTCCGAATACTCCGGTGAGGGCAAAGACGTAATTGAACTCGTAACCTCCGACACGAAATCAAACGGACATCTAGGAGAAGCTGATACAATGTTTACTTTCAACACGTCACCAACTCCTTGATCATCACCACAAACAAAGGGATGGCTCAAAAGCATCTCAGCCGTCCATCTCTTACTCGGATCCTTCACGAAACACCTCTCAAGAAAATCCCTCCCTTGTTCCGACAAACAACAAGGAATCTCCGGTACCTCGTCTCCTACCCCGATCTTCATCAACAACTCCGCCAAGTCGGTGTACTTCCACGCCGGAGCTCCCGCGATCATCTCCGCCACCGCGCACCCCGCCGCCCAAATATCCGCCGGAGGCGCCAAATCGCCGCCGTTGACCGTCTCCGGCGACATGTAAAGTGGCGTACCCCTCAATTCCCACTTGGAGAATCCGACCTCTTTCGACCCGACCCGCTTCGCCAACCCGAAATCCGCAATCTTTAACCCGCCATTATCGGATAATAAGATATTCTGAAGCTTGATATCACAATGAACATACCCTGCTCTGTGAATGTAAAGTAGCCCCTTGAGTAAAGCCTTCGCGTATCGCCGGACTTCAATCTCCGGCAAGTGATCGCCGGAGTTCTTGACTTTTTCCGATAAGGACCCGCCGGCGGCGTATTCGAGCAGCACATTGTACAATTTCTCGCCGTTTTCGAACGTGTAACCGTCTCCGAAACACTGGATAATCTCAGGGCAGTCCCTCAATTTTTCTAAAATCAACTTCTCCTTCATGAGAGACGAAGATTGATAAGCCCCACAAGACTTGACCGCCATTAATTTGGGCAATTTGGAACACTCTGTTTTATTCTCTGCTATTGATACAGTCGCAAAACTCCCATTGCCCAATCTCTTGCCGCGAATCCAATCCATGGTTTGAATCTTTCAAGTGGGTTTTATCAAAGATTGAATCTTTGAGGTGGGTTTTTGTTTTTATGGAGAAAAGATTGAAGAAGAAAAAAACAGAGGAGATTTTTCTATAAAGAGACTGCGTTAAAGTGGAAGCTTTGTATTTATATAGTGAAGAACTTTCCTTTGTTAATTAGGATTATTAATATATTGTGTATAATAGGAGTGTACAGCGATAGATATGCGCGTAGAGATTTTGTTGCCAAAAATAAAAGAGCACGTGGATATTTCGCGGGAATCAGAATAGCGTACCCGCCAGTGTTCGAAACGTGGTTAATATTATGGTAAGAGAATCATTAGCTAGATCCTCTTAACTTTTTATTTTTTTTTAAAGTTAGTATATAATAAGGGCCACGAGGTTATTTGATAGTGATTTGTTTGGCAAGACTTTTGGGAGTTTGAGTAACATCTAATTAATATATGTATACCCTCGTGCTTTTTTAATTCAAATAAGGGTTGTCCTTGTTTAAGCTATTGGTCTATTTTTATTAATTGGCTTCTAACTTTTGAGAAATTATTAAATGCAACTTTTACCTAATTTTTTCCTAGAGTAGGATGAAGTAATTTTCTCTAGTTATAAATAAAGATAAAAGAGTTTAGTTTTTTCGTTGCGCAATATTAGTTTGGATAGAGTCCAATTATTTACGTAGATGGCTAATTAATTTTTTTTGTACTAAAAGTTAATTACCTTCAACTACAATGTCGAATAATTATAATCCAATTAATAATTTAACGTGTTTTCTGAATTAATTAATCGTTTAAGCGATCGGCCATTGGCCTTTTACAATTTAATTAGTGAGGAGAAATTTATAGAATTTTAAACCCAAGTACAAGTATAACTATAAGTGAAATTATCTTAAACTTTCTTTTTTTGATCAATGAAATTATCTTAAACTTGTTTCGCATTAGATAATCAAATCGGTTAGGATTATATAAGATCTTTCTCAAGTTGATAATACTAATTTTATTTTTTGATACAAGATATTAAGTTGATAAAATATACTAGGTAAAAAACTAGCTAGATAACGTCTAAATATTAAAGTGATAGAAGATTAGCGGTAGTTGAATACACTAAAGAGTCTTAAGACCAATTAGGTTTATCGGGCTGTCTAAGTTGCGTTCTCAAGAACGTGGCTACTTATATATATATATATATATATATATATATATATATATATATATATATCAACTTTTACATAATTTTTAAATATTTTATTAGAAGTCGTTGCTCGCAAGAATGCGGCTCTGTTAACTCAAAAGGAAAAAAAAGATTTATTAAGAAGATCGAAAAAGAATCTTAAGATCTTCTGGATTTGGGATAATCTTGGGTGGTTATCTTTATCTTAAAATGAATTATTTAGAAGTAAAAGTACGTACACGTATTTGCATTTATCTAATTTAACTGTTATAAAAATTATCTGTTTGAAGTGTTAGAAAATACTTTTCCCAAAAGCTAATAATTTCTAGTAATTAATAACATAATTCATGAATATCAAAGAGTACTCAATAGAACTCAACTAATTATAAAACCGTCGCAATGTCTTAGAAATATTATCGACCAACTTCTAATTCTTTCGCATCTTGTATTTTCTGACAACTAGAAGTATAAATAAGAATGTAAATACTTTTAATAAATTCGCAAGAATTATTTTCATAAAAAGCAAAATATTTGCAGCTGGATTTAAATTCATAAATCACCTATAAATGACATTGCAAGAATATAAATAAAGTTGAATACAAACTAGAAAGATGAGCAACCAAAGAAGAATAAAACAGAATTAGTAAATTATTTGCTAGTTTCTTTTTTATGAATCAATTGAAAAAATGCTTTTGTTGTATGGAATCACTAAATCTTGGCCATGCATCATGTTTTAAGAAGGAAGGACCCACAACATGGGGATCACGATGCCTTGGGGGCTCGTTATTTTGTTAAATTGATTTATTACATTATAATTTATTATTAATGCTCCTACATTTCTGTTTACTCTTCATATGCAGGCACATGAAACTTGGAACAACTTGTTCTTCTCTGTTCTCCCATGTCGGTGGTGATTCGGAGTATTTTCATACCTGTGGGCCTAAAACTATATATGCAGAATTTATTTAGTAAATATGTAGTATATTTTATGTTTATATCAAAACACATATATTTAATCGTCTACCAGTATTGCTTTTAGGGTTAAAATTGAGATGAATCATTATATCTAGATTTAGTATTTCGACAATAACAAGTTTTAGTGAAAATATTTTGCCAAAAAATTGGTCACGGGATCTTTGGACCGATTACGAAAGATTATGGGACAAATTGCTTTTTGTTTTTTTAAATGAAAGAGGACAGACATGTCACGAAGAGGAAGTTGATGTTTTTTATTGCAATTTGCAAGTAAAAATACACAAGAAACTAAATAGGTGCGGCGAGCTATTACTTTGAAATCACACCATAGCACTTGCCACTTTTTATAGATAAGAGAACTGTGCATGTTATTATTCAACATAATACAACTATATAGAGTACTATTTGGCATTTGCTTATTAGTACTATTTTAACTAGAGATGTGAGGACGAATGATCAACACTATTTTAGTTAAAAATGGACACTGCGTACTTTTGTGTGATAGTCTAATTTCTCATAAGTCATAACATTACAAAAGAATGAAAATGATCGAAAAAAGTTACACGAGTGCTAACGAGGGTCACGCCCTTTTCCTGTCACTTAGCAGTTTGCCAAGTAACTCTCAATCATTTTTGACTGTTATAGTGTCCTTTGTGCCCATTATAAACACTTGCGTTTCATGTGCAAAATATTATATTCGACCAAAGTAGATGCAAGACTCTTTACACTTTTTATCAACCAAAACAATTGACTATTACGTGGTTGGTGGTAGATGACAAAATTTTTGTAGTTGGTACAATATCAAATTCTTTGCGACCGTATGTTATATGAAAATAATTAAGTGTGAAGGATATTTTAACTAGGAAACTGAAATAGGTCTTTTTGTACTACTTCAATTTAATTGAGATAAAACGTATTTTTAAACATTGCATATAAGATCAAGTCGAGGGTTGTTCCAGCATAGACTCCTTAATTTGATCCCTAAATCACAAGGTTGAGTGGTAAATGAGCATGATGGAAGGATCAATCAGTATGTTCTACTTACGATCAATCAATTGCGTGAAGCATTGATAGTCGTGGATGGTTGATGAAAACTTCGAGCCAAAATCGATCAATCAAGAAGCAGAGCTGCCAACATGACCAGATAGTTTGAGGTGATCATCAGAGCTCCAGTACACTCGAGTGACCAATTTAATTATCGTGACCTGAAGTAGTATTGACAATTAGTTGAGCAACTTTATTCTTGTCATCTTAGTCTATTAGACCACGCTAACGTAATATCATAATCAATTATGGCGGATGGAAGTTATGTTTTTTCATCTGATAAACTGAACTTCATATAAAGTTACAAATGTGAATGTAATTAATAAATTGTAGTAAAAACCAAAAACATGGGTAACTACTCTAGATACAAAAATACCTTTTTGGAGTACAAGAAGACAAAGAAATCACGTAGTTTGGTTAGTGAACTATGAGCATTCACATGCGGTACGCACGTTCTTATTTTTATTTTTGGTTTAATAATTCCCACGTTCTTAATTTATGGCCATATAACGTGGCTTTACTTTATTTTCGCGAGGCCCGCGGAAGCTTTGGACCAACGTTATCCCAGCCGCATTTTTCACGATATGGGAAAAAATTGCTGCGCTAGTAATTATTAAATTAGAGTCTAAAAGCAGGAGAATGAGAGTTAATTAATTGATAGAGTTAAATTAGTTAATTATAGTTTATTAAGGTCCAACTAAGCGAGCTTATTAAGTCGTAACATGTTGACTATTTAACATACACAACTACACTCATCATTAAAACATTACAATCAAACTTTTCATATAAAAAGGCATGGCACTTTGCTTGATATGATATAAAAAACAAGTGTCTTGATCAATTCAAGTGAGTCAAAGTTACATGATTTATGGGACATTTGCTTGTTTGAGAATCTAAAATTACGAATATACTTTATTTAAAAAATTTAAGGTTTCAAAATGAGATATTAGAAATCAAACTTCATTGCCTCACATTCATTTAAAAAAAATGCGTTAGGCTTCACAAAAAGGTTATAGTTTGCATATGAATACATTTATATACTCTCCATAAGTCCATATTAAATGGATTTGAATTGATGTAAAATGCTAAGTTTCTGACACTTGGGCAAAAATATGAACTAGTGATGTTCCGTTTTTGTCACTCAATGAATATTGTCTACCACAATAAGCAGATAATAAGCAACTTGTTTTGAACTTTTATACTCACTGTCTGCTACAAAAACTGAAAACCCAACCACTTTTACCTCAATTTCTCTAACCAAAACCCTTAATATCAGTAATTGTCTTAATTGACAAACAAAAGAATGTGCAGACCTACCGTAATGTTGGACAATGATACTGACTTTTCCAATGACTGCCAAAATTAGCCAATACGCTAAATCTTAGGTTATGTTGGGTCCAGGGCAAAATAGAAATTCAGATTCAGATGCACGAACTTTTGACTGAGGATTGAATATTGTAGAAACTAGAGCTCCATCATGTTTTTGCTTAAAAGACCTTGCCCTAGACAATTTCTTTTAGAAGGATTCATAAACATAGACAATACAATCTTTGGCACAAAAGTAATAAATGCAGACAAAGAGTTAATATATAGACCACATATGTTGCACCAAATAGGCTAATAACTAATCACTAATTCGTAAAATTAAACTTGTCAAAGAGTTTGATGCGACTTTGACAAGTAACTCGCTCTATATTTCATTACGAGACCATATAAATTATTATTAATTTATGATCCAAAATGTCGATTTACTATGGTACAAGATATTTCTTCGGTGCATTAGATACTTCAACTCAAACTGAATTTAGATTCCCTTTGAATCGCTCCAGCTTAGTTTGTGAGATAACCTACACCTAGACATCAAACATGAAACTATGACGTTGGATTGTCCTGATGTAAGTCAAAAATTGAGCACGATCGAATATCTACTATGATCGATTGATCAAGCTTCTTGTTGATTGGGTCAAAATAATTTATTTTTTACTTTATAATTACGTAATATTTATGGGTGATTTGCTATGTGATCTCTTGGGCGATCCTTTTAATTGCGTGACACATGTCACATAGCCGTGGAAGGTAGAACAAAATCTTATGACACAATCGATTGTTCAAATGTTCAATTTGCCAATGTACTCATATACTAAATAAGATGAACAAAAAGTACAATTGAGTTCATAATCGAACGACCAATTCGATCTCAATCTATTGACTAGAACATTTCCCTTCTCGTAGACCATTCGGATCATGTCATATGTTGTGACTCGTGACTAATTATATGTGCACATCATTCTGTTTTTAATCTTCACTTATTTATTTATTTATTTAGATTAAAACTTTGTTTTAGTTTTATTTTTAAATAAAGCATAAAATAAGTTATCCGTGTTTTAAAATATAGGAATAGAAAATAATTATTTAGATACAAAACATGTGAGCTGCACAGGGTCGGTGTTGATATAAACCCATGAAGACATGTGGTCAAACCGCAAACGCGGTCAGGAGTGGTACAGTGGTCGGTTTCCCGGAATGTAAGTTTGTGATGTCGGGCCGAGTTCACCATCATCACACGAGATAAGACACACTTATGAGACCAATTCTAACTATTCTCCAAACAATTTTCCGTTTTAAGATATATATTTTGTCGTGCTATATTTATTCATTTTTCTTATGTCGATGTGAGAAAGCGTGATAGAACCTAGATTAAGTTAAATATTAATTGAAGTGAATAAATTATTCATAGAACGCCAAAGTATTCAAACTAATTTGACTAATCAGTCATAGTTCGTCACAACTCCATGACTCATTCTCACGATTTGTTCACACGTGACCTTCGTTTTCATAATTTAACAATTTACTGGCCCATCACGAGGAGATGCATCCTTGGGGTGGATAGGATGTATTCTTACGGTTTTGTGAACTTTTTGGTTTTAATTGATTTCAACAGTTTGGTTAGAAAAAAATTATTTCTGTAGGCCTTAAATTTCGTCATGTAAAAAAAAAAAAAAAATTATATTCATGCCTCTTATTTTTGTATCAGACACATCAAATTTGTGTATTCTAATTTACCGGCCAACCTCGTTTACATGCTACTTTTTCTAAATTGGAGATTTATTAATCTCTTTAAATTTGGAGATTTGCCCAGCTTGCACCTTAAAAACAGTAAATTTAATCACGATATGCATACATACATACATACTTGTGAATTGGTACAAACCAACCTCAGAGTTGTAAAAGTATCAAAAAATCATTGACAGAAAATTACGTTCTCTTGGTATTTATCAAGTTTCAACTTTCAACCCCTTTATCAAGTTTTACATAGTCTTGTTTTGAAATGAAACTCAGTACACTTGCGGTAGCTAGTAATAGGACCACCACAGAGAAAGGGGTTCACAAAATGCAACTGGTATCAGGACCAGCCCAAGTGGGATCAGCATGGTATGGGCCAGCCCAGAAATTGGACGGACATTAGTCCATTACACTGAATGGTACATTAGCACGTCTATATGCCACATAATCCAACCTTCAAAAGCAGTTTTCGTTTACATTTTCACTGTTGGGGCTGAAGAAATATCACATGAACCAACCAAAGAGTGCACAACCTCCGAGACATACAAGTTTGGTGGTCTTTTGTTTGAAAGGATGATTGCTAAGGCGAACAATAGCCCAATATTGGATATAAGAAGTGAATTTGGGTATATAAAATGAGTATTTATCTATAGGGTACAAGAATATTTTTAAATAGTGAAATGCGTTCCTAACAATTGATATCAGAAGTAATACTCATATCCGTTTGGGAGTCCTCATCGTGAACGAGAAAGAAGGCAAACTCCCCGCTTAACGAGAAGTTTAGGTGGTGAGCACCCAGATCAAAGGAAAAGGTTGTTAGGCAAGAGCAATACGACATTAACGAATGAAAAACTAGTGGTGAAATCCATGTCAACTGAGCATGTAGGAGAGATTCTATGACTCTTTGTTCGAGTGATAGGGCGTGCAACCCGTCTCACATTAAAAAACTGGAATGAAACTGGTATGTAGGACAGCAGGAGTGCGCAATATTTCCGTTGGTACGAGTCATTTCTGGGTTGAAGCCCAGAGTAAATCCATATATGTTAAAATGTGCTGGACATATGTTCGTGTGTGAATTTAACATTGGACGGAATGTTGGGCTGAGAGACCTTTCCTTTTGGGCTTGGTCCAAATGGTTTATTCACTGGGACCAAAATCTAACGTGAACGTGTTGCGAACTGAGTAAGAAGTAAGAACCACAATGTATATTCTTTAAACCCTAGTTAAAGTACTTATTAGAGAAGAAAACAAAATAACAAAAAAAAAAAACCTTTTTCAGTTCTCAGCCAATCACTCAAGTTCTCAAGCTAATTACCTCATTAAGTACTAATCCACAATAAACAAACAATATAATCGTACACTAAAGCTCGATACTCCAAATCTATTATCTTATCAATAGCAGAATCTTCATCGTACTAATCACAAATTCTAAAACAATAAACAAATTTATTAAACAATAATTATTAAGCATAATCATCACAAATTACGAATTACAACAACAACAACAACATCACGCTAACAACACCTTCAACAACCAGATCTGCAAAATCCTACACAGAACCTCACCAACACAAATCAAACAAACAACACATTTTCACCGAACAAAAAACGCACAAGTCAACGAACACAATTCACTAATGAAACTCGCATTATCTGAACAATTACCTCCTGCAGCGAGTAATGGCGGAGCAGCCGCGGGTGTAGGGATGAACAGGACCTCGCGCTCTGTAGCAATTGTGCGTGTAGTACGATCGACCGGAGCGCGGCGGACACGGCACTCGGTTCGCCGACAGAGCGCCGTACGAGATGTAGTAGTGAAATGCTCTTCCCCATAACAGCGACCTCCGATTATTCGATGAGCTAAATTCGTCGTCGATCTCTTCTACTAGCTCATCGTTGTTGAGTGAGTAACTGTTTGGCCACAGATCTATAGCTTCGGTTGTGGCGATTGTTGAGGCGGATTGTTCGGTTTGAGCGAAGGAGATGTACTGTGTGAGGGAGATTGTGAGGAGAATAAGGATGAAGTGTTTTGAGGAGAACTCCATTGGAGAGAGGGAGTGAGGAGTGGAAATAGTGAATTGTGTGGGAGGTTTTGGTTTTTGTGCGGTGTGGCGTTAGTGTTATTGTTATGTGCAGGACAGTGTTGTGTTGTAGGGACGGCGAGTCACATGTGTAGAAAGCTGGAACTAGTAAATTAAATTGATTGAATTCCAGTTTTAGTGCTGCTGCTGCTAGTTAATACTAAATACGCGGTATTTATTTGTTTTTGATATTGATATATAAAGTTTCTTATTAAATAGAGTAGAATATAATTGAGCTTTGTAAGCTATTACGATTTACGATATTCAAAAATTATTTTTTTGTCTTGTAGAAGAAAAAATAATATCAAGCAAAATTATTTTACGTAGATCTAATGTTTCTGAATTCATTGTGTGAGTTGAGTTGGTTTGTAATATTTAGCTGGAAAAGCAGAAGATAGAAAAGGAAAGAGGAAGAAAAAGTTGTTCAAATTGGGTAACAGCTAGCTGTGGAAGTCACTGCTCATTCAATGTTCTCGTCAATCAATTATTCATTCTTGCTTCAAAAAAAAAAAAAAAAAATCAATTATTCATTCAATTACCCTGTTTCCCAAAACAACAAAAAGTATTGCTTCAAAAAAAAAAAAAAAAAAAAAAAAAAAGTACTCAATGAATTATTCAGTTCCTAAAGAAAAATTAAATTACCTAACACATATTTATTTATATATATGTATGTGTATATTGGATATGTGGGAACTGGGAAGTAATATACAGAAATTGTATCCATAGTTTCAGAAAAGTTTCATGCACGGGGGATTAGGAAGTACCCAACACAATGTGATGATTGTAGACCAAAATTCAATTCATTTAAGTAACAACACAAATTTATTCAAAACTTACTCTTGTGCTCTATTAGCATATATAGCAATTTGCTTCCGTGGCATTAAGATTAATCGTACATTAATCTTAAATTTTCTGAAGGCTTTACTTACTACTTCCGTAAGAAAATAATTAAAAAGAATCACAGAGTTTGTAAAATAATTGTTAGCTAAGCTTGTTTAGAACACTTGTAATTTTCCTAAAACTCTAACATAAATCTATAGTTGAGTTTTGAAAATTAATTTTTTTTGTTTAAAACAAACACATTTGGACTCAGTAATTTTAACTTGTTATATTTTTAATCTTGTTAATGTAAGAAATTAACTGACTTTAAAAAGAAGCAAAAATAGTTTCACGCCCAGTGGGACTCGAACCCACAATCGCCTGATTAGAAGTCAGACGCCTTATCCATTAGGCCATGGGCGCTGATTTGCTCTATGGGATGAACTTAGTTTTATTAAAAATATACTTGGCCAGAAGAACAATATCCTAGTACATGCGTTGTGTTGCAATGCCATGGTCTAAAACAAGCCCACGTAGAATTGATTTGACACCAAAAGAATCTAACCAAAAAACTAGATGGAGGAGTGCAATAATCATATCGACCCCATACGAATGTCCCACAAAATCGATGTTAAATCCAAGTTTCAAATATAACAATTTGATTCATAAGTATAACACTACCCTGTGAGCCACGCTTAGTTGGTTTTACACATTTTTTTATTTATATATAAATGATTTTATACAGCTTAACCTAGCCTCGAGTGGAAACTACAATACTAATGTTACCATCTCCACCGCACAATTGTAACTACAACAGAGTAATTAATAGCTCTCACACTATATTATAAAAATTGAAACCTTTTAATTTTTTCCCTTACTTTATTAAGAATGATGAGTTCATGTTATACATAATACCCTTCGTTTGCTCCAAGGTTGTGCAAAATTTATCAACATACACGTATCAAATTTCTCATTCGTTTTCTCGAAAATTATCGAAACATTTTCGTTTTTGACAGTTGAAACCAAGCTTAAAAGTATTTTCTAACAATTATAAATATTTTACAAAGTTTTTGAAGCCCGACAAAAAGCTCCAAAAAAATTGCGAAAGACTTCTAATACTAAAACATAAATCGAAATCGAAACTTTAATTCATATTGTGTAATTACTTTTATTTCCAGAAACACATGACTATAGGTTTTTTAATATGTAAATTGAGTCGTCCCTAGCAAAGAAATCCATGTAAACGTGGAATTTAGAAAGAAAAAAAAAGCTCAATTCGTTTTGAAATACATTGTATAAATTTCCAGAACACGAAATAATATAAATTATGACTTTATTAACGAACCAAAAGAGTATGCATTACAAGATAATAATAATAAATATAGGAAACGGAAGAGTCGCTATTTGACAGGGGAATCAAAAGGCGTGATCAACTAACTCGAAAAATCGCTACATCACATATTCAAAAACTATAAGTATAAAAGTACCAAATCGGAAAATTAGGTATGCTCAGATAATCGGAGCGGCGCGAGGAGAGCGGAGAGGAGAGAGAAAGAGAGCTGAGCTGAGAGGAGAGAGCGATTTAGGGTTTTCAAAATTCCCTAATTCAATTCAAAAGGTCAGTTCAATAGCGAGCACACCCAAACTATTGTGCAATAAATTTATCGCATCTCTTTGTTAATTCAATTAGGTTTTCCTTTTTTTTTGTGTTAGAATTTTTGAGGTGTATACAAAAATGGTGAGTTTAATTTGGTATATGATGATAATTGTGCGGTGTGAGAAAGAGGTGCCTTTGTTGTTGGTTGCAGGAAGAGTGCGTGTGCGTTTGAGAGTTGTTGAGAGAGAGAGCGAGAGCGAGAGAGTGAAGAAAGTAGAGTGTGAATTGATTGATTGATCGATCTTCATTTGCAATGTCAGACCGAAAGCTTGTTGTAAGTTTTAAAGCTTTTTGTCTCATTTAAAATGATTGTAATGTGGTTTTTTGTTATGTGTATAATGTGTACGAGTGTATGGAATATAGGTTTTGGGAATTCCATGGGACGTCGAAACGGAAGGTTTGAGGGAGTACATGAGTAAATTTGGTGAATTGGAGGACTGTATTGTCATGAAGGTTAGTTCCTGCGCCTAAGCTTCTGAATTTAATTATACTTCGTCCTGTCCTATATTACTCTGCCTAGGTAGTATGTTCCTCATATCTGTCATGCATCTGCTTTATCCATGAACACAACTCATTTTGTAAAAGAATGTGAAATACGTGGCAGTCAATAGTCGAGGGGATCCCTTATTGCCTTTGTTTTGGTGATTTCAGGAACGGTCCACTGGTCGTTCTCGTGGTTTTGGATATGTAACATTTGCAGCAACTGAGGATGCAAAGGTGATGTGCTGACACCCATCATGGCCATATCATTGTTCTCTCAACCTATTTCTTGATGTGGTTTGGTTATTATTACTAACATGGCTGTATGATTTTTTTTTAATAGTTGTTTGCCTCTGTCCTTTTTCTGATGTTTATCAACTTCTCTTTGTGCATGTTGCAGGCTGCGCTAGGTAGTGAGCATTTTCTTGGAAATAGAATGCTGGAAGTCAAAGTAGCCACGCCAAAGGTTGTCTTACCATCTAATTGTTCTGTGGTTTCCTTTTTATGTGTTTCTTTTTTTCTTCCCTTCTTTTTCCTAGCCATTTGACTTGCTTTTACACTTGAGACTGTGCTACAAGTTTCGGAAGCACTCTAGAAGTAATCTCATTTGTTATGTAAACCTCTATCCTTTCATATCAGGAGGAGATGAGAGCACCATCAAAGAAAGTGACCCGAATTTTCATAGCAAGGATTCCACCATCTGTAACTGAAGCCGCATTCAGAAGGTTTCTTTATCCTCTTTTACTTTTTATGAATCCTTGCATATATAGTTAGTATTTGAGTCTGCAACTCTGTTTGAATGATTGATCACTTTTACTGAAACAATATTTATGCTCTTGTGTCATCTGAATGTGATGTGTGTTATCTTGTGCAGTCATTTCGAGAAATATGGTGAAATAACAGATTTGTACATGCCAAAGGTTCATACTTCTCTCTGTTTATCTTTAATAAAAGTGGGTTCTTAGTACCATATTTCACATCTTCTCGATCATTCATCAGGATCCAACTACCAAAGGCCACCGTGGAATTGGATTCATCACTTTTGCAGATGCTGGTAATTCATTTTAATGCTTTTCTTGGAATCCTTGTTTTCGATATATTGGTTGATCCCTACTTCGCTTCACTATATATTCCGACATTTTTTCAGATTTTTGCACGTTTCATCAAATAGTAGCTTATATTGGGTAAAATAAAAATTTCTCTACTTCAATTTTCCAAATAAACATGTTCACTATGTACTTGTGTTAAGAGTGCATGCCACTTACCATTATATTCTTTCTATGCTTTTTCCAACAGAAATGTAGTTGTCATAGGTTGGCTTGTAATAGTTGACTGTCCCTCTTTATTGTTTGGATTTTAAATAAGTGGATCCTCTTGTTGGCTCTTGCTTGTCTACTCAATGGCGTCCTGTGCGCTATGGGTTTGATAGTTTTATATTCAGAGACATTTGAACAATACTGTTGGTTCATGTCAAGTGCTAACACAGTTTAATGGAGGGATTAGTCATGGTTTGGAAATTGTAATGTTGTGATCTTAGGTCCTAGAGGTGACCCAATCTGTGGAGGAGAGGAACAAGTGCACAAATATCAAACTTCATAGCTTCTGTAGAACACCCTAGGCCTTTTATTGTTTAGAATATCAGGTCTCTCAGTAAAATACTTGGGTTTTCAATTCACATAAAACGATGATTGATGATCACCGACGATAATGTTGTACGAAAAAAAAATGACAGTGGCTACGAGCCTCCACACCAGAGGTCGCAACTAAATTTAGATCCCTTCAACTAACTGTAAGTTTTTACAGTCACCAGTCTTCTACGCAGAAAGCACGTGAATCAGATGACTGTGAAACCCCAAGTTAGCATGTTCACACTTTCACAAACGATTTATTTGTACTCCCAACCTGCTTTAGTTATCAAACTTCAGAGATCTATACTGATATCATGCATCCTAATCAATGAGTTCTGTTTTTGGATATGGTGTGGCCCAACAACAATTTTGATTGCATAATTTCTGACTTGCCGCAAAAAAATTTCATCTTCCCTTATCGCCTTTTCACAGAAGCGGTGGATGATCTGATGGCTGAAAGTCACGAATTGGGAGGTTCGACTGTAGTTGTGGACAGAGCAACCCCCAAGGTAATTTTCTTCATAATTAAGCATTTCGTCACAATTATGCTCCTCATGATTATGCCTTTAAAGCACAAGATTATTTGTAGTATATAGCACAAATTTGTTTAATTACAGTTTTTCTGATCTACTTTAGGAGGATGAATTCAGACCAGTTAGTCGAATGCCCCAGGGTGGTGTTAGTCGAATGCCCCAGGGTGGTGGGGGCGGATATGGTGCCTATAATGCTTATATTAGTAGTGCAACTAGATATGCTGCACTTGGTGCTCCAACATTGTATGATCACCCGGTACCTATGTATGGAAGTAAGCTACTTGCCTAAAGCATATATTTTATTTCTTATGTATTAGATTGATGCATCCACTGTTCAGTTTAACAAATTATCATTCATTAGGAGGGGAGCCACCTCGTGGAGGTGGAGGTGGTGGAATGGGCAGAAAGATTTTTGTTGGTAGGCTTCCTCAGGAGGCAAGTGTTGAAGATCTTCGCCAGTATTTTGGGAGATTTGGTCGTATTATGGATGTGTATGTTCCAAAGGTAAGAATAGACTGGGACTTTGTTATTTAATGGATGCAAAGGTTTTGATATTTCTCATACTACTATGCTCAGGATCCCAAGCGAAGTGGTCATCGCGGATTTGGTTTTGTGACTTTTGCTGATGATGGTGTGGCAGATCGTGTAGCTCGAAGATCTCATGAAATCTGTGGACACCAGGTTTGGCTCCTTTTGTTTATTGTGCCAATAACTTCACAGATTTACGTTTAGCTAAAAATACAGGATTGCGGTTTTACTGCAACAAAAGAATCAAAATGATTCTCTGATAGAGGGACTATGACAATATGTCAGAAGCCTGGTAGTGTTTGTCAGCCTTTAGTGCTCAGGAACATCTGATAAGATGGGGACTGTCGATATTGGAGAAAGTTTTTAGCTGCAGGTCTAAAATCTGAAATCAGCAGACCACTTATAGCATGGGGCTGGCTGACACATATGAATTTTCCTTTTCTAGAGGGAATAACCACTGTATTAACCTACTATTTGTGAGCAAAGAAACACTGAAGTTTCCTACCATTTCCCCCCATTAGGAGTTCAATCAAATTTTTCACACCATTGTTTGCAGCTTCCCTGGTTTGTGTGGATGCTGCCTATTGTCCGTTTCAATGATAAATCTTTATTTATCTGCCTCTACTTCCACTTATCTCTATTTTGCTATACACCCCCTGAGTTGATTGTTGTGTTCTCGAAGTTTGTGGAGAGAAAGTTGAGCGATGAATATGGTATGAGGGATAAAGGATAGTTGGTTTTTTCAGAACGTATGCAAACCTCTGATTTTCATTAGATTGTTAAAAAGGACCAGTCAGCTATAATGAAGAAAAGGAGACCTAGAAGCTAATAATTCGTAGAACTTATGAGTACAAGTTGTGACACAATCATTTCTTACTAAACTGCCTTTCTGTTGTAATCTATCTCAAATCTTAGTTATTAGGTATGGGCTTCATCCTGTTTCACTGTTTATGCTTGCATTGTGGAAGCCAGCAAGCCTATATATTTCTGCTTTCTGCTGGGGTGTTGTATGGATGTTATTTCATGTCAATTACTTTTGTTTAAATATTGATTCATGTTCCTTCAATTTTACATAACTTAGTGCACCTGACCTTATCTCGGTTTGACGATTTAGCAGACTGATGTTATCCCCATTCTACATTTTTCATGTCACAGGTGGCAATAGATTCTGCTACACCGCTTGATGATGCTGGCCCTAGTGGTAATTTCCCAATGACTCATCCTGAACCATATGGTTATGGTGCACCTCCTATGCGTTCTTATGGCAGAATGTACGGGAGCCTTGATTTTGATGATGTGAGTACTATGTCCAAGAATGTTTTAGCTTGTCTTTATGTATTCTGAGAATGATTCTAACTGTGCTAATTATGCTGCAACGCTTGGCAGTGGGGTTATGGAGTAGGTGGCAGTATGGGTGGTGGTGGCAGGCCTTCACGAGCGGACTACCGATATCGGCCTTATTAGGGGGCTTGAAGACTTGATGTTTGCAGGAAGACTTGATGTAGCGTCTTTTATGTCTCTATTTGTATAACCCAAAAAAATAAAATATTTTTGTAGTTGAACAGATTTGGTGGTGACTTTGTACGATGAAGGTTAGCTTTGATGTTATTTAGTGATTGATGTCCTAATTAGTTTTGTACTCTGCTATTCAAGTTCATGGAACACAATGAGTCTTGTTTATTTGCTATGCATTGTGCTCCTGTTTGGGTCATGGTGGATCGAGGTTGTGTTACAACGTACAAGCTTAAGTTTACTGATACCCTACGAGTTCCTTTAAGCTTACATTGTTACAACTTGAAAGGTGTATGGACTATAACATCGTTTTTGAAGCTTCCAATCGAATGATAAGTGTTGCGAACTTATGAGAATGCTCTTTACTTATTTTAATTAATTTATATTTTGGCTCATAAATGTATAGAGACTTTCATTTGTGTATGTAATGTTTCACTTATGGTGGTACGACATGATCAATTACCTTGGCATGTATAATTTGTGTGCTTCATGTTCCGTAATTTTTTTCAAACAGGTACATTCGAAATATTTTTTTATAGGAAACAAAAGAGCCAAATAGTTTTCTCTGAACTGAAATTATCATTTCTAATCTGTAAGACTAATAAGCTCCCAAAAGCAATATTGCGGTTATTATGACGATATAACACTATATTGATTACATAATGTAGATTTGGTGACTTGAAATCATAAGAAATATTGTATTAACATTAGTATGTTTCACTTTCTAAACAACACCCTGCATTTAATTAACTCGAGTATTATTTACTTTGAATTAATTATCTGATTACTTGTTCATTAAAATATTGTTATTTTCAAATATTTTATCTATCATTTTCTTTGTAGAAAAATAATGGTACGCATGACCTGTTGCACCAGGACAATGTTCATTTTTTTTATTTTTTTTTTGTGTCTCCAGTGGCACGGGAAATGATACTATTTATAGGTAAACGATAGTGATATTAGAGATTCTTATATTTATAGGTCTTGAGATTTGATCATAATTACAAATCCTTTCCTAAAAATGAACAATTATGGAGAGACCTCTGAAAGTTTAAACAAACTACATGAAAGGTCTTAAACTTGTGATCTAGGGCAAATAAATTGAGCACGAAGAGGACCAAAACAATATGGATGAAGGTCATTCGAATTGATATGCAGCTCATAAAACTAAATGAAAAGGTTCTACTCAACTGAAAATGTGCATAGAAGGGGGAATTCATGTGTTTAGTTCGATGATTCACGTTTGGTTTATACAGACACCCCAAATAATTGGGACTACAAGTTCTGATGATGTTGATTGAAGTTCGAAAAAAGAACATTATATAGGCAGGAAGAGAAGAACAAAAAAAATATCATAGGAGCAAAATCCAGAGTCTCTATTGAAGTCAAGAGGGCTATATCATTGATCTTCTGAATACTAAACCCGAAAAAGGATTGTACGAATAACTAGTTTTTATGGCAGGGAAAGCATTTCCTTAGAGAACAAATCTTGACATATATACAGCATGAAAATTTCCTGTGCAGCGTTCTTCTAGAAGATCGGTGTGCATTATTTCCTGACTGCAAGTTTCTCATGGTCTCAGCTTTGTTCTGTGCAGCTTTGAACTTGTTCATGATTTTGTCCATGGATGATGATCTCTTCTTCTCTAGTTTCATCTGAATAAAGAAGTTGTCTGAGATCATATAACAAATGCCATTCTTCGGTATAATCTTAAGAGATAGAAAGCAAGCAACAGCTTTCAGAAGAAAAAAATAATCATAAAATTCTTATTTGTGATTAATGTGTTAGATTAACTTTGGAATGATGATAATTACCTGGTCCCGGGATTTATTTAATCAGAAACCTCATCTGCATTTGAATAATCATATAAACACTCCTTGAAACTTCAAGTACATTACAAATTTTGAAAAATATTAGAGAGAGGTTCCTATTTTCCCATACTCTAGAAGCTTCAGATGGTCTCTTTGTAATTATTCACATATCAAAGAAAGTGTCTGTAATTCACCTCAAGGTGTATAAATGTTATCATCACACTAAAATTTGAGTTTTCTTGATATAGGTTAATCTGATAATGCACAAACCTCGAGTTTTCGGATTGCTGCCTCGGCTTTTGCCTTCTGCAAGTTCTCCCAAGCAGTGATCTTGGCTTCCTCTCTCTGCAATCTGCAAAACCACAGAATAAAATAAAGATGAAGCCTGATAATAAATCCATTTCTCATTTTTCAATAGTTCTTGAATATACACGAAGTACAAAGGTAATATACATGCAGGTTATGAGTAGTTTGAGAAATTGTGTCAAGTTTCTGTAAACAAGGGATGACATTTTTTTCTCTGCAGAGTCATATTAGGCAGTATGTCACCAACGAGGTCAACTTATACATCAACTAAGAGATTCTGATGATTGCCTTTTTTATGATCCTCAAGTCTCTTTAATGTTCTAAGAAATGGACATTCGTGGCGTTTCAAAAGCATAACTAGACCCCTCTTTTTACATGCTTTTGAAGCTTCAGGGGTGTCTCTGTAATTATTCAAACAAAACAATACGAGGTTGTGCCTTTGTAATTAGACCAAATCTTAGGGGATCTAAATGTAATTATCCCAATATATTATTCATGTGAACAATGAACTTACTTTGATGTATTCTTTGATGCCTCAGTGACGTTCCAAGGGGACGGTAAGTTTTCAACATTTGTTGAATCTTTCTTTCTTTTTCTTAGTCCTTGTTTCTTTGATTTTCGGGCTGTAGTGGTGCCTTTGTCTACTTGTACATCTCTGATTTCATCTTTATCAGCAACATTGCTGGGCAAACGCAACGAAGTAGGAACAGAGGAAGGTAATGCAGAGAAAGATAACCTTCCTTTGAAAGATGAATGAGAGCTACCACCAGGGCTCATTTGAGTCGCCATATCCCTGTGTGAAACAGGTGCGTCTTCCTCCTTGGTGCCGTCAGTTTTATCACCTGATCGATCATTCAACATATCAGTTTAAGAAGCAACAAAGGAGTAAACAAATGAGTTTGTCTTTCCAATTTACAAAAACAGAGAATTTTGAATTGGACGAGATCATTCATCTTTAGGGAACTGGAGAATACAAAGCACATTTATCAAGGCAGATCAGAGAGAATACAAATCCAACCATCTAATGCTACGTTTTGTGACTAATAAGGGCTCATAAGAACTTAAAGCTATATTTGAAAGGATTGGTCCTTGTTTTGTAGCATTGGAGCAAGCCCTGAACCTCAGTGTGAAGAACACAAAATAGGCTTATTACTAATATAGCAGTGAGTCCTTCTGTTTCTCCTTTTATACATGATTAAAATTACAAGTTTTACACAGCTACAATACATTGATAAGAATATTAGGACTCGATGGGAAAAACATTGGATCCGAACTTTATGCTTCCAAGCTCATGTCTCCAATAATTTCTCATCAATACACAAAATTATATTCATTTACACAAAAATTCTTGAGCAATCAACCATCTGTAATAACCAGACAGCAAGTGATAAGACCACATACCTTGAGAACTTGGCATTGAACTTTCACTAACCAAATCCGACAAGCCAGGCACACTAGTACTCCTCATTATGTCGTTTCCCTCATAAAAAGAATTCGATTTGCCGACAATGCCACTGTCATAATTAATTGCTAAACCTTCAGGGACCAAAACCCCAGTCGTAAGAGGTGAATTCCCCATAAAATTCCTAGCCTTCCCACTATCAAATACCGACATATTAGGCGAATAGTTGGATAAATACCCAGGACCTGTTGGCCCCAACGGGCCGCTCTTCGACTTTGGTCGCCTCTGAGGCTGAACAAACGAGTTTTTGAAGGCTCCATAACCCGAAATTGGGCTAGTTATCCATCTCTCGGCATCATCCCATTTCGAAGGCAAAGCCCTCCCACTATTAAAGGGTATCAATGCAGCAGCGCCTATGTGTCGCCTACTACTACTAGTAGTGGGCAATGGTACTCGCTCTGAACTCCAACCCCTTGGTATATCTCCCAAATTGTTTTCACCATACTCTGGCGTTCCGGGGCTAGTGTAAGCACCGGAATTTCTGAATGAGCCGGGATTTTTCTTCATAGTACTCAATGGAGGCCAAAAGCACACAGCATTACTTTCAGTTTTTCCCCAAATCTTGAAATAACCTCCGCCCCTAAACCATTCCGGTTTCGAAACAATCAGGGTCAAACCAAAAGCTCAAAAATTCAAACAATTTAAACCAAATTTCCCAATTGTAAGACTTTTACACTTATCTTAATGTTCAACAAACCCCCTAAACAAACCAAGTTCACTTTTTTATGAAACTTTAAGCCTTATTCTTTCACATTCCTCTGTCCACACACAGAAGAAAAATGTTGTTTGTGACATATCACTGGCACCAGTGGTACATATGTCTCTGTAAAAAAAAATTAAAAATATAACTAAAATGGTCAATTTTTTCTGAGTCTGAAACTTCATGGGTCTGGACCCTGGACCACTGAAAAGGCTCGTGAAGTTGAAGTACAGCCAAGGGCAGAGGTGGATCACATTATTCATCATCATTCTTCCAAAATAATTCACACTAAAATTTTCAACACATAGCACAATAATTTGAAAAGCCCGCTTCTTTTTTGCAAGAACATCACATAAAAATCCAATCTTTTTGTTGTCAAAACAGCTTCAAAGTTCAAACACACACACAAAAGGCACTCATAGCATACAGATCAAATGGGTCCCTAAAAAGATAAAAAGAACCAATCTTTATCAAGAACTCACCTTTAATTGGGTCAAAAAAGCTCACAGCTTGAAGCTAGATGACGTCTGTCAAAAGGGGTTCAAGCTTTTTCTCTCACTTTTTTGTCTTTCCCCACAAACTTTTCGATGAGTTCCTGTTTAACACTTTGTGGCGTTAGTAAAAAAAAACAATGAAGAATGTTAACAAAAGGCCAAAAGGGATGCTGTATTGTATATTGGTATATGGAGAAACAAAATCAATTTTTTATTTTGTTTTCTTTAAATGGTTTGAGTAAATGCAGAATAACAAGAAAGGGCCAAAAAAGAGTTGGATAGTTTTATATCATAATAAATAAATAAATAAATAGTGTACTGTTGAGAAGTGTGAAAGCACAGAGTTGAATATTGAGCTGAAAAACATTAATTAATAATAAAGAAAAAGTGGGAGTGGGACTCTATGTATTAAATTAATTAATTGATGAGGATTGAGGAGTAATGAAGTTGCCTGTTCTTAAGAAGTGTCTGTAACTGAGAGAGGGACTGAGGAATCAGATTTTGGAATTGAAAAGGGAAATATTTATTTAATGGTGGATGGGGATGGAGGACTTAATTGCAAGAATTGCCCCTGTGTTACTTACTAATTGGCAAATGAGCTCATGTATTATTTTTATTCGTAAAAAACCGTGTGTAATGTTGAAAAGATTAGCAAAAACACCGTACTAGATTGACTTATTAATCTATACCTACTCAAACTGATAACAAAATTTTAGATTTATTGCATGTGCTTGATAGTAATACATATATAATTTGTGTTGTTTAAACTGAAATATGTATGTACTTTTTTTTTATCGACAAAAGAATGTTACTTTTTAAATATGTAGAAACAAAGAAGGTAATAATTAGTTTTATAATGTTTATGAAACTTTAATGCATAACAATCTTTACTTTTTTGTACAGTCAACTTTAAAATGTAACGGCAGAGGTGTTTTGGTAACTTTTTTATTTTCACAAGGGGGTATTTGCTAATGAAAATAACACAGGGGTTATTTGCCAACTAAGAATAACATATGGGTTGTTTTTGCAATTACCTAGGGTGGGGGTGGGGTGGGTTGAGGGAGTGGGGGTCGAGGTCGAGTTGGCAGATGTTGTCCGAATCCAATACGCACTCCATGTGACAATAAACCAATGTAGAAAAAGGGCCCCGGCAGAATCGAGCTTGGATTTTCTTGGGAAACTTTCAAAGTACATAACATAGTCATATTTTCTTTTTCAAATTGGTTTTTGTGTTTTTGTAACTTCTGAATATGGCTTGGTGTAAATTATTCGGTAATTGTGAAAACATTTGTTCAACAAGTCTAGCAAAGTTTTTATTAATCTCACTAGCTATAAATTATTATGAAGAAAAAAAACCCAACAAGTCTTGCAAAGTTCACTAATCTCACTAGCTATAAATTAGAAGAAAAAACTCACTAGCTATACTGGTATTAATGAACTTCATGTGATTCCTTAATTAAAGAAGGGAGGACCTGTCTATAAATAACGGGCATCCCATCACAAATCACAATAATAACACTAGACTACTAGAGAATATATCATTTAATATCTCATAATATGCATGTTGAAATGTTTAATTCACCGTTTCACATTCTCAAGAAATTTGCGACTATCAAGTGATTATAGTAGCTAAAAAGATCAAAAGGTTCTTACTCATATGTAAAACATTTCATTATCACATCGAAATTTTTCGTTATAGGCATTGTGTAACTTTTATCTCTTGTCCACCCTTGTTATTTACGTCAAAGTATTACTAACTTAAACATGTGAGTGTTTAATTTAGTAACCAGTCTCACACATCTTATTTAAATACACGTTATCTCAAATGAACCCGATCTCCATGTCATGTGGACTCAGTATGAAACGAAATTTACACGTACTACCAAATTGAGTGGACGAGTGTAACGACATAACTAGAGTTTGGCAAATTATTCTAGGCGATTGCTTGAAAAATAGTTTTCTTAAAAGGTTGTGTGATCAAGAAAAATGGGTAGCACATAGGTGCAATTCGGTGCACCGACATTATTAGGTGAGATGTGCATTATCTTGTGCCCAATTCCTTAGAATCATACAAACAAAGATCAATGATGTGCCGACCAATAAAATATTAGGATATCTTATTACCTAATAATGAAGTAATGAACTCATGCGGAATGTCACACAGATGAAAACACTATCATTCCATTTTAAAGCACTGGTTTTAGTCCCTGTAGGACCATGTTTGTTATAAGTCCCATCTCATCAGGTGACATTTTATTTTCAGAAAATAGAATAGGTCATAATTTACTGGGGTAATTATATTTATGATTTTTTGAGGTTTGATCTAGTTATACATTTCTTTTCTTCGTATTGTTTATGGAATAAACAAATAAATAAAAATAAGTTCCTCGGAATTTCAATTATTACTGAAACTCTTAAAATAAAATATCTGACCAAGTCCAAAGATTTATGATTTTAGGAAAGATCCTCAAAATGGCCCATAATTTAGACATCCGCTACGGGGGCAAGTCTTGTTACTTCAATGCTAGAAAACGAGTGTTGCGATTGTCATATCAATTCTATAAAATTCTAATTATCATTCATCAATTTATGTTTTTAGAGTTATGTTAAATTAAAGAATAGTTTTTGATTATCAATGGCAAAAAACTCAAGAAAACTTTCATTATTTCAAGGGTGATAAACCGTATGGTTAAATTGAACGGCTTCCAATTTAGTAGTAATCAACAGAAATATTGCTTTAGTGGATTACTCGTGTTAGCATATTGTATTTTATGTATATTATTTAATTAAGGGCTTTTCGTCTTTTTAGTCTTTTTGTTGTGTTAT
Organism: Misopates orontium; assembly: GCA_946800315.1. Lineage (NCBI taxonomy): Eukaryota > Viridiplantae > Streptophyta > Magnoliopsida > Lamiales > Plantaginaceae > Misopates > Misopates orontium. The sequence goes on along the minus strand of OX326952.1, from coordinate 31,599,776 downwards.
TGTACATATATTCTATCTCTTATAAACCCTACTCACTTTTGATATTCATTCTTGTGCTATTCTTCTACCCTTGTCATTCCTTTGAATGTCATGTTTCGTTCAATCTTAACAACTCATACCATAATTAATTTTGTTACTCACTTATGCTTATGTTAATGCTTGGGTTAAAGAGCAAGAAAGAAGAAGTCCAAGAAGCTGAATATTCTAATGCTTCTCAGATTAAAAGCTGATGTTACCTTAATTATATCAAATAACAACAATCACGTTACAGTAAATAACTCAAAAAAAAATAAAAATACTTCATATACTCCAATCATTTTTAAGTAGCCTTTTAGAACACTTTGCAAACATGACCTATTTTCTTTTAAAGCGACTTTTAACACAAAAAACACTCCTTGTCCTTTCGGCTTTAGGCCTTCAGCTCTGCTGTGCGGAAACCAAACCAAACATTATTCTCTTCTATTATTTGGTCCTAAATTTAGAACAGATTTCTCCTTTCTAAATTAGATAAAAACTACTTTAAAAAAACTTAGATAAAAACTATTCATGGCTGGGCCTGATATCTAATATTTGATTACAATTGGGTGAAGCCGTGTAATTATGCAATTATACAATGTGGGCTTGAGCCCAGCCTACTAGATGTTAGTAGATAAAACTTTCCAAAGGAAAAATAGAAGAAATTAAGAAAAAGTAGGCGTGACAGTTTTTTTTTTTGGAACAAAGGCTTGACAGTCATTTATCCAAAAAACCAAAAAAAATAGACGTGCCAAAACTTGTTCCACTTGTATCTTAAAAAAGTATCTAAGATATTTTGAACAATATTTTTCGCCCTCTGGTTTAGCAATTATTTTCCGAAAATCAAAGGATTCGTTGACAATGACCGGTAATGACATTTTGAGAAAAACATGTCGACGAGATTCCTTTAATTAATCGCGCGATTGAAACTCATAGCTTATATTTCTTTCCTTTTCTTGCATGGGTACTCAAAATTATATTGTTGAAAAATTATTATACAAAATATAAATGCTTAAGCTCTTCATAAGCTTAAACTTTTAAGTGGGACGACACTTTAATATGGTATTAGTATTTTAGAGTTAGATCAATAATTTCGGATGTTTGAATCCCGCTCTTACCAATTTCTTATAAAAAAGTCACGAGCTAATCTTAAAAAAATAATTCTAGGATTTTACAAGTTTATTTAGACTTGGAAGAAACATTTTTATAATTTTAGAAACATGACTTCAAATATACAGGTCTCCACTATTTTTGAGTTCCCTATTTTTTCCTGTTATTTTTCCGGTCTATATGTAAACACCGTTTGTATCTCAATAACGTGAAAAAATAAAATATAATGGCAATTTATGCGATTGAGACAATCTGGCTATATATATGATGTCAGTTCAGTTGGAGTCAAATTTCATCCAGCATTTGCGGACCACGCAAAATTAAGGTGATCCTTAGACACGCCACACGTATAGATTTTCTCGTAATTACCATGTGCTAATGTTTTAAACTTATAGATTATTATTGTAATGTCTTAAGACATCAAAACTTATAACTACAACGTGTGATTGATCTAGTAATCAAAGATTTTCCAATAAAGAGTTGGGATTTTCTGAAAAAATGGTTCACTTTTTTACCTGATGGTATTTTCTTTATAGATCACTTGTCCCAATTATATTCAAGTCAATCACGATTTATTCTTTAAACCAATAAACTGGTTCCACATCCTAATACTACCGCACTGGCACATGTGACATGCCCCACCCTACTCCACTAATTGTGATTATTTATGTTCTAATAAATCCATTGATTTTGATAGATAAGATTATCTATAATATAGTTTCTCTTATAATAAGCTAATATGGAATTGACTAATCTAGACCACTTCAGTTATTCTTCCATTCAGATGTTGACTGGTCATTTCTATTTAGTTTTTTAAACCTAACACGCTTTCTTAAATGTTTCCATCTTTTCCCAGCTCAAGTTCATTTGAGCATATATAACTATATATTTATATTTATAACTAAAAAAGAGCAAATAATTAAAGTCGGGCTCACCTAAGTCCTAACATGTTTTTCCCTACAATTTAATAAAAAGTTATGACTTTTCTTTTTATACGAGCAAAATTTATGATTGGATTCTTCGTTTTAAGCAAGTGAAGAGAAATTATAATTGAATACCTACAACCCATTCTTCTGCATCATTCCAAATTTGCTCTAAAGTAGCTTTTTCATATTCATCACGGTATTTTGAGTTAATGACAAAACAGGTCGACCGTATCAAGTGGAATACAATTGTTATTCTATTAAAAAATAAATAAGCAAATTATTCTCATTGTAGGGTCGATCACAGCAACACCCCCTGTGTTTAGCACTTCACCAATAACCTATGAAAAATAGCGATATGACCCCCAACCTTTTAATTTTTGCTCACTTATGCTCATCCAACGAACGAAAAATGAAGAAACATGTAACAAAATGAACGGTGTATTAATAGTTTACGGACAAGTTGCATAAATATCAATAGATTATGGGGCACATCGCACATTTTCATAGGTTAAGAGAAAAATGCAAAAGAACTCATGAATTAAGGCGTTTGTTGCGATTAACCCTGAAAATAAGTAGGTAAGTTACTTTCGCCATAATTTTACATTGCGCAAACAATCCGCTGCTATACCCAAAAACGTTAAAGGATGTGTTGCAATTTTCAAGAAACACGAATAATATGACTACTTACTTGTCATATACTTTAATTAATATGTCCATATAACAAGAAAGCCATTTGCCGTATTATTTAACAGGTGGAAAATCTACTAATTAATACTATTCCCTCTCCGTAGGTAGGTCTATTTGCATTCAATATAACTACTTAATTTATTCTTCTTGTCCGAGAAAAACAGAGTAAATGAAAAAAACATTAACAAACAACAAGAGGTCCAAAGATACTCAAACATCTGTAATAGATATTGGGAGCTGAGTAATATAAACAAGCAACATAAAACTGCCACCTGTGATTTGAAAATCTCCACCATTGGTGCTCACTCCATATATTTAGATTGGCTCACATTTTTTCAAACCCCACCACACACACACACACACACTTCATCTGTGTCAATAACACTGTTCTACTCATTAGTTCATTTAGTGTAATAGATTTTCGAGTATCGATTGATCAAATTGAACCCAGAAGGGAAAGAAGTTGAATACTTCTTTCTTTGTCTGTTCACTTCATCAATTAAACTCAAAGTTTCAATCTTTATTGCTTTTTAATACTGATAAACTATAATAACTGAAAATATGACTTCAACTCTGTTGTACAATCCAATTAATCCATCAATAGCACAATCATCAAGAACCCATTTCCCAATTCTTGTTCCAGCTGAATCTTGCCACTTAAAGTCATGTTTCAAAGCCCAAGAAATTAATGGGCACTTGAAGAAACTGAAGAGAGTTAAGGCTAGTTTATCCTCACAAGCTCAAAAAACAGAGCAAGAAAACTTGGTTTCAGCTGAAAAGAAGCTGAAGGTGCTTGTGGCTGGTGGTGGGATTGGAGGTCTGGTTTTCGCGTTAGCGGCGAAGAGAAAAGGATTCGACGTGATGGTGTTTGAGAGGGATTTGAGTGCCATTAGAGGTGAAGGACAGTACAGAGGTCCAATTCAGATACAGAGCAATGCTTTGGCTGCTTTAGAGGCTATTGATATGGATGTTGCTGATGAGGTTATGGGTGCTGGATGTATTACCGGTGATCGGATTAATGGTCTTTGTGATGGGATTTCTGGTACTTGGTAAGTTTTACGAGATATTTATTATAATGATTGGTTGTTTATTGTTTGGAGGAAGTAGTTAAATTCAGTAAAGATTGCGTTTTTAAGGCGTTTTAGACCGCCACCTTTGTTTTTTTAGCTGAACATTTGGTGGGTTTTTTAAGCATGTAGGAGAGGTTGCATAGATAAGTTGACTTAGCATTCATGAGAAATTTTAGTTCTGTCCTATATTGTAGAAGAGCTTGTTTGATTTGGGAGTCCTGTTTTAGCTAATTAGGGTGCTTATGCTTTGAGAGTTTGAGTGGTTAGTTGTGGATTTGCATATGTGAATCTTAAGAAATTGGTTGAGTCAATCTTTACCAGAGAGAGATTTGACTGTGTTAGTGCCTTTATATGTTTATGTTTTGATTGGATTTAGTTAATTTAGGATAAGGAATGAGAAAAAGTATATCGATATTCAAAAGTGGAAACCACATATTGCTAAGAAAATTCTATTTTGTCTTTCAATGGTAATTGGATTTACAAAAGAAGATGTAAATTCTCAAATGGAACTGTTCAAATTAAGGGGCTTGGTGGTGACTTATGTGAAAGCCAATTCGTGTATGTGTGTGGTAGATTAAGTTTTCCAGCAGATAGGAGTTGCGTAACTCGTTAAGACAGCTGATTTTTGAGAGCTGGAAGAAAGCATAAGGTTGGCTTGTCGTTCTTTTTAGTCTATTCTGTGTATTCAGATGCTTACTATTTTCAGAATTTGATGATCAGGTATTGCAAGTTTGATACGTTCACACCCGCAGCAGAGAGGGGGCTTCCAGTCACTAGAGTAATCAGTCGCATGACATTGCAACAAATCCTAGCTAGTGCAGTTGGATCAGAAATTATCAGGAATGAGAGCAATGTGGTGGACTTTGAAGATAATGGTGAGAAGGTAAGATGGCCAATTTTTTCATCATTTGAAGATTTGTGCACGATCACAATGAAGATAAGATTCTGTAGTTGATGAAGTATCTTTAGATTAGTTGATGAAGTATCTTTACATTATTGTTTTCTTCTCTGTACTGTGTGCCACATGAAGACTAATTGTTTGTTCTGTCTTCTATAATCCAGGTTACCGTGAAACTAGAAAATGGCGCGACTTATGAAGGTGATCTTCTCGTTGGTGCTGATGGGATACGGTCAAAGGTATTTTAAGTTGTATGTGCAGGAGTTCTGTTTGTCGTAAGCTCTATGTCATCATGAAGTTGAAGTCTGATCATCTACTTCTATATTTTTTGATTTTCCAATCGATGGATCTGGATATAGGTGAGGATAAACTTGTTTGGAGAAACTGATACTATATACTCAGGCTACACTTGTTACACTGGAATAGCAGATTTTGTTCCTGCTGATATAGAGACAGTTGGGTACGTTGTATTTGATAGTCACATTACGTCTAGAAGTTCCAATCTTTAATAGCGAGGGGCTAATGTTTTATTTATTTTGTTAAGGTACCGAGTATTTTTGGGCCACAAGCAGTATTTTGTTTCTTCGGATGTGGGCGGAGGAAAGATGCAGTGGTATGCATTCTACAATGAGGCCCCTGGTGGTTTTGATGCTCCCAAAGGTTTATCACCTTCACATACTTTCTTAGCAACTCTAGTTTTGGTGATACATATTTTCTTGTCTCTGTGTCGCCAAATCAATTGGAGTATGACTCATTTAGTGTTTCTTATTCAGGATTCGCTTACTGTTAGTACTTTTAAATATAGCAAACATATGGTACTAACCGAAAAAACTGTGTATGGTAATCAGTGTAATCATTAAGAAAGAAGTCTGAAGGTAGATGTCACTCCTAATCTTTATTCATGATATTAGTTCTCTGTCCAATTTACAGTTTCTTGGTTTTTCAGGTAAAAAGGAGAGGTTGCTTAAACTATTTGGAGGTTGGTGTGATAATGTTATAGATCTGTTGCTTGCAACCGAAGAAGATGCCATTCTTCGACGTGACATATACGATCGGTCTCCAATCTTCTCATGGGGAAAGGGTCGTGTGACATTGCTCGGTGATTCAGTTCATGCTATGCAGCCAAACTTGGGCCAGGGAGGATGCATGGCAATTGAGGTGAAATTTATGTTTTGGCTCTTTTTTCCTGAATTTTCTCACTTTTTGGTCCGGAATTTACTATTACAGACAAGTAGCTTCTTTACTCTCTCTCTTGTTTTTTTTTTTTTTTTTTAAATTTAATGTATTTTTGGTTCTGAGATAGACGACGTTATCATCGAAATTTGTCTCATTGTTTTAGGACGGATATCAACTAGCATTGGAGCTTGATAAAGAATGCAGGCAAAGTGTTGAGTCAGGGAATCCAGTTGATGTAGTTTCTTCCTTAAGAAGGTATAGAGTTTTGTACTAGCTCCTACTCTTTTCATAGAAAGTTTGGTGAAGGGAAAATCTAAGATTAAAGACTCGAGTATTTACCAATATCTAACAGATTTAAGGAGTTGACGATTCTTATGAGATAAACTCATGACATATGTGATGTCTTTGAGGCAGAAGTGCATAGAAATAAGGGATGATTACATCTATACCCTCTAAGGTTTGGTCTAATTTAAAAAAAAAAAATAAATTCCCCCGAGGTTTGAATAACTGCAATTTGCAAGACATCCTCTGATCCTTTAAAAATAATAAAATTTTTTGGGGTGTCTAGACAACTATTCAAACTTCATGGGAGTCTATCTGTTAATCTTGAAGGGGTGTTTTTGTGATTGTTACAGTAGGGAAGTTTTGTATTAGACTAAATCTGATGGGGACTAACTTGTAAGTGTGATCAGCCCTCAAATAAAAGAATGGTGTCTTAGGAGCAATATAGTTTAGAACCATGCTTTCTTAAGTTGTTGAGTTAAAATGTCACCTTTCAAGTCTATATGATCAAGTTATTGCCTTTGCATTGTTTACTCCAGATACGAGAATGCTCGAAAATTACGAGTTGCAGTTATTCACGGACTTGCACGAATGGCTGCAATAATGGCATCAACTTACAAGGCATATCTAGGTGTTGGACTTGGTCCACTATCGGTAAGAATATTTTACGGCTCCTTACTAAAACATGAAAACTGCACAAGTTTTAGACTATGGCACATAAGGTTCTTGTAGTTGATGAGATTATAAATCTATTATGTAGTTCTTGACGAAGTTTAGAATACCTCATCCTGGACGAGTTGGTGGGCGGGTATTTATTGACATCGGTATGCCTTTGATGCTAAGTTGGGTCCTTGGCGGTAACGGGTGAGATACAAACTGCCTTTCTTCCTGCAACATATTCATTAGCAACCTAACTACAGCAGTTCTAGTTATTTTTTAATTTTCTAAATTAATTCCCAGCAACAATTATTAGACCATTTGGTTGAGTAGTTAATTGTGTTCTTTGCAGTTCAAATCTTGAAGGAAGACCGCTGCAGTGCAGACTCTCCGATAAAGTAATCCACTTGAACAGCTAACTCTGTTCTTTATATAGTTTGAAGGAGAATTACACTCTAAAACTCTTTTGGTTTTGGGTGCAAAATTTGTTTTGTATATCGAATAATTAACTTATCGTTTCTATGAATGAAGGCCAGTGACCAGTTACAAAAATGGTTCTCGGATGATGATGCTTTAGAACGAGCTCTTGATGCCGAGTGAGTACATCATGCCTTAGCTTACGAAGCATGAGATTATACCATTTTTTATGGTTGTAATCTTTCCATTCTTTTTTTTTTTTGTTCAAATAACTCGAATATAATTTTTTCGGGTGCAGTTGGTTTCTGTTTCCAGTGGGAGATTCATCAGTTGCATCTGAAACTATATTCCTAAGCCGAGATGAAAACAAGCCATGTGTAATTGGGTATGCCTTTACAAAATTTCATTTTGGATAATATGGAAATCATCTTTATTCTATGAGTACTTATGTTATAAATAATCTTCCTTAGGAGCGTATCGCATCCAAGCTTTCCCGGTACAACAATAACTATACCTTCACCCGAGGTGCGATGGCTGATTGCTTTCCTCGACTCGCTGGAGTTATTCTCTGTTCTGTCTTCTGTTACTGACTTTAAGATTTGTGATGTCTTAGGTCTCTAATATACATGCTCGGATAAGCTTCAAAGATGGAGCCTTTTTCCTGACCGACTTAAGGAGCGAGCATGGTACTTGGATCTCCGAGTAAGTCAAATGAGCGACAATAATTTCCTTATTCTTTCTTCTCTTTTATAGTTGGTTTTGGAAGTCAATGGATCTGGCATCTTTAAGTGAAAAATAAAATCTTGCAGTATTGAGGGCAGGCGATACCGCGTGTCACCCAACTTTCCAACTCGTTTTCGTCCCACGGATGTGATTGAATTTGGGTCTGATAAAAAGGTGAAATTTTTAATGTCAATTATTTTTTAAATTTGCATGCAAGTCCTAATATTCATGTATTATAACATGTGGCGATAATTATCGAATGTACTAAGTATTACGAATTTTTGGGGTTTGCAGGCGGTCTTTCGTGTAAAAGCTATGAAGTTTTCACCCAAAACGGCAGACAAAGCGGAGGATTCAGATGAAGTTCTCCAGGCGGCATAGAAGTGACTCCCGGATATGCAGCAAAGTTGTACAGAATTTATAGTTTGCAGCTGAGAAGTGTATTTTGCTCAATGCAAGATAGGAATTTATACACGGAGTTATTTAATTTCCACTTTTTGGGAAATGGAACATTTTTCTTTTTGTAGCAATAGAATATCTGTGTAATAGTATGTATAGAAATGTAAAACACCTTATGCTCGGTGACTCTATTTGAAACTTCATTTCCACAAATGTTTTCTGATATTATGGGTGTATATATGCCGTCTTCTTTCCTTGCCTCGTGTTTTACATTTCTATACATACTGTTCAGAGAAGTTACATGCCTACACTTCAACTATAACATGTGTTATACTCTTAATACATGTCATAAATCCAGTAGTCACACCAAAGATATTTATTAGACAAAATTGACAAAATATAGAGGAAGCCTTTCTAACTAGATTTCTCTTGGATACAAAGAGAGGGTCAAAACCCAAAAGAAAACAAGCTACATGAGATTAAGTTAAGTCATCCGCGCTTCGCCAACTAGTACTACCGCCCGCAGCATCAAAGAGCAGAGAGGAAGAGATAGAAGCTCAAAACAATGAAGTTCAAAGGGAGATTGTGGCCCAGGTTTGCCAAACTATCAGCAACTTGTCTCACGATATTCATGTCTAACATCCCAAGCCTAAATTGAGAAACACGCTTCGAGCAATGGTTTACAAGGATGGAAGTGTGGGGAACTGAGTCGCGGTCGCCTGAAGTAATAATCTTGGAGTCTTTTCGCCGCACGAAGCACTGCTTAGCATGAAGTGTGACACTAACATATACTTGATATTGTCGATGCAAGAAACTATAACAATGTGGTCCTTAGGCTAGATCGAAAGGCTAGATTTCCTTCTTTGACATTAATCAATTGGCAAGAACTAGATTGAGATACATCAGATTAATGTATTAACTGACTTAGGTGCACTGGACCCTACACCATGGCAAATTGGCTAGAAATTCAACACAATCCTACATTTTTCCAAGAAGTCCACGACAGCCTAACTTAAATGCCAGGATATAGTCTCTCTTCCAGTTCCGCAAATCCACTATAAACTCACTCTAAATATAGTACGTACCAAAACTGGTGCATCGATATTTTTGCTACAATTAGATTAGAGACAAATCCTGAGAAAAGTGATTTCCGTCACAACGTTGCGCAACTCACTGTGCCACCTAAAACTTGTAATGATTATCACGTAAATATTTTTTTAATCATCTCTCGTTATGTATTAAAACTTTACCACGAGTTACATATACGTACTGGCAAATCGATCAATAACATAGAGAATATATGATACACTATTTGACATAATATAATCAATACAATATGTATGTCGAAATCTTAATGCACGAAACATTAATTCTAGTAGTACCAAGCTAGTTGATAAACAATTTGACATAGAAGATCTGAAATAGTAGAGACTAAGCAATACTCTCTCTAGGTGCACTGTATGAGAAATAGTGAACACAATTCTTTGACTGCAGACTCTACTACACAAGTCACAAACATCTCACACTAACTGCCACCACCTCGGCGGACAATAGAAGAAATTAACCACCGCCACACAAATAACAAGTGCAAAGGGACCACCTTGATTTAACTCTCTTAATTTACACACACACACACAGTCATACTGTCACATATCATGTCATAGATTATATACAAGTTGTAAATTATGATTGGATTATTACAAGTATCATCATAATCACTTACCTAAAGATCACTGTTTTGTACCTAAATTTAAAGTCAATATTGTTAAAATTTTACGCCAAGGTCACAATCGGGACAAAGTTATTGGTTTTGTTTTAACAAAATATGATGAGAGAAAATGATGTCCGAAATTTACCTATATCATGTCGAGATTAAATCTCACTAAGGTCCAAATGGCTGCTATCTACATTTGAAGCCAATAAGAGTTGCATGTTAATAATGCCCAATCGTTTCGTTTTTCTTCTTTTGTAGAAAAGTTATTAGAGGTCTTCATATTTTGTTTAAAGTTAACATACAGGAAAAAGAAAAAAGAAAAAAAAAAGATGATTAGCTTATCTATTACCACGAGGTGAGAATTGATAGCTAACCTAGCTAACTATGCATCCATACGATCATAGAGTACTATATACACTATATACCACAAACATAGCAAAAGAAGTACACATGTATTTATTTAGTGAAATTCATACACGTACAGATTTATTTATCCAGTTCGTCAAATTGTTTGCTATTTTCGATGAATCGTGTTGCAATTACATTATATTAGAGGCGTAATCTTGATTATAAATTTAAAATAAACTGCTTAATAATAACCTTTAAAGATTCATATCGAAATTCACCATCAACAGTTTTAAATTAAAAAAAAAAACCACTACATGTGATGAATAACAAAAAAAAAGAAGAAGATAAAACAAAAAAATTGGAATCAAGTGGCACCTGAATGACTGACTAGAACATGGCATGGAGATCAGAACAGAAGGCGCGCCAACGGTCGGTTCAGTTGGTACGTGGGGTAATAAAAATGCACCGTTAGACCAACAGCATTTATCATTAATCACTTTTTCATTTTTGGTCAATGATTTTAAAATAGTCTATGCATGTATCTTCATCTTTTTCTTCCATTTTGACTATTCATACTATCCCTTACGATTTTTTAGCAGAATATTTCTGCCCAAGTATTATACCTACATATGATATTCATCTCAATTTAACCTTAGCTTTATCAAAGAGCTTTTATTTATTCATTTTTTGTTATATATTTTTTGATTTATGTAATATTACGTTTCTTTGAAAAGTTGACCAAAGGGGTATATATGTCGCACTATGTAGGAAAAAGCAGGGGCAATTTGCAAATTTTGAAGGTTAAGGGGGCATGACAATTTTTTACACAAAAAACATAATAGTTGTTCGTCAATTTTCTACATAGATTTAAAAGCAGCACTAATCATAGTTTAGAAGTTGTGTTTGAATAAATGATTATGGGGAGCTTCTACTACAGTCTTCCATCTCAATTGCAATGAAATGACAGAAATATTCGTGTAACTATATGATTCATTATTCCTGAAACAATGTTCTATTTGTCCTAGGAGTGAAAATGATCGTGAGAAAAATTTCAGTAAATAGAGAGTGGGAACAATTATTACACATTAAACTGTCATATAATACTTTTTTTTAACTGCTACAGAGATTAACCTTTTTTTTTTGTTGTCGTTGTGTTCTAATGTCAAATTCAGCTACTAGCCCGAGAGGCATCTAGGATGCTTTTTAACTCGTATTAAGTGGCCCCTACTACTGCTTTTCTTTTGGCTCCAAGTTCTTAGGATCTAGGTTGTAAAGATTTTATATTTTTCAAGCTTTGATTTATTTTTATTTTGAAAAGTTCAACAATTAAACTATTTTATCTTGAATTTACAAGTTTGATACTGATCAGCCACTTTGCATATAAAGCAATAATTTTCCATTTTTAAGAAAGCAATATCAAGAAATAATTTAAACTAAATACTATATATATTATCGTTGAGAACCACTAACTTTACAACGTTGCATTTGCACCTTAGGCTAATGATGATAAATCTGGATAATTATAATAATGAATGTTTTATGGATAATCCTTGGTGTCAAGAGCTTAAAGAAGAAATAATAAAGGAAAAGATGTGAAATCGCTTTCTCACCACAAAAACTTGACAAAATAGGCAGCACCTCGTTGTTTTGTCTCTTAAAAGCTGTTAAATCGTGAAGAGGTTTTGTTGTCAGGCTGCATGCCCTCTCATATCTTTATTTCTTTCAACTTTTCAAATTCCAAAGCAAAAATTAAAATATTTAAATCCTAAATCCCTTTCACATTCCATCTCAACTCGAATCCTTTTCTGATCAAAAGGATAGACTTTGTCCACACGCACAAATCTCCTGTCACTTTGCCTTTGGTACAATTCATTTCTTTCACACTTTCAGAAAGAATTTCTTACATGTAATAAAATAAATTCTCTCTTTGTGTTTAAAAGAAAACTGATTATATTTACATTCTTGAAGATTGATCTTGTCATATTCTAAAAATAATGATAATAGAACTTCTAGATCATATAAAGACGTATACCACTAAAGTATACATAAATAATGGTGAACATCTTTGCAATGTTTGTACAAACTGCAAAGATCGACGTGTCTATAGTCTATACAAATTATTCAAACTTAATTTGTCGAAAGCATCTATTATTAAGTCAATACCTAGGGAATTTCAATGTCATTATTCCAAACGAAGGAACATTCATCTTTTATATATATATGTTCTCACATGTAGCCAATAAATTAATTACCTTATGTGCGTTAGATAAAATTGTACCTTTGTATAAATTTTCTAATAACTAATAAAGCATATCTCTTGTACCATAATTATTTGGCACATTTGTTCTATACGAAATTAATAGAGTGTTCTAACATGCTTTGTAAATGAACCAAATGTTTAGAAAAATAAGGACCACTTTGGCCTTTATCGACCAAACTACACAAGAAAATAACGTGCTATAGTTTCAAAATTAAAAGTGCTTATTTGATACCAGTTTTAACAAAACATAGCATAAGCATTACACATGCTCGATCTATTTTTAACTCTTTTTAGAAAATAAAAAAACATAAGAACAGTTTTGTTACCAATATCTAGTTGATTTAGTTGCTTTTTTGCTCCCCAAAACACAGCCTAAAGCCCCCACCAAACACCACATGCCAACTTGTACGTCACCGTATTAATTACACCGGTCGGCTGGGCCAAGAGCTGAGCTGAAGGTTAGTTGCAAACGACGACGTTTGTATCACTTGGCAACAAAGCAATGACACTGGCCCACGTCCCCAGCGGGCCAGCCCATCATGCAAGTTAGTGGCTGGTTCATTTCAAAACAATCCGGGTCAGACCCGGGTCCAACCCGATTCGGGAACGGGCCCCACCTTCACATCTTTTTCCTCACACAAAGACACACACGTGCATCCCCTGGTTCGATACTTGTGCCGGGTTCAACCCCCAATCCCACAAAACAATGTTACAATTAATTTAATATGTTACATTTTATCGAAAATAACACATTAACGTTAGCTGTAAATCATTGAATGAGCCCACGCTAAGTTCGATATTATCGTGTTATACAACCGGTTCTAGTACAATTTTTCGGATTTTTAGGTTTGTGATACGTGTATTCAACGTGTTGATGAGTATAAAAACCTACGAAACTAAAATAACTAATGTATACATCTTTATTATAATTTTTATATTAAGTTTATATCTAATGACAATAAGTAATAACACAAAAAATTTGCACATAATATCAATTCTTTTTGTTACTTTTATCTTAGTGGTGAGTCTTAATCCACGAGCTAGTGAGTTATTTAAAACATACATACATAATAATTGTTGCATTCATCACAGGTAATGTAAGTCTAACAATAACACAGATAATAGTACACTCTGCGTAATATAAATCTCTTTAGAACCCATTGCAATAAATTACACAAAACAAGTGCATATATTTACGAATATATATAGAAAGTGAACAATACCATAAAGTCAAAAAATAGTGTGAAAGACTACCATATTGAGTCTTGTGCAGAGAAAAGAACTGTCGCCTTCTCGGGAAATCAAATTACGCGCACAAACTTTTGGGATATTAACATCGACGCGAATAAAGTTCGATTTATTTATTAAAAAACATCTCACACTTTTTTATATAATTACAAAAACACCTTTGATCCTAAAACACATATTTAACACCAAGTTAATCCGTAATATTATTCTAATTTCAGCAGATCTAAAAGTACACAATAAACAATCTCATTAGTAACGGTATAATATTCTCATTTCTCAGTTAATATCATTACAATACTAGTTACAATTTTTTTTATTCCCATTTTCACCCCCAAACTTTCTCAAAATCTCTATACCCCCCCCCCCCCAATTTTCTGTCCTTTCACAGAAAGCAGCCCCAAAACAATTTCTTTTTCTCCTAAATCAAAGAAAAATATATCCCGATGATCACTACCGGTCAACCGCCTCCGCCAGTTTCTCAATCCTCAAAACCAGCTCCGGCGACAGCTTCTTCACCGGTTTCTTCTCCTTAACCTCGCGTCGAAAATCGAACCCCAAAGCATCCGAAACCTCTTCGGAGCTCCACCCGGAGCTCCGAAGCAGATCCGATAACCGATCCGTTTTCAACAACAAAGCATCCATAACCGCTTGATTATCCAACATCACCATCTCATCGTCAAAAAAACCCGAAGCGGATACATTCACAATCTCATCAACATCCGAATCAGCCCACCCGCCTTCCCTCAAAACCGACCCGATTCGGTTCACGTACTCATCCACCCACTTAGGCCGCTCGGATCTCGCCATTTCAAAGTACCTCTCAGGCGAAGACGAACACGAGGAACTCGAATTCGACGTCGTCGAATTCGAGTTTCGCCGCCGCCGATCCACGGCGGCGTCGCTCCAGAACTCAATCCACCGCGGAGTTTTGCCGACGGTTACAGCATCTAAGCTTCTCCTCGAGAAATCGACCGACGATGATGATTTCTCGTCAACAGAGCGTTGTTTCGAGAGAATACTGCACGGATTAGGTTTTGAACGGAACAGAGACGATTCACGATCGAAAAAATCGGATAAATCGTAACCACAGCAGAAGATCCTGCTCTCGTCGACGTAGAAAATAGGATTACCAGCTAAACAAGGACTACACGGTATATAACAGTGATTAAACACAGGAATCAACAGCGGAGCTCGTTTTAGTGCATTTCTCGCGATTTTTAGGGCTTTTTCAGGACTCGTTGGCCTGATTCCCCAATTTTTCGACCAGAGCGAGTTTCGAGCTATGTGAAACGAAACTGAGGCTATAGGAAGATCGATCGACGCTCGGAGGTGAAGCCGAGCCGAGCCGGCGGCGCGCCAGTCAGGAAATCCGGCGCCGAGAGGCAATCCGGCGGATAAAACCGCTTTTAGATCCGGCGGAAATGCGAATCCGAACTCGGCTTCGGCTATTGCGAACTCCGATTCGGATAATCCGGTTTCTACGCGAACGCCGGAGGTTTTTAAGTGTGTGATCACTTTTTCGGCTAGAGGAGTGAACGAGAACAGGCTGTTGCGAGGTGGTAGAGGCGTTGACGGTGCCGATACGGCGGCGCGTGCGGATAGTCGCCGGAGTCCGGCGACGTGAGCTGGATTTAAGCCTGTCATTCTCCGATCAACATCGACCATTTCTTCTTTGTTGTTGTTGTTTATATAATGAGAATTAAACGGCTTTTTTTGCTTTGGTTTTGTGCGTGCGTTTACGGTTACAGATATTCTTTTTTTAGAGAGAGAAAGTGGGAGCGAGTGATGGAGTGAATTGGAGAGAGAAGATGAAGAAGAAGATAGAGAGAGATTTATAGCTGGGGTTTTAGTGGTGTGGGGTCCACTTTTAGATTTTGACGTGTTTAAAAGAAACATTTAATTTTTTTCCTCTTTTTGTTGAGTGCGTCAGAGTCTTGGGAATTAATGGTGGTGACAGATTAATATTTTTAAGTAAGTTTGAAATTTAAAGAGATTATTATATTAATTAGTTCAAACGGTAATGTAATTAAGGTCAAACCGTCAAAGAGTGAAAGCAGCTTGTGGGATTTTTTTAATTTAATTATTAAGTGGAATTAGAGAGTTAAATTAGTGTTAAGAGTATGTTGATTAGTTGTGTGTTTTTAGTTAGGAGGAATTGGGGTAAGAGTTGAGTTAGTTGCTTTGCCTGGTAAGAACCAGCAGGGAGAATAATGGTATAATTAATTAGTAGTGATTGTAATTAATTAGTGTAAGTTGTATAAATCAAACAAGCCGAACTATGACCCATCTTCATATTTTTCTATAGTCCTTATATTTTATCCGTTTACTCTTAAAAAAATTTATAGATAAGAGAAAATTAGTAACATTTTACTACTTACCAATTTCTAAGACCAAACAACCAAATCTCAATACGTAGAACATTTATTTTTCATGCTAATGATGTTAAATCGTAGTTATTGGTCTCGAATGAGCAAAGTCCATTCGAAATAAGTTAGCAACATTTATGATAGTTACCAATTTGTATAGGCCAAATAACCCAAATCTATTTACATTGGTAGGAAATATTTATTCCTTTTTTTTTCTTCTAATGGGCCGGGGTAATCATACTGTTGGGTCTCTTAGCAAATTTAGTACGTCTTGAGCAATAAATCTCCATATTTGGGTTAATCTTTGCAATTAATCGTGATTATTAACTTTATTGCATGCAATTCAGGAAATAAATTAATACACATTATTTTATAGTATTTGGGTTAATGTATTGCGTTAATTCTCCATAATGGTGGTTCTCTAAATAGGAAATTTAATAGTCTTTGGTACTAAATCTCCAAATTTGGATTAATCTCAGCAATTGATTGCGATATTGCGTTCAATTCATCAAATAAACAATCACGTATTACTATAGAGAAGAATGAGGAATAATAATTGCATGGTTTTTATTTTCCATTTTAAGAAATATATAAATGTTATTTTCGACGGATATAAATGAATGAAATTTGCAAGGAGACTTTTATTAACTTGTGTGTCCTGCTAAAAATAGCTATATTTGAAGTAAGTGACTTAAAATTTTGAAGGAATAATAGGACAAAAAATGGAAGAAAGAAGAAGAAGGGACCGGCAATTAATATTTCAAGTTCCTTTTATTCTTGTTGTCACGTAAAGGAAAGTTTTCACATAGGTTACCACATGAAAATGATAAATTCTAACCGAACAAGGAAAGAAAGTCCTTTTGCATATTTAGTTGAAGAAATCACATGGTTCTTTCAAGAATTGCACCAAGAATTCACATGGCACCCGAGAACAATACTGTTTTTTATTATTTTAGATGACAGAAGAAGAAGATTATAAAATATTTAATATTGATCGAGAATTTCAGAATTTTCCAGCAAACTTCCCCGAATTTTTCCAAGGTTTATTTGATAATTTAAGCATTAATTGCTAATGAATCACACTAAGTACGCGTCTCATACTCGAACGACCAAAAACCTTATATATCAGAAACAGTATGTTACTCTTTGTTAAAAATATTAGAGAATGAGTATGTTTTATTGATTCCTAAGTCCTAACTAATTATAATGGTAGAAGTGAGTGAGACTCTTGAATGAGTCTCAAATTAACAACACATCGAATGTCGCGGATGCCCCTTACCAATTCTAATTCTAAAAGGGAATAGAATAAAGATCTATTGATTTATATTGATGAGTTGAGTTTTGAGTTTTGAGCTAGTCAATTAAGAATAGGCAGCTACGGGCCTTAGTTTAAATTTAGGATACAATGAACATAATGTGTGATGAGATTTTAATGCAAATTGTGGTGGATAATTAGAAAAATAGCATGTACATTTTTACCTTTCAATCATTAATATAGCGGTGGCACTAGAATAATAACCCATCTTGGTACATAATATTTGAGATGTAGACGGACAACTTCCGAAATAATAAAATTCAATCTATTTTAAGGTCATTCTCACCTCAACTATTTGGTTTATATATTTTTATCATATATTAAATAGTTATAATATTCCGTGACATTAATAAACGAATAAATATGAGACACATAAGTATTACAGAGAGGATTCGCACCCGAAGCTGCTACAAATTGACATGATACATTTCTTGTGGTGTCACATGCGAATGTTACCTATAATTTCGATCCTTCGATTAAGAAGATACAAATAAAATATTAATAGAGTTACCTATGGCGATGATTCATGAAAATGCTGTAATCATTTGGTCGGTATCAAGCTTATTAGTTTAATAAGTCAGCGTCATTAGATTTTGTGAGATCTTTTATACTTCTAAGTTCTAATTTGACGCTACACAATAATCTATTCCGCTAAGCTAAGTCCAATTGCCATTATAAACACGCAAAATAAACACACATAGTGATATCCTTGGTTTATAAATTATAACTAAGTTTCTTCTTGTTTGTTTGAAAAAATATCTTGCTTAAATAGAGTTAGGCAGTGGGATTATACCCAGATTATGTACTAATACTATATATTTCAAATGATAAAACAAAGTTGTACACACAGCTTCATAAATTTTTTATGATTTTGATCTAAACAAAATAGTTTCTGATGTACATGCGTGGAACGCAAAGTTCAAGCAACTATCTGATAACAATTCTAATGATAATTGGTAGAATTGGAAATCACTATTTTTGACACTATTTCTAAATTTAAGTACCGTTGCGAAAATTTGATCTTCTAAAAGCAAGAAATGAACTTGCCTTGATAATTGAAATCAATCGTATATTTATGCCCAGAGTCCTGTCGTACATGGTATATGTTTGTCAAGATTTACCCCAAACAAATTATCCAATGTATTTTTTATCCAATGTTTAATCTTATTCCTTAGTAATTGTGAGTAATCATCAATCCGAGGGATATTGTCATTTTTAAATGTGAAATTGTATGTAGACATGTTGAAGCAATAAATCTTTTCAAATAATAAAGAAAAGAGTCTTTGAAGTAGTTTTCCGGAAGTCTATAGTGTCCCTACAATTTAAAGATTCGTACAATATGCGTAATCAATATATTTTCAACAATGACTATTTACTAAAGTCAATTTTTCTTGATGAAATTTCCTAAAGTCAATTCACAATTTGAATTCACAGTTTGAATATCCTTTAGGACACTCTAGAGTATTTTGCTGAATTTGATAGCCCATGAACAAATGCGCTCACACACAAATTCACAAAAAAAGCAGGATTAGATTTGTTATTTGTGGGGTGCATATATAAAGCACACGCATATTAGCTACCGCTTATATTTCCAGCGCATTAAGGCTGGAATGTAAGTCTTGTCAACTATTAATGAGCAAAACTCAATGTACCAGCTAGCTGAGTCATAGTCCATTATCCGGTAGCCAAAATTAATTTACAACAACAACAATTAAGGAGATAATTTTCAACTAATAAAAAAATAAATTAAATGTGGATTCTTTTCCACACTTATCCCAATTAAGTAAATTGTCTGTCATTTTAGCTAGGCCACTAGTTATCATATCTTTATGTATCAACTTACCGAAGTTTTATAGACGGTCTAAATCAATTTTTTTGGTGCGTGTCTTATTGAAATAGACCAAAGGAAAGCATTTAGAAACGTTATAGTAGCATAAACTTCTATTTCGATCTTTTTCTTTTAGTCGCACGTAAATTCGAAGATTATATCACCCTTTTCTTTCGCAGGCAATCCAAACCTAAATTAGGTAAGATTCTGGCCTAGATGAAATAAGCTGCAAACTGCGTTAATCGAGTAAATTATACTAGACAAACTCGACGTGGCATACCAGATAATAGTTACTTAAACATGATAAAAGGGAATAGGACAAGCAATTAGATTTGTATGGCTGTGAGGAAACCAATGGACCTATCAAATAATGTTACAAACTCCATCAATTGTCTGCATCTATTACAAAAAACCATGTAAAGTCACTTAACTCATTTATTACTCCTAACTTTCAAAATCCATGTAACATCCTATTTTGTGCCGGAAAAGAGACACACATGAGGCGGTAGACACCTCAGTAAGGCCGTTGTCATGTCGAGTGAACCACCGGACACGATGGGGCTACATAAGATCCACCGGTTTCATAGGCTTATGGGCAGCATCACTGTCTTGTTCCCCAAATAATTAACTACCAAGATTGTGATTATTCATATTGATTTGCTATTTTCGTTATTAATTTAGTTAGGTGGGATTGTGTACTATACACACGCACATTTATTTGAAAATGCACACATATAAACACACACATAAATATTATGTATATGTATTATTGTTTGGTGGAACCGAAATTAGTTCACATATATTTGTAAACCAAAATTGACAGCCATGAGTGATTTGTCAAGCTACTTTTTTTTGTCCATTTATAATTATTGAAAGGACATATTAGTAGCTAGGTTGATATAATCATGTAACAAGAAATTATTCCCGTCCGTTTTCAATTTTTAGGTCTTAATATGAAAAAATAGAAGGTAGTCAAAATCTCCAATTATGAACTCTCCCTTTATGTTTCTTTTGTCCTATATAAGTACTAGCTATTACTGGGTTTTTTTCTTTCAAAAGTCCTAGTCAACTGACCCAACCCTTTTTCCTAAATTCTTTTCTCTAAAATTATAAATAAAATTTTAAAGCATTATTCAGAACATAAACAGAAAAAAATATGAGCAATGAGCGAAATTGTCACCGACTTGATCTGGCTTTAAGACGACTTGTACTTTCTAGTACATCATTATGAAGTGTTAGGCCGAAGTTTTGATGATTTTGCTTTTAGTAAAAGATTTTCATCATACATTAGTTACATGAACTAACTTAAGATTAAAATCACAGGCCCATATCCATTGCTATAATTAAAGTTGTCGATATAAAAAACAATCATAAAGTATTATGAAGATTTAGTTAAGTTTTCTAACTTGTGTATGACTTTCACTTTATTATCTATGTACACCTACATTCTAGTTCAACTTTAAACATTCCATCAACCATAGACACAAACTTAAATTAATAGCCGACACATAATGCCAACAGTGACATCATCGTGACATCTCAACTCTAAAGTGAAATATCTATTGGGAAAAATCAATTCATCTATTCTTTAGCGACAATTAACGAAAATTTAAAACAAATGCATGTTTATAATAAATATTAGTATCATCTGGCAGAATACAGAGTGGCAGGATTCATCTTGCTTAAACTAGATTCACATAAAGAAAAGCATAAGTTTTTTTAGGTGACTTGGCCAACCACAAAATACATGACAATTACATATACACACACTAATTACAAATACTTTAAGAATTGACTCATGTTTGAGAAGATATTCCGAAGCTTATAAAGCTTCCAGTTTCTTGTTTTATATATTGAAGTGGAAATTTAAATTGAAAAAATTAAACTGTTTGCATATTTAATGATAACAAGATTCAACATCCCATGTGCTCGATCAATTTTTTAATAAAATGAAAATGACAAAAAACTTAGTCCCCTAGGATATAGGATGAATAATGAGTGCTAAAAGCCTAATCCAAGTTGGTTACCGAAAACAAGGATTGCGGTTCATCACTTCTTTTCTTAATATGCATACATACACGAGGATTTGAAAAGGACGGATTTTAATCTTTGTATATTAAGAAGCTTTAGAAAAGTAATTATGGTTAAACTTTTTTATAATTATAATTAAAAAGATACGCCATCATAGAATCAGAGCCTGGATTGGTACGTGGGGGTATTAACTTTTAGCTAGTAGATGTTGCCTACTAAGTAGCATGAACATAAGCAATAAGACAGGCTTCTAATTCGAGGTTAAATATAATAATCCGAATATTTAAGAATTGTTCGTGCATAATTGCACTCAACCACTAGAATATGATCATGTATCTATGTACTGTGGAACCCAGTTTTAGGTGTAGGCAATATCAATGGACCAAAAATAGTCGTGTTATATGTATGAGCTAAACATCTCCATGACATAACTTGTGTTCTCCATTAATTTTCCCGAAATATTATTATTCTCTATCTACTCGTAAACATGCACATGATATAATTTATAGCTATTTAGCGAGTAATGATTCCAATTTTCAAACTAAAGGTTATATAACTTTGTAATGAAGTGCAGAAATGATTAAAGTTTACGATGAAATGTGGTCATCGCCAAGACAAAGTGATGATTTTAGGTTTGTACGTCTATTTTACAAATTATTAACCCAACTCGACCGAAAACGGGTCATTAAGTAAAACAAAAGTACGTCTCTTCCCCATAACATGGACCAAATTTGGGGCACAATACATATTTTAATCCCTAATTTGCGCATTTTTGCTATTTTTAATAATTCTTATTTTCGCAATAACTCCTTTGACAAGATCGAAATGTATTCTATTTGTTGGAGAGGATTTTTGAGATTAAAACTTGCAACTTAGAATTGGTCTTTTAGGTGTAGTACATGAGTCACTCTAAATCTTATTTGGATGACAATCTTTGATTGAACAAGATTCCAGAGTCCTATAAACTTTCTCATAATTTCTCGATATTTGACGTGAATCAACAAGTTCTTAGTCTTCTGTATGTTGTTCATCTTCTTGTACGCTTCCATAAATTGCTTGGCTGTTGAGACATTACTTGAAGCTTCACGAATGGAATATTTTGCTAGAACTTAACATCCCGAACATAGATCCCTTCGACTCCATGAAGAGGTTAAAGAGACGAATTCAAAAAGTAGATTATTACTTTTATCAGCACCACTCGTGTGTTGATTCATTCCACACCATATTGTTACTTTTACATCTGACATGTTACACATATAGCTAAAAAGAAAGTTTAGGGCAATAAAGTTCAACTCGATGAAAAGAAGTGGGAATCGAAACATAAGGTAAAAAAGGAAGAAAAGAAGAATCTGATTGGTGGGACATGGATGCATGCGTGTGATAGAGATGGACTAAAAGCAAAGTTTAGATGCTATATTGGTATTGGAATTCACAGAAAGTTGAGAATAAACACTTACTCGAGGTGCACGGGATTCTCAATAGATGCCAAAGCTAAAACCACAATAATTGCAGGTGCTACTAATATTATTTAAACTATTGTTTCAAATATTTTGTGCTATATTTACGTTTAAATTTCATAAAACATAAAATATTTTTTTGACTATCACAGTTTATATGATTAGTAAACAACCTAAGAGCTATCAACCGAGAACAGATTAAATATGAACTAGAACAGTTAAACATTATGACACGTCATTTGCATGATCACATAGTCGTTTGGTTTTATAATTAAATTTCTTTCGCCTTATAGATTTACAATCCACCGAAGAAAGGCGAATTATGTTACCTACATACCATTCAGCCGATACTACGATTTTAACAAATGCACTAACAATATATCATGACATACTATACCAACACTACCGCACGATTCCTCACGTGACTCATTCTTATTTTACATGGAACAAGTACAAGTTCATCAAACAAAATTTACATCTATCGAAATTTGATCGAACTACGAATACCTTCCATACAATATTTTAATCAAGAAGTCTTGTCTTTCCACCAAACAAAGTGCCCAAAGCATGGCGAACAACAATCTAGCATTACAAAAAATTTAATTTCTTCCTTTTATAAATAATATACGCCAATTCGATCTGAGTTTGTAACTTTCTCATCTGAGCATCAACACAGAAAAGCCAAAATATAGATAGCTAGTAACAGCAACTTCTAGAGCAGCCATAACACAAGTCTTTAACATATCCAGTCAGGTTAAAGTAGCAAAACAGAGGAACTTCATCATTTTACAAGAACAGGAATATATTAGCACCATATGCATATATTAGCTTCGGTTTAAACACTGCTTCATATCCAGCTCCAGCACTCTTTCCAGCAAGTCACTTTTCAATATCTCGATCGCCTTATCCCCCTAGGATGTGTGTGTATAAGTAAGTAACCAGAATTCCAACAACTAAACATAATTAAATACCGAAGGCAATAGAACATTACCGGGGCGAGCGGGAGCGAGATGGGGAATGAGAACGAGAGGGAGAGCGCGAGCGAGACAGAGAACGCGAGCGAGACCGTGAATGATATTTACGCGAACTTCTACTTCTGCTTGGACTCCGGCTGCGCCTGTATCTTCTATAACAAGAACACATAATTAATAAACGGCAAACAAAATCAGAACCATGGAAAAAATGACTATTTCAACACTATTCATAACAGAAAATAAAATTGAAAAGGACCACAAAATTCCACCAAAACATGCAGTTAGTATTACCCCATGAGTCATGAGATCAGTTAGTAATCCTTTAGAAACATTGGAGATTTTTATTTAAATCAGACCCTTGTTGATGTAACCAGGGACAAGCTTAAGTATCTCCTAATCAACATCATCAACAAGAAAGACTATCTCAAGCTGATGAGAAATAATGGAAATGGTCAACATGCATCCTCATGTTAGAGGCACACAAAATTGGCAGATCACAATGATTACCGAGGAGAACGGCTGTTACTTCTGCTTCGGCTTCGACGTCTATATCGGCTTGCTTCTGCAAGTTTTTCAAGCCTCTGCTTCTCTTGTTCTCTTTTCTTAGCAATTTCAGCAGCTGTGTCTTTTTTAACTACAAAAAGGATTAGGTTAGTATATGCATTGCAGCCACTAATCTGGCAAGGAATATATAAGAAAAAAAAAATCCTAGTTCTTGTCTGTGTTTGACAAGAAATGGCAGGATTGATGTGAGTGGGTGCTTCGGTTCTAGAATAAAACATTAAGCATGATATACTTTGTTTGTTTAATTGTTTGTCCATGATTCGCTTAAGTCGCTCTTGAGGTGTTTCCTTCTTCTCCCCGGGTTGCTTAGAGATACCCCCACTACTGGTTGCTTTATTCAACTTTGCTAGTGCCGCAGATGTGCTGCCAAAAGGGTCAAAGATTTACTAAAGTAGATGCTAAGCATGAAGAGAAGTACCCAGAAAATACATCAGCTTGAAGCTTGAAAGAATAAAGAGAAATAGAGGGAAGTGTTATGAGAGTTACCTAGGTGTTTTCAATAGCTTGACATTTTTTTCTTTCTCACTGGACACTCCAGATGCAGGGTCAACATGGAGAGCTTCAAGTATGCGACCAGAAGGTGGCCTGCATGAAACCAGAAGTATTAGACATATATTCTACATGACTTTCAGCAGCTTCGACACAGTCATATGGGGTCCAATTCAGGTAAAAAAGAGCTCCAAGAAAGAAGCTCATTTTGCTCAACCCTCTGGCAGTTAGGCTGTGTAAAACAACAGCAATTATTAAGAACAACACAAGTTGGCTCGGGAAAAAGAATTGAGGTTAAGCTGCTGCAGAGTAAAAGACTGTCCAATCTATCTTTGCAAGAATTAAAGGTCGAGTGCTCCGACCGGCTCAATGCATCAACTTGTGATGGAGGAGATGGTGGTGGAGAGTATCCTTCAAGCTTTGGCTCATCGCCATCCCCAGTGCTCCCAAATTCAGTAATAAACTCTATCTTAGGCCCAGTATCTTTGCTTCGACGAGAGTCATCAGAGTGCACTCCACGTGAATAGCGCCTTGATTTAGATGGAGAATATGACCTTGACCTTGACCTTGATCTGACCCAACAACAAAAAGCACAATCTACATTAATAGAACTGGAGGGTTATTTTTAAAGGTGAAAGAGTCGTAGTCATTCACCTTCTAGAATGTGGGTAAGCGTCATAAGCAGGGCTTCGCCTAGAGTCCCTGTAAATCAGCAGACCAAGAATTAAACAAGGACGACATCATATTTTAGAGTATATCAAGTCTTGGTTTTCAATTAAAACTGAAAACAAAATATGTATCTACCTGTACGGATCGTGATGAAGGACTCTATTTCCTGTAGTCCTGGCAGCTTCTCTTTCCTTTTCTCTTTCCATTTGAGAAAATTTCCTTCTTTCTTTGCGACTAAGTTTCCTCTGTTAAATTAACCAAAGAATGGAACATGATTAAAAATATAGCTGAATATCTCACTTAACCACAATTCTAATCTCAATTTTGGACAAACTCACTATTGAAGGATCTCCTTTGATGACCTCTTTTTGCCTTCTAGCCTCCTCTTTAGCCTTTTTATCCATATATACAAGCCATCCATACCTCTTCACTCCAAATTCTTTAGCAATTGATTCCATTGCTTCATCATTGCTATCATCACTGTTAAACTCTTCTTCTTCCTCTTCCTCCTCGTCATCCTCTTCCTCACCATCTGAATATTGAGCTTCTTCTTTCCCGTCTCCGTCATATGAGAAACCAACTTGGGAATAAGACCCTTTGTTTTGTGGAGGCTGAACCGCACGAGATCTGATGCAATTGTAGTTTCCAGCATTTGGTTAAAATTAACGAAACAAAAGATGGCTATAAGCAGATTGGACATGCAAATCAAGTCAAAAAATAATCCCACAAGAGGATATTCAATCTGGTCAAAGGAGAAACCATTGGTTAACCAGTTGAAAGTGAAAAATCTTAACATTGTATTAGAAAGGGAAACGTATCAAACTCCAAAGTAACTCAACCACATAATTTTTATCACTTGTATATAATATTACTGTAAGTTTGATAAGAGTGAAGGTGAGAAATTCTACTTGTCTGATCCAAGAGCTGCAGTGATCTTAGCCTCCATCTCTTGGTCAACATGTAGCAGACCCTCTTCATCAGTAACTGCCACAAATTATATTAGTGCCCTAAAGGTGGTTTAAATCATCATATCACCCTCAAAGAAACACGACTGTCTAAATAAACATGGTTTAACATCTGATATATTCCAAAACAAAAAAGTACCGACATCCTCTACGTCGTTGCTTAATTAAATCCCGGTAACGCTCAAAATTAACAAACTCTTCTAACTCTTCTTCTTCCTCAGTTTTATCTGGAACCCGAAAGCGTCTGGAACTAGTATCACGAATAAAATCAAGAAGAGCACGCCCATCAAATCTGCAAACAGAAGCAAGCATTGGTATATCAGATAACCCCTCAAAACCTCCCTCATCTCCAGCTAAAATCATGACGCCTAGTCAACTCACTATTATTCACAGCTACGCAGACACTCAAAACCACATTACCTGTCAATCAATATGTCCTGCTTTCCGTTCCATGGAATCCTGATAAAAGACAGTGGTTAGTCCGTGGCGGAAAGTACATACAAAAATATAAACGCCTAATCTCTCTAAAGCTTAAACCTTTTAGATTAGACAACAACTCAATATGATATCAGAGCCATATCGAAAAGAGGTCTGGCATTCCAATTCTACCGTCATTCGTTTATCATAAAATATCAAGTATCATGCATAAGAAAAAGATTACAGTCTGCACGTGAGGAGGCATAGTGTTGGCAAACATATACAAAATATAAACACATAATCTCTCCATAAGCTTGAGCTTTACACGAGATGACAATTCAAAAATGCTACTACACTTAACAATAGGACAGCACATCTAAACAACATTATGCACCAGAATCCGCGTACATACGTGGCAACAACACAAACCTAATTCAGCTGAGCTAAAAGCTTGATCTTTACATGATACACTAAACAATAGCACAACATAGCTAAACAACAACATTCACCACATAATCACCAACAACAACAAAAAAAAAAAAAAAACGCTAAAAAGATTCGCAAAAACACGTGACAACACAAAAAACCTAATTCAGCAAATTATTCGATCTTCAGTCCATTAAAAAATTACAAAAACAGCTAAAAATAGATATAATCACATACAGGCCCTGCTGATCCTGAGTGGCTTGATACAGTGCTTCATCGCGATGAACACGGCAGCGCGATCCGACGGCCTGGATCGATTGTTGAGGATCGCCACGGCGCTTAGCCAAATACACGGCTCGGCGCTGGGCTCGCTTACGAGCGGCGTCCATCATGTCGTGCACCTTCTTCTCCGATCGCCGTGCTTCGTGCCACATGATTCGATTCAGTGCGGACCAAACCCTAGGGGTATAATCGTAAATTATTGGATGATGGAGATATTGCGATGATAGCTGGGAGGAATAAAACAACTATTTCAGTTTTTAGCTGAATGAAGACATGAACTTACACTTGTGTCCCTACTGTTTTTAACTACCAAAAAATTTTGCATGGTGCAATTAATTTATTTGTTTTTAAGGATATTATTTGTGATTAGTGCTCAGTAATTTAATAATTCCATATTTAATGGATTTATTATACTCAAATCGCGTTCAATTACCTTGTGAAATAATTTTGAAAAAGCCACCCATGTATTAATATTATTGACATATAACTAAGTGTCAAATATTATAATGGGTTTTGCAATGTACTCATAATTTTTTCTCCTAAAATGAGTCACTCACTAGCCATCAAAATATCTTCAAGACAATTGTATATGGGTTGAAGGACGCAATAGGCCCAAATCCTTTTTGATTTGGTTGATCCAGCGAATTTATGATTGTAGGATAACATCTTTCAATTAGTATTGTGATGCATGATTTTCAATAAATCAAATTAAAGACACATGCATCACATTATTTAGCACACACATAAACTAATATTACCCTACGTACGTTATTCTCAGTTTCTCACAAAGTCAAAAAATTGTCGTTACTTTATATGCACCATACTATGTACTACGTAAAAATTGTAGCCAGATATTTGCAGTCCTTTTCAAGAATAGCTCTGTCGACATGTAAAATGAATTTGATTACCTTAAATTTTAAGATCAAATCACTGCCTTAATTTTGATTGTAAGATGGTATAGATGGATAGGACACAAATAAAAATGCCTTGAATGTATTTGATGCAAGTAAACTTTAAGATTGATCGTGGGGGTCTAATGACTGGGGTTGGATCTTCTCCTACAAAATGGTGTTACATCTACTACTACATTGTTTAGATGCATGACACGTGGATACAATTTTAGATTTCTTTACTCCCTGTTTGTTTTTCGTTTCAATTCTCTTGTTGAGTTTCTTCTTAAACTTAGAAATTTTATATTACCAAATTAACATCTTGTTTTCCAAAATTTGCAGCATCTTGGTTCTCTTAATTAAGGAAGAGATTTCTGGTACAACTAATTTAATCATCTTTCCATCTAATTTGATTAAGATGAAACTCTCATTATTAAATTGGAGCTGTGCAATAATATATTTTATAAATCTCATTTTAAGTTTTAACAGACACAAACATATACATATATATATATGTGTGTATATATATATATATGTACGTATATATATATATATATATATATTTCAATATCAAACAATTGCTAGTTTTAAATAATCTCGATACAATTAAATTATGAAGAAATCAATAGAGAGCATTTTTTTGTTGATGGAAAATGATTTATTGTAAAACAGAAACTCATCCGAATAGGAAAATAAAATTATAGAACTTAATTAATAGACTGGAGTCGACGTTTAAGATTCACAACCATCAAATATTTCTCCATTTTCTTTGATTTCTTGCAATCCACATTCTTTTTCCCTTTGATTACAAACTATTAACACTAATTAATACTCATTTATTGTCCTATTTAACTTAATTAAATGTTTAACATGACAAAAATCAAAATAATATGAAACTTGCATAGTTGTCAAAAAGATTCGCAACGCATCAATTATCTTGGAGAAACCCTTTTAATGAAATGATACTTCTATTTTCTTTAGAATACTGATGATTCTTTGTTTTTCTTTTCTAATATAAGAACGTGATTTAAATGTTTACATAATAAAATTACTTAGGTTATTATGTATTTTGGCATATTTCAGCACCATCCAAATGCGTGTGTTTTCTCTCAAGAAAAAAAAAAACCGAAAATGTATGTGTTTTAATTATGTGGAACGTTCAAAATTTGAAAATAAAAATTTAAGATTTAAGTTCGTACAATATCAATTGTTAAATTACTTTTTATAACTACTTATAAAGATGGTATTTGCAACAGATATCCTTCATTTAGTGAAATTGGTGCTGCAAAGATTTAGGAAAGTAAATCATTTCCTATACTGTATGTCTGTATCCGATACTTGTGCAAAGTCAAGAAAATTGAATTGAAGGTTTTAACTAACAAACAAACAGCATTTAAGAGCTAGTTAAATTATTTCCAGCATGTCATGCATTTAGATAATGTAGTAGAAGATGTAGAAAAATTTTGTAAGAGAGGATCCAAAGCCATATTCATTTACCATGGGAAATTCGGGTCTACAATCAAGGCTGCTTTGCTGACACGTGGACACTTTTATTCCATATTTTCTCTTTCCACTTCCATTAAATATTTGGCGCGTGAGTGATTAAAGTTCCCATACAAGCAAGTCCAGTAAAGTATACTTACCAAAAAAATAACAAAAACAACTAATTAAGTACAGTAGATTCCGTCTTTTAAGAGATTTATTTTCTTCCGTTTGGGTAGCAAATAATTCGTTTATCTGTTAGTCAATTTTTATTGAATTAGTATAGACCTTATTTTTGTGAATTCCTTATTTGTTCTCTTAGCGAAAAATATAAATTTCAATTGTGTTCTTTATATTTAGATCTAACCATTCTCATACATGTTTATAATATTTAATTTTTTCAATGTGTTCTTAATTATTAGATCTACCCATTCTCAAATATATTTATATTACTACATTTTTGAGGATTGAATAGTTTAACGTTTGATTGATCTAAATAATTATAGCGGGGGTTTAATGTTTAGTTGAAACTAGCTACATAATATTCTATTATATAAATATACTTTAAAACACATTTAAAAGGTAGGACTTGAGAGAATATCACCCTCGACTCTGCACAAAGTTGGTTGATATCCTGAGTTCCTGACATTTATAAATGCTCAATAATATTAGCTACACATACACTTTAGTGTTACATTGTCATATTTAAAATCTTTATTCTGGTATTATACTTTTAATAAACCATGTTTTTTTATTAAAAGAATTAAGTATCATTCTACTTGGATTTTAAATATACTGTAACATTGGTTTGAGAGTTTTAGGTAAGAGTAAGATTAATGTCTGAATTGATGTTTATTAGGAAATTTTGTTGTGTGCTTCATATTTTAGTAGTTGTGGTTTAACCATTTCTTTATTTTAGTTGTTTGCCTTTTGAATTTGAAACCATTTTTATTTTATAAATTCAGTTTAACATGTTATTTACAATTGAGTGCTGCAAAAACAAACACTATAATATTAATTTGGACTACTGCAATGAATTCGGAAAACATTTGAAACCCCTTGTCTTGTTGAAAATGGAAAATCCATGTATTTTATTACTCTAAACTAAAGTCACTCACGCCCAATATTTAATGGAAGTGGAAAGAGAAAATATGGAACAATAGTGTCCACGTGTCAGCAAAGCAGCCTTGATTGTACCGCAGTGAACTGTAGGCCCGGATTTCCCCATTTACCAGGACCACAAGCAACCTGGCTGAAAGTACATAGAAAATATTCGCCAAAAGGAAGAATCATAGTTGTAGCTAATTCAGATGTATTGACTTCCCCAATTAGTTCTTTTTTTGTTTTTTTTTTGTTTTGTGTGTTGTTAATGTGTTATGCAAAAATAAAATAAAAGCTTTGAGTAGTTATGTCCGATACCATTAATTTTAAAACTAACTAAAAGACCGGCAATAGACAATAAATGAATCTTTAAAAATACAATAAAAATCTTTTTAAAATGGAGAAGACGAAGCATCTCCTGGTGACTCTTCCCAGCAAAAATAAAAAGCCATCTATTAAATTTTAATTCTCTGGGGCACCTATATACAAGTGTATATAGCACCACTTCCCACTTTTCCAACACGTGACTTGTGTATACGGGTGGATGGTTGCTTTGCTTTCTTGGACAAAGTACACAGAAATATTTGGGAAAGAAAAAGTTATCCATTAGTCAACTCATATTGTAGTCGTGTCATCAATTATGTCGTTTATTGAACAGTTAATGTCCGATAAGACCCTTCTCTTAATATCATGTATTATTTATTCCTAAAATAACATCCTTTATCAAATGAGTTACTACCTAATTCTAAGGAAATAAATACATCAATAAATAAAATCGTTAAATGCAATCAAAAAAGCTTAGCCCTACTTTGTTTTTCAATGACATATTGATAATTGAGTACCTTATTTCAGACCATTAAAACTAAAGGATAGATAAAAGTAGAGAATGTTTTTTTATGTTTAATCATAATTAATTAATTGAATTAGCTTAAAGTCAATCTAAATCATTGTTCCTAGAAGTTGATCGGACCAAGAATCATCTTATTAGTTACTGGCTTTAGTGGTTTAACTGGTTAAATCACTAGTTTGACTTCGACCTGTATAATATTAAATTATTAATATATTATAATACTTAATACTTGCAACGATGTTCATCTTTATATAAAAATAAATGAAACATGTGAAGCAAGAAATTTTGGCTTTAATCTTAACTAATGATTTCACTTATAATCTATAATAAGCTTTATTTGGCTGATTTACTATATTCATATAATTTGATGGTTTAGGTCACAAAAAAGTGTAAGAATATATATAATTCCACTAGAGGTCTTATATTTAAATGAATGATGAAAATAAAATATTCTAACACGCTTGTCTACATGGTTGCTTTCCTTTCTCGGGAATAATGTGTTGATTGTTAGAACCAATCATGATGTATTTTTATTACCAGGACCAGAAGCATCGTGGCAAAAACTGCCAAATGTTTGTGGTCCCGGTAATTCATCTTAAAAACAATATGGGATGGCTAACGAAGTTTTTTTTTTTTTTTTCAATTGACTAATAAATATTGAAAACTTAAAAAGTGTGAATTATGTAGCTCTTGTCACAATTTTTACAAATTTGATAAATAAAGGTACTTGTAATATGAAACTCTCTAATGTAAAAGTGATGAGAAGTTGGAACATCATATAATGTATTAATAAGGATGAAAAAAGTGAAAGAATGAACTCTTAGTAACTGAAAACGAAAGAGAATCTCTTTATTTATTTGTTAGTAAGACCATATATAGAATCTCTTTATTTAATTATTAGTATGTATTATTATATGTAATAGTTATGATATTGTTCATCTTTACCTAAATATAATGAAATATGCTGGGCACAATATTATGGCTTTAATCCTAATTAACATTTTTCACTTAAAATCTCCAATATTTATTTAGCTGATTTACTTAACATAGAATTTCATAAATAAATAAAAAAAGGTGAAAGATTTTGCTAGCTAGACCACATTTATATATATATATATATATTAAATTCAGTGTGGCTAGCTATTTCATTATCATGTTGGGTGGGGCATAAAGTGGATTAATATTATGAGATACGAAGAGTCAAACATTATTTTACATTCAGTTAAACAAACATTATTAAGACCAAGTTTTGCATAAAAAATGTCATAATGCATTAGTAAAGATGAGTTTTGAAGCAAAAATTGAAGAATTGACTCTTCGTTTCTCATTATTTAAATCCACTTTATGCCCCACCAACAATATGCTTGTAAAAAGTTGTTAATGAAATAGCTAGCCACACTGAATTTAATAAATCAATCTTTAAACATAAAATAAAATTGAGAAGACAATTGGTCCTCAAAACAATAAAAAAGAAAGATGTGTATTCAATTTTAGTTTATAGGGGTCATAATTAGGTCCCCCCTCTCTATCCCACTCTCACTCTCACTCTCACTCTCTCTCTTCTGCAACCCTGCAACACAACACATACACACTTGGTTCATCTTCCACTTCCACTCCATGCACGCACCACTACCACCCTCTGCAAAAATATATAACCGTCGCATACACACACAGCTCAACATTCTATTTCGAGAGGTGATTTTTCCCTTTGTGTTACATCACCTTGTTACTCTTATTATAGCAATATATTTTATTATAAAAATAGAGCTTTTCTTTAGAGTTAATAATAATATTCATCTGATCCTCCTCCTCCTTTCATGGCTGAAAACAGACAGCACACTGGGTGTGGAAATTTCTGGCCTTTTTGTCTCAAAGGCAAAAAGAAAAATCCAAACCCTATTACTCCTCTTCGAAATACTTATTCTGTAAGTCAAAGAATAGGAGAACCCTATGAAACTTTACTACAGTCCCGTCTAACTTTCCGTCCTCCGCCGCCATCTCCACCGCCAACTCCTCTTCTTCATCCTTCACCACCCCCTTCCAGTCTCCTATTAACTTCCATTTCCCAGGTTTTCCATCCCCGCCTAGAGTTGCTGCTGCTCCTGCTCACGGTTTATGGGTTCTGGAGCTAGGGATTTAGAGGATGATACATTCTTCTTCAATTTGAACTTGGATGATGATGGTGATGGTGAGATGACGTTCTTTGATGCGGTTTCCGCATTTGATGACGATGGAGACGACGTTCTTTGATGCGGTTTCCGATGATGAGCCAAAAATGCCGGAGCTCGAAGAAGTTGATGACGATGTGCCGGAACTGGAAGAAGTTGATGAAGGGGCACTTGTTCCGAGAAGAAGAAGACGTATTTAATTATTTATTACTTTCTTTTACTTCATTTTTCTTTACATTTTAATAACACTTTTCCTTCTTTTTTTTCCAGGTGTCAACGATTTTACCACGAATTCCACAACGGGGGAAATCACTGCAAACAGGCCAAATTAATCTCTAGTTAGTTACTACTAAGTGCACTTTTGCGTTCAATTGCCTTCCTATGTATTGCGTTCAATTGTCTTCCTTGATAGTATTCACAAATCAAAAAGGTTTTCCATTTGCTCTCCAAGGTTTTGATCGACCGACCAAGTAAGGAGGGGTTGGGTTTGGAATTGGTGTCTTCTTTTTCCCTTTGAAACAAAGACGCCACATTCCACAACCTGGAAGCTGATTTTCTTCTGCCCTTGGTTTGGTTTGAAAACAAGATGGGGATGAACAGAAAAAGTATCAACACTTTCGTTTTTATAACCAAATTCGTTACTAAAACGAGAAGAACAACCATATGTAATGAATTGAGCAAAACCACCCCTCAAAATAGAAAATTTTGAGCTGTCGTCCATACGGTTGGTTATGTTTGGAAGTGGGGGAAGTGGTTCTGTGGTGTGGTTGTGGAAGTGGAAGAAAAACAGAGGAACGAAAGTTGCACAAGAGAGAGAAAGGGGAGAAAGAGAGAGGTGAGTTGGTGAGTGAAAATCCTATGGAGAGAGTTTCTACACATTTATACTCTTCCAATCATCAATAGATGTTGGAGATCAATTAGATATAACGACTGTGAATGAGTTTCTACACATTTATATAGGGATAAAAGCGTTAAACCCCCTATATTATACCCCTTGTTGCACTTTGCCCCATGTTCTTTTATTTTTTGCGACTTGCCCCCCGTATTATGGATAAATAAGCACTTTACCCCTGAGACCAAATCCAACGGCAAAAAATGTTAACACGTATTCAAATCCAATGGTGAAAAAGTGGCTCATGGGGCAAAGTGCTTATTTATCTATAGTATAGGGGGTAAGTCGCAAAAAATAAAAGGACGGGGGCAAAGTGCAACATGGGGTATAGTATAGGGGGTTTAATGCTTTTATCCCTTTATATAAAGTCATTTAGAATCTTTTAACCTAGAAGCTCTGAGAAATTCTAATTTTTCATTTATTACATGTTTACATGATGTTCTCAGTTACAACTTACAGTTATACAAAATTAGATAATTGCTCAGAAGTCATGGTCTTAATTGTGTAGTCTCCAACTATTGTTATTTGTACTTCTATCATGGATGGACTCCCTATATCGCCTCAACCTTTAGGGATTGACCGTCTACGCAAGGATCATATGTTTAACATACAAGATAGACCTTATTTGAGTACTTCAACATATAACTCGAGTGAAGCATGACAATACGTCCCTTCGTGAAGGTTAGACATCGAGGAGCTACTATGAGCCAGAATTGGGGTAAAACTTGGCAAAATTTTTAAGCCCTTTAGATCCATTTATCTTGTGTAACTCTTTTATATTATTTCTAATTTTATGTTTTACTTACTATGTCCAATTTAGTATAGCATGCTACATTATGTGTAATACCATCTTGGATCCACTTATCTTTTGTAGAAATCAAAATTGAATGTAACTCTTTTATATTATTTCTAATTTAATGTCTAACTTAACTATGTCTAAATAAAAGTTTTAAAAGGCGTGGGGTGTAAGCAAGACGTTTTACTCCCTCGAAGGCGGGGCATAAGCCTCACAGTCTTGGCATTTATATTTCCAAAAAGATTATGTTAATAATATAAAACAAAAAAAGATAACACAAAAATGCATAAATACAAATATAACCGGAGAATTTTTTTAGTAAATGTTTAAACTATTTGAGATAATACCAATTACAAATCACATACAGAAAACTTTAGTCCTATTTTCTTCCCTTTGCACGCACTACCTAAATTGCATACGAATATTTCATGTGGTTCTCACATATTTCTATACATTCTGAAACTATTTAGTAGTTACAAGAAAACTCAATTAAAATAATAATCATATAATAGAAAAAGATCCACAATAATAGATAATGAATTAGAGACCTATTATTAAAACTCATAAACAAAAGATGAGTTTACAAATCAAAAAAAGATATTTAGAAATTATAATAAAAATGTAAAATACATTTACTAAAGTTACTTATAATTTTATCAAATAAGAAAAATTATAGGCAAGATACTAATAAACACTCATAGAAAAACTAGTAAAATATTTTCTTTCCTTTTTTCTCCTTTTGCGCCTCGCAATGAATGCCTTTTACGTTCGGGACATACGTCCCAAATTGCGTGGTGTACGCCTCAAGAATGTTACGCCCTAACAGATGTCTCAAGGCGTTTTACCTCAATTTTGCCAAGAAGCACGCTCAAAGCTCGTCTTTTTAAATACTGGCCCAAATTTAGTATACCATGCCACATTAGGTGTAATGCCCTTAAGATCATGGATCAAAGTATCGTTTCGACAGTATGTTTTGGTTCATCTTATATTAAAAACTTTTCCGAGTGTTTCGAGATCTTTTCGATATGTTTCGAAAATTTCGTAAAAATTGTGCACACAGTAGATAT
Source organism: Misopates orontium (assembly GCA_946800315.1). NCBI lineage: Eukaryota > Viridiplantae > Streptophyta > Magnoliopsida > Lamiales > Plantaginaceae > Misopates > Misopates orontium. The sequence continues at coordinate 31,562,817 of OX326952.1, read as the reverse complement.
AGAAAATATTGTATATTTCTTTTCCATAGAGTAGAATATGGAAACGTTTCGGTGGTTTCCGAGAAAAAGAAAAGATACTTTAATCCATGCTTAAGATTGAATACACTATTTATCACGTTTTTCACCAATTGAAGTGTCAAAGTATATGATCTCAACTTATCGTGGCAGTTGCAAGATTACATTACAGATGTATCCTATACAATATACATATATACATTTCTTTTTGCGAAGTGAAGTTTGTAACGGTAAAATCTAATCTTATTTTGATATATTTGAAGCACATCTTTTGGTTATTAGCTATTAGAAATGCTAATTATTCTTTTAAGTGTTAACAAATAAATGCTAATTATTCTTTTAAGTGTTATTGTTATTCTTTTAATTAAGAGCTATTCATGAGTTAAGTTACGGGAAACCAATAGACTAATTAATTTAGAGCAAAGTACAATTTCTTTCCTTTAACTTTAAGATAGTAGCAAAGATTGTCTGACTTTTCTTTAATTTGAGAAAATAGTATTTTATTTTTATAATTCTAGTCCTCTTTCTCTACAGATTTTAGTCTTTATTTCCTTTTGTAACTTGTAAATGTAGTTATCTATCTTTAACTATTAGCAACTTACGTTCTGTTATCTTTAGTGTAATTTACTTCGTACTTTACTTGTATGAATTAATTTCAATCTTCAAGTAATAAATCAGTTTTTTTATCTAACCTTTTTTAAGATTGAAAATTAATTTACCACTTGAAACTATAGAGAGAGTGATATGAAAAATTGTTTATTAGATGTCTAGAAACAATTAAAAAAAAAATTTGAAGAAAAAGGGTTTAAATTGCTATACTAAAGATAATGAATTATATATACATTTGCAAATTTTAAAAAAACCCAGCTAAAATTACATAAAAATGACTAAAACTGCAGAATTCGTGAAGGCAAACAACTATATTTGCAAATTGTAACAAAATAACCATTTCTCAGTTAATCTGAAGTTAAGCGGCTAGTTTTGCACTTTGTTTGAAATGGGAGCTAGATAAGGACTAACGGCTTTATGATAGCAAACTTTTAAATTTTTGCTGGACATAATTTGGGTCAGAATTTTTCTCAAACGGGGTGAATTTTGAGTTTTTTATTTTTATTTTGTAGGAAGGTGAATTTTGAGTTTGATAATGAACATAAGAAACTGAATTTCACTATAGGTTAATCAAGCTACAAAATTCAAGATTATTCTACATTTCTACTACATAAAGTTTTGCTGCAATCCATACAAATACAACAAATAGATATTTATTTTAACATCTAATAGTAGCTTATGCGTGGTAGAGTTTGACTTTAAGCAGATAAAAACACACAAGTCATAATCAAATTAATATAGATAATCAATGGAAATTGAGATATGATGTGATGGTTGTGTAGAAACAACGATTGTGGATTTATATAAAATTCTTACAGCAATTAATGTACTCAGAGGTTTTAGCACGTGTAATCTTATTTTAGAGATGGGTTTATAATTACGTATATCTCAAAACATTTTGAACCTGGCGTCTGCTTCTACCTCCGTCATACTTGGGAAAATTCATGCAATTGAGGGACAAACAATGGTTCAAATTTAATCTCAAAACGGCTGACTACATATGTGACAAATTTCAGAACACACCGTGGAATCTTGTTTTCGCGGCAAGTATCTGGACAATTTGGAAGTCGAGAAATGCAAGAATTTTTAGAGGCGATAAGGAGAGGAGTGATGCTATTTTATCTCAGATTCATGGGTTGGTGAAGGAGCTTAGGATGGTGCGTAAACCGGGAAAGGATATTGTTTGCGCTATGGGGCTTTGTGGTTGGTTTATCTTGCCCGACGGTGCTGGAAGCTGAGTTAGAAGCAATCAGAGTTGGTTTGCAATCTGCTTGGAATAAACGTATCAACAAAATGGTGGTCGAGTCCGATTCAAAGGAAGCAATATCGCTCATTTTGGAACAAAATTGTGATGATCACCCGCTCGTTTCAAAAGTGGAAGAATGCCGTGTGCTACTTCATAAACCATGGGACATTAAAATTCAATGGATCGCAAGATCTGGGAATTTACTTGCGGATGCGATAGCCAAGATGCCATCAAAACGAGTTGGAGAAGTTCGCTTGCTGCACTCTCCCCCAACATCCATCATGTCTTTGTTAGATTTTGATTCTGCCCAAGGGCTTGAGTTCCTTTTGTTCAACAAAAAAAAAAAAAAAAAAAAAAAAATCATTGTCCAATTAACCTTAATTGAGATATATGAGCATTACATTTGAAAATAAAGAGGGTTTTTCCTTCTATGAGTTTTACGTTTGACTTATCGATCACCCACTAAAAGATATTATTTGCAAACAATTTTTACCAATTAAAACAACTCTCAATCATTAATTATAACCATAACCATAAAATTTATATAACACTGATTTAGGTAAAAAATTATTCGCGCACGTATAAACGTAAAACCCTTTGCTAAGCACCTGTACAAGAAGTGGAAATTGTTAGGTGAGATTAGACCGCGAATGCTCTCCCCCATTTTGTGGCATCTTCATTCTTTATGGAAGAAAAAGCAAAATTCAGATCCACGTGTCACTTTCTTTCGAAAATATTCTAAGAAGCCAACATATTTTTCTACCCCATGATTATTTTGGGTCAACAGTTGAAAAGATGGAACAAAATCCAATCAAGAAATTCGCTTTGAGACCAAGTTTGCCATCACAAAAGCAAAAGGGAGAAAATAAGGATGAAAAAAGTTAAAAAAGTGATCCAAAAACTATTATTCTTATAATTGTTGTAGGGTGACATGATGCAATTTATAAGATTCTTTTAAAATTTTATACATTAATTTCCCCATAATTCTTTTCTAATCACCCATTAAGATTAGTAGTCTATTTTATGACCACGTCGGTTGCCGATCAATTGCACAACTTATTTTATGTTTTCTTTTTCCACTATAAACTTTTCAACTTTAAAAAATTATTAATGTTTGGAGTAATCAAGAACATTTGTTAAAGATTGTGTCAAACCCTCAAAAGAAAAGAAACATGTAATGAACAAGAATATGATTTAATTACAATTTCAACCTAGACCAATTTTCTTCATCTAACTTAATCATGATAGGCACGGCAAGTGGTAGAAAATAGTAGACGACAAAGTTGCGCCTCTACTTCTTTAGTTGTTTGTTTGAAAAGTTGGTGTAACCAAAAATATTTAATCAGGTAGAATTACACACACTGCCCCCTAAATATAAATAAATTACCAAAGTCACCCTCATATTTGAAATACAACTCATACTACCCTATATATGGGAGTAAAATATACAAACTACCCTTCTAATTTCAAAACAAAAAAACATTCAACGGTAATGTCAAAATTCTAAATAGATATTTGTTGATCGGTCTCATCTTTTTCCGTTAGTCTTTAACACTATAAGGAACAACCGTAATGTTAAACGTAAAATAAGAATAACTCGTTCTATATCCCTAACATGAAAAGTTGTTTGTACAATTTACGAAAACGTGGGGATAGTTTGTGTAATTCTTCAAAAAACTAAAGAAAGAAAAGTTGGAAAAGAGTAAGTAAGTTTCCAAATTATTCTAGAAGAACCCTATCTCACTTTCTTTGGACCGCCCCATTATTATTATTATTTTTTCTTCCTCACTTTTGGCCACGACTATTTAAACTCCTCACAAAGCACGCCATTAGAAGAAGAAAAAAGAATACATTAAAGATATTAACAATTCCAATTGAATCACCACCATCACCATGATCAGAAGGAGCATAGGATGAAAAAATCAATGGAAGTTGCTAAATTCACAAAACACGATCTTGTTCATTCTCGCGTTTTTCTTTTCGGGTTCTATTGTTGGGGCTGGGAGTTTCTCACTGCTCTCTTGCTCTTTAGTTGCTGATCGAATATACACTGTATTTACATAAGTTTAAGTCGATAAGTATATAGTTTTATTAGATTTTATTTAATCCAGGATTAGATTTTTTTTTTGTTTTGTATTCTTGTTCAAAATGGCGTTAAGGTCCGTTCCCGCGCCGTTTTTGACGAAGACGTACAATTTAGTTGATGATCCGAGCACGAACGACGTCGTATCGTGGAACGAGGATGGTACGACGTTTGTGGTGTGGAAAACTGCGGAGTTTGCTAAGGATTTGTTGCCGAATTACTTCAAGCATAACAATTTCTCCAGCTTCGTTCGCCAGCTCAATACCTATGTAAGTCGTTTTCTTGTTCTTTTATTTCTAATTGATTATCGATTTTGAGATATTTGAAGCACATCTTTTGGTTATTAGCTATTAGAAAGAATCAAGAATGCAATGTTCGAAATTTTATGACATATTTCAAAAAGATCGCGTAGAAAAGTTATTAAAGTGGATTTGTGGTACGTGTGTTTACGTTTTCACAAAGTTGAAAATGTAATTTTTGAGAAAACGAGCTAGTAAAAACCTCGATCTACCTTTTTATTCGGGTGATCCTATACAATGATCATTAGTTTCTATTAGTTTTTAATTCTTTGCCATTTTCTTGTTATATGTACGTGTATATACGTACACACAAGAAAGTAGGAAAGATACTTTTTGCATGAGTGCGACTTTAGTCCAAAGTAAAAAAGCATATACGAAGATCTTCTGTGATATTCTTGTTCCGTGACCAAGAGCAAGGAAATAAATATCTTTACACAAATGCAATTATCAAGAAATGGCCCTTTGTTTGAATTAATGGTGATTATTATGTCTTTGGTCTTATGAACTATATTTACAAAAGTACAATTTCTATAGATTTATTAATATGGAGAAAACGGAACGTGTGTGTCTTTCACAATTTTCAAATTTGATCAAGGCATCACTAATAATGTTAATATTGGAGACCTTTAATCTGTAATACAGTCAGTAGCGAAATAAATTTTATGCATGTATTCATCCTTAATGTTATTTTATTTTGGTTTTATACGAAACGTTGGCTACCTTATTCTAGGGGTTGAACTTTTCGTCCATAGCATACAAAAGTCCAAATTATCATATAAAATTATAATTTTATATTTGATGAAACATAAAATTATTAATTTATTATATAGGAAGACGTGACTTTGTACCGCGTAAGAGCACTAGAACGTTATAGCTTTAATTATAGGTGTGGAAATTAAATAACAAGTCTTTTGAGTCTTTGACTAATGGTGTCGCCTATAGATCTAGTGTCGTGTGCGAAGAGAATTATCAATTAAATAGTCATCCTAATAGAAACTAATGCCTCCACGTTAGTAGCTAATCTAATTGGCTAAACCCACAATCTTCATCATATATCATCAAACTGTTTCCTTAGAGAATACTTCAACTTGGGTGTCAATTTGATAGAAAAGAAAATTCTTCTTGGGAGAGTTGCGTTCGGGCTTGGGCAACCAAATATCTAGCAGATGTCAAATAATACTTAGAGTAGTATAATTATAAAACCATATTGTAACAATCTTCAGTTTTGTTTTTGGTCAATTAAGGGAGGAAACTTCATACATTTGGACCAAGTGAGAACGTTCCATAAATATATTCATATTTTGCAGCCGTCATCTAGCCAATTTGTCGTTTTGTTAATTTTTCTGCAAGTCTAGGCGAAGAGTTTTTATTTCGCCAGTTGAGCAATTTATTGAGTTAATGAACTACTATTTATTAGTGACGGTCAGTTTCATGTGCCTTTGAATGGTAAAGTCGTGCACTTACATTATTACTGACGCGTTTAGTCTACTTTTTGGTTAGTATAAGATGATATTATCTACCTTACATAGAGTTTCAAAAAAATAAAAAAAATGAAAAAAGAGTTAACTTATAGCCCCGAATGAATATTCAAATATCTGAAACCTTAAAGAAACATTGACCATAGGACTATATTTGCTGTTAGCGAAATGTGAGAATCAATTAATACCGTACCTTCGACAAAAAAAAAGATTGGTAATCTTGCAAGAATATTTATATCTTCTACGTATGTTTCCTTTACATACATAACTCACTCGCTAAGGGTGACTTAAACCTGTGATCTCTTGATATGAACCGTTACATCAACAAAACGAGCTTGTTATCTTGATGTGTTTTGCTTAGATCGTGACTCAAACCCGACCTCATGATTATAAATGAGCCATTACATTGACAAAGGTTGTTGTCTGAATATTTTTATGTTTTAGTATGAAACTTGTCGGATGCCTATGATTATTTAATTTTAGGGATTTTTGGGTACGATCATTTTTTTTTTAATAAGAATTCGATAAACCTTTGTAGTGGTTTAGATTTTGAAAAAAGAAAAGATTCGACAAAGTTTAAATAAACATAAACATAATTACACTTACACCGATAGAATATGGCGAGAGGATATCATGCAAAAGATGTTGCCAAAGGAAAATCCAGTTCAAAAAATTATTGTTGTTTCATGGATTTCAGTATAACATGTTTTTTATTCTCAATTTATATTATACACACTATGAAATTGAAGTTGATAGCTTGTTTTTTTGGCATGTTTGGTAATTGGCTTCAATCTCATGCAGGGCTTTAGAAAAACTGTTCCGGACAAGTGGGAGTTCGCCAACGACAACTTCAAGCGAGGACAAAAAGAGTTCCTCACAGAGATTCGTCGCAGAAAAACATCGTCGACCAATAATCCTACCGGTGCCAAAGCTGCTACGTCGCCCACAAACTCCTCCGGAGAAGACTTAGGATCAAACTCCTCCTCCACTTCATCTCCAGACTCGAAGAACCCGAGCTCACTCGAAACACATGCATCCGCTCAACTCGCCGACTTATCAGGCGAAAACGAAAAGCTGAGAAAAGACAACCAAATGCTGAGCTCAGAGCTACAGCAAACAAAGAAACAATGCGACGAGTTGGTAGCTTTTCTGACTCAGTCGGTGAAGGTGGCGCCCGATCAGATTAACCGTATTATGAATCTCGGGTGTGAGGCCAACAGGGGAGTAGTGGATACTGGAAATTCAGGATGTGATAATGACGAAAATGAGAAGTGTATGAAGTTGTTTGGGGTGGTTCTGAAAAAGAAGAGGGGCTGTGATGAGAACATCGACTATGCTGGGGCGCAACGGAAAGAAATGAAGAGGAGTGTGGAGGCGAGTGTTCCGTGGGTGAAGGTCTCTGCTTCAACAGGGGAGAGCGGCAAGGTCTGTAACTGATCTTGTTTAGCGCTTGTCGTTTCGATTTAGTCAGTGGTGCATATCTAAGGTAGGCTAGAGCTACTGCCCGATGTTAAGGCCGGGTTGTTATAAGATTGTCGAAATAAGGGGTCCGAGAAGTTGCAATAGTTGGTCGTTGTTTGTGTTAGTTTTGAGTTGGGGATTAGAAGCAAATGCCAAATGGGTTCCCAACTGTAAACATCTGAAGTATGGTACTATGTGTAAAGTTCAATTTGGAGTCTTGTAAATTACATTAATCATGCATGATTCATGGACTTCTTGAAGACGGATCATACAAAGTTTTACTGCTCTTCTCAATGTAGCATATGAGACTTTAGTTAGTTTGAGGACCATCACAATCTTGCCTAATGCGACTCTAGATTGTTCCTTAGTATGATTACTGAAGCTACATTGGGATTTTGATATCATAATCCCAAAGCCTCATACACATGAGATAAATTGATTCAAACATACCAAAACCTTTCGGTTTACCTTAAATTTGACCAGTTTTGGTGTGTGTCGATAAAATTTAAGATACGTGTTCAAAATTAGCAGTGGAATTATAATGCATGTCATAGAGGAATCATAATCATATATATGTCATGGTGAATGGTTCGATAAATAGAAATTTAGAGTTCCACCTTCAATAATTACATATGGTACGATTCTGCCTGCTGAAATTTTATGCACATCTTGATGAATAATTAAATAAATAAAATTTTCACCTCTCCGTACCAAAAAGATCGACATACCATATTTAGTAAGAAAATTTATTGTGTTTTAAAATGATATAAAATTCTTTTAGATTTTTTTATTGGAAGTTAATAAATAACAATCCAGTCGAAAAAAATATACTGTTTCGACAACAAAATTATAATTCGCTCAACTCTTAGCAACATGTAGAAATAGAACACAGTGTAGCTTTATGACTCTTAATGGCGCGCTCACTGGTTCGTGCTTCTCGACAAAAACCACTAACACCAATTTTCTACCCCCATCTCTTAATATTCAAAAATTCACTTTATACAAGTCCAAAATTTGATTCTCTATTACCTCTCTGTTGCAAAAGCCAACACTTGAGGGCCTTAAACTCTCTGTTAATCACACATGGATTAATAAAGCACCAGCCTTTAATTGAACAATTCATTAAGCAATGCTGTCACCTGGGTTTTCCCAGTTTAGCACTTCCACTTTTGAAAACAATCAAAAAACCGAGTTGTTATTTGCAGAATCTGCTTATAAGGAGTTTATCTGATAATGGGTTGTTCAAAGATGTGATCTTTGTTTATAAATCGTGTCGAATTTTGGAGTGTTTGTCGGATAATTACACGTACCCTTTTGTGATTAAGGCGTGTGCGAGTTTGAGCGATGTTGATTTTGGAAAAATGATGCATTGTGTTGTTTTGAGGACAGGGTTTGGAGGGAACATTGTTTTGCAGACTGCAATTCTTGATTTTTACTCGAAAATCGGAGAGATGGATGATGCACGTAAAGTGGTTGATGAAATTCCTCAACTGGATTTGGTTGCTTGGAATGCGTTGATTGCTGGATATTCTGTTAATGGGTATGATAGTGAGGTTTTTCGAGTTTTACGGGAGATGCGTTATATGGGTGTGAAGCCTAATGCCAGCACGTTAGCTAGCGTGTTCCCCGTGTGCTCCCGTGTTGGAGGTATTGAGCTTGGTGTTTCGATTCATGGACTGGTTTGTAAGCTTGGGTACTCAGAGGAGGAGTTCTTGGCCCCTGCTTTAATCTCTGTATATGCTAATCGTGGTGATGTTTTGGCTGCTCGAAGTATATTTGATACTTCAAGAAGAAACGAAGTTGCCATTTGGAATGCCATTATATCTGCTTATACTAGGAACTCTGAGCCTGATAATGCTGTTGCATTGTTTCAAAAAATGCTACAAGATGATTTTATACCGAATGCTGCTACTTTTATGTCTCTTCTTCCCTCCTCCGAAAACCTTGGTAGCATTTGGAGTGTTGAGTTATTCCATGCTTATGTGGTAAAATTTGGATTAGAGAAACAACCTTCTGTTGCCACGACTCTTCTCACTGTGTATGCAAAACTAGGTAATGTCGTTTCAGCCGAATTGCTTTTCCATGATGTCCATGTTAGGAACCTCCACTTGTGGAATTCAATGGTCTCAGCATTTTCTGGAAACAGCTTCTGGAAGCAGAGTTTGGATGCATTCTCTGCCATGCAGAGTGATGGTTTTGTTCCAGATGCAATCTCTACCATTAGTGTTCTTTCTTCATGCTCTGAGTCCAAGGTCAGTTTGCTTGGAAAGTCTGTTCATGCTTTTAGTCTTAGAAAGGGGCTCGATTCAAATCTAAACGTGTCTAATGCGCTCCTGGCATTTTATTGTGATTGCAACGAGTTGGCCTATTCGTTCAGGATATTCAATAGAATGGTTGTAAAAAGTGTTGTTTCATGGAATACCATGATGTCTGGTTGTGTAGATAATGGAGAATCAGAGAGAATGATGCTCCTATTCCATCAGATGAGGCAAGAAGGAGTAAGCTTTGATTTGGTTACCTTGATAACTGTCCTTCCCTCGTGCCATGAGTGTCAAAATTTAATACTTGGTTTGACGATACATAGCCACACAATCAAGACTGCGCTGACCTCTGATATTTCCTTAGCTAACGCTCTTGTTAGCATGTATATCAACTGCAGAGAGTTTGATGCGGCAAAGTTACTCTTTGATGATATGCCTTATAAAAGTGTAATTTCTTGGAATGCTATTTTAACTGGCTGTCGATATCATAGATTTCAAAAGGAGACCTTTGAGTTGTTTAAGCAAATGATAGGTGAAGACCAAAAACCAAATTATGTGACCTTGCTGAATATATTACCTGCATGTTGTACCCTTCTCCAAGGTAAATCTATTCATGCTTATATTTTTCGGAGGATGATTCCTCTTGAAACTCCCCTTCTCACATCTCTCATGATGATGTATGCTAGATTTGAGAATTTAGCTCAATGCTTGATGCTCTTTCATATGGGAGAAAATCAAAGCATTTCTCTGTGGAACACTGTTATGTCGGCTCACCTACTTGCTGAAAATGGTGCTAGGGTGTTTGCCTTCTTCTGTGAGTTACTTCAGGATAAAATAGAGCCTGATGATGTAACGGTTCTTAACCTTATTTCAGCTTGTGTCCAGATGAAAAACTTGTATATTTCAAATTCTATCTTGGTTTATCTGGTTAAAAGGGGATTTGACAAAGATGTCACAATAACCAATGCCTTGATTGATCTGTATGCAAAATGTGGGAGCGTCTCCTCCGCAAGAAGACTTTTTGATGAATTCCCAAAAAAGGACACCATCTCTTGGAGTGTTATGATAAATGGGTACGGGTTGCATGGTGACGGTGAAGCTGCTGTGGCTCTCTACTCAGAGATGAGGCTTCGGGACTTTAAACCTGATAGAGTTACCTACTTGAGTATTTTATCAGCTTGCAGCCATTCTGGTCTTGTTGAGAAGGGTAGGATGGTTTTTGACTCTATGATACGTGATGGAGTGTTTCCATGTATGGAGCATTATGCCTGCATGGTGGATCTCCTTGGTCGAACGGGCCACTTGAACGAGGCATATGAGATTGTCAAGAATTTGCCAGATAAACCTTCTGCAAACTTCCTTAAATCATTATTAGGTGCTTGTCTAAGTCATGGAAATTACAGACTTGGAGAGGAAATTGGTAGGATGATTCTAGAAATGACTCCTACTGATTCTGGGCCATATGTAAACCTGTACAATATCTACGCAGCAGCAGGGAAGTGGCAAGAGGCCAATAATGTGAGGTTGGTAATGGAACAAAACGAATTCTTGAAGCCACCTGGCGTGAGTCTTGTTGACACATGCGTACATGAGCAGTAATTGTAGCATCAAATCTGAAGGCGAACAAGAATTTACATCAACACATCTGGATTGTGATGGTGTGATGTAAATCTTTTAGGCTTGTCCTTGAATTTCTGTACGACTACTATTCGGCAGCTCGGCTCAGGGAAAGACTAGTCTGATGGATAACCAACATAAACTTAGCCCTCCAGCTACTTAGCATTAAGATTGATCCCCTACTGACTGAGGTTTAGAAAAATGATATACATTCTAAATAGTGTGGACAATCTTGACCAGACAGCAATAACAACCTCAAGACATAACTTTCATGCAGGTAAGAGTGCCAAAGACCGAATATTATTGCTTCCACAATAGCTGACAGTGCCGGGAGCAAGGAATCAATTAAAAAACATTAATGGGATGCCGAAGCTTCAGCAACCTTCTTGTGGACAAGAACTGAGAGCAACCGCAAGGAAGCTTGTTGACGGACAGTTTCAGTCTCAACATTCATTCTTCAGATATTATGGCCAAGACTCACTGGTGTTCTATGGAAGGCAAGACTACTATGGGTGATTTTGCAATGTGCAAATCCTTCAATTCATATGTGGAATTGTTTTCAGAATTTTTGGGGCAACCGATTCTTTTCAGTTCCCTGAGTTTATAAAGCATGGTTATGGTTCAAGCTACAGTCACTCTCAACATGTTCTTCGCATCAAAGGAATGAAGACCTTTTCACGCTGTTATCTTTCTACAAGCTCTTATTAAAGGAAGGATCACCTCTTGTCCTCTTTAAAGATTCACTTTTTGCTCAGTTTTTATGAGGTAAAATTTTGTTAGGAAAGAACCATGTGATATGAATGGGTTTTCGTAAAATATGTACCTTCAGGATTTTTTTATTATTATTTTGTGATATTGCCACATGATTAGTGCAATTTTGTATAAGTTCATTAATGTGTAAATCCCTAAAATTTGGCTATCTTCTCGTGCAGGATACATACATGCGGCACATGGCAGATTGTTTTTCAGCAGTTCTGGACTTGAGGAGTACACAATTAGCTTGCACGAAGGTTTATTGTGGAAAGGTAGCCCAACAAAACATCTGACGATATAAAAGTGAGATTATCCTTGACCCTTTCCTTGAATAGTCAACGCAAAGAGAGAACTCTGATTCATCTTTCTATTTGACTTCACCCACCATAACAAGGTTCTGTGTATTCTTTCGTTGTCTCATCTGAATACATAAAATAGTGACTAACATTGTTGTCTGGGGGATAGTGGTTAGTCTTATAAGACTTGACGAAAGCAGTGATCTGGTCGTAACTGGAATATATATACACATAAGTTTGCTTTGATCATTATCATATTGTATTCACGTAATACAAAATTAATGGTGCTGAAAATATGACCATCAATGTTTATAATCACATCACAGAGAATTCTGGTTCAGATTTCATCAATATAATATGGTTATTGTTCTCTCTCATAATGCGAAGTTTGATATAAGTATTTCTAATGACATTTTTGCATATATGTGAAAATATAATGCCTCTTGAGATGCTAGAGAAGCTGAGTTACACTAACATATCCTTTCCTAATGATTTTATTTATATTCTTAGAATGCTTTATCATTTATTATTATATGCTCGGGTGTTTAGTGTGTTGATCTGTTTACTACATTTTTTTCCTCACTTGAAGACTAACACTGTTTTATAAATCTGAATTAGGATGGCAGATACAGTCTGGAGGATGCATAGGCACCTCATTTACTCATTTGCTAAAAAGGGAAGGGGGTACAAAAGGAGCATGTATAATTAATCCTTTCATCCTCTGATTTCCACTCCAATACTTAGAAACCGGACCGTTACCAATAAAAGAAACCCTAAATCAAAAACTTATTGACCCAAGGACCACTATTGATAAGTATCTGATCTCTTTCCTATATTTTCTCCCTTCCAATCAAACAGTAAAAGGATAGGAAATATCCTTTCCTTAGAAGGACTATCTGATTTCTCTATCATCCCCACTTTTCATGCAAAACTTAGTCCACACCGCCCACATTACATTAGAAAAGGGTATAGGAGGGCAAGGAAAGGCGACGGATGTTTAAATTGTTATAGTTTGATGGCAGTTAGAATCATTATATATGGCAAGTGCAATTAATTCTACATAATGATCTCAAGCAGTTTATGCCTCTAACAATTATGGCCAGTAAAAACTTTTGTTTGTCTAAGATTTTAAGTGTACCAATTGAAGGTAATCATCTCAATTGCGAGTTAATTTCATGAAGGGGTTTTAGTCATAGTTTCAGGAAATGTGATGTAATGATAAATCATTCTAGAATAGTTTCATATTAAAGAAAATTTAAATAACATCTTCATCCTTAAAAGTTTTTGAAACACTCTTTTCCTACGTTATTACACTTCTTAATTGTATCCTTCGCCAGTTTCTACATATTCGGTATCCTTCAATGTACTTCAGGTTCGAATTTATCAAAAATCTATAAATTGTAGCTCATGATTGCTAGACTTCAATTGTTGCCAAAAAAGTTAACCTTTATACCATTGTAGACGGTATTTGTGTTTTTTTTCCTTTTGGGGCTTAGTATGGCAATCAACCTGAAGGCTTAAAAGTGCAATGAGCTGCATATCTATATCTAAATATGAAACAATTTCTACAAAAGTTTCTGCTCTGTTAAAACCTGAACTTTTTACCTTGCTGCCCCATAATGAACTGTACTTCACGAATCAATCTGAACTAAAAAGGTCGAGAGTTTCTTTGGACCATGATACGCGTTAATTGTGGAGTTTAAATTTTACGATGATTTCTTATTGAAGTTGAAAAAGGCCCACTTCAGTCGGCGAATTAATGTTCTGCATGTTCTATAGCAGACTTTGCGGTCCCTCTTAGGTCCCCGCATATTGGTGAAGCATAGCTTCTCGTTTTCTATTTTCCTGTTGCTTTAATTTGAGAAGCAAGCTTAATTTTTTCCATTTAGTGAAACTCATCGCTCTACGTGTTTGCTTGAGTTTGAATCTCATGCTCTTAAAACAGTCAGGGGTTTTGAAATGGATTGATAGTTAAACAGAATTTTAACCTGTCCTTTTTTGCCGAGTACAGAACCATATTTGTTAGAAATTAGTTATCAGTAATAGGAAACTACATGTGAACCTGTCATTTTATATGTACCTTCTTGAATCTAACTTTGTTCTCCTAACCATTTCAGTTTACTTTCTTGTCTTGGTGAATATTCTGGACCACAGTAGGTCAACGCATTGTGATTTCAATGTGTGAGAACTGTCTTAAATTCATAATTGTAGATTTTCTACACTGTCTAATGAGAAATATGCTGCTGTCCATACTTATTTATGCGATGTTATTAAACCTTTGGTTTTGCTCTTTCAGCGTTTTCAAAGTAATTGAGATACTAAACAGAATCTTGGAGTTGCTGGATTCTTGGTATCTGATGAAGTGTTGATTTCTGTGACATAATAATAGGTCGGCCCCTTCCTCCATAAAACATTAAGAACTTTATGGATATTTCAAGCCAAACATTATGGTCTTGTAATGTTTATTAGCTGTGGAATGGATTGTTCACCTGTCCATTTTCTTGTGTTACCACTTTATTCATGTTGGATTATGACAAGTTATCAACATTGTACATTATTAGAAAATCCAAGTTCTTATAAAGCAGATGGATAACTCTCTCTTATCAATTGGGTATAAGAATTGACAACACATCAAGTATATGGTCACCGTAGCAACGTTGCCTCATGTGAAGGTTGTCCATGCCTTTCCGTTTCCCAGCAACGGTACCCCAGAAGTGTGGATGTAAGAAATCAAGATCCTGTCTGGCTTAAGGGAAGAAGGGGGACAGAAAAATGGAGTTAATGATGTATGGTCCCCTATATTTTCTGATCACATGTCATTTTTGTTGAAGGGTGTACCATTAAAAATCTATAAGCTTATCATACATCCCTTTTTTGTGGCCTACCTCTGGCTTGGAACTGTGCACCCTCTCAAACAGTTTGCTGTATGGAGAATGACAATATAAATGAAGAGGTACATGGGTACTGATATTTTCTCTGATATTTTTCCTGATATTTTCAAGATGTGATCCTTTTCTTCGATCAATTAGGTAAGTGATAAATTAGGCAAGTGATAGTGATTGTTTTTATCTTAAGATTACTAAGAGAGAAGACCATCAAAACCTGCTGCATTTTGTTCCTCTTTTTCTATGTGACTGTTAAATTAATAGCACAACGCATAAAAATGGAAGCTCCAGATGAGCTTTGATCACATGTTTTACATGTTGAACAGAAACTCCTTTATTCATTCTCTTAAAAGCCTTAGTATTGATAGATGAACTCTATAGAGGCATCTAGCTAATTCTTGAACTCGAAATAGAGAATATTTAAATATGAACATTTTCAGTGTACTTGTGTTACAAGTATGAAGATTTTCAACTCCGGGGCAAATTCACACGTGAGGTACTGAAACCAGCTTGATTTACCTCCCTGACAATTAAAGTCCTGAGTCATGGCAAGAGCAAATGCATGCACACGCTCCGGTAATTAGCAAAAGTTTTTTTTTTTTTTTTTTTTTTTGGCACTATTGCGAGTTTTACGTACCACTCTTCTCACGAACACTATCCGTGTCTTCCTCGGTGTTTGATGTACCTGTTATTAGCGACACGATGTTGTCCACCACTAAACTAACGACACAAGTTTGGCGACCACTTAGCGACGAACCGATCGACATTGGTATTTATTGCGACGCAATTTTGTCGTAGGCCAAAGCGGCAAAAGTTTGGCAACCAATAGTAAACCGCCCCTCCTAGATATTTGATGTTTTTATCGCGAACCAGTTATTTTATCTCACCGCATTTACTATATGCACGAATATAAATATTTATATGTAAAATTATCATGAAATTATTATTACAAAATGAATCAAGTGAAAGTTATAAATCTTATGTAATGTAAAAAAATGTAGAATTAAAGGAAAATGAAGAAAAAAATATTTAATGAAATATTCCAAAATAAATGAGGATGACAGCTTTCTTAGGTTGTTGTCATTTGCATGGAAAATGGACAAAAATGACTTAGGTAATAAGGTGTAGCAGTATCTCTAGCTAGTAACAAAAAAATTTGGCTTGAACTATACAAAGCACATCACTCCCTCTCATTGCCACCTCTACCTTATCCTGCTTACATCTGTTCCTCAACACCACCAAACTCTCAAGAAATCAACACATTTTTCCCTAAAACACACACACGTAGATGTAGAGAGAGATTCAGTGGGTTGTACTTGGACACTTTTTTTGTATAAATTTGTGAGATTCACCTATTTTTGTGTCATGAACAAGCTTGCCACCATTGATCTCAAGCAAAGGTTTGATTTTTATTTTTTATTTTTTTTCATTTGCAAGATTCTACATTTATTGCTACTCTTTTTGCAGATCAACTTGAGACAAAATTGTTTATTTCTATGCAGATTCTCTGTTTTAATGGCTTTAACAGCTGATGCTGCTCCTGTAGTAGTGGACATCAACATTCCTCAATTCAGACAAGAAGATTCAGAGATTTATCATGTTTCCAAACCAAGTCTCACTCTCTACGAGGTTAATTGTCTTACCAATCCAGACAATATTTAGAGTATTTTGATACTACTATAATTTAACAAGATCCCTTTTTTTTTTTCAGCTGCTTATAGAGATCAAAATGCTATACACAATAGCACTTCCCATGATCATAACCGGCGTACTCATCTACGGCAAATCCTTGATCTCGATGCTTTTCTTGGGAAGATTAGGCAAGGATGCATTAGCCGGAGGCTCGCTTGCAATCGGAATAGCAAACATTACCGGATATTCGGTCATATCCGGCCTCGCGATGGGAATGGAAGCCATTGCTTCTCAAGCATTTGGAGCTAAACAATGGCCTTTAATGGGACAAACACTACAAAGAACCATAATAATACTTCTAATTGCATGCATTCCCATTTCTCTTCTATGGCTAAATGTCACGCCAATACTTATCTTATGCAATCAAGATCCCACAATTTCATCCATTGCTGCCACTTATCTCACATTCTGCCTCCCTGATCTCATCTTCCAATCTTTAATCAACCCTCTTAAGATTTATTTAAGGTCACAAAATATTACTATTCCTCTGATTATAAGTGCAGTTGTTTCTCTTGCTCTGCATGCGCCTATAAACTACATTTTCATTCATTGTCTCAAGCTTGGTGTTAAAGGAACTGCATTGGCAGTAGTTGTGACGGATCTCAATCTATTGTCAACACTTGGGATTTATATATGTTTTTTGCAAATTCATGGTAAATCTTGGATGGGATTTAGTTTGGAGGTTTTCCAGTCATTTGATCAAGAATGGAAATCGATTCTTAGCCTTGCATTGCCTAGTTGCGTCTCTGTGTGCTTGGAGTGGTGGTGGTACGAACTAATGATACTTTTATCAGGTACTTAGTCGTCATTTCATCTAAAAAATCATAGTGTATATATGTTTTTTTTAATACGCCCTTCACGTGCAAGATGTACTATATTTTGTTACAACTTACGCGTCACATTTTTTATTTTATTTTTTATAAATGGGTGGAAGGGAATCAAAACATAACACCAAACCCCCTAATTGATACGACTCCCTTATTGATACGACTCTAATATTAGATTTAATTATTGTCTCATCTAAAAGTTCTTATATTATTTTCTAATATAGGAATCCTTCCTAACACGGCCGAGTCGGTGGCAGCCATGGGAATACTATTGCAAGCGACATCATTCATTTATATATTTCCATCGTCGTTGAGTATGGCGGTGTCGACACGTGTCGGCAACGAGTTGGGAGCAAACCAACCTGAAAAGGCAAGAGCTTCATCACTCATTGCATTGTTTTGTGCTGTTTTCACAAGCTTGGTGGCCATGTCATTCTTGGTAATTTTTCGAGAAAATTTTGGCCGCGCGTTTACTTCAGACGCCGCCATTTTAGCTTTAACGGCGGCGATCATGCCGGTGGTGGGCCTGTGTGAGATCGGAAACTGCCCGCAAACAGCGGGATGTGGGGTGTTAAGGGGCAGTGCAAGGCCCAGTTTTGGTGCTAATATCAATTTGGGCTCGTTTTATGGTGTTGGGCTTCCCATGGCTATATTTTTGGCCTTTGGGATGAAAATGGGCTTGATGGGCCTTTGGTTGGGCTTACTGGCGGCCCAAATTACGTGTGCGGTTTTAATGGTTTGGGCATTCTGGAGAACAGATTGGGTAGTTCAAGTAGAGAGGGCGAGGGAGCTTATTGGCGTGGGAATTAGTCGTGAAGGCCAAGTTGAGCAGCGTGAAGGATTAATATCGGTTAAGAATTAAGAATGTGTATAAAGTATTTGGCATTTAGCTTTTTTGGGGGGGGGGAAGCAATGTAAATAAATAAATTGCGCAATGGAGCATTCGCATATCATATAAGAGGATTGTAATTCAATATTTTTCATTAATAGAAATCCTCTTCTTCATATTTTTCATATTTTACCTTGCGGAATACCACCTAACACGTGATCATTTAAATGCACACAAAAATTACTATCTAAAAATGTAATCAATCTATCATAATCAAACAAGATAAGAGACTTTACGAGTTTTCCACATTTATGGCGAACTATATTCTTTTTCTGGCGAAGAATATATCATCTCGAATGTGTATTTTTAGAATGTTTTCCCAAATAGTATCTATTACCTATTACAATTACTCGTTCCTTTTGATTTTATTCTTATAGTTCAATTTTTTTTCCTTTGACAGCTAAAAGTAAAGCTTATAAATAAAAAGAATTGTTTGAAGTTTCAATTACTTATGAATATCATGTAGTTCTATATTTTCTTTGGAAATTTTAAATGTACTTAGAAGTTTAGTAGTTTGATATTTAGTTCATTTCTTACTAATAAACAGCCAGAAAATGTGTTTTATGTAACTAAAATTGCATCATTTTATTCGAAATTCTTATGTACTTCTTTATGTCGAGAATCTTGTTTATGTAATTTAAAGACAATGTAGTCAAGTCATTCATTAGTTGAGAAATAATTTGTCAGATGTAATCGCTGATAATACAAAAATAAACTTTTTTCATGAGCAGGATAAATAAAATTTATCGCTATATCTTCTCAGCCTGCCAACCTACCACCATGTTTACAATCGAACCACACTCTCTGAAGAAACAACTAGTCATACAAGATTTCTTTGTTCCAGCAAAATGAACGTACGACTGTTATAATTAAACTTAAAACAGAAATTACATGGACAACACAGGAGCTGTGCATTGAACTGCAAGGACTTGAATATGCTAAGCATTTATATCAATATCTTATAACATTGGCAAATATCAGTTGCAGCACAAAATAACAAGTACAAAAGCTGATTATATATTGCTATATAATTCACACTTTGCATTATTTCTCCACTCAAGCTAATCTAATGATTTAATCATAGCTCCTTGTTGCCAACATAAGGAAATAGAAGGAATAGTAGGATAGGTAGCGTAAGATCCGGTTACTCGAAGAGATGTAGGTGCACAGCGGAACGAAGAGAAACAACATAATCGCGAGGAAAGTGAAGCCCATGACCAGGACAGTGATCCTAAGCCACTTAAGTTTACCAACTAGTAGAGATATTCCAGCGGTGAAGGCCATGGACATCATACTCAGAGCAACTCCTAACAGAGGTATCGCAATTTTCAACGCAGTAAAAACCAGATGTAGATCCCCTAATTGAGCAAAGATGAGAGCCACAACAACAATAATGGAGCAGTGCATGGCTATAGTGTCACAGAAAACAAATAGATGGAAGATTCGGTGTGTTAACAATGTTGCCATGCCTAAATCTGTAGCAGAGCTATTATACCCGCCGGGCATAGTGAAACCGGCAGCAAAAGTTATTGTGGCAACAAGAGTTGATACAACCAAAAGAGTGTTAACTCGTTCCTTGCGCAAATCCACGACGCGAACCCTTTGTGGGTTCTCATGTCTTCTTCTTGCCGTAGGAGATCGAGGCGTCCCAGCAGATCTTAAGGCAGTCCACGTCAATCGCTGAAAGAGGGAATATATATGCATACATATATACATCAAGATCTAAGTTCGCCGCACATACACTAGAACAAATTATGAATGTTGAGATACTTTACTTGAGACACTTTTGAACAAGTGTTTCATTATCTATATACTGATGTACTTGTATCAAAGTGTCTGATTTAAAAGTACCTATTGGGAGAGTGAAGAGAATATCACTTGCAATTGCAATTGCAATTTTAGAAGAAAATTTGAAGTCATACCTGACGAAACGAAGCATCGCTATAATTAGCAATGTTATCCTCAGCAACATCTAAAGCTGTCATTTCCATGTAATTAAGCAACTTGACATCCACTCTTTTGTCCCATGTCAAAGTACTCACGATCTTGGGATGCCAATACATGGTGGCCAAATGCAACGGGGTATTTCCATAGACATCTTTCATGTTTATAAGTTCTTCAAAATCCGGATTGTTGAGAACATACTTAACTACGTTATATTTTCCACTCATTGCTGCAACATGTAGAATGTTGCGGCCATACGCGTCGAGCATCTCCCCGGGCACAGGGCAGTATCTAAGCAAGAGCCTAATAATCTTAACGCGGCCATTGATTGATGCTAGATGAATAGGGCACAAACCAGTATCGTCTCTTCGCGTAGCACAAGGAGCATAGTTGTCTAGCAAGAAACGAACTTCTTTTGCATGACCCGATGACACTGCATAGTGAAGTGGAGTTTTCCCTTTGACATCCCTAAAATTAATGAGACTTGGCTTGGTTCTTAAGATGGCTTCCATAACATCTAGTAGTTAGGCAAATATGAGTGTTAGCCCAAGAAAAGAAAATATGAAATATAACCACATGCCATAAGGTTTGGTGTAATTATAAAAATCTCTCTTGTGGTTTGAAAAATCACAATGACCTTCCTTGGAAAATTTTATGTCATCACAATTCACATAACTGTATTAATCTTTCAATTTTGTCTTGATTAATTTCAATTTTGACTTTTTGAACCGTCTCATATTTTCCTCTAAAAGACTTTATTAAAGGAGAGAGGGAGATCATTAGTATACGGAAGTCAAGAATAGTTCTCAAGCAATGTAGTATAAATTTCAACAGTTATAAACTAACCTCTGTTGCGCGTCATGATGGTTGCTTTAATAGGCGACATTTTCTTGAACTGTTCATCGATGAGTAGTTCATTTGTGCAGGATTCCATAATCAGAGAGACGCAATTCGCAAAACCGCCTTTGGCCGCCAAGTAAAGTGCTGATTCCCCTTTCTTGTTCTCAACATACGCTAGCTCAGGGAATTCTCGGATCCAATACTTAGCTACTGATTCTCGACCATGGTTTAACGCTTCAAGCAAGGCCGTATTTCCTCTCTCGTTCTTAGCCATAATTAGATTGTTCCTTGCAGCTACAATGTCTTGTCCAGAAGGCAATTGATGCAAGTCCTCGAGAATCAGCACCAACGATCTTACGGTTGATACATCATCATCTTCAGCCATCGAAGCTAAATGAAGAGCAGTATCTCCATTGAAATTCTTATCAAATATAGCATACGGACTTTTGGATGCTATGTGAGTTACTATGTCCTTGTTTCCATGTTTGGCCGCCACGTGAAGGAGCGTGTTTCCTGCAGGGCTTGCTCTGCTCAAAATTTCGTCGTAGGGTGAGTTTTCCGCGGCGGATATTTGATTCAGGACTCTGGTGAAATCATCAAGAACACCATTTTTGGCTGACAGGTACAAATCAATATCCTTAAGTATGTCTATTGTCACGTGATCCTCGTTAGATCTGTGTCCGTTTTGATGATCACTTTGCTCTCTTTTTTTCTTCTTCAACTCATTCATTCTTGCACTACTCAATTCAATCTCCAAATCAGCTCGCCCCATTTGATATAATGAGACAGTTCTGTTCTTTTTATGAATTTTGAACTATGTGTGTTAGATAGAGTACTTCTCGTGTACATATTGATTAGGCTAGCTATGTTATGAATATTTAAGGTACACATTTTTTAGTAAAATAAGAAGACTGAAGAGTCGTTTCTCTTTACCTACCGAATCCACTTACAATTTTGTATTGTTTTACAAAAAAAGACAATTTTCACTAACTGCTCAAACGTAATAATCCCTAATGATAAATAAAAAATAAAAACTTCTGAGAAACTTCAAAAAGCTAAAGTTGATTAAGAAAAGTAGGACTTCTTCGTACTTATTTTGGCTTGACTCTTGGTGTCTTGAACTCAAAAAGATGTCTGAAAGATTGATTGAATTTCTCTCCTAAAAGAAAAATGTTTGGATTGATTTTTCGAATTTTGAATTAATTGATGTGTAATTAATAGGTATAATATATCAATAAGTTGAAAGAAAATATGCACTTGTTGATATCAAATTAAGAATGTTCATTGATATTTGTGTTTGAATTGATTTAATTTTTTGGTTTTCTGTTTGGAGGACAACACAAAAAAATAAATTGCGAGATGGAGCATTAAAATTTGAGTTCGTACTCATCAATATAAATCCCGTCTAATTTGTGATCATTTCCAAAATTTACCAAGTCAAACCTGTAGTTTACCACAGAGCCGAGCCGAGCCGAGCCCCCATTTAGTTTAACTGCGGCCTTTAAGCCGGTAGTTAGCCTGTGTGAGATCAGATACTTGGCGGGCTGCATGTGGGAGGCAGTTCAAGGCCCAATCTCGTTGCTAATATTAATCTAGGCTCATTTCACGGTGTTGGGCTTCTTTCCGCTGAAATTATGGGCTTCGGGATGAAAAGTGATCTTATTGGGCCTCCGTTTGGGCTTACTTTTGACCCAAATTACGTTTGCGATTTCATAAGTTTGGATTTTTTGCAAGACAGTTTGGGTAGTTCAAGTTGAGAGGGCGAGGGAGTTGATAGTACCACGTCATCCTAACGCGGTTGCACCTAATAATTCTTTTCAGGGCTTTCTTTTTTCTTTTTAGAAGCAATGTAAATAAATAAATTGCGAAGTGGAGCATTTCGCATATAATGTAAGAGGATTATAAATCAATGTTTTTCCTCAATAGAAAACCTCCCTTTTTTTTTTTGTTTCATTGTTTTACACACATATTCCAACAATCAATGCGTATTTTCAAAATTTTAAGGTTAATATTTTTTGGGTGCCAGGGTCCCACAAATATCTATTACCTTTTTACAGTTCCTCGTTTTTTCCGAGTTTAATTCTTACAGTTCAAGTGTTCTATTTTTTTTCTTTGGGCAGCTAAAATAAAGTTTGTAAATAAAAAATAAAAATATCGATGAAAATATGCAGAATTATCTTTTGTTTTGAAAAAGTTGAAGTTTATCTTGAAGTGCAGTAATTTGATATTAGTTTATTTCTTACAACTAAATTGCTAAAAATGTGTTATTATTTATTAGTTATTAGTGATTAAACACATCAGTTTATCTGACCTTCTTATTTACTTCTTCGTTTGAATTCTTTAGTAGATACTAAAAACTTGGGCACCCGAGCCCTATGCATATTAATTTTTTATATAGTATTATATGTTCATATTCAAGTGTGAAGAAAAAAATTAAATAAGGAAGAAAAAAAGATTTGCCTTGATGGATAGAGTTTGTTTTAATGGGAGAGTGAATCAACATAAAATAGAGTAGAATGGAAAGAAAAATAATTTCCATTGAAAAAATATGAATTATAAAGAAACTATATAATCCTTCTATGTAAATGGTATAATCGATTTCATTTAACATAAATTGTAGGTTAAATTAGAAAATTAATAATAAGATGCTATAGTGGAACATAAATTATAAGATTAACTTTGAAAATTAAAAGTTTGCCGTCACAAATACCGCTTCTATATAGATAAAGTAGTCAATCATTCATTAATTGGCAAAAAATATTTGATCTAATACGTGATACTACAAATCTATTTTTTCTGATTAGGATAAATCAAATTTATCATTATGTTTTTGACACCCCACTAGTCCGGCTAACACCTTTGTAATATACCATTTAAAGAATTTTCTTGTATTGGGATAGATACATGAGCCGATGCGGACTTCTTTGTTTCAGCAATAGGAAGAACTTCAGTAATTAAAACTTGAGGATGCTAAGCATTTTACATTATAACATCGGCAAATATCAGTTACAGCAGAAAATATTAGGTACAAAAAGATGAGATTCATTCAGCTGATCTTGTGGATATATTGCTATACAATTTATACTTAGCAATTTCTCTCTTCTCAAGCTAATCTAGTCATAGCTCCTAGTTGCCAACATTAGGAAATAGAAGGAATAGTAGGATAGATAGCGTAAGATCCGGTTACTTGAAGTGATGTAGGTGCATAACGGAATGAAGAGCAACAACAAAATCGCGAGGAAAGTGAATCCCGTGACTAGGACTGTAATACTAAGCCACCTAAGTTTGCCAACTACTAGAGATATTCCAGCAGTGAAGGCCATTGACATCATACTCAGCGAAACTCCTAAGAGAGGTAGCGCTAGAGTGAGGGCCGTAAGAACCAAATTTAGATCCCCTAATTGAGCAAAGATGAGAGCCACGACGACGACAATGGAACAGTGCATTGCTATAGTGTCACAGAAAACAAATAAATGGAATATACGGTGTCTTAACAATGTTGCCATGCCTAAATCTGTAGCAGAGCTATTATACCCGCCAGGCATAGTGAAACCGGCTGCAAAAGTTATTGTGGCAACAAGAGTTGAAACAACCAAAAGAGTGTTGACTCTGTCCTTGCACAAATCCACCAAGTAACTCTTCTCTGGAGCCTGTCTTTTTTGTGTAGTGAGCGATCGTGCCGTCCCAGCAGATTTTAAGGCACTCCACGTCAAACGCTGAAAGATGAAAGATATTTATGTACACATCAATATTTCAGTTCATGGCATATAATATGCACTAGCAATTGCAATGTTTAGAAGGTATGTAGTTTGAGGTCATACCTGGCGAAACGGGGGATTATTAGTATCCATGTTATTCTCAGCAACATCTAAAGCTGTCATTCCCATGTAATTGAGCAACTTGACATTCACTCTCTTGTCCCATGTCAAAGTGCTGACGATTTTGGGATGCCAATCAAGGGTGGCCAAATGCAAAGGGGTACTTCCGTAGATAGCTTTCATATTTATAAGGTCCTCAAAGTTGGGATTACTGAGAATATACTTAACTACCTTATAACTTGCACTCACTGCGGCAACATGTAAAATATTCCGACCATACGTGTCAAGCAGCTCTTCTGGAGCAGGGCAGATTTAAGCAAGAGTCTGACGATATCAACGCGGTCTTTGATTGATGCCAAATGAATAGGGCAGAAACCATTGTTGTCTCTTTGAGTAGCACTTGGAGCATAGTTGTCTAACAAGAAACGAACCTCTTTAACGTCGCCTAATAACACTGCATGGTGAAGGGGAGCATGCCCTTCGTCATCCCGTAAGTGGATGAGACCTGGAATCCTACTCAAGATGGCTTCCATAATATCTAGTACACAAGCAAGCAAATATGAGTTTTGTTAGCTCCAAGAAAAGCAAATATGAAGTTATTGTTTATATGCATGAATAAAAATGAGTGCAGATATTTTGAAAATTGTTAGACACTTGTCCTGCATCGCTGCTTGTAAACTATTATGGTCATACTATATGAATAATTTTCCCTTTCTCTTAAATAGTGGTCTTTTGAGGAGGATGAATTTGTCTACTACTCACATGAAAAGACTCAATGCTTATGTTTCTGACAAACACATGGACATAATAGAAATTTGTCTCACATCGCTTGATAACTATATATATTCTTGTAGCATATTATATGAAGTGATACTTTTTTAACAAAATTTCTAATAAAAGTCGCAATAGCTAACCTGTGTTGTGCACCATGATGGCTGCTTTGATGGGCGACATTTTCTTGAAATGTTTATTTATCATGATCACTTGGTCATTTGTGTAGGATTCAAGAATCAAAGAGACACAATTTGCGAAACCGGCTTTGGCCGCCAAGTAAAGTGCCGATTCGCCATTCGTGTTCAGGATGTAAGATAGCATAGAAAATTTCTGGATCCAATACTCAGCTACCAATTCTCGACCATGGTTTAAGGCTTCAAGCAACGCCGTATTTCCTCTCTTGTTTTCAGTCATAACTAGATTGCACCTAGCAGCTACGACGTCTGTCCCAGAAGGTAATTCACTCAAGCTCCTAAGAATAACTTCCAGCAATCTTAGCGTTGATTCGTCGTCCCCACGCTTTGAAGCTAAATGTAGCACAGTATCTTCGTTAAAATTCTTGATCAATATAGTACACGGACTTTTTGCTGTAATATGACTTACTACATCCTGGTTTCCATACTTGACTGCGACGTGAAGAAGCGTGTTTCCTGCAGGGCTAACTCTGCTCAAAATCTCATCATGTGATGCATTTTCTGCCGCTGAAATTCGATTCAAACTTCTGCGAAAATCATCTACACTGCCATTTTTGGCTAACAGGTACAAGTCAATGTCGTCCAACATATCTGCCACGTGCTCGTCGTTAGATATGCTCTCGTTTTTAGTTATTGTGTCGTGTTTGGTTCTGCTCGGGGATGTTGAGCTTTGGCCTCTTTTGTTCTTGGATTCATCCTTCCTTGCAGTACTTAATTTCATTACCAAATCAGCTCTGCCCATTTTTGTTGAAACGCCGCAAAGACTTTTAGGAGCGGACTCACGTTTCCGTTCCTAAATTTCTTTCGGCGGTGGGACTCGAAGAGACGGAATCTATGAACGGAGAATTTGTTCCTAAGTACTTTCAGGAACGAATATGATCAGCGTTCCTGATTGCCTGTTTTCTTGTAGTGTTGTATGTATTTAACTGAATTGTAATGAAGTGCATGTTCAGCTGATGTATATATAATAATAATACATAC
Source organism: Misopates orontium (assembly GCA_946800315.1). Taxonomy (NCBI): domain Eukaryota; kingdom Viridiplantae; phylum Streptophyta; class Magnoliopsida; order Lamiales; family Plantaginaceae; genus Misopates; species Misopates orontium. The sequence continues at coordinate 31,535,855 of OX326952.1, read as the reverse complement.
ATTCACTGGGCTAGTGATAATTTATGTTCAGGTACAAATAATTAAGCTTCCTGGAAGATAAGACGTAGTTTCGTTTCATCTACCACATCGCTAAATAATGAGTTTTCCTTGGTTGGTATTTGAAAATTTGAACATATATTTATATAATATAAGTCGTTTGTATTGTTTTTTAAAAAAGTCAACAGTAACTGCTCAAATGTAATTATCCCTAAAAACTGAGAGACTTCTTCGAACTCCAAAAGACCAAATTAAGTCAACTAAGAAAAGTAGGCTTTCTTGGTACTTATTTTGGTTCATTTTAATTTAATTGTGCATCTAATAAGTATAATACTTTATTTTATAAGTGACCAACGTTGAAAGAAAAATACGTGCTTGCCAGTTGTCAATATTAGATTAAGAATGCTCATAGATATTTGTGTTTTAACTTTTAATTGAGTTAACTGTTTGGTTTGTTTTTCTTTGTTTTAGAAGACAAAGAAAATAAATAAATTACGAGATGGAAGATATATTGTCCTTACATAGCAATGAAGGAAATTTTGAGCAGAGCAAGCCCTGCAGGAAACACGCAGTGGCGCCCAAATATTAATAGGAAGAAACAAACAACAAAGAAAGATAATGGAGAGCAATGAATCTGTAGTGACAATAACAACCAAAACGAGGAAAAATTATTAGGTGCAGCCGCTGTACGATGACGTAGTACAGCCAAAGGCTGAGATTAAATACTATTCTTAAATTATAGGGAAGTAACCTCTTCACACCTCATCCCAACCATGCATTTATATAAATAACCGACTTGTTGCACCACTCATCATACAGCCGCTGCACCTAATAATCTCTCCAAAACGAGCAGCAGAATCAAGGACAGATTGGGTAGTTCAAGTTGAAAAGTGTGCTAGTTGGGCCTCAGTTTGGGCTTACTGTCGACCCAAATTACTTTGGCGATTTCTTTCTTTGGGCTTTTTGCAGGACAGATTGGGTAGTTCAAGTTGAGAGGGCGAGGGAGTTGATAGGATCTAGGCGTGAGGAGAGAGGGGTGTATAAACTATTTGGATTTTAGTTTTTTGGGGAAAGAATGTAAATTAATAAATTGCGAGATGGAGCAGTCGTACATCACATTGTAATTCAATATTTTTCATGAATAGAAATCCTATTTTCTTTTAGGAAGAATTACACAAACACCCTGTGAGGCATGGGCTAATTACATAAACACCCCTCATGTTTGAGAAATTACACAAACAACCCCTGTAATATGCATCTCATTACACATACACCGGTTGTAGTTATTTTTGTTTTCAGCTATGACTTATTTTTCAATTAATATACAAGGCATATGAGAGGCGCAAATTTACATTCAGCAAGATTTTGTAAATTCCGGACAGAATTTAGCCATAGGGGGTGTTTGTGTAATTTCTCGAACATGAGGGGGTGTCCCTGTAATTAGTCCATACTTCAGGGGTATTTGTGTAACTCCCTCTTTCTTTTGTCCATGTTATCTCTCTCTCTACATATACACACATTTTATTCTGCAGGACACCGCCTAGCTAGAATGAATTAAAGAAGCATCTCTAACAAGTATGAATGTATATCTCAAATTTTAAGGTTAATTATTTGTTAGGGTCGGGGTCCGACAAATATTATCTATTACTTTATGCATGATTCTTCGTGCTATATTATACACTTAAACGGAGAAAACGTGAGTGGAATCCATCCATTAACCATCAATCAATCAACAGAACCTAGAATAAAAGCACGTGAGGGTTATGCCAACTTCATTCGTCTTTATACATCCATGGAATTAGCTTCGCTTTTTTTGGTTGAGAATGACTTTAAGAATCAGAATATCAATATCAACTAGTCCAATTAGGTGGTGAAAGATTCTTGTACAATAACAAAAGGTTCTCATAAAACGTTATTTACTGCATAATTATTGAATATCTTTTAAACGTGCGTTGAGAAATACATAAAAATAAAAGTTCAAAGTTTTACTTTTACCATAATTTAAGATAATAACAAGTCTCACCAAGAAGATATCTCGTGTTCGAACTCCATAGCAAGTCCAATTTATTAAAAGAAATAATGTCACGAATGTGTTGTCTGAACATAAAGTACTAATAATTATCTAATCTTCCAAGAAACTTAAGTTTGTAAAGAAGACGACCATATATAGAATAACAAGTCCTGCAAAATTTTTGTGTTTACAAAAGAAGTTGTTTGCCGATTTTGCTATGTTATACAAAGTCATGCATAAAATCATGACAAGACTCGCTATTACCAAACAACAAGCAATCATCTTAGTTGCCCTTTTTCTTAAAAAAAATTTATGGACAATATTCTATATGAAGAGCCTATATAAATAGAAAAATTGTTTTATGCGGCCGATGATATGCACGTAATAGTTATAAATATTTTTTGAATTATATAATATTAACTTCTAACATCTCATCCAAACGATTTAATTTGAGATAATCAAATAATGTATACATGTCATAAAAGCAATGCACATAATAATCTCACCTATAAATATAACATGGACAACCTCAACAACTCACCACCTTCTTCTTGCAAATTAAACCACCTCTCTAAAATGTCAAAAATCAGCTTCCTAAGCTTCCACCACAACTTCTCCAAAAGCCCCTCCACCCCTAAACCAACCACCCCCACCCCCACCCCTAAACCAACCCCACCACCCCAAAAACAAACAACTCAACCCCAAAACTACCACCCAAACAAAGATGAACTCAAAAAAATATTCAAGAAATACGACACGAACGGTAACGGAAAAATCACCCTAACGGAGTACATGCAAGCCCTCAAGATCCTCGGCAATGCCACCAAAAGAGAGGCGGCTCAGGCTTTCAAAGAGGCGGACGTTGACCGAGACGGGTTCGTCGACTTTGACGAGTTTTGTAAGATCATGACTAGTGATGGTGGTGTTAAGCATAGTGAGATTAAAGAGGCGTTCAAAGTATTTGATAGAGATGGGAATGGGAAAATAAGTGCCGAAGAGTTGATGGAGATTATGAGGAGAAGTGGTGATAAGTGTAGTTTGGGAGATTGTAAGAAAATGATTAAGGGAGTTGATAGAGATGGTGATGGTTTGATTGATATGGATGAGTTTATGAACATGATGACAGGAAAACCATAAAAATTATGAACCTACGTGTATGTCGTATTATGTAATAATCTGAAGAAAGGGTCATAGTAAAGCCATGTTGTCTTTCTTAATAATTAGATGTATGGCTTTGTGGTGAAATAATTTTATGTTAGTTTATAAGATTGGAGAACGATTGTGTAATGTGTACTTTCTAACAATTATTCATCCAAAAAGTTTTTTATGTGGTGAAATCATAAATTTATGTCACTTATTTAAGGCGTCGCTCAGTTGTGATGATGATACATTAATTGAATTATAAATCTCTAGTACACGGAATTTAGTGGTTACGTAGAACATAGAGCGACATGAATGACGCTTTGGGATCTTTGTCAGGTGCTACTTATATATGATAAAGAACTAAAAGGTATTATGTGATGATAAAAATTTAATGGAACAATGATAAGTAGTTGCTAATTATTGATCACAATTGATTCTACATCAAATCTAAGAAAAATTCAAGAAAAACTGACATTGTGATGGATTATAAGTGGTAAATCACTCAAACTACGTTTCATATATTTTGTATTGAGATGGTGTATCAATTGCTGTTTCATAACTAGATCTATGAAATGTTTAATAATTGAAAATGTAATTTGTGAATGTTCATCTCTTTGACTATCTGCCATCGCATATTCAACTTTATGCTTACACGTTGAAGGTCTAACAATGAAAGAGAAAGTGATACAACATTAATTAGCAAAGAAGAATGAAATATCAAAAGTGGCAATGTGATGCAGCTCCAATATATGGATTAACATTTACCAGGTTTCACTTCAAGTCAGTTTACGATATATAGCCATGTGGTTATCTTATTTTAGGTACTTTTATGTTTAAAAGTTAAAATGTCAATAGTTTCATTGTGAACGCAATATAAAATAAAGAAATGATCCATCTAATCTTGTACCAATGTAATCTATGATTTTCCTATTTATTTCAATTTATAACATGTGAATTAGTAAAAGTTATCTATAATTTTATCCTAACCATATGGTGTGAAAAATAGCATTGTAGTTAACTCATGCATAAAATAATTACTCGCAAAATAGTTCAAGCTACTATCATTTGGTGTGCTAACTATTAGAAACTTTTAACTATGTTTGAGACATTTTCGACAAGTTTCAAAAATTTCGTACAATTTTTTGTTGAAATCGACGTAAAGAATGCTTGTCTGTTAGATCGCAAATGAAAACGTCTAGATACTCTTTAAGGAAATGCTTATATTTCTTGATCCAAGCTCGAGAAAAGGGTGAGAGTAGAGTGGACTATGACAAACAAATAGGTCCTAATTTGTAACCTAAGATATGAAAGTAGCTCTATTGCTGATTTTAGGGCCGGCCCACTGTTTTCCTCTTTATTGGGCCAGTTTGAAGTCCTTTTGGGGTCCTATATTTTGCTTTTTCTGTACCATATTTAAATTCCAATTGCATTATCTAAACTAAATCAAGGGTATTCATGAGTCATATGTCAAGATTCTCAACACGTAAAGAATGAAATTTGAAGTCAAGGGAAAAGTTGGATGGCTTAAGGTTGTGATACTTGCTTGTACAAAAAATGGGTTTGAGAAACAATTTGCAACATATGCGGTTAGGTGAATATATATAAAACAAACAACTATGATAAAATAATCCCTTGTTCTAAACTCCAAAAGGAAGTACAAAAACCCCAAAATGGACCTCACACAATCGATCCAACAAAATTGTGTGGAGGGTCAAAATAACACTTTCTTGAACATAAGAGGGAGACTATTATTTATTTACCAAAATGTGCATGAGTTTGTATAGTAAAACAATTACGCTTTTTTTGCCCCAACAATTCGTCCAAATTGTACTCTTCACTCTGTTCATTCTAGTTTTTTTATTCATAATTAACTTCTCCCTCCAAAAAGAAAAATAAATAAGTAATCAGTTAATTAATAACGCCACCCTGTACTTGAGACAATTAACTACGTATCCATTAGTTTATAGTTTCGATTTTGTTCGTCTAGTTGACTGCCTTTATTAATCCATCTGGTTTTGCAGTACTTCTCCGTACCCCAGGAAAGTAGTTCAGACTTGAAATTTCATTTTGCAATTGCACCCCTCTTTTATTTATTTTTGGTTCTATAGTTTAACATCAAAAAGACCGCCAGCACTCGCAATATATTTTCATTATCCCTGGAGTAAATTGCAAAAACTACGCATGCGTTGTCTATAAATGAGCCCTTCGAGATTTTATCGGCAAATAAACCCTGTAAAATTTAGTTATTAGCAAATATTCTCTACTACACTTAATTGATGACATCAAAAACTTATTTCAATTTTTACTTATTTAATGCATATATAAATGGTTAAGTCTTATATACATTTTTATAAGAATCGAAATATGGATTCTTTTCATTATGTTTTTGAATAATTTACTATAAATACATGCACACACACACACACACACTATATATATATATATATATATATATATATATATATATATATATATATATATACACTTACGTTTAGTATAAAAAAGAATTAATGTATAAAGTTGTTAGTTAGCTAATTGAAAAGTACACAGGAGGCTTATTTGTCAGTTTAAAATAACACTTAGGTAGTTTTTGTAATTGACTCGTTATTTGTTGGGATCTTTAGATGCCAAGAATCTTGGTTGAAGATTATAGAATTATTTATATTGATCGTCTATTCAAAGTTCTTACACTGCCAAAAGTCCGAGTTTTATGAAGATCCAGCTGTGTACGGCTTGTTAAAATCTTAGAAAAGATTGTCTCAGACCCAATAAGATTTCTTCAAATCTTATACAAATATATTATGTACAATTAAGCGAAACCGGAAACAATGCTTTGCAGAAAATGTTACTTCTCCTCGGGTATGGACCCATTTTAGGTAAGTAAGATTTGATCACAATGCCAAATGAGAAAACTATAACAATTTAAATGGAAATGATGCAAAAAATATTTTAGTATCTAAACAAAGTTCATATATTTTTGTTGGGGATTGATGAGGAAAATAGAGATTTAGTTAAAAATTACCATGTTAGAATCCAACCTGCTCCAGTTACACCTTAGTTAAATGGTAGTTAATTTCTGTGGAGGGGGTTAACAGTAGAATAAATAAATGATTTGTGGCTTTGGGAGATTAATTTTGTGGGTCAAAGTCCAAACTGGCACATAATACGATAATAATTGTAAGAATTAATCCGATCGGATTCACGTGGTCCCTGTTTGATCCATCGGCATCCGCCAGCTCATATTTTAATAAGTCAAAGCTCAGTCAACTTCTTTTTCTCCCTATCTCTCTCCACACATACGCTGACACGAACACTTTCTCTTATGGTTTGTTTGGTACCAGAACAAAAAAAAAGTGAGAATCAGGATTATAAGTACAACAGAAAGAGACTCTTCAATTATGGTTAAAATATTGGAGAAACAAAAAAAAAAAAAAAACAAGGATTAGTATCCTAGTATCTCAACTTTTCAAATTATATAGATATTGATGTATAAGCTTAACTAATTAGTCTTCAGTCTTTAAGGTAAGTATTAATAATGTAGAATCGAAGAAGAATTGGCGATTTTCATATTGATGATTGTGAATCGAATGATTACATGAGAGTGTTTCAGAATCAGATCAAAAACAACAAAAACAAAGTGAAAACAAATGAGCAGAACACCTCTATTTATAAGGAAGAGGTGATCCGTACAAAATAGCAACTAACGGCTATATTACTAAAAAGGGTAAGTCGGTAAATAACTAAATTATGAAAAATTTCCTTAAGTGGAAACTTTGGCTCATTTTGTGTATCTGCTAAGAGTAAGCTATCAAATTAAAGAGCTTCTAAAAGCTTACATGATATAAGAGTTTATTGAAAATCAATATTTATACTGCTTCTGCAAATAAATCACACGTGTAACAAAAGTTAATGCACTCGTATATATAGAGATAGAGGGATATGACTATATGTATTAACATAAAACACAAGAAACATGACATGTACATAACAATATAAAGAGACTTCATCTCTTGCTTAGACAATGCATTGAAAGAGGAAGAATGGGGTTCCAAAATTTGTATATATTAGATAACAAATTCGTTTAGCTTTTGTGTGTCGATGTTTGCTTTGTGATAACACACATTATACGGCCATCTACGTCGTAAGGGTACAAAAGACTTTTTGCATGACATATTTGCTTGTGTCAAACATTTAAAAAGACTTATCGCTTCATCACGTCAATCCACTGAATTGCTATATGAATATTGATTCCTTGAAATGACATCAAGATTAATGCCCCTCTCACAAGTAGTAAGCAAAACCAACATTTCAGCATGTTAATTGCCCCTTTGAAACAATAATTAACTAATAGATTACATCACATACCATCCGAAAGAATTATAGAGAGGAGTTTCACGCTAGAGAAATGATGTCCGAAATTAGTGATTTCCTGTTCTCTCATCGTATCGGTAGAATAATATTATCACTTTGTATAATTGATTTGAGTAGCTTGTGTAAAAGAAATATGTACAATTTAGAAGCTTGAAGATGAAAACAATTTTGAATCTCTCTCTCTCTTTTCTACATACCATAGACACGTTATTAAATTCGTTCCTCTCCGACCAAACCAAACGCAATGCAGTCTCATACATTCAAAACATGTTTTGCCAAAAAAGAAAACAAAAGAAAAAATAAGGAGAAAACATGCTAATTAATTTTACCTATTCACAAACCCAAAGCTTCCATACACAAAAAAGACTGTTGTAGCTTTCAATGCCAGCAATGGAAACTGTTACTGCCACACTAAAATCTGGCTACTTTTTTTCATCTCATCATACACTTCATCATTTATTAATCACCTGTCTCTCTGCCATAAATGTTTCTGTGCATCATCCATCCACCACCTCTCATCCATCCATTCATACAAAGAAAATCTGTGATCATGTGGTGCACCCGTGACTAATTCACTTTATCCATACTATTCAAATTTTGAAATCCAACTCACCTCATTCACATTTACTAAATCTAATCAACTTGCTATTATTTTCCAACATCTCGTTACGTCATCTTTCCACAAGTTTATGTACTTCTTCTTCATGGTCAAAGATGATGAGTCACTTTGCACAAAACCTCATTTATTACATTGAGGTGGTATCTATATATGTATTTTTTCTTAAAACCATTTGTTGATAGATATGGATATTTTGGTTGGTGAGATGATATTTCATGTGACACTTAATTATGTTTCGTACGTTCTAAGCTCCAAAAATAAGACATTTTTTTGTGTTAGATGAAAAAAGTGGTCAAAGCAAGATATAGTACACTTCTAAGAATGTTCAAAGATGAAGGTCGAACACAAAGCACTAAGACTGAGTGAAGTGACAAATTGGCTTCATTCTCAAAAGCCCAAGAAAAGATTCCGACCAGGATCCGGACTCTATCCCCCAAGATTTGGTCATCACATTCTTCACTGAAAGAAAAAAATTACTATGTATTGACAAAAAACATCACATCTTGATAAGATGTCCATTCCATTCAGTCAAATTGAAACGTATTAATGTTGTGCATATCCATAAGACCATAACCAAGCTATTGTTTTTTGTTTCAGGTACATATTATACTAAAGGACAGCTGATGTAAATTAGAGAGATTTATTAATTGCACAACTTACAAAATTAAGTATATCCTTTATTTCTTTTTATAAATCGTTTTTGCTCGAAAACCAAGTAATTGTATTTTGACCACTCCAGAGTTACGCACATAACAAAACCAGGAGTTTATCTTAATTACACCTAAGGTCAGTCCTAAGCATTTCAAACGCAAAGGTCTTTATATGTGTATAAATGTTAAGGAATAATTACATTTACACACCTATGAGTTTGGTTATTTAAAAAACAAAAAACTAGAAGGGTTTTCTATAAGTAAAATAGAAGATTTATACTTACAAAGAGTTCTTTATATGCAAGATCAATGATTTAACTGTAACTCGAAGGGTGGCTCAATGTTGTAAGGTCTTATTGAGTTCTCACGTGTGAGGACGATCTATTTAGCATAACATCCTATGTTCAATCTCTATCGAACACAAAATTATTTGAAACTAACAGTCTCAAACCGCGAGTTGGGATTAGTCTGGTGCACTAGTTCCTTTGGACTTGGGAAACGTTAAGGTCCAAACCAAAACTAAAAGTTGATTTAATGTCTTCTAAAGAATGTTTATGTAGTTATTCAAATAATAGAGGATGCTTATATAACAAAACCAAATCTCAGGAATGTAACATAATTATCATAAATCAAAAATTGAAAAAAAAAAACAACAAATGTTCGAAAATAAATTGAATATGTCCAAGAAAAAAAAGAAATTGTACAAGAAAAGGTCCCCCTCATCTGATATAAATACAAACATCTACTGCTGCACTGTGACAGTAATAGAGGGTCCCCTGTAAATATTTATTAGAGAGAGAATCAACTAAACCAAAAAAAAAATCAATAATTTTTATTTTATTTTATTTTATTACAACCTCAATTTTCCACCATATGTTATGCTAGTTTGTGTGAGCCTCTTCATGGCATGTGTTAGAAAAAAACATGTACAACAACAACCAAAACTCAGACCACCAACACAAAGGTGCTCCTCCTATGAGCCCAAGAATCTCTTTCTCAAATGACTTTGTTGACTCTTCACATTCACATTCACATTCACACTCTCATTCTCATGCTCATATTAGAGCTGGTGCATACAGAGATGCACCTGTTTCATCAGATTTCGAGTTCAGTGTGAGTAATTACTCAATGATGAGTGCTGATGAGCTCTTTTTTAAAGGGAGGCTCCTCCCATTTAAGGAAAATTGCAGAAAGACCACAACACTTAGAGATGAGTTGCAAAATGAGGATGTTGAGAATAATAGTGAGGATTTTTCATTGAGGCCCCCAAAGAATCCTAGGTGGAGGGGTTTTCTTGGGCTGAGAAAATCTCACATTGGGTCTAAGAGATCTGATAAAGGTGAGAGCTCATCAAGGCAGAGTTTTCATCATGATGATGCTCAATCAAACAAGAATTCACAGGTTAGTTTTTTTTTTTTTTTTTTTTTTTTGTTTTTACTCTCTTAGTTTATTGTGCATTTTGTGTGATTATTCGGGGAGGTAAATCTTTTTGTTACGCCTGACTTTTGTTTTATTGGTTAGTAGTTGTGAGATTTGACTTGACACCTTTTTTCTTTTGTCCGAGCTCTGATATTATGTTAAATTATCGTATCATTTAAAAGCTCAAATTTGTAGAAAAGTTCGATTATTTATATTTTTTTTATATATTTTCCAACAGATTTTTCCTATGTTTGCAGGATTCTGGTGAATAACTAGTAATGAAGAACCGAGAAATTTTAATGTAGGTTTGGTGTTTTGTTGGTATGGATTTGTAGAGGGTGTCGGGATTTTTTGGGGAAAAATGGGAAGATTTGTGGGTTTTTTTTTTTTTTTTAGTGTCATAAGGTTTAGGTGAATTATGTGAGAAAATAATAATCTCACATTGTATCAGTGAAGCTGGTGAGTTTTTATCTCTAGTTTTGGAATATTATTGTAATTTACTTCAGTTTTTATCTTCTGATTCTTGTAGAGCTCACTAATCTTCTAGCTTTTATGCATAAAACTGAAATTCTATTTACTCCCAAGTTCCATGTCTGTTGAGAGTTAAAAGATTAGGTCCTTTTTTCCCTCTACATCTTTCTATTGTGCTTAATTATCAGACACCAAAATTTTGAATTATGTCTTCTAGATTTTTGCAGTTTACCAAGTGTGGTTGTTGTCTTTGTTTGCAAACTACCTACTTCGAGTAGTCATCCGAGGATTTACTCATAAAACATCCAAGAGAAATTTGATTCTAGCTACATTGTGTACGTTTGTGCGATTACGAATGTGCAATGGTTACTAACATTATTTGCAATTAAACTATTTGTTGCGCTTGTCTATTCGAAAATTTACTCATTATGCATCCAATGATACCAGCTACGGTTTATCAAAACCATTCAAAAAAACATTATGGATATAACACCTAAAACTTAGATTATTTCATAGCAATTTGTATTTATTTAATGTACTCAAAAGAAAATTTAAAGTAAGTGTTGAGGTATAGGGTTTTACCCCTTGACAAGAGGAGCGTGGACGGTCAACACGAAGAATAATATAATACAAGTACAATAGATAGTGCGTGTGGCAGGGCATCACGTTTGAGAGAAGAAAAAAAAAACGAAAAACGAAAAACAAAAACAAAGATTAAAGAGTAGATTGATTATTAAAAGAAAAAGGGAAAAAAAAAATAAAGATTCATCTGACAAATTGCAAATGGGGATGTTTACATAGATGTGGAGTGATGACAGTTAAAGTACTATGCCGTATCGCAGTTTCTCTTTAGGTCAGAAAGTTACATGGCGTTGGAAAAACCTTCGTGGTCACCTCCTCGCTTCAACAATTATTTTGTACTCTTATACACCTTTATTAATTCACATCATTATTTGCAAAAAGTTGGACCTAACTATTAAACACATTCTGAGGTTTAATAATTGTAGGAAAATTTCTTGCCATGAATTAGTAGAGTGATGAGTACTCATCTTTAAAAGTTTATAATATCAAATATCTACGATATAAATGTGATCAAGGAATAACCTAATCGATAAGTTTAAACTTTAGTGCCATAAGAAAATTGAATGTAAAAAATGTGCTTTGTATTAAGTGCTTGTTGAGCATCAATTTTTATTTTTAGATAAATAGTTTAACTCTTTAACAAACCTAATCAAAAACTGAAATTATTCAGCAAAACTAGAGCTTGTAAGTTAAGTTTTTCTCTACAAACTTCAGAGAATACAGATATGATATAATGGAACAATACATACTCCATGCATTGGATTTGCAAGTCAAAGATGCAGCTGGAAGTTCAGATACACTTAATCTAATTCTGGATTCAATTTTATTTTTCATTCTTCTATTGTACTGTTTAATTTGCACAGAGCGCCAGTGATGGGGACATTATACGAGATATTTTTAATATGAATCTTCTTTTAGCTTCTATTTGATTCCTATCTATCTTGGAAAATATAGTATATTGAACTTTGAGATGCACGAGGATAATACAAAATACTGCTCAATGCATGACAAATTGACACAACTGATAATAGTTGCATAACATTATGGTCACGACAATGAAGTCTCTGACCGAGTCTCTGAAACAAAACCTCTGTATTAATCAACCCTTCAAATCTTAAGAAACATTACAGATAACCTACCTTTAGAGATTAAGTTATAGAGGAACTCCCTGAAAGTTAAAAATTTTACAAATGGATCCCTTATATTTGCATTTATTCACAACTTCAATGGTACTTTTTGTCATTATTCAAACCATATAAGATGTTTTTCTAATCAGACCAAGCCTCCAGGGTTTAGATGGTAATTATCCCTTTTTATGTCGACATACATGAACAGTATAGTCACGATGAAATTTAAGTTTTAAATTTTTTTGTAGAGTCGCAATACCAATAAAAATTTATCAACAAAAATAAATCATAGAAATTTTGTCCCAGTATTAGTGGTTCAAGAAAAATTGTGAATGCATAATAACTAGAGCTTAATGACAAGCTTTAAGTCTAAGTTTTTCAAGTTGGAATATCTTCTAAACCAAAAAACTGGAAAAGAGCTAATGGTAACAAAATACAAAACCAATCCCTTCTATGTTGGTTTTTGCCATAATATACCAAAATTAATAGCTACATGACTCATTTTTCCCTATCTCACAACTGAAGCAACGGTATGATTATACACATGCAAGAAAATTTTACCATGGAGCATTAACCTCCTCTTGGAAATCAAGCTCAAAGCTCTCAGCTTTTGTTTTCAAATTCTCAATGTCGTGATCATATTTCGCGCTTAATTCTTTCAATTCCACAAGCTTTGCTTCAAGATCACGAATCTCGCCTTCAATATGATTTTTTCCTGTCAAAGCATTCCGGTACATTCTTGCGTCTAAGGCGTCTTCGGAATCAAATGCCAGCCGCATAAGCTGTCGCAAACGAGCTTGTAAGAATCTCACCTTTAAGCCAAGAAGCTCAAAAGACCTCAGAGACTTCTCCCACACTTCAAATTCATTCCTCGGAGTGGTGATGTTACAATCTCGGACAGCATCAGCAATATTAACGGTTTCAACAATCATGCCCGCAGCTAACTTAGAGACGAGCCCTGGGAGTACACGGTCATGAAGAGAAGTATTTCTGCTGCAACAGAGTTCATAATATTTTCGACGAATGTGGTCCGGGAGCTCGGAGTCGACGCATTCTCCATTCACCACAATCTCAAAGTTCTCAAAGCTATAAAGATCTTTGAAATGAAATGAAGATCCTGAGAACTTGGAACCCTCCAAAACTTCAGAAGCAACCCCATCACTATCATTTCCAGAGTGTTCCTCTGGCTGTCGAAATTCGAGACATAATGGGCTTTCTTTCTGTTTATTCTTCTCAACAACCACCAAGGGAAGAGATTTTGGCCGCCTTTTCTTCTTTCTTTGTGGGTCCATAGTTCCCTCTGCATAGTTGTTTCAAGTTACTTTAATGTAAGCTAACAAAGAAAAGATAATAAGAGCGAGCGCATGAGAAAGTGTTTGATATACTTCAGTTGGAAAAGAAAAAACATAACTCAGAAAACTGACCTGCGTCACTTGGCTTTTTCTGGGAATCCAAAATTAGAAGGCTAAGAGCACCATCGACCTCATTCAAATCATTAGCCCTTATTATGTATACCTACACAATGAGAAGACAATATAAGGAAGAATGAGAGTATTGGCAATATCAGAACAAATCGATGAAATTTGCCTCAAGTGGCACCTGATAAAGGAGCAAATATTATTTGATCACTGAGATGGGTAATTGTCCAATGATATGATGCCAAGATGCATTTCAATGTATACATTACTAGAATGAGAATCTGCTTTTGCCAAATTTGCCAAAAGGTAGGAAAACCAGGAATCAGGGAATCATGAGGGTGCAAAACTAGTTCCTAAAAATAGACTGTTGGAGTTTCATTCTTGGACAATCTTTATGTTTGACCAATATATTAGTTATGCACATATTACCTCCAAATAAGTACATCTGAAATGTAACTTGTACATGCTAGAACTAAACATCTGATTTCGATGAAAAAAAATACATTTCAAATTGACTGTCTTGACTTATCCTGAAAAGAATAAAACAGGGCAGTTTTTTTGAATCTGATGTATCTGAGTAACTCCAACATGCCTAGCATAGAAACCTAAATAAAGTATCTCTCACGGAGCAATCAGGATCAATGCAACGGACGTGGTAATATATATGAAAAGAACTAAAATTTCGACTTTTCAGCAACACGAATTCTTCTTTCCAACAATAGCTAGCATCTCAACCATTTACATGCTAGTTATCTAGTCTTCCATCTCGATGTTTACTCAAATGGTTCTGTACATCAGTTGTAATAAGTTTTAAACATGCGTTTAAGATTCATCCATCGAGGACAAGTGACTGACACACATTCGAAACAAGACAAACATAGTCCACGTCAACTTCCTGTTAATTGAACCAAAGGTTCAACGAAAACTCAGTCACCTTAAATCTGCAAGGCCCAATCAGTTGAAAAATGAGAACATCTCCCTCAATCAACTTATTTCCAGTAACAAACTTCCTCCATCCCGCACTCAACCCCGTCTTATACGCAATGTACTTAATCTCAAACTCCTCACCATCCTCATTCTCAAGAACAGCCGTAGCGTCCTCACCAGGCAAATGCTGCTTACAGAACATCACAGGAAGTCCCTACAAACAACACGAAACGAACCGGTACGTGAAAACGTATCAACACACAATACAACTTTACGCCTAAAAACACTTCAGATCAATATACCATCCAGAAACAGCTCCCAACATGCGATCTGACCAAGGGTTTCAAAAAACAGGGCAAATCACCGCCCAAATTCGATTGAACCTCCTCAGCTCGAATAAGTGTAGGAGATTTCAACTGAACAGGAGTTGTTGACGAACTTCTCACACGTTTCGATTTTGAAGGATTCGTGTTTCGCACAAAAATCGGGGAAACCTGATCGATCAGCGATTTAGGTTTTCTCTTTCGTTTGCCCTAAAAATTGGATAAAATTGATCAGATCTGATAGCAGATTCAGTTAATTGAAACAACAACAAGGAATAAACGGACGAATCTGAAAAAGCTTACGGAGAGAATAATGGAGTGAGAAATTGGCGCTGAATCGTTCTCCTCTGGTGAAGCGATCACATGGTGATGATTGTCCTGCTGCATTTGTTGCATCTGAATCATCGATTGATGTTCTTCTTCTTCTTCTTCTTCAACAAGACGATTTTGGTGGACTATTTTCAGCTTCATTTCGTCGGGGATTCGTCTCTGAAAAAAAACAACACGAATTCGGGGTTTTGTTTCTTTCGTCTATTTTACGACGTTCCGAATTTGGATGTGGCCTGTTAGACTATCGGGTCGGGGTGGGTGGGTGGGGGTCGGGTCGGGTCCAAAATTTGTTATATCATTATCAATGTAAAAATAATGCACTTTTTATTATGAATAAAAAGAATTATATTATTTTGTAAGTTGTAGGTATTATATAATGTTTTCGAATATTCTATGTTAATATCAAATACAACGGTTACATAAAATAACATTTATATATTGAACATATTGGACTAGTTATTTAAGTTTCAACACGTTGCACCACTAATGGTGAATGTTTTTTCGATTTCGTTTTAGCCGTTTTAATTGTAAAAGCAACGATTACGTAAAACGACAATTGTAAATTGAACGACTTGCTAGAGAAATGAGGTCATCTTAGGTGAATGTTTCTCGATTTCTTTCTCACTGTAAAATTGTAACGTTTTAAATGCACTAATTATTATAATTTTTTTAAAATGGAGGGGTTGTTTGAGTTGAAACGTTCTGCAACCGCTTTTGAATCATGAATCATACTCAGAATCATAATATTTTTCGACTTTATATTTTGCTTTTAAGATTTATGAGGTTCAAACTTGAAAATTGTATTCTCTGGTAATAAATAGTGGCTCAATTTCTTACATGTCACATAATAAATCAATTTCACCCTACCTTAAGAAAAAGATTGTGATGGGTCAAATACTTATGAAAATACTTAACAATGGAGTTTAAGAAACTGATTTAAATTTTCGTGCATATATAGCTTACTAGCTAATCGGGAAGCATGAGTCCACCCACCAATAACTAGATTTAGGTCCATAGGTGATATATAGGACTTTAATAGCAACCCTGTGTCTGTTGTTTTTGGAGTGCTGCAGAACATTGCCCACCTACGTATTTATTGTTTTTGTCTGGTAAAAGATAGCCACCAATTTCATGTGGAATGTCATGTTCATCTAATTCTAAGCATAATCGCGTAAAGTATTATAACCCGATTTGTAGGGTGGTGACTTTCACCGTATTCTTTCGGTAATCTTTTTATTTCGGGTTTTTTTTTACCTTATCTTTTTGGTAGTCAAATTACTCCTAAGTATTCATTGACTGCATGGTCTAGTTTGAAGTCTTACGAATCACAATACAATTTTTCTATTTGCATAAACCATATGAACGTCTTTGTGGACGTGAATATGGGTGAGGGTTGCAGGGTCAGGAGACGGGGACGATAATTCTGATTTGAGGAAAAGTTGGACTGACGGGGGATAGTTTGAGGTAACAAAAGAAAGAAAAGTCCATATTTATAATTCATAGTCATATGTAGTAGACCACATTAGAAAAACTTGACTTTCTTTTGGTGCTAAGTAATTCAACTATGTTTATGATTATGACTGATAACACGTATCACAACGCCTCTATCGTGTGAGGCATGAGGTATATATAGATCATCTCTATCTCAAGTGAATCATTTAAAGGAACTTCACAATAGATAAAAAAAAATTTTTTGTAGTAAAACGAAACAAAAGCCTCAGGCTATCTCAGATTCTAAAATCGACAAGAGTAGAACTGGGGAACACGCAACAAAGTAAATTCCCGATCCGTGTACCTTGGTAGTTTGGCTACTGCATTTGCAAGCGCATTATGCGATCTATCAATCCATCTAAACTTGTGTTCTCATGGCTTATGCAAAAGCGCCCAACAATCCTCAATCTTTTGCTTTAGCGGATGGCTATCCAGGAGTTCATCAATAATAAGCGAGTAAGTTATTAGAGTTGTTTGGCTATCAATAAATGAGGCTCTCATCTGTATAAACTTGTTGAACTAACAACAAAAGGAAGGATGACATACACTACTACAACACCTATATGCGAATCTTCTCACCCTATAAAACACGTTTTGTGAGGCAGGACTTGAGATCGTGAAGAGTGTGTTCTATTTCATAGCTGATATTACAATTTTACCCTCGAAATTATGATCATTTTATCAATAAAATTATTCAATTAATTAATCAACATATAGGAAAAACCTAGTAATGTAAATATTATGCTAACTAGTGACACGTAAGGATGATTTATTCAGAATAAATATACATTTGGTGTCCCATCTATTTGTTTTTAGTAAAAGGTATATAACATGTAAATATGGCCCCAAATATCCGTAGACAGCAAGAAAGTAGTCAATAAAGAAATCCCAACTGTTAAATAAATCTTAATTGTAATGGAGTTCTCGTTGTAGTACTAATTAATGATATTACCTATCTTTGTCATATAATACGTGGCACACTTCTACTGTGGCCAAAGGCCTAGGTCCTGCTGAAATGAAATCAAAAATTGCATTTACATCCCCCTGAAGTCTAGTTTAATTGCATGATTCTCCCATTTGTTTGAGGAATTGCAGAATTCAGGAAAAAGGTCATACTCCCGTGATGTTTAAATAGTTATAGAAATATCTCGTCAAATTTTAAGAATCACAAACACAGTTTTTTAAACTTCAACAAGTATTTTAGGGTTAATTGCAACAAGCCTCCAAATTTATAGGGTTCGTTGCAATGTGCTACATAACCTAATGCCCTTAATCTACTAAATTGCAACGAACCCTTCATTTTAGATACTTCAACCAACCCTTCATTATAGATACGCTTCTATATTTTCGTCTGTTAGGATTGGCATCACGAGCCTGAACAAATTTTCGAAAGTGCATTTCACTTATTTTAAAATGGTTAGAAGACACATTGAAAATGTCCTGATAGGTTTGGCCCCTCGGGGTATTTGCTGCAATAAAACACTTAATCAAATTTCAAGAGTATTATCTGTAATTAAACTAAAATATAGGGAGTGTAGATGCAATGAATGAACCCCGCCAAGACCGCAGCTGCCTAGTTGAAATCCAGCATATAAACAAAAAAGTCAAATATCTCAAATAAATAAATAAATTGTATTAATAAAAATAACATTATATAATTTTTAAATTGTAGTCATTCTGTTTGAAGAAAAGTCCCCTCCAAATAATTGATGATATGCAAAAGCTTGTACGTCACGTTCAGAGTTGAATTATAACTTATAGCAACAACTCCACAATCACAAGTCATCAAAATCTTGAATTGCCCTTTGAGAAATTCTTGTGTTGTTTTGATTCTTGTTGGGTTTTGTCATTTTGTTAGAAACTTCTGACGGGTCAATCTCGCTTTTCTTTTCTTTTTTTGATTTTTTTCAGTTTTTTGGGCTCTTAAAGTTTCAAACTTTAAAGGGATTAAGTCATATTTTTCTTGCCAATTTTTCTCTTCAAGTGGTGTTTCTATATTTCATAAAAAGAAAAAAAAGTTTGTTTCTTGAATTAGACATGTCTATATCCTGGAATGATTGGCTCAAGACCTTCTATGTGGTTCTTACTTTTTGCTCTGTTCTCTGCTTTGGTGCTCTAAAAAGTTAGTCTTTTTAATCTTGTAGTGTTCTTTAAGCTTTTTTAAGTAATTTTATTTGTGCATGAGAGTTGTGTTTATTGACATGATTCTTGGTTATGTTTCAGGTGTGATTGTGGGTCCAGTTGCAGCTTTGATTCTGATTGTTGGGAATTTGTGTGTGATTTTAGGGCTTTTCCCTGCACATGTTGCTTGGACTGTTTATACCCTGCTCAAGTAAATTGTTTCTTGATGTTTTTTCAAATTTCTCTGTTATTGATATAGCTGTCAGTTTGGTTATAAAGATTTGTTATTCTTTTTCCTAATATCCATTTTCTTGGTTTAATTGTGATGATGACAGATCAAATAGGTTTGATGCACCTCTTAAAGTTGCAATCTTGTTGGGGTTGCCAGTTTTATTTGGCATTTGGTTGGCTCTTAGCATAGCTGGTAGTGTTCTTGTGGGAGTGGGATATGGATTCTTCACTCCTTGGGTTTCTTCGTTTGAAGCGTTCCGGCTTGAAGATGACTCGAAGAGACTCTTCCACTCCGTCGTGGTATAATATAATTCAGTGTTTAAATTCGATTCAGGCCTGTTGGATTATGTCGTTTACGACTGATATTGGTGTTGCTGACTGTTTCTTTTCTTGGTTAATGTTTGATGGCGTGTGAAATTAGGACGGAACGTGGGGGACTATCAAGGGTAGCTGTACTGTTGTTCGAGATTTTGCTGATTTATGTTACCATTCCTACCCACTTTATTTGAAGGAGTTGCGCGAGAATCCTGATTGTAATGAGCTTCCGCCTCTTAGGTAATACATTTTGATTCATATCATTTCACAAGTAACTCTTGCTCCTGCTCTTACGAGACCGAAAAGATTTAAGTTAGAGTATAGTCTAGCAAGAATGTCTGAACAATTTTTATCTTGCCATAGACAAAAATTGAAGAAGACAAAGCTACTGCGAGCTGATTGTACATTGATGGTCGTCTAGACTTCTCATTAGTTAGTTGGGTTATTTAAGACTATACACGGTTGGGATTGAATTGTACAAAATTCAGTGTCCTATTAATTAGGAATTACTGCATTTTTAGTGCTTTATTGCATGAAATAATCTCCATTTTCTGAGCTCATCATGGTTGCAAGTATTACTACTAAGCTCATACTCGTGTAATTGGGATTTTACTGTTACTCTTAACTTACTATCACGAAAATGTCACAGGTTCATTCATGTACCAGCGTGCATCATTGTTGGTCTTATAGGCCTCATTGTCGAAATTCCTCTTTACACTGCTATTGCAATAGTAAAGAGTCCGTACATGTTGTTCAAAGGGTGGCAAAGGCTACTGCACGATCTGATAAGCCGTGAAGGCCCGTTTCTTGAAACCGCTTGTATTCCAATTGCTGGTATAACGATCCTTATGTGGCCGCTAGTTGTTATTGGGAGCATATTGATGGCTCTATTTACAAGCTTCTTCATTGGATTATATGGATCTATTGTAGTATATCAGGTTGTCACATATCCTTGCAGGCTTTTTCATTGAATTTGTCGTGCCTATGATTAAAAATTTAACCAGTCAGTCTCCATGTTGATGTGCAGGAAAGGTCATTTAGACGAGGTCTAGCGTTTGTGATTGCTATGGTTGCAGAATTTGATGAGTATACCAATGATTGGCTTTATCTTCGTGAAGGATCAATCCTCCCAAAGTAACGAATTTTGCTACTTCTTGTGGTTCTTTAAATTGTTCAGTATTCAGTCCTCATATATTTGGCATTTGTCTAAACATTATTCCCACCAAGCAGGCCCCGGTACAGGAAGATAAAACCATCAAGTTCAGCTGAAATTTCTGTGACGAGAAATCAATCTTTACGCGACACATTTGATTCAGTTTTCCCTGAAGCTCCTGCAATTCTTGTGCCAAGCTTATCATCTTCAAGATCTGTCCGAGAGGCAATAAAAGAAGTGAAAATGGTGCAGGTATGTTGATTTTGACAAAACTATCTAAAATAATCACTATTGGGGATAATTACGTCTAATTACATAAGCCTCCTTAAGGCTTGAATAATATCTAGACACCCTTGAAGCTTTAAATACAATAAAAGGCAGGGGCGTATCTGTAATGTTTCCTAAAGCTTCATTGGGTGTCTATAGCTATTATACACTTTCTTTTATTGAAGAAGTGTGTCTTCAACCAGTAATTTACTAATATGTGTATATATAACATGACAGATATGGGATAGCATGATGAAGTCGAATGAAACAAGGGGCAAGGAACTATTGGACATGGGCGTGATAACTCCAACCGATCTTTCCGATTGGTTGAAGGCTAAGCATCCAAACGACGCCACCATTATCGACGTTGGATTGCCTTGTTTCTCGTTTATGCACATAATTCTTCACTCCATCAAACTCGGGTCCAATGGTCTAATACTTTTGGATGGTGGCGAGGTTAACCATTTGAATAGACCAAAAGACAGGTTGCTGGACTGGTTTTTTCACCCAGTGATGGTCCTTAAAGAGCAGATCAGAGTCCTTCATTTGGAAGAAGGTGAGATAAGGTACTTGGAGAAAGTGGTTCTTTTCGGAAACAATAAGGAACGGTTCGATTCGTGGGAGAATGGGAGTTGCGTTCCTCAAGGTGATCTTAGATCAGCTCAAATTGCGGGCATTACTCGACGGTAAGTTTTACTAGTAACCATAGAGCTCGTTTGCTAAGACCGGACAATTTTCGTTGTTCTAGACTGAGTGACTAATTTACATATGCTGTTGAATACAATTTTATCTTTAACAATTTCAAAGTGTGGTCTGTTTATAGAAAGATCACTGACAGTCGTGCAGGTTAACAGACGAACATGTGACAAATTTTATAATTTTTCTTTGCCAGGATGGTGGGAATGGTTAAAAGTGTGTCAAAGTTTCCTACTTATCGAAGGAGGTACCGGCAAGTCGTGAAGGACCTGATCATATATGCTATTGGAAAAGATTGTTCGAGTAAACCTATTGCTTACGCTGCGACAAAGGAGGGGTCGACTCGTTCTGCTAATTCCTCATCAGCAAAAGAAAGCTCGACCAGGTCAATAGCTTCGAGATCAGTAGCTTCCATTGAGATCGTTTAATGGGAGATTTGAATCAGACCCTTTCTCTTTTGTACATTTTGTTATAGCCAGAATTTTATGTCTTTGTGATCTGTAAAGGTTTTAGTGATTGCTAGGAAATAGGAATACACATTGTTTTGTTTGTAATTTGGATGAATGTACAAAATGTACACAGAAATTTTCTTGGTGTTAATGGACAAGGGCAAGGGACTCAAAACTCTTGGTTTTTTTAATTATTTTTTGCTGTTAAATGTTGACTGTCACATTAATTAGTATTTATTATCTAATATGTAATTTACATTAAATTCCTGATGTTTATGAATTAAAGTCTGAAAATTCACATTGAATTCCTGGTATTAAAGGAGTTATAATCCGAATAGATTCCTCAATCTATTGAGGCTGCGCCGTCAGCTTTCATTAGCATTCAGCTGTCCATACAATAAAAATAGTCAAAAGACTTCTAAGACGGTTCTTAGATTCAAAATCAAAATTCTCACCTTACTAAATAATGTATATCAACGCATAAATGATGGTCAAATGAACTTTAGTGTTAGAGTTGAAAAACCATTAAAAATTGAAATTAATAATAATAAAAAAATAAACAACTGTGAAAATACATGTTAATGGATTGCACTATGAGAAACCAATTTGTATACTCACTTTCTAATGTTGCAATGTTCACTTTTACCCCCTCACTCCTGATTACTCATTTCATAGTTGCTACATATTCTATTATTTATGTTAAATTGCATTACCATGACATAGGACCCTTCGACATGTCTCGTTGGCCTTTTACGTGAGATTCATGCTCGACTACTTAGTTCCATTGTATTCACTCATTGTTGTCGGAAGACTAACCAGTCAACAGATATTTTGGCCAAACTCGAAACTCAAACATCTACGTCTAGATCTAGCACGTCTCTACATGTGCCAACTTACCATATTTGAATCGTGTGGCCACCTTAGATACAACCACTTTATTCTTTAATATTTCGACTAATGCAATTCATACTCGCCATTCTCCAATCCCATGAACTAAAACATTTATTATGAGTTAAAGAAACTAGTTTAATCTTTTTAAAAAGAAACAACATTATTTACAATAATAATAATAATAATAATAATAATAATAATAATAATAATAATAATAATAATAATAATAATAATAATAATGCTTGCCCAACAAGTTGCAGTACCTACGCATTGTATGCTGTCATAGCATCAAAGTAGCCTATTGCTATAAACGTACTCAAAGCCATCCCACCAAAAGTCGAAAACCTCTGCCTCTGCATAGCCGATATTTTCCAGTATTAGAAAGGAATCAAATTAAATATAAAGCATTTATTTGACAGTTTTACTTTGGTTCAATTAATTTCAGTTCACATCGGGATCCCAAATTGTTACCAATAATAACTACCACTTCTGTTTCTGTCAACAGATCTTCGACTTTGATTTCAAAAACGTTCTGCTATTTTTATTGGTCAGATCCCATTTATTTAGTACGGTTTGAATCATCGTCAAGCATCTTCCTCACATGGGATGGTTTATTTTTTATAACCGCTTTTGGCATGTTAGTCATGGATAACCCGCATTTATATAAGGTTGTCTAATTTAATTTTTCTAAAATTGATTTTCCATACTTCATATTACATTCCATATTCTTGAAAATTAATAAACTATATCATCATAATTTTGTTACCGTTTTATTCACATTATAATCTTTAAGAGTAATTTAATAAGATTGTGCTAACATATTGAATCAAAATATCTTCTCCGTTATGTGGATATTCCATGCCAGACTGAATTTAATCTCTTCATCTTAGTTTGGGATAACCTTCAATCGAAACAACGCAAGGTCCGCAAGTGAGACAAAATGTGAGGTTATCCCGGCATAGAACCCCGATGTTTAAGCCAACAAGAATAGTTCAGTATGTAGCAAAATCGATCAATTGAATAGTCTAGGTTCTTAAGAATTAAAAGAGGGAGCTATGAATTGAATAGATTAAAGTAGCGAACATTCTTCAATGTAAAGTACGTTGTATCGATGACTATGTCCGAGATTGTCAGTGGATAGTACGAAACTACTCCTAATTATGCGAAGCGTGTCACACCGAGTCGAACAAAAATTGGACACGATCAATTTGTCAGCTCAACCTTTTGGCAGGGTGCTGTAATAAGATGCATCTATCCAATTATGGTCAATCCGACCTTGATCTTAAGTGAATCGATTGCGAAATAATTGAATTGAGAGGCTTCTTTCTTGTCCTCGTGCTCTAGTTAAATACTATCACGTGTTATGACCAATTATGACACATTTAAGTATCGCATCAACTTCAAGTTGATGAAGTTAAGCAAAGTAACAAATTTAGAAAGTATATAATTTCCCTATACTACCGGGTGATCATGAATATGGAATGGGAGGACAAATATGTTAACCTGCAGAAACAGCCACTTTCTTGTGTGCTTGATGGTGTATAAGCGACATTCTTTTAATTAATCTGTATATGAAAAGCTTATTAAATTTGTTCCAATATTCATGCATATAGTTGAGTAGTTGGTTTAAATAGCAATTAGAATATGCTATAGTAGTTGGATAAGTCTAAAATAATGCATACTCCTTCTTATCAAGGTGTTCAATTATTATATATATATATATATATATATATATATATATATATATATATATATATATATATATATATAAAATATATATATCCATTAAAAAATAGATGTTCCCTTTGTAAATTATTTATTGTAAGGTTGGTTTGGAGAAAATTAGTACTTAATTAAGAATAAACATGCATGGAAACTTCCAATACTGTCGCTTACAATCTACATTAACAAGTAAAAGGGAAATTCCTTTGCCCTTTGTTTCGTAAACCACAACTTCTGGAGATTTCGTGTTGGCTTGCGTAGGAAGTTCAAATTTGAAATATTATATGCAACTTGATAATTTTTTAGTTCTTTTAAAGTTTGACCAATTAAAAGTGATGGGCTTTGTTTTGCTCTTCAAGAAAACGTATTTAGCTTGGTATTGTTTTTCAAAAATATTTGGTGTCAAATCAGTACGAATGAAGTTTGAGATTTTTGTTTATGCGCATAATTCTAGTATATTTTTACAAAATTGTCCAATTTCTCCATTTAGTAAATCTTTTGTGAAAAAAAGTACTTGCAAGAAAACGTGAAACTAGAAATATATATGAAAAGAGTAACGGCATATTCATTAGTTGGCATAATTACATCCTGAAAAAGATGCCTCTCAAACACGCACTCAAATTAGAAGATGCCCAGAATCTGTGTGCATGTGCCATTGCTCACTTTTTCTCACACCCCTTTCTGTTACATTTCCTAATCATTATCACTCACTCACACACACCACATGTCTCCTCAAGACAAACGTTCCCCCTACTCCAATCCCCATATACCTATATCTTCACTCTAAAAAATTGTATATATGTATATACGTAGAGAAACACTAGTCTTGACTAATGGGAATTTTTAATTAGAATAGAATTTTGAAATTATGTGATAGATGAGGAGAATGGCATTCATAGGATGAGGGTGAATATTGGGAAATAATCTTCTATAAACACTTCATAGTCTAATATGGGAGACTTAGACTCGTCTGACTAGTTTTATGAAAGTTAGATATCGAAAAATTAATCACACTGTGAACCTAATGGGGAAACTGGGATCAATGACCTTGACTCAATTAGCTGGTATCTACTATATTCGGGACACATACACACATCAAGCTATAACCGTTATCGCTTTTTGATCCGTCTTCTTTTGTTATATCTTGTCTTTCACGTTTCTTTTTTTTCCGTACTAAAACCGTTAGTTCACGTTAACTAAAAACGACTTTCGTCTTATTATAAGAAACAAAACTAGGTAGTTAAAACATTAGGGAATCAAAGTGATCTTGGGTGGGGGCAGTGCATGCAGTGCAGAGTAAAAAAAAGAACTTGGCCTACCACATTGCACTGTATGTATCCTTCTCTTTGAGTGAGAGGTTCATGCACCAATTTACTAACACTAGTTAACCAAGGACCACTACTCCTCCATACCACCTGTTCTTGTTGCCTTTCCTTCGTGTAAAACTCTCTCTCTCCTCTCTTTCTCTCTCTACACACATACAAATACAAATACAATGTGCAGTAAAATAACAAAAGAATACCAGTAATAATTTGCACCAATTTATTTTGTACTCATTGATGTGCCTAAGTGGGGCTAAAGAAAATGAAGATTAATTGTGAGAGAACAAGGTCCAGTTCCTATTTTTCCTATTCTTCAAACACGTGTCCGTAGCTTACACGGCAAGCACTGCTGTGCGTTTACAGGGTTACTTGTACTACTACCTTCATTTTCCTATTGTCACTCCAAATCACAGGTATAATCACAAAAGTACCAGTACTATACTATAGTCCTAGCTACTTACTCAATCACTTATATTCTGATGCACCATATAATACTTAAGCCAAATTCGTTTCATTTATTTACAGTAAAAATGATACTGGTAACAACACGTAAGGAAAAAAAAAAAGAACACTATGATTGACATTGGTACAAAACTATCAGAGAATTGCAGTGCACAAATCAGCGCAGATAGAGAAAAAAAAAAAACAAATAAATATAACAAGAGAATTTAATAATTTAATTTATTGAACAATGATTCTAATTAAGGTACTTGGTCTTCTCTACTAGTTGCAGCAGAAATATAAGATATATGCAGAAATTAAGACAGCTAGCTAGCTAATAAAGCTATACATTAATAAGCTAAGCATAAAATTAGAACACTAAGAGAAGCAAAATCCTAATTAAAGCTTATGCTTAATTAAAATTAATGAGTGAAAAAACTGAGTTTGATTCTGTTGATAGATCATATAGTCTCATCATGGCTTTAGTTGAATCTGAACCCACTCGAATCGCCCTTCCAATGGCTCATCCTTCACTATATCAAAATTATACCTGCAAAATCAGTACGTGTTTATGAGTTAGAGAGAGAGAGAGGAGAAATTGAAGAGAGAGAAAGTAGTAATTAATTACTTGTCAATGAATTGTTTCTGCAGATTTTTCTCAGCAACAGAGAAGAAGTCTTGGAGCTCATTTTCGGACGGAGCTTTTGCGGCGGTAGATCGACGGCGCAGCGGCATGGCGGTGGATTCGAGGTCGCCGATCTCAGCGGCTTGAATCTCTCTCAACGGCGCCGTGGATTCTCTCCTGGAAAAGGCTGATGAATTATTAACCGATCTTCTTCTGCGAGAAGAAGAAGAAAAAGTAGTTGTACCAGTAGTTTTCATGGCGCTTTTTTGTGAGTTTGTGAATGAGTGAAAATGAATTCGAAGAGAATCGTATTAAATAGCAGGCGCCAAAGCTTAATTTTGGATAGAAATTTGAAATTTGAAGAGACGTGTCATTAAGCATCATCACATTTACTTAAACAGTATTATAATTTAATTTAATATACCTGTCACTGAAGTCCACCGAATCGCCAGCTGATGTCGCCATTAACTCCTGCACATTCACCTTATTCTCCTCCTGTGTGTTTCAATTAACAATAATAATGATGATGATGAAAATTCAAATTCAAATTCAAAATTGGATTAATTAAATGCACCAGACACTATATTCATTCCACTGTCCCTAACTTCCATGGCCAAAAATTAAATACTCAGTGTGTGACGTATTTAAGATAGATAAACAAAACAAAACAAAACAATTTTGAGTGATTAAATATATACCTCCAGATCTGAGGATTTTTTCGAGTTCTCTTTAATAGCCAGCTCATGAGTACTCGATCCGTTACTACTCGAGCAACAAGATGATGATACCAAAACATGATGATCGCTCTCGCACGTCGTTGAATTCTCCGACGAATTTTGCAGTGTTTTTGCGTCTAAACGCGGCGTTTTGAGCTGAACCGAGCATGTTGATAATAATAGCTCATCAGATTCTTCTTCTAAATCATCAGCTTTTCTCTTGTTATTGCATTTCGTCAATTTTTTCTCCATTTTTCGAAAAATTCTGCAAAGCGATAAATGACGAGAGAGAGCAGAGAAAGAGAATAATCTGCTGCGTTGATGATTCTATTTATTGTTACTCTGCTCGTGTGTGTGTGTTGGTGAGTGAGAATTTTTATTCTGCTGCACTTTTCTTTTTTCTGTTACAAAAAGCTGTTTTTGATTTTTATAGAGAGAGAAAGTGTGAGTGGGCAGTGATGATGATGATGATGGGCACAATAAACTCCGTTTTACGGTTTGTTGATTTGTGATTTGAAGTTTTTTGTTTTTTACCGTTAACGATGACGGATTCTTCACGGTTCCGTTTTCGTAGATCTACCATTTTTGTTTCCGTTCGAGCTACTGTGAAGAGTTGGTAGCCAATGGTTGCTCGACACGTGTAGTCTGTGGAATATTTACCGGGTATTTTCCGCGTGACTCGAAGGTTGTTAGGCGTGGTACTGGACTTTGCTTTTTCAAATCTCACTTTGTTTTCTTGCTTTTCATGTTTTTTTTTTTTTTGGCATCATGTTATTATGTTAAAATGATGAGTAGAATTGTGGTGGCAAGAGAAATTATGGTTTGAGGTTGTATATAATAAGTATGCAGTGTATATGTATTGATTTAATGTTAATACGACTTATTTGGTCGTACGAGCGTAATGGTCCTTTAGACGACTTTATGGTATTCGATATCATTAAAAAAAAATTATTTTTACAACAAGTCAACACAAAAAAGTAACAATGAATGTTATGATCCTTCTAAAATGACGTTATCCACTAGGTTAATGACCATTCCCAACTACCCACCTAAATTAAAGTATCTTAAATAACATTTGGAGAGCACCTCCCCGTGGTCCTGGATCTATATATAAATGTATTTTTCACCAATAACGTGGAGAACGATCGTATATACTGTTTATATACTTCACTATATGTTTTTGCAAGACTCTCTTCAACTATCGACAAGTTACATTTTGTAGCACAAACTTGACGTCAAGAGGAGAGTGCTCAATCATATGAATGAAATAAGTGATATTCCATTCTATCCCTTGATATGCTGTGTATATATACCTAAGTATATTCGATAATTATATACATAAGGTAATTTTCTGATTCACAATATATACCTAACAAAAATCATGGTGTTCATCTTCAAAGCCATTAATAAAAAAGAAAATTCGAGAGAATCTCTTTTTAGACAATTGTCTCCTTAATGATTTGCATGCCAAATTCAACCATTGCATAATTTTACTACCATTTAGGAGCAAAAGGTTGGTAGACAAGTTCCCTTACGTGAGACTAAAAATGTTTTCTTTTTATATAGTATACACAATATAGTCTGAAACTGAAAAGCACATTAGTCCTAATCATTTCATTTATAATAACATTTATAATTAGAACATAGGAGGAGCAAATATGACTCTTTCCATTTTGTCGAACTGGTTAGTGATTAGGAAGGGCAAGGAAAATTAAGTTGTCCACACCAATCATTACATGTGACTTAAAGATAACATTAAAGTTTCTTGTTGTCGCGGGGTATCATATAGTAATAACTATTTGTAAACATGCATGTGATTTTCTTTTTAAAATATATTATTCATCTAATCATTTAGCGCTGTAGTTCATACATCCCCTCTTTTCTTTTTTTTCTTAAACTCAAGGACCAAAAGCACATTAATAGTGAGTGTTACATTATTTTACATAAAAACATATGTATATTTTTCAAAAGTCCTAACGAATTAAGGAAACTATCTAAAATATATTTATAAAAATATTCACTTATTATATAATGCCTAATAGCATTGAATGGATGTATATACGGTGATACAATTTTGAGTGAAACTACTAGTTTATTAAACTGTTGGATTGTAAAGTTTAAAGTACTGGACCTATCCGTTTTTTCAAAACAGTGAAACTTAATGCAAATAGTTCACTTATATATAATACGACTGAACTATAGAAGAAAAGGAAAAATTAAAAGATCTTGGTTGGGCGATGTTCCTTGTCGTATTCTAATGAATTATATAAATAACTGTCTATATTTCTTTATAGTTCTTTATGTGTATATTTTTATGTGTACGTTCTTCTATCATTGTATTCCTTATAGTTTTTTAAGTCTTTAACATATATATACATGGGGTACTGATGACAACAACTCAAAAAGACAGGCAAAAAGATTATTGGAGATGAAAATGTTCCTTTTTTTGATTTTTTTTTTTTTTTTTTGCATGGCAAGAAGAGGTAAGAAGCAAGACTAATGCCTACGTTCTAATTATTTATTTAGTTATTGCCTTTTCTGGCTCTTATTTTTTACAAAAATTAAAAGTTGTACAAGCAAAACGGAAAGCTAGTGCCCATACACTGGATTTATCTCAATGGCATCTTGCTCTATAAGTTGACTATTGTTGAATTATAAAATTATCTTTATTCAACTTTTTGTGTTACGTAGGGACGGTTTGTTTTTTCCCGTCGACGGCTTGATATAAAGTCATTTTCTCTAAAGTTAAAGAAACATGGATGATGGACCGCATTTACATCATTCAATGTGCAGTTTGTACCATCTATTATAATTTATTTACTTTGTTACTCACTCACTAAAAAAATCAGAGAAAATTACGAATTTAAAGTGATCGAAATTGTTTAGAGTTAATAGACAATTAAACTATGTTTAGAGTTAATAGACAATTAAACTATTTCGAAAATCCAGAATCTTTCTCATACGTGTGTCTTAGATAATATATATCTTTTACCATCTTAACTAAGTTTAATACGGAGTATCTACGTCAGCTACTTAGATACTTCTTATTATACTGAAATGTGCCCAACGCCATCTGAACAAAGTAATCTTTTTATTCAGAATAATCTACACATGAGAATGGCACATTAGCTTGTCGATTGGTCCCATGATAGGTGGCCTTAGCAGGTCCTATTTAATTAGCGATTGTGCTGCTAAGTTGGTAAGCAGTTGCGCAACTGTGAACCAATGAATTCAAAGATTTCACATATTTTTGGAGGTAGAATTATCGGAGCAACGTGTGATTGGACAAGAAGTTGTCACGTGTTGTATTAATAATTCATACGGATATGGTACATTGAAGTTTAATAGGGAGAGATTTTTCGCATTAGACGTACTTTGATCAAACCTAATCAACAATGCAAATAATTACATGATAATCGTTTTACAAACATTTCAACCCATACACATCCAAGTTACGATCTTCTTTGTTGGAACTTTTTTAAGTAAGAGTAAATTTGTAACATAAAATGGTTATCAACAGAATCCATTGTGATTTTCCATTTGAATTGCCAAAAACATGCATGTGAAATATGATCGGTATGTTGGGAGTGGGAGACATATCGTGGACGGCCATTTAATTTAGGGCCATAACGGCACAGATAGTTAGGTGAAATAATTGAATTAATGCTTCTTGATTTTAATTGCAACTCTCTTTATATTTGCTTTGATGGGTTTTCCGTCACACGTTTGGACAAATTGATATTTTCCTAGAAAAGGAGTAACTGTGCCTGGACAAGTATGGATAATTAGAATTTAATTTAAAGGGGTGAATGAATGAAGTTGTCTTTTTGTCCAGCCGTACAGCTGATGTATCCAATACCATCAATAGTATCGAATGCTAATATAATATTATGTGATTTATGGGGATTTTTCTAATATAATATATATATATTATATATATATATACATGTTAGAATCGAGTGTGATTTAAAAAATACACAGTTACAAATAAATTCTTACCGAGTACGAGATCCCTTCTTCCTTGAATGTTCATATCTTTGATACACCTCTTACATTCTGATCTCATCTCAATATCTATATCTTAGTATAGGAGGGTAATTTGTCACTTTTAAAAATCACAGAGGGATAATCTGTTCTTTTATTTTTTATAAGAAGGTAATTTGTCAATTAATTAGCTAGCATGGGTAAATTGCCAAAGACTCATTTTCAGAAGATGTAAAAAGTTATCGCCAAAAGTGTTTAAAACTTGTGAGAAATTTACATTTTTGGTGCCTTAACTTGGCACAAGTTCTTTTTTGGTGCCTTAACTTGGCACGCCACGATTTTGGTGCCTTAACTTGGCTTTTTTTTCGATTTAGGTGCCCCGGTGGCGGCGATTTGAAAAAGTCGCCGGATTTTGCCACGGTGGACGGAATTTGGGGATTTTGACTCAGTCAAAAGTCCACCTCAGCACATCTGCCTACGTGGCACGCCATGTGGATCAATTATTAAAAAAAAAAAAAAAAAAAAAAGGAAAACCCCAAATCGCTGAATGCAAAACAACGATTAAAAGTTTGAAGAATGCAACTTCTAAAAGAAAGAAACAAACGTAAAAATAACAAAAACAAACAAAAACATATAATTCAATAAAACCAAATCGCTGTTTTCAAAACAGCGATTCAAACACACACAATAACAAACAAAAAAAAACACGATGCTTTCTTCTCCAAATCGTTCAATGCCCAGAATTGGGGATTAAAACCCTAACCCAACCCATGAACCCTAATTCTTTTTCTTCTCTCCAAATCGCGTAATTCACTACAAATTCGAAGTAAGAAGTTTAGGGTTTGAGGAGTCGAGCAGTTCGCGGCCAAGCCCTAGTGTAAGAGCTAAATTAAAATAACACAGGGTAATTTTTGCTAAAATCTGCTTTACAAATTCACACGATTCTCGTCCGATTTGAGACGATCTTTGCACGATTATCGTCCATCATATTGTGGAGAGAATCAATCTCTTTTCATTCGAATTGCAGCATTTTCTTTTGGTGAGTCGTTTCTTATTTTTCTTCAACTAATCGAAATATTTTCTCATTCGAGTTGTGTTCCTAATTTACGTTTTTTTTTTGTTTCATTGCAGTGATTTTTCGAAGAGAAGCACAAATTTTGCAAGGTTTGATTTTTACCTTCTTACATACTCTGGTGAATTATGAGCAATATGCGCATATGAAAATTTGATGTTCTTCGTTTTTAGTTGATGTACTTGTTTATTAACAGATTTTAAACAAAACTTTATGTACTCACAAATTTATGTCCTTACAAAATATCTGCACATAACTTGTTTTATTTTTGAGATTTTATGTTACTTAGCTCTTACACTATTTAGTAGCAGAGCACCAGAGGTGCAAAGTGAGTCAAGACACCTCTCCCATCACCAGCCAACATAAACAGTCCAACAATTCTTTTCTCATAACAACATAATGACTGGATATGCTGATGAGCGTTTTTCATTCTGGTATCTAGGATTCTGTCTTGTTGAATTCTGGAATCTTGGTGCTGCCCCAATAGAGGCCATTTGCTCTGCAGTAACATGGTCATTAGCATTTATTGTTACAGTTTATTTAGTTAACAGTGTATCTAAAAAGTGGCCATTAGTTCTTATTCTATGGTGGTTTTTTTCCAGTTTTCAAGATTTGATAATTGTCACCTTTTACAGCCTTAATCACTACAAATCAGTTGAAATCCCAAACTTTCTGCCAAAAGCTAACATTCTTGATTTATGTATCTATCTTATATGCATTGGCATTGTTTTAAAATTGACACATCTCTGTGTTCACATTCTGTTGTAATCTTCACTGTAGTGTTCCATGTATTGATTCTTGGTGAAACTCTAAACTTGGTTTGGTCATTAACTTTGGGTACTTGATTTGGTCATTAACTTTTTATTTTCCACCTTTGATATTCAGATGTTGCATCCGTACGAGCTTCCATGTTCATGTGGACGAGGTGCCATGCGCTACTTGAAGGCAGGCTCTAGAGCCATGTACAAAGGTAGATACTACTACATCTGCCCGGCGAAACAGAATCACGAGCATTGGTTTATTTGGGCCGATTCACTACAAGAAGAAACTTATTCACACCTCCATCCACTGATTTTCAAGTCTGCCAGTGACTCACATGATCAATCCCAGTCGGGTAGCCGTGCACCAAATACACTGAATATGAGGCAAAGCAGTTGCAGAGAAGAGGCACCTATGTTAAGTCAATTGTCCGCTACCTCAAACAATATTGAGACCAATGTCGGGCGTAATGGAACCAACACATTGATTGATTATGCGAAGCATGTTGATGTTGCAAGAGTCGCAGTGATTTGTTGTTGCATTGCGTGGTTGCTTTTCTTTGTAATGTTTTTTCTCCTAATAATCATTGTTTTCGTATTTTTCTCAAGAAAGTAAATTCTGGATTGTAAGGTCTAATTGAAAAAAAGATTGTTAGGTTATGTATGGAGTCATGAATCCTATGTCATTTGAATTATATTTAATGTTGATGAACTTTTTGTTATTTTCATATTGAATGTAATTCTCTTGTTGGTTTGGACAAGTTTGGCATTATGTTATTTCATTTGGTTTGGCTAGTTTTTATTTTTTTCCAGACATTTGGGTGAAGTTCTCCTGAAATCTGTGAAATTGTGTTTATGGGTATTCTTTTCGGAATATAAGTCATATGGTGATTGAAGTATATGTTATGACACAAAAAAATCATTTTTTCGGGCAGCAAGAATGAGAACCTGCACCTTACGGGAGTAGTAAGGTGTAATATTTTTTAATATGGTGTGTTTTTGTGTAAGTAGCCGATACCAAGGGATGGTGTGTAATTTCCAAAAGCTTATAATTTTCAGGATATCCTTTAGTATATTTGCGGATTCTATCTTTTGTCCACTTAGTTAATTGAAGAGCAATGCACGATAACACATACAATCGGTTAATATTACAATGTTAAGAACAGACTTTACTCTTATCATTTCTTACAATGCAGAGAGACACTACTGGCTTGACAACTGAGAACAAGGAACTAAAACTGAAGCTACAGGCTATAGAGCAGCAAGCCCACCTCTAAGATGGTAAGATTGCCTTTATTCCTTTATACAATTATGAGCAAAATATTTCAATAAAAATTGGACACATAACTATGTACAGAGAACATTTCCTATGAGACAGAACCAGTACAGACATGAAATTGGCAAGCTTTCGAAAATATAGAAGATACCTGAGAAGCAGGGGTGGGGGGAGAATATCTAGTTGCATAATATCCTATACCAAACATTTATATCGGGAAAGAAACTAACCTATGCTAAACAAAAGTATAGGAAACTGCAGAAAACTTTAAAGATCAATCATCACTTGTAGAAGGCTATAACTGAAGTTATAGGTTCTGAATACATACAACAGAAAAATAGCTTTTCGAAAGTCAAGACACAGAAAAATAAAAGAAAAATAACATAAAACATGTCTCGTTGTTCACGGTATGCAATATTTACCAAAAGCCAGAATTGCACCAGGAAATCAATCAAAGATAGCATACCTACGCATCCAAGAAAGAATAATATAACATGCATAAACAATACTAAGGTAGAATTTGAATTCCTGATTCAAATAACAGTTCTGGTAAAGTCCTAGAAACTCATATGACTTTTTCATAGGATTCTTAAAGAAGTATGATCTACATATTCTGAACAGAAAATACCATACATACACAGAATACTTACAAATACACAGAATACTTACAAATACACAAAATACACAGAATACTTACAAATACACAGAATACTTACAAATATACAGAATACTTACACATACTTACAAATACACAGAATAACATAAATACACAGAATGAAGGGTCACAACCTCCCCAAGTTGGCCAGAATTGCGACAGAAAAACTAAACAAACAACTCCAATTGCAACTAAACTCCACCAGATTGGTCCCAACATTTACAAAAGTACACAATGTCCAGATTATTGCCAATTCCATAAAGCAGTACACAACCAAAAGATATTCAAAAATTTCATCACAAATAACAAAGTCTCATATCATTCAAGTGCCAAAAAGCAAAAGTTTCTTAACTCTCCCTACATGAACAAAAGCAACACCACAAACAACAAAGTCTCTTAAGCATAAAACTAAAGTGCCACTCGAACTAAAATTCATAAACAATAGACAATGTATTTAATCAAGAGACAAGCAACAGACCATCATTCCTAGTAAAAGCCGCCTAAATTGTTTCAAATTTTCCAAGGCTGTTTAGGTGGCTTTTTGGCTTCTTTCTTCTTGGACTGTCCCACTCTGAAAAGCATTGTGTTCCCAGAGTTGTTGATTTTCTGAACCACCTTAGCACGCTTAGTACCGCTAGCGTCCTGTATCTGTTGGGCAATAGAGGGTCCTGGTGTTAAAACAACATCTGGAAGTGAAGTTCTAGGTTGTGGTGATTGGCCAATTTCAACAGGCCCTCTAAAATCACCCATGCTTCCCATGTTATCAACATTCACCACGCACGTATTGAAAGTATTATTGATTTTCTGCACGGTGTTACCACGGCTACTACCACTTGCATTTTGGATTTGTGAGACCATTTGTGGAACACCACCCTTCAATACACTACCAGGCGCCTTGAATGATTTACTCTGCAATATCACAAACAAACAAGTCAAAACATGACTATACAAGCTGAAATATATATACAACCCTTATTGTACATTACTAAGTACGAACCTTGCTGGAAATAGATTTGTTCTGACTAGGCCGAGATTTGGTGCTAGGTGCAGATGTGCTTTGATATGACTTGTTAACTTGAGGTGGTGTTGGGGCTCTACTTTTCTATATAGGTCATTGCGACAAAAGAACAAACGAGTCAGATGGATATCAACGAATAAGCATCAAAACCTGAAATAAACCATTACCTCTTTGCCCGAAGAGCTAGGCTGAGAAATAACTAGTGATGGGCTGGTTGCGGTAGTGGGGACACCTTCCTTCATGACAGGTGCAGTGTTTGCACTTCTCTGTACAATATATGGTCAAGTGTTTGAGAAATGAATAAAGGAGTATAAACAATGAAATGTGGTTTAAACACTTACACTTGTATTGGCATTGTTCTGTGAAGATTGAGTACCATAACTACTAAACGGATTATCCATCTCCATCACTGTCTGTTGTGTGGTTTCTGTAGTCGTGTTTCCACTTCCAATATTAGCTCCACTCTCCCTAGTAGGGATATTCTGCTTTTTCAAAGCACAACCCTTTGCATTATGACCATGAACCCCACAGTACCCACACTTTACAGTCTTCTGAGCTCGTTTTAGCCTTTGTGAGTCGCTAACAGATGTCGTTTGTGGCTTGCCTCGACACTTTCTTTTCTTTTTCGTGCGAGGCTCATCAGGCTCCAACCTTCTTGCAGTCTCAGGCCTACCCACATCTCTTCCATACGTAGGTGGCAAAGTAGGAAGGTAATTAGTTTTCTTCCACTCCTTTCTCCCATTCAATGGCATCACTGCATGATTGTAGACATCCAAGTACTTTCGAACACTGTAATACGGATTTATAAAATCCCAAACATCCAACCCTTGAGCCGAAATAGCACTGACGGCATGGACACACGGTATCCCAGTCAAATCCCACTTTCTGCAACCACATGTATGTTCTCTGATATTAACAGTCCAGACTTCCCCGTTGCAACAATCTATAGAATAAACATCATCTGTGGATTTGCAAGGAGTACAGTCTCTCACATGCGAGTCAGCTGACTTCTCTACTAAATCTCTTATTTTTGGACACCAATCTCTCCTCCATTTCTCCTTAGCCATGTCTCTATTCTTTTGGTGCCTACTCATAACATACTGCATTAACCATTGTAACATAGACAGAATCGGTTGGTCCCTAGCATCCAAAATACAAGAATTAAATGACTCACAACCATTGTTCAGAAGAGCATCACATTTTGGGTGAGGGTTGAAGTGTGATTTGCTCCAGTGCTGTGGCGGCTTATCATCAAACCATCTGTAAGCCTCTTCGTTTAAAGCTCTCAACTCGTACATTCTACACTCCCACTGATTAAATGTAGTTGCCCTCGCTACCTTCCACAAGGCATCTTTCAAAGCAGTACCCGCAAAACCAGCCCTCTTAAAGTTTCCGTGCAAATGACGCACACAAAACCTATGATCCGCGCCTGGGAATATCGCTTCAAAAGCTTGCAAGAGACCTTTCTGTTTGTCTGACATAAAGGTCCATTCATGAAACCTGTTGATATTCAAATCCATCTGCAACAACGACAAGAACCATGCCCAGTTATCCCCGTTCTCCTTCTCCACCACGGCCCACGCAATAGGGTAAATATTGTTGTTAGGGTCAACTCCTACGGCAGTGAGTAACACTCCCTTGTGAGGCCCTTTCAAGTGCGCCCCGTCAACTCCAACTAATGGCCTACATCCAGATTTGAAGCCATTCTTCAATGCCGCAAGACACATGTAAAACCTCTCAAAATATGGTCTTCCCATATCATCATCTATCCCCAGAATAACTGTTGAACCGGGATTTGTTCTCTTAACCTCTTCAGTGAAATCCCACAATGCAGCATATTGTTCGGTAGGGTCACCATTCAAGAGCTTCAAAGCATAAATCTTTGCCCTGTAGGCTTGGGCCATCGACAATTCCAAACCAAGTTTTCCCTTTACATCAAGCCTAAACCCTTTCACCTTTCTAGTTG
Organism: Misopates orontium; assembly: GCA_946800315.1. Taxonomy (NCBI): domain Eukaryota; kingdom Viridiplantae; phylum Streptophyta; class Magnoliopsida; order Lamiales; family Plantaginaceae; genus Misopates; species Misopates orontium. Next base: position 31,497,298 of record OX326952.1, on the reverse strand, counting down.
GATCAGACTTGAACCACTTTATGAACTTCCTAGCAATCCACCTTGACTTCAAGTTCTTGACTTTCTCATTAGTTGAACACCTGTGATTTTTGTGGTAAAAACAGATTCTGAAAGTGCCTTGCTCTCCACCAACCTTGACAGCATTAAGTCTCCAACTGCACTTTATTCCCATGCATTTCGCATATAACCTTCGGTTGTCATTCTTTATGATCTTGATAGTCCTCTTGGTTTTAATAGCATGTGAGTTAATAGCTTCTCTCAAAATTGTTTTTGAGCAAAACTTCATGCCCAACTCGAATTGGGGTTTCAAAATACTGGCCTCATTAAAAACTGGATACCTTACGTCAATAGCGTCGGAATCAGAACCCCTCTCACTCACCAGCTCATCACCACTATGCACCACATCCTCATCCCCTGAATCAGATTCACCATCATATTCAGAAACCTCGCTATCACTTTCTGGTGTTGCAACTGGATCAAGATTGTTTCTATCACGAGCCACATGATCATTCAAGCTAGCATGAAGCATTTCATCAATAGCCTCTTCATTGACTTCAGGACCTTTCTCTGTATCACTTCCCAAATTACAATCACTATCATCAAATGGTTCTAAATTGTCATCAATATCATCGTCATCTTCACATTCCTCCTCCACTTCTTCGTCTTCACTTTCACTCTCACGCAGATCTTCATACACATCAATTTTATCAAGACAATTAACATACACATCCATCACCCTTTCGCAATTACTAGACATTTTAGATAAAAATAATCTCTGGAGCTCATCATCGTTTTGAACAAGATTAAAACCAACGTCCTCTGTGAATAGGTACAACCCCTTCACTACGATCATACCTACTTCCTCACATAGCTTGGTAATACCCTCAACACTTATATGAATTGGGCCTACATAATCCACAACACAAAAACTCCCATTTTCATATTTCAGTTGCGGTTGATACACGAATTTCCCACCATAATGAAGTTTAACTGTGAGTACCACCTGTGAAACTCCTGAAATTGAAAATAAGGCATGCAATTAATTAGTAGATACACAATAATAAACTGCAATTAGGGACCTATTACAATAAAACTAAATATAGAGTTATCCTAATGTAGATATATAGAGTTACCCTCAAGACTTATTCAACATCTGCTAGTTTTATGTAACCCCAACACTTCATTCCAAAATAATCAATTTTAGGACTCATAAATTGTAAGAAACCACTGAAAGTTCACTACACCACCAATAATGACACATGTACAATACTTATTCCATTTATATTATCCAACCTATGGAACACCCTATGGAACAGAAAGTGACAGATTAAGATTTTTCAAAACTTTCAATCTCACTAATAGGTGAAAATGCATTCCTTGAACCAAATCTAACAAAGTCTTTTCTATATTTCAACAACTTTGTCATTAATTTCATAGAATTGCAGAATACACATTAACCTGATGATATACTTTCTCAAATTATTGACATTATATGTTTTATTCACCATTGCTCGTTTCACGCTAAATTACACCACTGCTACAATTGCCCCTGCACTCCCCTATTTTTATCTAACATTGTGTACATAGAAATATGTTTGTAAAACTGGCAGCATTACTTTGAATGACAATTGTGTTTGACAAGCTTAATGACACTTGTGTTTAACTGCACCTAATTACACTTGTGTTTAACAAGCTTAATGACAATTATGTATAAAATTATGCTATTTCTCATTATCTTCCTATGCGTAGTACTGAATATTTTAACATATATTTTCCTCTACCACTGGCAGCATTACTTTGAATGATATTACTATATCAAAACTTAGAAAAATCAACCTAATTAGCTTTAAACCCTATTACATAATGTAATGAACTTGACAAGATTAAACTTACCATATGTTGGAAGGGGATCACGTAGCTTGGAGGATGGTCGAATTTTTCGATTCTTCAAGAATCGCCCCATGTTGGGGTTCGAAACATACAATTACGCGAGCGGTATGAACGTTTGGAGAACTAAGCGTGAATTACTTGGTGTTTGCCTTGAAAAAAAAAAATTAGGGTTAGGGTTCATGGGTTGAATTTGGGGATGAAAGGCATCGCGATTTTTTTTTGGATTTGCTGTCTCTGTTTCTTTTGTTACGTTTTGGTGTCTCTTGAAAACAGCGATTTGGTTTTATTGAATTATATGTTTTTGTTTGTTTTTGTTATTTTTACGTTTGTTTCTTTCTTTTAGAAGTTGCATTCTTCAAACTTTTAATCGTTGTTTTGCATTCAGCGATTTGGGGTTTTCCTTTTTTTTTTTTTTTTTTTAATAATTGATCCACATGGCGTGCCACGTAGGCAGATGTGCTGAGGTGGACTTTTGACTGAGTCAAAATCCCCAAATTCCGTCCACCGTGGCAAAATCCGGCGACTTTTTCAAATCGCCGCCACCGGGGCACCTAAATCGAAAAAAAAGCCAAGTTAAGGCACCAAAATCGTGGCGTGCCAAGTTAAGGCACCAAAAAAGAACTTGTGCCAAGTTAAGGCACCAAAAATGTAAATTTCTCAAAACTTGTTTATGTAAGAATCACTCATGTTTCATTTTATGTTCGACTCTAAACAAAATTCCACAAAGAAACATCAAAACTATAACAACTCATTGTAGTTGGACCCCGAACATCTACAAGATTTAGCTAACAACAAATAAGTGAAAAGCACAACTCTTGTTACACTTGTCCGTGATGTGTACAAAGTTTGACAAAAATTGCACAAAAAGTCCGAACATCGAAGGTTGAGAGCATGGGTTTAAATTGTCATTTCTTGCATTTGTAGTATGCAATAAGTTTAACTCATATTACACGGAAGCATTTTTGCAGTCTTTAGACAAAAACAAAGATATAATAAGTGACAAGACCTCATTGACAATGATTTGACGTTATCGTTGTTAACAAAAAATTGCTTGTGCTATAGGCAAAAGTATAAACTTTCAAATTCTGTAATATAATTAATTATAGAGTTTATGGTGCAGAGAAAACTATTTTATGCGCCTGGGTGGTAGGCATATTGAAAACCCTTTCTAAATTATAAGCCATGCAATAATCTTTCTATAATTTTATTACAACCACACATTTACACCACTAAACCATATTAGATCTATCAGGTCATCATGCACTGTGTGCACGAACAAGAAGGGCGCGCACAATGGATTGGATGTAATAAGCTGGAGATTTTATATACTTATTATAGATATTTAAGAATACATGGACTAGACTTCTACACGCATTGTCTTATGCTTAACTAATAGGCTTAACTCTTTTACAATATAAAAATATCGTATAAATTCCATGTGAGTTAGCCAAAAAATTAGCACATTAGTACCCCTTCTTCTATTTGGCCCGGATAGACAAAAATACCCTTAAAAAATATATATCAGCTGACTAAGAATGGTTTATTTGCTTTTACTTTGTACATGCATTAGTGTTACTGTATCTTATAGACAAAATACGCGCAGCAATTTTTCTTTTCTTTTCAAAATTATATATATATATATATATATATATATATATATATATATATATATATATATATATATATATATATATATATATATATATATATATATCGTACGTGTTACTAAGAAAAGATGATCCAATTAAGTAATTTTGAGTGCGGCAAAATAGGGGGACTTTACTATGTATAGAATATAGATAGATATATTAAAACCCGCTTTATTTTTGACCTTTTATTTAAACTCTGACGCTAAATGCAATAAATTCCATATGAAAAAATGGTGGAGCATCCAAGTTGAAAGTAGGAGACTTTAATCATTGCATGACTGCTGTCAACTGTAACAAATTATAAACTATTTGATTTCAAATTAAAGGTAGTTATCATCGACATTATGATGTTTATATTAAAGGTAAGGTAAAGTGAGATTCTCCTTAAACATCCATAATAATTGATTGACAAAAAGCACATGGACCTTATAGTTTGATGGGCACGGAAAACTATAACATGTTGTGTAATTAATTCTAAAAATTGGAGCCATCATAATGGTGTTCATCTAGACCTTTTCGGATAAAAGTATACCTAAACAAAGCACTTCTACTTGAACTGAAGATTGATATCCCCTAATTTGAGCAGACCTTAACATAAATGGATACGTGAATTAGACAAAACTTTAATTAGAGGCGGATAGTTTTAAATATTGTGGGACTAAAAAAATATAATAATTAACCATCAAAACAAACCATATAAATATAAACTGCAATATATGAGTATTTTGTTAATGAACTACTAAATCGATTTTGCGTCTTTTATTACTTTTCAAACGTATATTCTTCTAATTGTATTGTTCCGTAACAAATTCTGCAAACTTAGACACTAACAGGACTTATGGGCTCGAATCCAGAACTTCGGAGGTAAGGATTCGATTGGGCAATTAGTGTAATTAAGGGGAAAAAAGGTCCCCAAATAGGCTTATTTGGATGATTATCCTTGTAGTAATTTGTTGTCACAGTCACAAGTTTCATGTTATGTGGTACATTTATAATATCATATGACCTATATATATACATATAAAAATGAATTTGGCAAGAATCATTACGGAGAAAGTGATAGAAATATATTAATTTATATTACTCAATACGCATTTTCATGTGCAATCTGCAGTCTCTTTTTTTTTTTGTGGATTAACCGATAACTTGACATTTTTTGTGATAAGTGGCTATTTTTGTTTGAACACATAAACATTTGTTCAAAATTGATTATAATTTTTAATTGAATTGTTGTCTCACAAAAGTTTATAGAGATGATGAATATTTATATTGTTCAAGAAAAACACCATCAATGAAAGGATTCATCTTAATTTGACGTTTAAGATTTTCCTAGCTTTAATTGTATTGAGGGTAGAGGATTTATTGGTTCATTAGTAACATATTCTTATCTTATGTAAGTTGAGGGAGTAGTAAGTACCAATTATGGCCACTTTTTATTCAGAGGGAGAAATGTCAAACTTTATAATTTAAGTGGTGGCATGGGATATACTGTTTTAGGTCAAAAGGGCTAAAAAGATCATCTTTTGGTGTCTTTTCATGGCACGAAAACCAGTAGAACTGGACGATAAATGTACCTATGATTGAATAAAGATTGAAAATTGATGATGAATAGAAAACAAATTAAAGGAGGGATAAAAACAGTTTTTCTTAAAAAAAAAAAAAAAAAAAAAAAGCAAGATAGGATGAATCTCAACACAGAAATTCGAAAGGTTTTTGGCATGTTAAGATGTTAAAAATAAATAGGTAAATTAGCTATTTATGATTTTAAAATTTTGAACATTAACTGTGTTTATATATTTAATAACCAGAATTCTTCTTTTTTTTTTGTAATTTCAAATTTAGTTTTAGTATCTTTTTGTAAAAGAAAATCATAAGTACTACATGTATTACAACATTTTAAAGTATTTATAACTTTCAATATTTGATGATGTATTTGGTATTAAATTATAAGTTTGAAAGATATGCATACTTTGAGAAGAAGAAAAAAGAGAACAACTGTTTTTTTTTTTTTTTTCGCTTAAAAAAAAATAGCACCCAACTCGCGGGGTTGGAGAGTGAATTACACCTCCCCTTATAAGGTGTCATGTATTATTTTTAAAAACCACAAAGGTAATATATCCATATATTTTTCTCAATGAGTAATTTGTCAAAACCTCGAAACTCGAGAGGTGAAGTAAAAATTTTGAAACATGAAAATGAGGTCTGCAATTAGTACTGAAAAAAGAACTTTAGAGGCATGGAATTTCAATTCCATGTCCGGGACATGTTCTCCATTTACGATAATACGTAAATGGGAGACAATCTACCAGTTTTCAAAAGCATTTCCTTTTACTTTCCTTAAATCTGATCTCTTAGGCCTTCGGAACTGACAACGTTGGTCCCTCAACAAGAAAATTGGCTTCACAGCATTATTATGTCATACTATGTTCTTTATATTTTTATATAAGTAAATTTAAATCAATGAACAAAATAGAGGTCACAGAATAGATGTATATATATATTTCAAATAGTAAGATGTTTGATATTTTTCATTGTATTTTAATACAGCTCACCCTTGAAATATAAGGGAGAGAAAATTTAATTACGAAGTAGAAATTTATCTATTTGTATTTTTATGTACAAACGTTGACCTTGGACAATTTGAAATTAACACTAAAGTTTTTGTGGCTAAAGGACAAATATACCTTTGTGTGCTTTTTTTTGTTGAAAAATTAAGTAAAAATTTCCACGTGTATAATGCATTATACAATGTGAACAAATAGAAAACAGCCAATTATTCTGAGTTAGAAAAAAAAAGTAAATTTATCGAAAGGTACTCGCATCTTTAAAGGTAAAAAAAAGTAATAAAAATTCAATAGTCATAAGTATGGCTACTATTTCAAAATCACTTGTGTTATTTGCTATTCCAAACGTGATAAAATGAGTTGTAGGTATACCTGTATGACACATTAGGTCATTTATTAGTAGCTTTAACTATACTATATAAACAGAGGGGCTATAGCTAAACATGCTGTCAACATATCAGACAATTTTTTTTTTTGTTTCTAGGTTGTAACCAAATTTATATAATATATATCATCTTAATTAAAAAGAAAAAGATACGAGCATAACAGATTTTGTTTTATAGTTAAATAATTATTTACATTAATTAAAAGATTTTTGCAAGCAGTATCCTCGTAATATTGATGCCAACGCCAATCTAATAACTGACATAGAGCTATATCTCCAGTTGATCGAGTAAACCATATAATCACATGGTATTGATGATGCCATCCAAAAATACTCTACGATATTTTGATTTTAGTTAGTACTTTTGCACAACTAGCAGGGTTCAGTTTTCTTTTAATTTTTCTTATTTCTTTTTTCACAATATTTAAGCATTAGTATTTATATGCAAATTCGAGTGAGGACAATAATGGGGGGAGGGGCTTGGCCATGGTAAAGACTGAAGCACATGGTACGAATATATTTAAGTGCTGGACATTATATATTTATATTAATTAGGTGGTCCATCACTCAAGAAAGATAAACTAACTCCTAACTCTAATATAGAAGAGTGTGACAAAAGATGTAGTAGCACTCATCTATTTATATGAGGACCACTTTATCGAACATGTGCTCTATCCACAATTTCTCCCAGCATTTTGCATGCACTTTCACGTATACAACTATAATATATACTTTGATAATACAATTCTGATGTATGAGGGCACAAATGTAAAACCACCAAATATGTGTTCAAACATATTATGTTCCACTTACAAGTTTTATTCTATAGAGCGTGCCTTATGAACATGAATATTATGAAGCTTTTTGTCCTTTTGGACATGCAGAAGTGTTGAAGTGTTTTTAGTGATCCTACCTCCTTCATTGGGGTGAAATATGTTTTATTGGCCACAAGCCTCGTACATATGTCAAGCGTCGTCTGCCAAGTGTTATTGCACACAAATCACTGAAGGGCATGTTGTGTGAAGTATTCGTGTGAGGAGTCTAAGTATGCGACACTCTTTTGAGTCGATACTAATTGATGCATTAACACCATTGACAAACAATGTTGCACCTAATGAAATATATATAGTTCTTGCCTCTTTATTTTTTTTAGGCATACGGTTCGAAACTCTAAGAGAGACTAACTAAGAAAAAAGATAGAAGTAAAAACAAAAGTTAGATCAATTTCTTAGCTGCTTGAGACCAAATTGTCCTAACCCTGTGAAGGGTGAAATCAAGTTAGCAATCATATGTGTGGACAATTCGACGTGGGATTCTAAGTTCAATCGTTGTCAAAGGCGACAAAGCATAAAGAAATCAGTGGGGGACTAAAGAATGTAAATCCTGCACAACGAAGCGAGTAAGAATTCAAGATAGAGACCCCTAGACAATAATTAGTTGTTTAGTAGTTTTTAATTTTGGGGGGTAGACACAGATAGTTTATCAAATAATGGAATAGAGTACACAGCTATTTAGTAGTTAATGAGGGACAAATTCAGCTTGAATAAACTATTAGTTATACCTCTTATTATAATTTCATCATGTATCTTAAAGAATGTGATATTATAAGTTTTCATACATAAAAGAATAAGTATCGAAAAAATTATGTAACGTCCTAGCTTAGGATACGTCGGGTACGTAGTCATAATACGCTAACATATATATGATTATAAGTTTATCTATGTGAAGATCATAAGAGTTTTTTTTTTTAACATGATGTGCGCGCTTATATATGTTGAAAACCACAATAGATCGTTCAAAGCTTTTTTTTTTTTTGGGTGCAGTTCAGATATTGTTTGATCGATTTATAAGTACGAAATATAATAAATGGAAGTACAAGTGAAACTTATTTTGTAAAAATAAAACGAAAGTAGACCCCACGTGCTGGCTTATATATGCTCAATGGCCCCAGCGATTGGACTGACAACTTTGGATTCCGAAATTGGTGTTGGGTCTTTTTCAAAATTGGAAAACGACTGGTCAACTTGATTTGGGCCAGTTTGGAAGTCTGTACTGTAGGTCTGTCGATGGGCCTTCAACTCGGCCTGTCATCCTAGGTTCCCCACTAATATTTCCTTGCAAAATAGTAATACATTTTTAAATAATTTATGAGTATTTTAAATTATCTTCTTGTCACCTAGCAAATAAATTCCTGTTCAGAAAACCTTACGCTTTTCTTAAATTAAGAGTTGGGCTTTTGGCAAATTAGTTATATTTCTATTACTCCATGTAAAAATAGATAGGGAAGATAATTTCATTTGGTTTTAAAAAAGTAAGTTAGACAATACCCTGTATATTTTGGCTATGTATTTGTTGCATCTAAAGACCAAAATGTCCTTGGTATTACAAAATATATAAACAAATATCACAAAATTGGCTTTAACATAAATAACAATAAATTATGTATTTATTTTGTATTTATTTTTAATATACATAATATTTAAGAAGAAGAGGTAGAAATGGTTTTTACATGCAAAAAATGGCCCCACTTTTAGGCAAGTGAACTACATCTTCCTACATAGTAAAAAAATATTTCATGCAATCGCCGCATGATGGAATGGCACAACAATTCAGTTATTGGTATATATATATATATACATAGTTGGGATGAGATTATGAAGAGGTTAATACTTACAATTAAAGAAAATGTATCATCTTGCTCATAGGTTACAATGCCACGATTGCATAAAATACTTCTATTTTTCTATAGAGAAGGTAATGTGCAATTTTTCTGAAATTATAAGAGGTGAATTCGCCTATTGATTTTTTTTTTTTTTTTTTTAATAGCAAAGGCCCTTTTTTTTTCTAATTTACCAAAACCTCTCAAATCTAGGTGCGGAGTTTTTCATCTTTTTGGGGTTTTCATTCAGCGTCAGACAAGCACAAACGCTCAAAACCCATTTTTTAATACAGTTACTAACAAAAGTTAACAATGCAAACACTAAAAACGTGTTTATGTAACCCAAAAAATAATAGATAATTTCATAAGCATTTGTAAACAATACCTAAGCATGGAGCTGTTGCCAATAATTCGTATAAAGCTCCTACTAGAGAGAAAATTTCAATGCAAAACACCAGCAGACCAAGAGTGAGAATTGCAGGTTACAAGCCAATTTGAAACCATCAATTGTACAATTAATTCCTCATTGGAAATGGGAAGTATGAAATTTACAGAGACTACCCATCTTATTGTGATTGATAGAAACTCCTATATAATTTTATTAGCTAAAAACTCTCTGAAATTTAAACATTGGTAAATACCCACTACCACATTTAGTTGATCTGCATGCACCACGACTAATTACAAAATTTGATTTTTATCCTACTCAATTGATGCATAAAGAGTTAATACTATATAATTAAATTCACGTACATTTATCAAAAAACTTAAAAAAAGAAGATATGGATATGCAAAAGTCAAATATCCTTTTCACTACATTTTAATTGATCTCAAAAAGTTACAAAAATTCTTGTAATATCTTGTTGAATACACACAAATGTAACATAAATTCTAATACATAAAAATAGCTAGTTATTGGTATTGTCAACTTAAAATATGATTGTAGGGAATATTTGTTATTTTCTGAAATTAAATAGGGGATATCTACTAAGAAGAATTACACGTAGTCTTTTGCCAACTAAAAGTAACACGGGTAGTTTCTGCAATTTACTCCCTAAATATTATATTTCATCCCATCATAAACTACACTAAGAACTCGGAAATCCAATGTCAAGTGAGCTAATCATCCACATAAACTGAAAGCTAGCAGCTAACATAACCAATCCGTCAATATTTATAATTTTATATAAACGGCAAATAATTTGCCAAATTTAGGAACAATTTACAAATTTCCATTGAGATATTAAAGATGGTGAAGGGGTATTATTTCTTTTAGGGGTCCAAAAAAAAAAAGAATCTCCTTCACAATATTTAAGTCCTAAAAACACAAATCCTTCGGCATCATCCAATTAGTTACTCATAAGAAACATATCTACTGGAGGCAACCTAGCTGAAATGCAGGTTGCCACTCTTCCAGATGAGATGAACCATGATCGTACCCCAGGTCCAATTCTTGAAAATTTTGACCATCAAAACTGCAAGAGGTACCAGTATTCTCAACAAATTGCTCGATATTCCCAGAGATAGGTAGTCAAAACTGTTTTCAAACTGTTAAAAATTCACAACTCCCCAAGTATTTACATGGCAAGTAACTTCGAATCCAGAAACCATATAGCCCTGCAAAGGACAAGAACCAGAAATGGTAGTAAAAGCAGTTTCAGATAGGTGCTCGTTAGTAAGAAACAAGTAGGAAAAATAGAGCAGCTTTCGCCTTTTCAGCTTCCTTCTTACCAACCTTTCATCAGCATAAGTTACGCGATGCACATGAATAGTGATTGCGTCGTTGAAAAAGTTAAAATGGTTTGCAGATCAAAACAACAAGGGGGAAGACAAAAGAAAGCTTTGTGCAAATCAAAGTATGGTACGACAAAAGAAAACTTGGTGAGAGCAGACACTGAAATACACTCGTTGAATTGAAATCGTGGAGCAGGAAGATTAATGGGCTTGATTAACATGATTACCCTAGTTTTAAAGGAATTAATTCTTGTCATTTGAAAGAAAAAGGAAAAAGAAAATCCATTTTCACTCCGCGTCAATCTGTTGTACTTTTTTCACCCTTACCATCAATTAATTTTAGGAGTAAAACCCAACTGATACAAGGATATGAGAAAACCGTCTTTGGCAGACTGCCCAGTCTATCGTCTAATTTAGAATCAATTCACCACGCCAAAATCCAAATGACACAGCGAAATATTGAGAATGTAGCATGATTATGATTAGTTGAATTTAAGAAAGCAGAATCACCTTCAAACTGTGTTCCATCACCTGCCCTGCACCACTCTGTAGTTAAGAATAAGGTCTTCAGGTTTCTTCCATATGTACGCCCGCACGGTGGCTAAGGTCATGTCTGGAGATAATACCTGCGGAACAAAGAGAGAAGATTAACTCCGAAAAAAAAAATTGTAGCACTTAATAAAAACTCATTAAGACGTGGTTTCTTGCACAAAAGAGGGAGCCAAAACTGGCAAAGTTTCAAAGTTAATCATGAAAAGGAAAGAAAAAAAACTATTAAAAAACAACAGCGGAACAAGAAATGTTGACCAAACTTAAACTAGATGAAAACCTATTTACTTCAGGAGATAAAGTTTCAAAAACAGTTGAGAGGTCTGGTGGCAGCAACACAAAGGGTAAGGGCTAGTTTGGTAGTTCTTACATGGGGTTAATCTGTTATAAGGGCTAGTTTGGTAGTTCTTATATTGGGGTTGATCTGTTATTTGGTTCAGAAATCCAAGTGTCATCCACGATATGGAGCAAAAATAAGGAAGAAAATAAAACCAATAAGAGAGAGAATGGAGGAAAAAGAAGAAAAAAACAATAAAGAAACAAAAGAAGAGAAAGATTACCATAAACAATTCATTAGTAGTAATGGCCAATTTACTCCACTTATATCTAGCTAACAAATAAAATTAGAAAATCGAAACACTGATAGTACATTCTCGAGCCATATCATCATATTCATCTCATTTAATCACATCTCCCCTACCAAACAAGCCCCGGTGAGCTCAAGAAAGTAGTGAACTAATTGTCTTGCTTATTAGTCATCAGCTGATGTAGTCCTTGGTCTAACCTGCCAGTATTGGTAGTTACAGGATTTCAACAAGTCCAAGCTAAAGTGATTGAGCATCACTTAACGATACTGTGTCTCATCCAATCCCAATTCCCATACCAAATAAACCTCCAAAAGAGAGTACAAAATCCTATTCCCAACTTTACTATGTTATTATCTTTAAGAATGTCCCAACCGCAAGATCTTATACAAAGAAGATTGACTTTCTTCAGATATGTCACTTTATCGGAGAAAAGTTCACCGCATAAAGTAAACTTGCCTGGCTGTTGCACAGGATCTCTATAGAAGGCCTGAGTTTTTGCCAAGGCTTCAGTCCACGAAACAAACCATCTCCAATGACTGAATGTGGAATCTGACCCGGAGCAAAAGTTCCATCAGCACTCAAACTATCAATCGGCTTATCGAGAACCATCTTTTCTACTACATAGTTGACAACCTACAAAAACAAATCAGAGACATCTTACTATATATCCAACTGAGATCATATTTCATTTAAATAGACTATGCAGCTGATATAAGACGGCAAAATCTGATGGGCTATGTTGACATTTCTTCTTCAATGTCTATGCATTGAGAAGGTTCCTCCACCTTCAACCAACGGTTTCAATTGATTTCAGAAGAACTTCTCATTTATTTTTTGTGGTAAACCATATTGTACAACTAAAGTAAAATGTTGACTAAATTCTTGGGGCACCACTTGGCTGGTGGTGGAATTGGCAAACATCGGCATCTCAAGTTTGGATACTTGTGATGTTAAATTATCAGTGGACTTGGTGTCAAATTTTAAACAAAAATGAGTCTAAAAAACTTACATAGACGCGGTGGTCTACCATTCTGCTACATTAATGGTTAATCTTTGGCATCAGTGGAAGTCTTAGACCAGAAATGTATCTGTGGAGATCTTAAAGTTTTTGATTCATATTTGGAGGAAATTCAATTTTAATTGTGTCAATTCTTGGAAAGCTCAGTAACTTTATAATTTTTCATTTCTAAAGGTGGCTAGTTAGAACTTGCTTTGGTACGAAATCTACAAACCAGCTTGAGTCCACAGTGAAAATTCTCACTTTGTGTATTCTCAGAATGCGAGGAGCACTAAGTTTTCCTTGCGTGAGGATCTGGGCCGTAGAACCTTCACATGGGTGCAAATAGAAGCTACATCTGCAAAAGAAGAAAATTGCAGGGTATGTCAGATAAAAAAAGTAAAGGCAAGTTGACAAGTTGAAATTGCCAGTATTTCTAATCAGTTAAATACAGGAAAGAGATCCATTCATCATCATGCAGAAACAACCAGTGTCAGGTGGAGGGGCGCGGGGGGGGGGGGGGGGGGGGGGGGGGTTTGGAGGATTACAAGGTGATATTTTTCTAAAAGAAAAAACAAGATCAGGTTGGAACTTATTTGAAATGTTTGAGAGAGAAATCCAGATAGAGTTAACCCAGTTCAAGGAAAATTTATTTCGAATATTCTCAGGGTGGGCCAAGACAGAGATACAGAAACCAACTGAATATGAATGACGGTTGTTTGCCGGCTTACAGTTGGTTCTTTTCATAGCTGAGTCCATAATAGGCATCATTTTTGTCATCACATAATAGGTGGCTAGCAACCTAATACAACTCGTAGTGACTTGATAATATATAAAGGAAAGTGATTGTTGATGGAAATTACTTGGTATTTTCCCTTGGAGGCAAGTGATTGTTCAGCACGCAATCAAGAACCCACCATGGGAAGTCTTTCTCTTCTTCAGTTCCATCTAGGTCCGTAATTTTCTTTCTCCATGGTCCTCCTTGAGACCCTTCAGTAATAAGGGAAGGAGGAGAAGCCGCGGAAAATTCAAATGGTTGATACACTACAGAATCATTATCAGGATTCGCATCTCCTTCAACTCGAGGTAGGCTTAACGCCTTTGAAGACATATCCTTCGTAGATGGAATATCTCCATTTTCTGAGGTTTGAGATACAAATTTCTGCTTTCTTTTAGTTAACCAATGAGACAACAGCCCCTTGAGGGTTTCTCTCGCCAAATTGACCTATATTGCAAACGGATTTCAATGGTAATAATCGGGAAAAAAAACAAATGCAAAATCCATTAGAGCTTGGGAAATCCTCTGCTTATCTATCAAATTTATAGACGAAACATACCTATCGACCAACTGAGACTTCCAAGTATAAAAATAAAAGTTGCAGGTGAAATAAATCTGACAATCAGTCATAAACTAGATGGCAAAATAAGGTTGAAGCCTCTTAAATGAAACAAATCATAAATAGAGGATCCTCATAGGAAATGATTAAGTTTAAGGAAAATGTGTTTAAGTAACTGATAATCGTAGACTGAAGAGGGACGCACACATAAATGGTGCATTATTAGAGATAAATCTAAAAACAAATACCTTGTCATCCTCAGGCTTCCCAGAAATGTTAAGGTCAGCAGAGTACATCTCAGCAGAAAAGCATTGAGGGGAGTCTAAGTGCACTGACAAACTCCCAAGCCTTGTATCAACCGTAAACCACGCAGGAATGCTCACCTGACAAGAAAAATGAACCAGTGGATGCAGAGGACAGATTCGATTATAGATAACATAAACACTCTGATACATACCATCTCAAACAATTCTTCTTTCTTCTTCTCAAACGAAATCTAATAAAACACAGTACAACAGAGCAGTCAGAAGAACACAAGCGTAAAGAAAATCTCATAGCAATATATATATAAGATTAATCCTATAGGAATACACGTGCAGATTTGTACCATGTTATCGGCAGATAAACCGAACATGGAGAAATTACTAAAACCCTGAGCACATAACTAACCTCTCCGTAGTTTTCAATGACAGCACCTCTTGTAATTTCCCATAACTTCACTGTACCAGCAGTGTCCTTGGAAAGGTAGGATATGGCAATCAGTTCAAAAATGTAAATTTTCAAGGACAAACAATAACTACAGCAAAACTTAAGAAAATTATGGAAGGTCAATGGAAGGAAAAGAAATTATGTTACCTTAGTCAGCACATGTCTTCTGTTATTTAGAATCTCATGTTGCACTATCGTTGAAGCTCCATCGATACTAAAAGATGGTTCTCTATAAATGGGTACCTAACAGGTATACATAAAACAACACCGACCTTGTTAAAATAAAAAACACGTGGATAGAAGTTTAAATGGGATAAAGCATTTACAAATTACAACTAATGGGGGTGCTATTTTTGTATAACTACAATTTGGAAAACTCTGGAATAAAAGAGAACAGAATATGTAACTCACCAGTGTAGACCCTTCCAGTGAGACTCTTGCCCTTGAAAAAGATAAGCTGCTAGCTAAGAAAGAACCACCTCTTTGAAATACTTTACTAGGATTATGTGATTCAGCTGGCCATCTATGTACAGAAGAATCTGTTGTGGCAACCCACATACTATCATCATGTAGCGCTAACTGCACTATCGGATGTTCTTCTGTACAAAGCGGTACACTTTCTCTTGTTGCCAGATCTGTCAAATATATCTACAAGTACAAACAAAGGTTAGAGAAAAAGCAAAAAAGAGAACATTAACTAAAATCTGCTAATAGCCACTCTGGCAAACTGGTGTTGACTCACAGAAAAATCCTTTCCACCACTATAAACATGACTAAAAGTTGGAGTGCTGGCAAGCGCCCAGACAGAGTCTGAGTGGACGGCATAGGAATGCACACATCGCTGTTGCCCAAGATCCCATAACCTATTAGAGTTGACATAAAATCGTAAACACAAAAAAGACGATCAAACATCTAGAAAATTGCAAAATGCCAAGTTGTAACATGCACAAGAAAAATGTAGAATATATTCATCAGGAATCATTTGGAAAATATGACACCCTGAAACCAGAACCCATCACGTTATAACATAGAATATGCTCTTTAACAAATGACATATTCACAAGACTACTAAGTAAGGAACTAGTAACAAGACCTTATTACCAAATTGCTCCAGACGTAGTCACACAGTTTGTCCAATGTACAGAAACCTGGTTAAGTTGGGGCTTATACTGACTAACATATTTTCTGTTGTCAAAATGTTTCAAACTTCTTAGAAGTGATATACTAGGTCAGGAATCACAAAGGTTCAAACCACTCAGAGGGAATTAATCTCTAACCAACAAAAGGCTGTTCCAGACACTTCAAGAGCTGGAGCTCAAACATGAAGACAAATAAATAAAAAATTCCTATCATGGATATCGAAAAGTAACATGGCCAGGCATGGATTCATGATTCTTGGACTCAAAATCGATACTCAAAAAGATGGCAATTATAAACTGAAGCTTACCTAATCATGCAATCGGAAGAACCAGATAGGCAATATCTGCAAAACAAAAGTTGATGAAATAATCCTTAAATATCAGAACGTTTTGCTTTGAAAGAAGAAAACATGCATAAAAATTATAGTTAGAAGGACAAGGTGTCAACCGTGGGTTCGATGGAGAAGTAACAGATATAAAGAGCGAGTCAACCAATTAAATGTCACTTTTGTAGTTGTTTCAAGAAAGAAAGTGGACTATACAATATACATTTCCAGTCTCTCTATCTCTCTCTCTCTCTCTCTCTCTCTCTCTCTCTCTCTCTCACACACACACACACACACACACAATTACAACCTTGTCCAGACACAGGATGGGGCTGGCATTGATGCAAGCTTTTTTTCACGACGATGAAATAAGAAAGGTGAGAAATTCCGTGAACAATCACGATGATGTTAATCTTAAATCAGATGAACCAGAATTACGTAACTTTGGAATCAGTATTCCCAATCATGCTGACAATATCTATATTGTTTGCTCACTATACTTGACACAGGACTACCACAACAGTACTCAGTCAAAAACATTAATACACAACTTTGAAGTTTTTGGGCTGAACATGAATGGATCATGTTACAGCTGTGATTGACATAAGCTAACATCTGTACCTACCAATTCATATAATATTTAGCATGAGATTTAGGGTCTGCCAACTGAAGCAAAATCTTAATTAAAATGTTGATAGAAGTCCATGCTTATGCCCCCTCCCTACCCACTCTCCCCCTCCCCCCCCCCCCCCCCCCACCACCCCCAAACACCACCACCACACCTGCCCGGTGGAGATATTTCAAGGGAAATCTATGCAACAAACCTGCCAGTAGAATCGAGAACAAGTGCCCTGATATTGTCCGTGTGCCCTCTAAGCTTCATAGTCTTAGAACCTGATCTTGGGTCCCAAACGCGCACAACCTATAATAATTTTAACATGACAAAAGGGCAGCCCAAACTGTAGTATTAGCTGAAGAGAGTGAGGAGTCTGCTTGCAGACCCTTAAGTATCAGATGCACCAAATGGGGCTAATTGAGCACTCCATAATAACGAAGTTACCTTCTCAGTTCCACCAGAGACAAGAAGTGTTCCCTGGTCATCGGTGGCCAATGCATAAACTGACTCTTTATGGCCTTTTGCAGAAACGGGAACATACCCCTGGGATTGATTACCATGCAGAGAAATGTTATTGCTTGAGCTGATAGGGCGAAGACTTGTATTAGGCGCTGAAGACCCCAAACCATTTACAATACTTGAAGAATCATTTTCAGAAGCATCATTCGATTTGGAGGTGGGAGTAACAGCAGCTTCAAGATCCCATATGAAAACCTCCCCACCGAGGCCACCAGAGGCCACTATATTGCTCTGTAATGCATGAAAGTGAAAATTCTAATAAACCAACATAAGGAAAAGTAGGCCAAGCTTATACTAATCAATCAGGCACTTCCGTGTATTGGAATTATTATCTGCAAGAAAATATTACATTTTTCTCTGCAGCAGCAAGACAAGTGACATAGTCAGAGTGTTGACGTAACGTCCTGGCGCACGTTCCATCGGACAAGCAATTCCATACCTAATATTATCATTTCAAAAGAAATTCATGAGCAGAGTTTGATACATATTGATGCATAAATGAGAAGCGTACAAACCTTAACAGTGGCATCTGAGGAGCAAGAAACTAATATATTACCACCTGTAAGAACAGCATCATTGACCTGCCCAGCCAACATCATTCCAACATCACCAAAACATGTTAAACAATAGATTTAACCAGTGACAAGAACAAATTATACCCAATCAACATGGGACTCAAAAGTAGCACAGCAGGTTGCACCATCTTCAGCCAATGCCCATCTTTTTAAAGTACCATCGCGGCTTCCAGTAAAGAGGTAATCACGTTCATCTGGTTCAGCTGACTTCAGTGCAGCCAAGCAGTTTATGCCTGCAGAATGCTGCAAAAGGAGAATCACTCTCCAATCAGCCATACAGATATAGTATGTCACGAATAGCCATCAGTTCAAACTCTTTGGTACGAATATGCTGACTGCTCAGGACATAATTTTGCACGATGAAATACATTGTGCATACAGGGCTCCAAACATTCCATGCCTATTTATATTTCTATGAATTATGCTATGAGGACACGTGATATCCTTGACAAACTACCAGAACCAATAAAATAAGTGGACAAAATTCAGATAAGAAAGAGGATACCGACAGCTGGAGGCTCAAGAAACATGATAAAACTGTTCGTAAGTAAAGATTTCCAGGATCAATTAAGGATTCTCTTCGAGGAGAATTAAAGGTCGCAAGGAGTACTTCCTTTATTTTCTTTTGGTGCGAGGCAATAGGTAGTACGGGTTATTCTGAGTTCAAGATAAAGGTTTTATATCATTGTACCAGCGCAGTATTTCATTTAACTATCTAAGCAATCACTTTAAAACTACTTGAAAAAAATCTGAGGTTTTACATTTCAACAAAAAATAAAGCATCACCTTTGTACCATCTGCATCGCTTAATACATATGTCAGCCTCTTTTCCTTGCGAGCGCGAACTGAATTAGATGTGTTTCCTGCACTGCCAACGCGGTGCATTGCACAAGACCTGAAGTATGTTGTGTATTCTACGTCAAAACTTCTAATGCCACGTCACGAAGTATTCGTACAAAACTCAAAGCTTTCTGAAGTAGAAAACATAAGAATATGTATGAAAAGAAGTATATTGCAGGTCAAACATCTCTTAAAATGCTGAATTCTTTTATTTATAAGCCCAACTACGAAAGCCAAGTTTGGTGAGCTTCAGTAGCCAGAACTAAGACATTCATTTGTTCTCGATACTCAATGACAAGTATAATTATTCTCATTAAATAACTTAGATTTAAGTTATTTTATTTAAGAAGAAGCTCGATTTGGAGGATTTATCATCTTCCTTACCAAAATCTCCACTAAGAAAGTGGTTTACCGTTGGGCGATGGTATACTTTAATGTATTACCATAACTACCATTGGGGGAAACCAACAACAACTATCCGCTAAAGCTAGTAAAAGCAATCGTTTCTCTGACTCTTCAAACGCATATCAGTTTTCGAAAACGACAAGCAATAGTAAACCAACTTCAGCATAATCCAAAAACAGAATCAACAATCAAGACACTATTACAAAACTAAACAGAATCTAACTGAATTTAACTGAATTGGCATCAACCACTGTAACAAATACACAATTCCTCATGCAGAGCACAATTGAAACTGAATTTACAGCTGCAAAAAATATCAATTCCATAATCATCACACAGTTATACTAGTACACACGGAATTGCATCAAAACGATTCGCTCATAAACTTGAAAGTCTACATATAATCCAAATGTCAATCAATTCTACTGAAACAAATCTACAATCAACAACAAAATCATGATCGCAGTTGAATTCGCTAGCGCACACAGTAAATAAGTCCGTAACATATCAAAATTCAACACGAAAAAGCAGATTAGAATCGTAAAATCGGCGAAATTGTGAAACCTGATGAGTAGTCAGACCAAGTAGATGCGGCAACCTAGCAGCGAAGAGCGAGAGTAGAGAGAGAGAAAATAGTAAGAGCCGAGAATTTAGTGATTATACGACGGCGTATTGGATTGAAATGGCGGAGCAAAACGGTGGGCTTTTATTTATTTTTTTCCCAAAATGAGGAAGAATTTGGCAAAGGTAGGAGACCACTTCACGGTCAACAGTTTCGTTATTATTTATGGTGATATATACTTTGCTAGGTAGGAGGAATATACAAATAATACTAATTATTAATTCATTTCTAAATTAAAATTAGTAATTTCTTTAAGTAGTCATAAAATTATTAACCCTTACATATAGTTTTGGGGGGAAGTTATGGTGAGGGGTGTTCGCGGGCGGGTTTGGGCGGGTTGGCGTTAAAAATGTGATCATAGCCAAATTTTCGGGTTACCAATTTGTCGACTTGTGCGGGTTAAGTTAAAAAACTAAACCATGCAGTTTGCGGGTTGGGCGGGTTGAGCGGGTTGCGGGCGGGTTTAATTGTGAGAAAAAAATAGTAATATTTCGTTATAAAAAGAAAAAACTAATCTATTTTGCATTCGAGAAAACAACAAAAACAATACTATAACTTAATAAAAATATTTAAACCACAAATTAACTTAATTAAAATAACAATATAAGGATGTAATCAGACATTTTATCCACGTACATTATAAAAAAAAAACAACTTAAATTGATTTACAACCCAAAATACAACTATCAAACAACATAAACTAACAAAAAAAATTATATTATAGCAATATTATGAACATACAACTATATGAGTTCCGAAAATTTTCCTTGCTCCCTTAATTCCTATACAAAATATACAAATTAAGGATGTATGTGGGCGGGTTTTGGCGGGTTGTCATTAAAAATGTGACCATACCCAAAATTTGCGGGTTACCAATTAATCAACCCGAGCGAGTTAAGTTAAAAAATAAACCATGCGGGTTGCGGGTTCGACGGGTCGAGGTTTGGCGGCTTGGACGGATCGGGCAGGTCATGAACACCCCTAGTTATTGTGAATGAGTGAATGGCCAATTATCCAGTAAGAATCAAACTTTCTAAAAGAGTATCGAAATCTTTTCGTTTTTGACTTACCGAAAAGAAAAAAAAGTATAAAAGTATTTATCAGATTCCGTTCGTCGATGGATGTTGTGACATTTTAAAAATATGTCATAAAGCTCTAGAAAAATTACAAATAAATATTTATATATTATTATTTTATGACGTTTCTAATATATGTCAAAATGTTCTAGAAAAATTATAAGAAATTTATAATGTAAATTTAATGGACGAAAACATAAACTGGAACTCAAATTTTGATCTTGTTGTATCAATATTAAAATAGTAATAATACCCGAAGAAGAAACGAATGTTCTTACTCGGTTCTCATAATCGCAATAATTAATGCATTTTGTGTAAGTCTATTTTTTACACCAATAATGCGTCTAATCAGAAGTGTTTTTGTGATTCTTTTTTATCATTATATGGTTGTTTTGCGTGCTCTAGTTTCTGTTTTATTAAGGGTTTTAAAACTAAAAGTTGTAAAATTTGAGAAGCGTATAATAACAGATGAAAAATCTTACATATTAGTAATAAATTACCGGAGATTTTAGAGATTAACGGAAGACACAAATAATGTTAAATTAGATAAAGGGGTGAAGATCAATCTTCGTTGAATAATGAGAGTATACAAGAGATATGTACAGTAAAGATAAACTACACTTGGCAATATAGATCTAAATTAACAAACAAGGATAAAGATAAATTTTAGGAAGAAAGGGATAAATTAAACTAGGTCATTGATCTAATTTAAAAAGATAAAAAGAAACTCTAGAAAGATAAAGACTTGTACAATATTCCTAAATAAAGGGGGTCTTAGAAGTTAGATCGTGGCAAATTAAGATATTGCTGATGGGGCTTTGAGATTTTGTAGCACAAGGAGACATGATGAGGAAACAAAATAAATAACCAGACTTTTTAGGTAAGGTTAGGGCCAAAACAACTATTGTTCGTACTTCTCTAATTTAGGAGATGATATATACGTAGTAAAATCTTTAATTACAACTTACAAGGCAATTTCTCATTATTCACCAATATACCCCTTTTAGTTAATTGTTCAAATCATATTCCTTTTTAGATTTAAATACTGATTGATAATTAGCATATTTAAAACTTAATCAAGACACTCTCTTTCTAGTTAATGAGATTGAAAGATCATCTTTTATATAAATATGGTAAATCATGTAAATACGTTACTACTTATAAATATATAATTGCTTTAGTTTTAAGTTGACATTTTTTCTTCAAAATCTTGGATCTAGGTCTGTTTTTTCCACAGGGAAATTCCAGCAATTTTTTCCGTCTGAAACTCATTCCAAATTAGATGAGTTTATTTTTAGGCCGGCGATATTGCCAGAGCAAAAAATGTTGCTGCCAGAGCAATTTTTTGAACATCTCTATTATACCCTTCTTAATTAAGGAATGCAAAAGTTAATGCTAAATCTCCATAATTTGTTAAATCAATCAATTCTTAAATATAGCAATTCAATCTTGTAATATTTTTTTTGTTAGTTAGCATCCCTTAATTTTAGCAAATTCAAACTATAATTTACACGTTATTTACCATCAATAATATCACAAAATTCATTCTTAGTCTAAGAGGATTATAGATGACTCATCCCTTAATTAGTTAATTACATTTGACTCAATATTCTCTCTTAAAATTAATTATCGCAAGTTTTTTTTCACTCAATCTGCCAATTTAATGTTTAAATAAATTAGTTATGTATAAATCATTAAAATATATTAGATTGTGATTCCATTTCAAACAACATTTTAATTTTTTATTTGGCAATAAATATCAAGCATCTAAGAGTTTCTTTCTAACCATTTCCACTTTAAATATTATACTCTGTGTGTGTGTGTGAAGCTACTGTATTGAAGCACAATTCACTTTATATATTTATATTAGTTTGTAATTTTTCTCAATTTATATTTATATTCATATTTGTTTTGTTTTTAATTTTAATTTTACTGTATATAAGACAGAAACTGATAGTATGCCGGAATTAGTCAACCCTTTTTTATTTAATTTCTGGTTCAAGAGGATTAATTTAAATTTTTCTTGATAAGGAGGATTAATTTAATTTATTACTAGTTTATTTTTTATCCCAAATAACTTATTATAATTAAAAAGATAATGTTATTTAATCATCAATAGTTAATGACTGAACCGTTTGTCTCTACATTCAAGTAAATTATTGAAGGGAAAATACAATTGTTTCTTCTCTCCCTTAGAATAAGAAAGAGGTTTTTGATATTATTGATGCTAGATAATTGTATAAGTTAAATAGTTTGAATTTGCTAAAATTAAGGGATGCTAACTATAAAAAAAATTACAAGGTTGAATTGCTATATTTAAGGATTAATTAATTTAAGAAATTATGGAGATTAGGCATTTACTTTTGCATTCCTTAATTAAGAAGGGAATATTAGAGATATTCAAAAGATTGCTCTGGCAGCAACATTTTTCGCTCTGGCAATATCGCCATCCTTACTTTTATTATTATGTGTAAACAATATACAAGATGTTGTATTAAATTATAATCGTTAGGAAGGAAATTAAATGCATTCAGTAGAGGTAGGGATCCGGAGTTTAAGTGTGAGTGACAATAATCGTATTCTTTGAGTAAACATTCTATTTCTCTTAAAGTTGTTTGTAAATAAGGCGCTTATTCCTGAAATAAAAAGAATCCCGTTGAATGCAACCATACATGTTTTAACTTCAAATTTCATACAAGCTTTGAACTTTAAATAAGCGTTCACACGTCTAGAACTTTTTTTTATTAGGAGCACATCTAATTTCCATATAAAATTTCGCATTAGACGTAGAGCAATATGATATGTAGCCAATGTGGAACATGGATTTTCTCCTATCATTTATTTTTATTATTAAATGATTATTCTACACAGTTTTGAAGTTATGCTATTAATTTTATCTTTCTTTCTTTGTACAAATTCTTAATGCATAATGAGTTTAATATATGTAATTAAATTTTTATTAAGTAATTTATGTATAAGAAATATTTTTTATTTTATAGAAAAAAGATACTATTTCCATTTTACTACTGATTGGTAAGAAGAATGCCTTAATTAAGTTTTTAATGATTCTTCTAATTATTGATAGGTATTTGATTATTTAAAAAGAAATAATTTAACTTCTAATTTAACAGGGGTACATAACTGTAAAGAAGAGGGAATTGCTATGTAATTAAGGATTTTGCTCTGTAAATATCATTTCCCCTCTAATTTATCCTCCATAATCAAATTTTAGTTGAGTACGTTTTTAAGTTCCTAAAATACCTCTTTATCTTAATTATCTCTATAAACAAATAAGTGGGAAGACGTGTGTCACCCCAGAATGTTATATATAACATTATAATTTGCACGATTACTAGCTAAAATGAAGGTATATCCACAAAACATTCTTTACTATTAGGAAAATCAAACATACCAGAATATTACAGATAGGTCTGATAGAATAAAATAGTTTATATTATTTATTTTATTATTTTTATGTAGTTTTAAGTATTCCTTACTAGACTAGGTCTACCAGGAAACCTCTGGTTAAGTATTCCTTACTAGGCTAGGTCAACCAGGAAACCTCTGGTAATCTATAAATACTTGTAATTGCTCTTTTCATTATTCAAGCAAATATAATTCTCTACATGGTATCATGAGTCTTACAACCTGTGACCTTAAACCCTAACCCTAATTTCCCCAGTCGCCGCCCACTGTCGGCCATGGCTACCGACCCCCCCTCTCCAGCGTCGGTCTCTTCATATTCCTCCTCTCGTCCATATCTCGGCTATTGCCAGGCTTGTGACGCTCAGGGTCACACCGCCAAATCCTGTCCCAATTTCCGCATCCTGCCGATCAATCAGCTTGCTCAACTGCCGTCTCCCTGGAACAATGGCAAGGCACACGCACCTCGAGTTCATTACTCGGGAAATACACCTGATTCCGGAAATTGGATTATGGATAGCGGTGGCAGTCATCACGTTACTCCGGATCTTCAGAATCTTTCTCTTCATGCTCCGTACTCTGGGTCAGATAAGGTTATTGTCGGCAACGGTTCCAGCATGCCTATAACTCACATTGGTTCTGGTATTCTTTCTTCTCCTTCTCGTTCTTTTACTCTTAATCAGCTTCTATGTGTCCCGTCCGCTCGTCATAACCTTCTCTCTGTCTCTCAATTTTGCAAAAACAATAACACCACTATTGAATTCTCCCCCTCTTCTTTTCGTGTCAAAGATCCACGTACGGGGAAAATCCTGGTCCAAGGCAAAACTAAACATGGTCTCTACCAATGGTCTTCTTCTCAGCCTACCAAGTCCACCTACCCTCCTCTTCTTGCTTTTTCTGGTGTCAAAGCTTCTTCCTCAGCTTGGCACAGTCGGCTAGGACATCCATCTAGCTCAATTCTAAATAATATTTTGTCCACTTTTCATTTATCCATAGTAGATGTTGCGTCACCTTCTTTAAATTGTAATGCTTGTCAATGCAACAAAATGCATAAACTCCCTTTTCATATTTCTACTGTTGTGTCGACTCATCCTCTTCAAATTATTTATTCTGATGTTTGGACATCTCCACTTATTTCTGTTGATGGTTTTAAATACTATGTTGTGTTTGTTGACCACTTTACTCGTTATTCATGGCTTTATCCGCTCAAACGCAAGAGTGATGTTTATCACGTCTTTCCTAAATTCCGTGCTCTTGTTGAAAATCAATTTAACCACAAAATTAAAACTTTGTACTCTGACAATGGTGGTGAATATATTGCTTTATCATCTTACCTCTCTACCACTGGGATTTCTCATCTCACGTCCCCGCCCCATACTCCTGAGCACAATGGTATATCTGAACGTAAGCATCGTCACATTGTTGAAACTGGCCTCACCCTACTTCATCATGCATCTGTCCCCCTCTCTTATTGGTCATATGCCTTACCCGCCGCCACTTATCTCATAAATCGCATGCCTACTCCCATTCTCTCTATGAAATCCCCTTACCAGTGTCTTCTTGGTCACAACCCCAACTATACTAAACTACGTGTCTTTGGGTGTCTTTGTTATCCGTGGCTTCGCCCATATACACCTCACAAACTTGCTGGTCGATCTGTCCCATGCGTTTTTCTGGGTTTGCACCGTCCCAAAGTGCATATTTTTGTTTTGATCTTCTCACATCTCGACTATATGTTTCTCGTCATGTCCAGTTTGTCGAGTCTATATTTCCCTTTGCCTCTCGGCAACACTCTCTTCCTCCATCCTCTAGCCCTTCTCCGCATTTTTCCGCTTCTGACCCACCTCATACTATCCTACCAGCCCCGACCCCTATTGTTCAGGCTCCGTGCGCACCTCCGGGCTTCTCCATCACCTCGCCCGGGCCTCCTGCGGCGCCCGTAGTCTCTCTTCCGCCCGCGGGCCCATCTGCCTCTCCATTGGGGTCCACTCATCAACCGTCGGGCCTCCCGAGCTCCTCCTCATCCTCCCATGCAACCTCGCCTGCATCCCACATATCGGCTCCTTTATTAGCCACTCCTTCCCCACATCCGCCTCGCACTATAGTCACCCGCTCCATGCATAATATCTCCAAACCCGTCCAAAAACTTAATCTCTCTGCTTCCATTCCTTCTGTGGATACCGAACCAACGTGTGTTTCTCAGGCTCTTGCTCACCCGTGCTGGCGAGACGCCATGTCTACTGAGTTTATGGCGCTTGTTCAAAATGGTACTTGGGATCTTGTTCCACCGTCTCCTTCTCTGAATGTTGTGGGTTGCAAGTGGGTGTTTCGTATCAAACGTAACCCAGATGGTTCGGTGGATCGTTATAAAGCCCGCCTGGTGGCTAGCGTCCCGGGGTAGACTTTCATGAGACTTTTAGTCCGGTTATCAAACCGACCACCATCAGGCTTATTCTCTCTCTGGCTGTTTCTCAGTCATGGCCCCTTCGCCAGTTGGATGTCAATAATGCTTTTCTTCAGGGTCGTCTGTTTGACGATGTTTTTATGGCTCAACCCCCGGGGTTTATTGATCGTGATCGGCCTTCTCACGTTTGTCGCCTACACAAGGCGATTTATGGTCTTAAGCAAGCACCTCGTGCTTGGTACACTGAGCTTCGGGATTTTTTACTCTCCTCCGGGTTTTCTAATTCTAAAGCGGATCCTTCTCTCTTTATTTTTTGTCGAGATGGTAATTTGGTCTATATTCTTGTTTATGTTGATGACATTATTGTTACAGGCAGTGATAGTTCACAAGTGGATTCCGTTATTGCGGACCTTGGCCGCCGCTTTTCCATCAAGGATCTCGGTCCTCTGCATTTTTTCTTGGGTGTTGAGGTTCAACCACACCCTGGTGGTCTCTTTTTGTCTCAGAGACGCTACATTCTTGACCTCTTAACCCGCTTCAAGATGGCATCTTCCCGGCCGGTCAAAACCCCTCTTGCTGCTACCTCTACTCTTCGTCGGGATGGTGGCGAACCGCTCCAAGATCCGAGTGTTTATCGGAGTGTTCTCGGCGGTCTTCAATACCTTTCTCTCACTCGTCCGGATATCTCCTTTGCTGTCAACAAACTGTCCCAGTTCATGCAATCCCCTGGTACTGATCACTGGAATGCAGCTAAACGAGTCTTACGTTATCTACATGGCACGCTTGATCAGGGTATCCTTCTCCGGGCTCGAAGCCCTCTTACTCTTCATGCTTATTCTGATGCTGATTGGGCGGGTGATAAAGATGACTACTCATCCACGGGGGCATATATTGTTTTTCTGGGTTCCAACCCTGTTTCCTGGAGCTCCAAGAAACAACAGACAGTTGCTCGATCTTCCACCGAGGCCGAATATCGCTCGGTTGCTTCCACCGCGGCTGAACTCCGGTGGCTTCTTTCTCTTCTCACCGAACTTGGTATTTCCATTCCGAGTCAACCAGTCATTTACTGTGACAACGTTGGTGCTACACAACTTTGTGCAAATCCGGTGTTCCATTCTCGGATGAAGCATGTAGCTCTGGATTATCATTTTATTCGCCAACATGTGCAGCAAGGTATCCTCCGTGTTTCTCATGTTCGTCTGAAGATCAACTTGCTGACTTACTCACCAAAGCCTTGTCGTCGGCTCAGTTCACCAATTTATGCTCCAAGATTGGTCTGTCTCTTAGCCATTCCATCTTGCGGGGGCATGATAGAATAAAATAGTTTATATTATTTATTTTATTATTTTTATGTAGTTTTAAGTATTCCTTACTAGACTAGGTCTACCAGGAAACCTCTGGTTAAGTATTCCTTACTAGGCTAGGTCAACCAGGAAACCTCTGGTAATCTATAAATACTTGTAATTGCTCTTTTCATTATTCAAGCAAATATAATTCTCTACAAGGTCTAATTGCTAAATATATTGTTGGAGAATCGATGTTAGCAAAAATTACTAAATCATGCAACTGTAACGAAGCTCACGTGGCTTACAACAATTTTATATAGGCAAATAACAAACTCCAGCAGGATTTTATTCAGACCAAATGAAGTACTTCTAATTTTTAGCATACTAGTGCAACATATATAAAATATTCCCCACATATAATGGAGAAACTTATTTTACATAACAATTAAGACTTGCTTCCAAGATTAGAATTTAGAAGCGTTTATTTCGACATGCGGAGCTTTCTTTCACCCGAAAGTGCTTTTGCAAACCTGCAAATGCAATAAAAACATCATCTTCATTAACCGTTCTTAATTTTGGTACTACTGATCCTAGACAACTGTTTAAAAAAATAAATTTCAATAATCAAGAAATTCTTGGCATTAGTTCAATAAGCTTTCACTGCAAAACCACAATTAGATATATAGAGAAGAAGACCGTCCAATTCTTCTGTAGTAAATGGTGTTCGTTTTTTGCGTCGCCATTAGATTCACGATCATTACAAAAAATAACGTTTTTGGTGACTAAATCATTGTGAGGAAATATACTTTCAACACAAAAAGCTTGATAAGGGGATAAAACTAAACTTCATCACGATATTGTGGGTGGTATTATAGATGGAATCTGAATTACTCATGGTAACATAAACAACTATGAGGAAACATAAGTTTAATTTATCACTAAATGCAACAATTTTTATCATAGAAAGTTATATTACTAAATGAAAATCCTAAAGGGAACAATTGAAATTAAAACAAAAGATGGATGGTCAATTAGGAAAATGAATATGTAAATAATTACTATGTAGTTAGTATAACTTTAATATTTATATAGCACAAAAACATGACAATATTTTAACACGAAGAATTTGTGAGTAAAAAGGTCGACTTACTTTTCGAGTGCTTCCTTATTGGTTCCACCACCCTGAATAGGTTCACGGATTGTCTGGTTATTGATCCTCGAAACTGGTTTATTCAAAAGCTCTTCACCAAACTTCACTAGATTTTCCAGGTTCTCTTTGGTTGCCAGATCCATAGCGGTTAGGTCCCCCGTCAAGGTGTCATCCTTCATTTTCATAGTTTTAGACTTTTAGTCACCAAATTTATATTATCAAAATTAAAAAACTTAAACGCAATATTGTAAAAGGTTATGTAGGAAAATAATTGTGTTAACTAAATGCGACTTACATCAAAGGGACAGTTACATTTTACCTTAAGACCCTATCAATGATCAAACTTAAAAACATGTAAATGTAATGTTTTTAAAAATTTAGGGAGTGTTTATGTAACATTGCGGCATGGTACTCTATCTACCAGTATGTTTATAGTGTGATGGTTTAGAAATAAATATTTTATCGATTGGTGCAGACAATAATCTCGATAGATAAAAGGATTTGAGCCGTTTATTTGACAAAAGCAACATTTGCTGAGGCAAGGAGTAACCAAGCAGCTGGAGGGAGCTATATAGTTTATGTGTTTTTTCTTTTATTATTATTTATCATTTTTTTTATAAGGCAAAAGTTTTATTAATTAGCACAAGGGGTGCTTAATCCCTTACAATAGGAGAATTAAAAATCCAAGAATTCCATTGGCTCATCCCAAAAAAAAGTAAAGACCCCAAAACTAGAACAACTATAGCTAGTAGTCAAGGCAAACTAAAGGATTTGTGTACCAATCTAAAAATGAGAAGCAAAAGTAGTTTTTCTTGGCTTTCATCCACACCCACGTCCTTGCTTTGATAATGTCGATGACATTCTGAACATCAACATCCCCTCCTTCAAAGATTAATTACTTTATTTCTTGCTGTCCAAATTGACCATACCACAAAAAACCATAGACACTTACTTACCCTCTTCTGCACTTTTGCTTGGTAATTAGGCCAAATCTCAAAGAGTGTAAATATAACTATTTTCAAACTAAAGGATATATATTCTATTAAGGAATAACATACTTGAATGCGGAGATATTTCTCTTGAGACTCAAGAAGTTGAAAAACAGCAGCATTGAAATAGTCAACCATATCTGCATTTGCTTGGTTATAAGTTGTTAGCAGTGGACTTGAGTTCAAGAGCAGCCAACCAAAAATTCCCCATTGATCAGCCTTCTTAGCATCATAACTCTCGTCATTTTTCTGGGCACCGGTCCCAAGTGAAAGCACTAGCAAACGACTGAAGTCAGGCTTCTCATTTAAAACTTCCGATATGGCCACCAACGTCTGCAAATAAAATTTACATGTTGAGTTATATTAATTATTACTTATCCCTTGTGTTAAGCCAAATTATTTACCTTAATAGAAAAATTATCTCCTATAATTTCAAAAGGTAACGTGTTACCCTTCTGGGAGGTGTACTTCGCTCGGCCATCAGATAGCCAGGGTGATTTTTGTTGTGAAAAAGATACTTATGCCTTTATATTTGGAATTATAATAAAAAGTAAAATTCGCTATTAAGCTATGATTTTGTAGTACAAGTTGTTTTATACGTTTACTTATGAGTTTCCTAAAGAAAGACTATAACTAAATTTGATGTTAAAAAAACATTCATGAGGGTATTTAGGTATTATGATTGTTAAAATACACTAGAAAATGAATAGGAGACAATGTGCAATTTTTTGACATCATGATTCGCCAATTTGGCTTAACACATGGGTACCCTTAATTGTTGAAAGATGCCATTGTGCTACATTTGTTTAAGTAATTTTAAGTGACAATTTACCGGGTTATTAGCAACAACACCACCATCAATGAGGTTGAATTCTTCTCCTTTGTTCTCAAAGTAGTGGGGTGGAAGATATGTGGGTGCAGCTGACGTGCCGATGCATATGTCTGATAATAAAGCGTCCATAGTAGAATCCTTCGGTGCCTACATAAAGGCAAGTTTACATTAATTAAATTCTACAAAAAGTATGACTACAATGATATGGCATGAACACGTAGTCTCTCTATTCAAGTGAGCCTAGTGTACATAGAAGTTGACCTTTATTTTGAAATTATAATAATCAGAATATAGGATGATCTTCAATAGTTATGAGAAAAATAGTTTTTCTATATATAAGCAAAATAACAATGAAAAATCTAGACAAGTAAACTAAATAAATTTTGTAATTATTCTTTTTTTCGAGGTGTAAGCGTGTTTGAGCAGCAAAAGGCGTGTTTTGTACTCTCTAAGCGTGTTCCCAAGACGCATGAATGATGCAGGTTCTATCAAAGAGCTGCCCCACGAGTAGCTTGAGGTCAAATTAGCCTAAAGCAACCTGTAAGGCAAGCCTCAAACGAAATTTTTAGAAACATTTAACGAGACCGAGAGAGATTAAAAACATCACCGTGTATGAGCTGAAAATGACAGGACGAAGTTTCTTGAGATCAAAAGTTGTGAGAACAACGTTACTCAGCGTTTGATCCAATCTTGTAGCTCCCAACATGTTATGTGCTAGGCTATGAAGATACTTTCCATCGTATATCGGTCCAAAGACACTTCTCAATGTTCTATCTGAAAAGCTGTATTTGGTAGAGTGAAATTAAACCAAATTAGTAACCCGAAGAAGTGAGTTAATTCTTTCCTTTTCTAGAAGTAATGAAAAGAAGAGGATCGTTTTCTTAGATGCATATATAGGCATCGAAAGTTTCTGAGTTAATGATCAAAGAACAAATAGTAAAATGGCAAGTTTTACCCAATTTCTTTTATTAATAAATCATTTGAGTTTCAAAATTATACATGCATGTGTCGAGGAAATTGAATTCAAATACTTCAGTGCATGCTCAATTCTGGCATAAGCTTCGATCAGTTAAACATTAGAAACTTTTTATAATTTCCGAGACTCTTTATTTGACATGTTTCTGAAAAATTACAAAATAATTGTTGAATGAATTTAAAAAATACTTTTATGTTTTGTGTTTACGTAACTAAAAACCAGAAAGTTATAGAAAACTTCCTTACATGCTTCAGTGCAAGGAAACACACAAACAATAGTTCAGATTTCAATCTCGATTCTCGACAAAAGAAATAGCAACAAAGAGAAGAAAATATAATAAGTAGGGGTATTCAAATTTAACCTATTCGGATCGAAGATTTTAGGGCAATGTTCTATATAGAAAGGAACAATATCTTTGGCTGCATAAAGAGGTCGATTATTTTTATCTGGAGCAGTTAGCATAGCCGTAACAAGACCTCCCGTGCTTGTTCCAGCTATTATGTCAAAATAATCTGACAGCCTTTTGTCTTCACCATCTAACTCCTGCATAAGACAACCATCGTTCGATATATATTCAGTTCACAACACTAAGAGTTTCATAAGAAATGTTAAATGGTCTTTAATTATGATGATAATTCTTTTTTTTTTTAATGCCGTGAGAACTCTACACATGACTAAACTCCGAATCAGGCGCAGTAGCCTAAACGACGTTAGCTGACAAATCATACTAAGTTAACCTGCGGATTTCATCATTTAACGAAGCAGGCCACACTTTGGATAATAACAAAAGTTCCACAACACATATTTATGTAACCAAATAGTATCTTATCAACACAAAAATAAAAATGTAACAAAATAGTAGGTAATGTACCTGAAGTTTGGCTTCTAAATAAGCAAGCATAATTCCTGGGATGATTCCTCGGACTCCTCCGCCGTCGATGCTCAGAACTGTAATGAGATTCCCTTTGTTCTGCAAGTTTGGTTTCTTTTCTTCCATGACTGGCTAAATGCAAAGTAAATGATAAGCCTACAGTTTTTGGTTGATGGACAAACATGCATGCATGGTTTATATAGACAGAGATTCTAAATCTTTAAAAAAGCTGAAGATCATCGTGGCCATTGATTAGCTTATTAAATCATCTCTAGTAAAAGTCAACATTTTCTTCTTTTTAAAAAAGTTAGTGATTTTGTAAAACAAAAAAAAAAAATGAGGAAGAAATCAACGTGTCATGTGTTTTGCATGGATCGATAACAAAGAAGACCAAATATAGGCACAAATATCCCTATGTGTAAAAGATAAGAAGGGTGTAGTTGACTCTTCTTTTAACATTGGATTTTTTTTTGGTCATTTACATAAAACACATCTCAAAATTAGAATATTAGTATTTTACGCAACTATTCCTATACCAACCATATTATATGAGTACGCTCAAAGAAAGACAATTCTTAGGGTAAGATGAAAAATTAGTTCCTTGATTTTGTGGTGGTTGAACAGTAGTTCTTACTTTTTACAACTTGTAAATAGTTACTTATGCCATGTTATCCGTAATTTTAATCTTTTTATTTTCTTCAATAAATTGTACATATAATTGCTCTGTCTTTGGCTATTTGCAATGTACATAATTTTTCTTCAATTTTTGTCATTGAATTATTTTGTGAACTGGCGTTAGTCGCAGTTCTTTAGTTTTTTCTCACTAAATTTTCTAGTGGTGAATTAACTATTTTGGAAATGTTTGAAAATACTAAAATCAATGATTGCATAAACTTGAGCTTATTTATGAATGGACTCAAGTGAAGACTGCTCTTATTAACAAATCAGGTGCACATTTTTTACAACATGCGGGGGTTATTGAATTTTCAGGGAGTAATCGATTTTGGAAATGCCTTTGGTGTCTCGTGATTTGGTTATTGTGAGGTGCACGTAATGGTTTATTGTTTGGAGGCAAACGACCCAATATTCATCATTGCTTGAGCTTTTCAAGGTTAAATCATAGAATTGGATTAAAGGCAAGAAGAATAGATTTAGTTACTCATTTGTGGATTGGTGTAATGCTCCAGGTGTTTGTCTCTTAGGAATCTAGTTCTTTTTTCTCCTCTCTTGTATTTGGTGAATTGTTGTAAGGGGTTGAAGCACTCCTTGTGCTTCTCTTAATTTATTTTTTTGGCTTATCAAAAAAAAAATGATTGCATAAACTTGAAGTCGAAATCGATTGATGAAAACTAATTAAGACCTGAAATTCAAGAAAAAAAATGAGATGTAAATTGTTAACAGTTAAAAGATAAAGGACTAAATTTACAAGTTACAAGAAAGACTAGAATTATGGAAAAGAACTAAAATTGCGGACTCGTGACTATTTTTAAGTTATAAAAAGGACTATTTTTGCTACCATCTTAAATTTAGGGAAATAAAATTGCAACTTTTCCTTTATTGTTAATTTGTTACCACCTCTTTCACGTGCCTTATTTTTCTTATCGGAAAAAAATAGTTTAAAAAGTGGTGACTATTTAAAATGAATATGAAGTTGTACTGTTTTCACGAGTCCCTTTTTATGTGGTCTCATTTTATTTTTGGCTTTTTATTGTGTCATCGTGCAATTTTGATATTTAGTGTAATAATTTTGCCAAAATTTCAATCGTCCAACGAGAAATTTTGCTAGATTCCAATTAATATTGAAAATTTATTTAATTTTGTCTCATTTTTTTAAGTTAAAAAATAAGACAAATTAATTTACCATTGAGATATAGTTAAAAAAAATGTCAATTCTTGTGTTAAACGACTACATTGTTTCACACACACACACACAAACATATATATATATGTATGATATTGACGTTAAATTGTTTATGACTTAGAATTAGATTTAGAATATATGTGTATATAATTAATTTTGCGACGGCATCAAAACAAAACATCCAATTAATTGGTCCGCACGATGTAACTTGTAACCATCAATTCTAAAGGGAAAACACTTCCTTTGTTGTAAATAAATGCGAATGGTTAATATCAAATCTAAACGTTGCTATATAAATAGTTAGTAGCTAGGATGAATGATCATCCTCACATCACGTGTACTAAAACCGCATTCAAAAAAAAAAAAAAAAAAACATGTATGTAACCACGTATAACATGTCACTACAGAGTCACACTTCAAAACAAATTCTTGGTTGGCGCAAAGAGGCATATGATATAATAATACAAATGCTAGTAGGTGCGAATTTTAAGAGGTATTTTTGTTAGGTGCGAAGGGAAAGACCGAAAGAGACATGTATGCTACACAGAATATTGTATCGATCCACTCCTGATTTATTCACTTATTTGGAACTCTTTTATTTTTTTTACTAAATAGATATTATATAATAGACAAGATGTCTTTTCTTTTTTCTTACATTAATTTATTGATTCTTTGGACCAATGATGTGGTTATTATATCGGACCAAATCTACGAAAACTTGTTCAATTTCTTTCGTTTGTTCTAGTCTAAAACAAATATTGAGACCCAAACCAATAAAATTATGCATAGTAATATGTTTAACTACTTTGCATGCTGTAGTTTCTTAGTACTATTGATTATTCTAGAACGAACTTCCCTCTAAATTACAAACTCCTTGAGAAATTTATTATCAAGACAAAAAGTACTTACAATTCAGGAACCAGTATAGGATGCAAAAAAACATTGCCCGCAATAACAAAACAAATAAATTATTTTACAAATTTCAAATATCAATTCGACAGTCGGACTTTTCTTTCTTCTGAAAGTAATTTCGCAAACCTGCAAAAAATACAAGAAACTTGTTCAAGTTTCGTTTACAACATTCAAAAATTCTTCGTTATTAATTTGATCATAAGCCCTGCACATAATGCAAAATATATACAATAAACAACCTAAAACTGCCTAAAAGAGTTATCCTCAATATTATTGGTCCAACTTACCTTTTAAGTGCTTCCATATTTGTGCCACCATTCGGAATAGGTTCTTGCACTCCCGTCCGGCAGTTTACCCTTGAAACAGGTTTCTTCAAAAGCTTTTCACCAACCTTTACTAGATTTTCTAGGTTCTCCTTTGTAGATATATCCATAGCGCCCAAGGTTCCCGTCAATGTGTCATCCTTAATTTAGACATGTTAGTTACCAATAATGGTAAAACATACAAAATTCCATGTAAGAAAAAGGGGTAAAAAGTGTTAAATCTTATACCCATTTTGCATGTAACTATTTTCCTTTAAAGAATAAAGATGGGAACCTGTGTAAAATACTCTCTAGTCAACTTTCCGATGGGCCAAAAAGTATATTTTCCTCGGAATATGAGGCATAAATATGAGGATTTATCTAGATCTAACACTAATTCCAAAATAAATAGGAATCGAGATGATTCTCATATTTACACTGAATTTTCATGCAAAAATGAATTTTTGTTGGAAAAATTCCACCGAAAAGTTGGTCAAGGGTACTTCTTATATATTTTATTTTCATCGAAAAGTTGACTAATGGTACTTCTCACATATTGAATAGGTTATGGTGCATGTTTCTCTTTATTAAATGACAGATTACACATTACAAAATGAGGTATAGAATAGAGAGTTTGACGTTTTTCACCGTGAAAAAAAAAGTGCATGTAGAAAAATGCTATGGTAGGGTAGCTTAGCTATAGTCACGAAAAAAAGTTGTAAAAATTAACATACTTGAATGCGAAGATAGCTTTCCGGCGAATTAAGAGCTTGAAAAACAACGGCGTTATAAAAGTCAACCATATCTCCATTCGATTGGTTATATGCTCTTAGTAGTGGACTTGGATTTTTGTACAACCAATCAATAATTCCCCACTTTTCAGCTTTCTTAGCATCATAACTCTCGTCATTTTTTCCAGCACCCGTTCCAAGTGAAATTACTAGCAAACGACTGAAATCCATTGGTTTTATGGGATATAAATTAGGGTTCTCGTCGAAAACTTCTCTTGTCACTTCTGATATGGCAACCAATGTCTGAAAATTGACTTAAAATGTTGAGTTATATCAAATAAATAGAAGATGATTTTATTTCTTATGGTTAAACAATTGTAGTGATTAATTACCGGGTTATTAGCAACAATACCACCGTCGACGAGGTTGTATTTTTCTCCTTGATTTTCAAAATAATGAGGTGGAAGAAATGTGGGTGCAGCTGAGGTGCTAATGCATATGTCGGATAATAGTGCGTCCATTGTAGAGTCTTTTGGTGCCTACAAAAGAGCAAAATTAATTAAGTTCTATTAGACTCCAAAGGTATAACACGAACCTTACAATCAATATTTAAATAGATAGGAACATAACAATTAATTTAGTCTCACCAAAAGTTGACATGAATAATTGACAATATCATCTAAAATTTGGATTCAGTTTGACACTCTAATCATTATCATCTTATAAAACAGAAGCCAGAGAATAAAAACATCACCGTGTATGAACTGAAAATGACAGGCTGAAGTCTCTTGATATCAAAAGTTGTAAGAACAACATTTGTAAGCGTCTGATGCAATCTTGTCGTTCCCAACATTTCTCGTGTCACGGTACGAAGATACTTTCCATCATAATTTGGCCCAACG
This sequence comes from Misopates orontium, assembly GCA_946800315.1. Taxonomy (NCBI): domain Eukaryota; kingdom Viridiplantae; phylum Streptophyta; class Magnoliopsida; order Lamiales; family Plantaginaceae; genus Misopates; species Misopates orontium. The sequence goes on along the minus strand of OX326952.1, from coordinate 31,459,482 downwards.
AAACCTTTCACTAGTTTCTCTAATCCTGCAAATGGGCCTCTGTATTTGATAAATTTAAGTGAAAACCAAATTAATTACCTTCCAAAAAGTTTATTAATTCATGTTTTTTTGGTAATGACTGAAAGAGTTCAGATAATTTTGTAGATGCATCTATCTGAGCATAAACTTTTGGAATTAATGATAAAAGAAATGGTAGATAAAGAAAGTTAGTCATGTACCACACAAGCAAACAAACAAACATTGTAGTGGTTTTAAAAACTTACACGAAAATTTTCTTCTAATTTGATAATTGTCTAAAACTCCCTTGTGGTTTTATAAATTCCGCATAAAATTTCTTAACTTGAACAAAACTCCCTTATGGTTTCATGAGAGGGGAATTTTATACAAAGTTTATGAAACCACAAAGGAATTTTGGAAAGTTAATAAATCACAAGGGTTTTCGTGCAGATTTTCGAAACTGTGTTTTAGTTTGATTCCTCACCATTATTATATGCTTCGATGATTCTGGCAGTTAACTCTCTTTCTTGGCAAAGAATAATTTGTCAATTCAACACGTCTCATACAAGGGATATTAATATTTACCATTAACTCTATTTATCTCTAACAAAATAAATTAATGACAAGATCGATGAAATAAATTAAGTAAAGGGCAATCAAATTTAACCTTCCTTGAGGGAAAATCTTAGGGCAATGCTCTTGATAGAAAGGAACCACATCTTTGGCTGCATAAAGAGGTCGATTATTTTTATCAGGAGCAGTTAACATTGCCGTTACAAGACCTCCTGTGCTTGTTCCTGCGATTAAGTCAAAATAATCCGACAGCCTCTTATCTTCACCATCTAGCTCCTATTTCAACACAAACATGTCACTGGGATCATAACCAAAATTGCCCCCAATATTCATGCATTAGGATTATAATTTATAAACCAAAATTTCTGAAATGTTTCTTCGAAAAGTGCAGAAAAGTCTCCGTTTTTTTACCTCGTGAAAACAAAACATTGAAATATTTTCTACGTTTATTGTAATAACTATTGTTTATGATTTTTTCGAAACATATACAAAAATTCTCAAAAAAATCTAAAACATATCCAAATACTTTGTAACATAGCAAATATTTTATTATATTTATACTAGTAAATTAACCATTTTCTTACCTGAAGTTGGGCTTCTAAATAAGCAAGCATGACTCCTGGGATGACTCCTCGGACTCCTCCACCATCGATACTTAGGACTGTAATAAGATTCCTTTTGTTTGGAGGCTGATTCTGCAAATCTGATTGCATTTCTTCCATGATTGTGTAAATGTAAAGTAAATTAAATGATGACAAGGCTGCAATTTTTGGTCTGATTATCAAACATGGTTTATATAAACAGACACTTCAATCTTAAAGAAGCTGGAGGTTAAATTATTAACTAATTGGGATTATTTTTTTTTTATCGGCAAATTGGGATGATTAATACATCTACACCACTTAAGTTTGTCTTAATTGTAGAAACTTCTTTTAAGATTTGAATTATTAGAAATAAACCTCCTAAATATTTAAAACATGAGAATATTAGAAGGGTTATGAGGTCATCCAAAATATTTTTTCAAAAGTGAGGAGTGTTTATGTGATTATTTAAACTTCATTGGAGTCTACTAGTAATTACTTAAACAGTTAGACTAAATCCCATGGGAGTGTAAACAAAGTAGCCCTAATTAATTTAAGGGAATGTTGTCATTAGTTTATTAAAGCATCTCTATCGAAAGTAAACCATTTGTTCTTTTATGTTAGCGTCTGGTACACTACCAATTGCTTGGCATATATAGTTGTGATATTTTCCTTAAGTGCTAGTCATGTTGGAATTGGAATTCCACGAGTATGCTGACCAGGAAGAGTAATAATATATTGAAACCACCATTTTTTCATGTAAATTTTTTTATTATTATTGAAAAACATAATTTGATAAAAGTGAAATTGAGTTGCCATTAATTTACAATGAGGATAAAGGCGTGCCAATTTATGAGTCCTTAACTTGAAGTCCACTTTGCTCGATTATTTTTGTTATATTCTTTTATTGTTTAACCACGAGGTTCACCAAACATCAAGCACTCCAACACATGATATCCTACTAACAAAATCGCTCCCGCACGCGAGTACTTAACGATAATCATACCATTATAATTGACTTATATAATTATAAAAGATATGATATACACGTAGTTGTACTTTAAAAACAAATTCTCCATGGTATCAAATATTTCGGGGTCGTGTACGTCTTGTACTCCCCCTTTTTTAATAAAAAAATCTTTTGCTTTTGTTGATAAAAAATTAAAAAATCTATGATATGATGAGTATTTTCTGTGGATTGCAAAGATATTCTAGACACGTCACATAGCTAGATAATTGACTTACTAATTATTGTTTGAAACCTTCAAAGTCTAGGTCACTAATTTGATGCGAAACGGTATATCATAATATAATCTTCTTAGTGCCATCCGACTTTCGTCATTTGATTAAAGTTTGGTCATTCTCTATAATGTGTAGCATAAGTAAACTAGCAGAATAGTTTTCTAAAGGTAGCTGGATGAGATATGGCGGCATATTGTCGTCCTTCCACTTCTTTATTTGAAGATTCAATTGTTAAGTTTTATTTATTATTTAAAAATACACAAAATACAAAAAGGAGTTGCCAAGTAGGGGAAACTTTGTTAATTTATAAGCTCTTCTAGGAAAACTTGTTCCATAGTTTTTATCTAGGTTAGTGCGTAACTATACGTCTAGACTTAGACTGAATTCCCACTGCATCCAAAAAAAATATTTAGACTTAATCTCATTTGATATATGCCTTTTGAAACGTAGTCATGGCATGAGTAACCGAAGCTATTGATACCCAATTTTGAGTTAACAAGTAGAAGGTTGGAGCTCACAAGGTGGTCTAGTTGCTTATATATGTGAAATTTTTCTTTTTGGTCTCAAATTCAATTTTGTTTATCGCACTAAGTTCGCTTAATGTGCAATTTGCAAGCTATTGTGCCTGTCTAGGATGTTTATTCAGTACCCACCTCAAGAATAGCGGACAAAAACAAAAACAAAAGGAAAAAGAAAAGAATGTTGGACTCTGAACTCCAAATCAAACTAGACTAATATTTTTTATCTGGGCCGCCCTAGTAAGCCCTAGTATTATCCGCCCACTACGCTAATGTCTGGCCCAGATTCAGAAGGCCTGCCGAGAGAACATAAATGAAGAGTTTAGAGACGAATAGTGTGATATGTCCATTGTATACTAATTTAGTTTAATTACTCAAAGCTAATGTTTATTTGTAGATTTGTTTTGAAAATAATTTAATTTAATCGAACATTAATTGTGTCAATTGAATTCGAACAGAACTTTCACGATTATACGAAGTCACCCTTAATCATATGCCAATATTTTCAATAATCTAATATATTTGTGATCAATTTATTTTGTACTACTGTTGTAGTGATGCCGATTCGGTAATGGCTTTAATGCATGATTTCAATGCCGTTATGGAAATTGCACTGCTCTGTAATTTAGAAATATTCGCAACCTTAGTACGATTTTAATTGCATCTCATCAGTGTGCAGTAGTTGTATGAAATATGTATTTTTTTTTATTTGCAGATACACCTACACTCTTGAGGCATTTCTAGTTATATATTATTTATTTGAAATTTGAGTAATTTGAGAGACAATTATAAGGTACAGTATAGAAGTCTCACAAACATTACATGGATACCCGTGGAGTGGAATATTATGGAATATCTCCGAAATTATTTGAAAAATAAGAAATATTTAAAGTAATCAAATCAAACATTAAGGAACACAGATGTGATTATAACTAAACTCAGAAGGTGAATTTATTATCAAAGTCAATACTGTTCTCCGTAAGTACACCTAAGTGAGGATAGCCATAAATTAATTAACGAAGATTTAAATTTATCTTTACGAAAACGACATATTTAGGAAACATCAAAGACGTTATCATCATCAATGAAATAACTCAAGAGACATATGTATAAACACCCAAACGTGATGGGTACGTCGTCCTATTTTCAAAAAGATTCACAGTCTTTGACGTCCTTTGCTTTTATATATTGCGATACCTATTGTGCCCCAAATGGCAAAAACTTCAAACCAAAAAATGGACTATCAATGTGTCGCTTACCTACCATATAGAAAGACACTGATTTTTCTCCCAATTTTGTGGACTAAATTAGTTTATACATGATTAACAAATTTCTATCTAGATTCTATCTATTTATTGTCACAGTTTGTTAAGGGAGAAAATAAACATGTAAGTTGTAACCACCAATTATATGATTGAACTTTATTTCATTGATTTTATACCAGTTTTCGTATCTGATACTATGATATAATTACCTTTCGGTACCTAGAATCATGTCATCAAATCCTTTATTTTCAATATATATAATAATATAATTACAGAATTACCCTTGTTGCATGCAAAACAAGTGTCATACATACTCACCATTAAAGCCATATTTGTGCACATGAAAAAGTATAAAATTGGGGCAATACCTTCACCTTTAAACATAATATGATGGCCAATGTATTATTGAAAGTTAGTTTCGTGAATTCTAAGCGAAGAGTGCAATAATATGAATGAACGCCATCTTTGCTTTTCATAAATATACTATTGGGCCATGGCCACCTCTTCTAATTAGAGGCACTAGTTTCCCTTTTCAGTTTTCATCGCCCACTACTAATCATTAGTATTCTCTATCCATTTGCTAATGTGTATTAGTTAATTGCGCACTCAATCATAAAATAAACGGTCACAAATCACTTTAATAAATAATAAATGGACCACGTTAATAACTATGGCAATCTGGCATAGCTATTAAGTATTAACACCTTCTTAAGAACTGGTGTAATACCTTGTTACATCATAGAACCATTATCATAATCTTACAATGTATACTGATTACTAATAAAATATAACAATTTTATTGATTGTCAAAATTCAAAATACATTGATGAAGGTAAATACTCCAAGTGGCAAAGCCAACACTATGAGAGGGAAACCCTAAGGTCAAACAAATGAAACAAAATTGCGAAGCTTTTAAGATATTAAGTATAAAACGAGGTATAACAAAACTTATAATTATAAAGTCCATTCATCTCTTAAATAATAAACTAAGTGTATGTGTGTTTGGAATGAGCTTGTTGACATTATTAATGGTTAATATAAATGATACAGAATTTTAACGTAATATTTATAAGGTAACTCATTTTATACATCACGAAAACAACCAAAAAGTTAAAATTTCTCAAAGTTATAAACATGTTACCCTATGTCGGTCGTAAAATAATCTACAGTCAAGATCTCATAAAAATAAACTTACCTTTTAAATACATTATTTTTTATTTTAATAACTAGTTCTGATTTGTTTACTCTAAAAATAATGATGCGTAATTGGTGACGGTATCCAGATTATTGAATTAAAAGGCTCTGACCATAGTGGTAATTTAGTAATATATTAGGAGAGACCCTTAAAAGTTAGTACCATTCGTCTCCCCTAAACATTTTTTTATTTTTATATGAAAAAGAGAACTTTTCTTGCCTAACGCGTTCCAAGTGACCAAAACCAAAGTCAAAGGACAAGTCTGAATAGGCAGCGTGAGCGCTATTAAGTTCTGGGATAATATCATTATCATCACGCCTAAGATTTGGGGTCATATCAGAAACACCCTCTCAAATTTCAATAATACTAGGAAATACCCCTTTCAATTAACGGTTAATTGAAAAGAAAAAAAAAAATCAATTTTGTCATTTATTTGATAATGAATATATTTAAATGTGGAATTTATAGTAAATTAATATACGTAATAAACTCTTTTATAGAAAAAGCAGAAGCAAACTCAACTTAATCCACAAATTTACAACCCGAGGCAAATTTGGGTTTTTTTTTTGTCTTATAAAGAAATATTAGTAATTGAAATGAGTCAACCATTTAGGAAAGTAACTAATTTTCTAAATTGTTGGGTCAATCAATTTTAGAGTAATTTTTATTTTATAAGTTACATTTAAACAATATACTATATTTTAAAAAATATATCAATTTTTGATTCAGAAGAACGTAAAAGTAGAGTTTTATTTGCATCTAACAATTTTATCAAATGTTAACCAATTTCGTTTGTCAAGGGCGTTCCTGATATATTTGAAACCTCAGGGGTGTCATTGATATTACACCAAACCTCTGTAGTCATCATCTCTTAAGTTTTTTCACCCATTAACACGCCTAAAATCTCGTATGCGTTTTATCAACTAAACACTAGTCCACTAGATTACGCCAAATCACTTCATCATTAAATTCTTTAACAAACGCCATTAATCTCACTCAACAAACCCCTAAACCCCATAAAACTATATATATATATATATATATATATATATATAAAGGAATTCTTTCCCAATTATTAAATTAAAACGTACGGGGTATAGATTAATTATTAAATAAATAAAATCGAATTGAAAATTAGATTAGCACAAAAGAAACAAGAAAGACACAGTGTTAGTAGAAGAGTGCAGCACCAGCTGTTTTCGCCTTTAATGCTCCTTTGTTTTAAACGAGGACCTTCGTTCTGTTCTAGACTCAAATTTTGCCCCCTTTTTTTTTATTTTTATATTCTTTCAACATTTGGGTACATATATTTGGCATTATATCGAGATTAACGCATATTTGGGCGTGTTAGTTTTGATGGGTTTTTGAAGAATCTGAGGTGTTTTGAGAGGACCCTTTTGGATTTTGTTTGGTTCTTTGGAGGTATAATGGCTGAAGCTATCTGTGTTTTCACCAAGGTCAGATTTTTATTACTGTTTTAGTGTTTATGAGCTTTGTTCTTTGTTGGGTTTTGTTTAGTTGAAATCTGGGTGTTTTTTTTTTTGTTAAAATAAATAATGTGGACTAGTAGTTAAGTTAGTAGAGAACTGGATTTGTTGCTGAATGCAGGATTGAGCTAAAACTCAAAGGCTGGAGCTTTAGGCAGCTTAAGGCTTAGCCTTTTTTTTTTTTTTTTTTTGGGTGTTCTTTTTGGATTTGGAAACTTGAAAAGAATGTGGTATCTATCCTTTTTCAGGTTTTGATCTAGGGTATTTTGTATGAGTATATGATAGTAACTGAAATGTGAAATCTTTTTTTGGTTAAATAGAGTAGATTTCTACATTGAACTTGTTTTCTTACTTCTTTTGAGTAGAAATTTTATTCAAGTGAGTGGTTGTTAGCTAAAGTCATAGCTGAGATAATTAGTTTGTATGAAATGGTTGAGGCTGCAAACTAGTACATTTGCTTGCAAATGCATTTTCTTGATAGTTATTGTGAACTTGTTTTTTTCGTAATGTTTTGTTGCTGTACATTGTTGTTGCTGATATAGATTTCTCTTGTGTGAATTTACAGGGCACACTAGTTATAAAGCCTCCCAAGAGATCTCGGGCTTCATTGAGGATATTAGTCTTAGTATTTGCAATGGCGTGTGGTGTTTATATATGCTCAGTCTGTTTAAAGCAAACAAATCTTCATAACAGCACTAAGTTCGTAGATGTTAGAGTTAGTCAGAGATATTGTAATGATACCACTGTTGATAAATCCCAAACTCCTTACCTGCACTTCCCAAAACCGACTACCTTCAACAGGTAATTTAGTGCACATTCGATGTTTTGATTTTCTGTTGATTATAATAGTAGTAACAATTTTCATTCATGCATTCCAGGGCTGAATGTTCTTGTAGTCCTGTACGGCTTTTTGCTATTCTGTCGATGCAAAGATCTGGAAGCGGATGGTTTGAGACTTTGTTGAACAGCCATACTAATGTCAGCTCCAATGGGGAGATATTTTCCTCCAAAGAGAGGAGAAGTAATATTACATCGATTTTCTCCACTCTTGATAGTGTTTACAATTTGGATTGGTTTACTAGTGCTTCCAAGAATGAGTGTTCTGCTGCAGTTGGCTTCAAATGGATGTTAAATCAGGTATGTTGTTATTATATGCATTCAAGCCGGAGGTCATACTATTATCTCTACACATGCTTCTTGTCAAAAGATATAAAGTTTCAGGAGCCGTCATATTGTTAAAGAAGATTTTGGATGTTTATTTCGTTTGTTTGATCTTTACGGAGTTGTTGAAAATTATGGGTATATACAGGGCAATTAGTCTCTGCTCGTGATGAAATTCTCAAGCTTCAAGTAACAAGGCAGTGAACTAGTAAATTTGCTTCAAGTAATGACTTGAAATAACCAGTTTCTTGGTCAATAAGCAATGTGAATTTAATAGTTAAGCATAGATGTAAAGGTACCTCATTGGATGCTATATTAATATCTGACTAACTTTTCATTTTTGCATTTTTTACGAGAAGCTATGTAAACTGCATTAGGTTGGCTTTGAGTAGATATTACTGCTACTCTGATTAGTGAAGCACTTCTACTCTATATCCCTGATTGTAGACTCTCTTCTCGGACATATTCGTGAGGGGTTCCTAATGCCATATAGAGCTAACTAGTTTTTATGCATCAGATATATATTCCAAACTGCTATATGATAACTGAAAGTCTAAACATGCCAGGAAAATCAGAAATTTGTTTCAATATGAGTTGCTGAGGCATATATATATATATATATATATATATATATATATATATTTATGTATATACTATTAATTTCCCAAGCTTGTGAGGGCACATTTATTATGGTTCCGCTCCTCACCTTCACCGTAGCTATTATTGTTAATAGCTAAAGCAACTGATTCAAGTTGTCAATCCAATTTGTCTGCGAAAAGAGTAATGGTTATGAGGTGTGGTTCATGCATATGGAACTTCTTTTGAAACTATATATTAGCTTTGGTGCTTTTGTTAGTGGTTTGTCGTTTTGATAATATTAACCAATATGAAATTGTTAATTCAGGGGCTGATGGAACACCATAAAGAAATTGCTGAATATTTTAATGACAGAGGCGTTTCTGTAATATTTCTCTTCCGGAGGAATCTGCTGAGGCGGATGGTTTCTGTGCTTGCTAATTCTTATGATCGATTCGCTAAAGTTCTGAACGGAACACATAAATCCCATGTTCATTCACATGAAGAGGTAACTCCTTTTCCCTTGAACCCCACACATACGAACTATACATGCATATCAGATCTGATTTCATAACTTCTTGTAGGCCAACACTCTTTCTTCATATAAACCGTTGATCAATTCAACATCGCTGGTAATGGATTTGAAAATGATGGAGAAGATGGTGTTGGAATCACTGGAATATTTCAGCAGCAGTAGGCACATCATTGTCTACTATGAGGATCTTATAAAAAATCGAACAGTAAGTTGCTCTTCACCTTAACTAGTATCTATAGTTCAACTAGCTATTTCTCTAATGTTGTCAATTCACAAAACCATTTCCCCAAAATAGAGAGTTGTAAGAATTTGTAACATAACCTTTCCATTGTTACCTTCATTTAGTTGTCTTCAATTGCTCTCAGGCAGCTCTGTCCCCCCCTTTCCCTTCGGCCACGTGTAAGAAATTTTACTTCTTTCCGGACTAAATTTCGTCGGACTTATGGAGTGAATATTCCTTAGTATCGTTATTGTTGAAATAATAAATGAAAGAGAGGAGAGGAACATAATGGTGTTTTGATTTGAGTTGTGGGGGCTTAATATAGACAGAGTTACAGAACTTTCCTAGTGCCGATTCAACATAATCACGGTAATAGTCTTTATGTTCTAAACTTCAAACTATGAAGAATAATGATAATATCCTTCAATATAATCTCACATAGTTACAGAAACTTCTGATGATTTGAATAATTACAAAGAAATCTTCTATAGTTTCATAACATTACAGAGGCACCTCCCTCGAGGTTGGACTTGTTTAAATTTTTGCCTTTACTCAAAGGGTGTCGATACTTATTCCCATCCAAGTAGAAGCGTCCGTATCAAAACATCTTTAATAGTTATGGTCATTATGTGATACTCTCGTAATGATTCATTTGATTCCGTGTCGTGTTATCTTAATGAGTTTCTCTTGGCTTGCAGAGACTTGTTGATGTTCAACGATTCCTAGGACTTCCGGAAATGGAGTTGAGGAGTCGGCAGGTCAAGATACATAAAGGATCTCTTTCAGACCACATCAAGAACTGGGATGACGTCATCAAAACTCTGAAAGGAACAATTTACGAGAACTTCCTCCGTACAGACTACTCTAGATAAAGGATCTCTTTCAGACCACATCAAGAACTGGGATGACGTCATCAAAACTCTGAAAGGAACAATTTACGAGAACTTCCTCCGTACAGACTACTCTAGATAGAGCTCCATTGATCGATTTGAAGAAGCGAAGCAACTAACTTAATGGTAGAAGCTGATCATGGTGACCCTGTTGATAGAAATTTATCTAGGTGATCAATGCAAAAGTTGATTTTCACCATGTTCTGGTTCTTGCCAAATTTCATGTCAACCTTGGGTTTCTTTCTTTTCTTCTTTTCTTGTGGCTGTTTGTTTTGTTTTATTTTTCTAGCATTTTTTTCTCTCTTTTAGTCTTTTCAGAAGCTTACAAAAATTTGTATAGCTCTGTAACTTATGTATAGACATTTTTCAACGAAATGTGAAAATTTGAAGCAGTTTTTTCCCTCGTGATTAATCATCCTAGTCCGCTGAATGTAATTTTTTCTTATGGTGTTTTTATCGTCTTTCTTACAACTCATGAGTTTTCTTTTTGTTGCCATTAACTCCTTATTTTAATACGAGTACAACTCTGCTTGAGTATATACTTGCTATTCATAGTTCAAAATTCAAAGTACTTTTAGTAACAAGTGGTGTCCCACTGAGTAAATAATTTCTTGTTCCAGAGTGGATGCCACTACCTTGGAATCAATCTATGTCTCATGGGATGGGACCAACTTGCAAATACCGCAATGTATACAATACCAACTTGCAAATACCGCAATGTATACAATGTCTTGTGATAAAGACATTTAATTAAAAAGATATTGCTATATACATCTGGCACTTTTATGGATCTACGATATCGGATCTGGCATGGACTCTCGATTTGCCAACCATTGTCCATGTGTTAGAGACTCTGAGCTAACCCATGTTGAGGTATACGTTGAAAAAGCCCACTAAGGATTGTTCATTATGGGCCCAGTACCTATTTTGGATCTTCATATAACATTTTTGAACCTGGGCTCAAGTATTAGCCTGTTAGGGGAAAATGGCCCTTTATAAATGCGAGTCGCCATTGTCTTTAGTCTATAGAATACTTTGTCATTCTCGTCTATTTTTGTTAAGAATTGCATATACACTGTGAGACAATGCCACAATGTCATTTTTAAATAAATTAATCCAAATAAAAGCATAATGTAATATATATCTATACAATATATAAATAAAATCGGTCTAATCATTTTTTTTCTTCTTTGAGTTCTCTTCATATGCAAACTTATTTTATTCCCGAAGCAGAGAGGTATATAACTGAAAGACATCACAATTTCCAAACTGGTCGAACGTGCTAATCTTGCTTTTTTTGGAATTAAAACAAATTAAATTCTTGATTTTAGCAAAGATTCGTTACCTTTTTACAAAGGCCGTGCAATGAAATTAGAAGATATGTTTTCTAGTTGGAAAGTGCTTTCCCATACTGGAAAGTCCAGTCTTTGCATTCCCAAAGAAGCACTGAAATCTGAAAACAGAAACAAATAATATAAATATTTGTTATAAATTTACTTCGATAATTGCGAAGTTGTGGGCTCAAAGAACATTGTCCTCAAACCCTCCATATTATAATATGTAATTAAAATCAAACTTTGTCTCCTCCCATAAGAAATATTTTATCAATTTTACACTGCTCAACCACCCCACCTTTTAGGCTGCGAAGCTGCATGGTCTTTCATTTTCTCTTCTAACTGAATTCCCGTTCTAAGGTAACTAATTTCATGTTTATTCAAGACGTTCTACTAAATAGAATGCCCCACGAATAAGAACTCAATAAGACCATCATATTAGACACTATATATATTATATAAAGAACATGCAACCATACTTTATGAGCCGCCTATTTTGAACACGACATATATGAGAGGAACTTCTATTTTTAGTACTACTTGAGCTTAATTATTTTGTGGCATTTACACTTTCACATGAACGCTAGCTAGCTCTATAAGTATTAAAATCAACATATATATAATGCTAGCTGTAATGGAATCTCCAACCAATGAGGAGGACCTACCAACACTCATTTTGGTTCTATAAATACCCATAAAACATAGTGTTTTCAAGCATCCCTCATCACTCAGTTTATTCCCTTCTCTACTCCAAAACCCTAATCAGCCATGGCTCAAAAAATGCTAATCACCCCCTTCTTTTTTATTGTCATAATACTCTCCCGATCAATTCAGTCTATAGAGGGAAGAAACTTGAAGTTTAATAACAAAAATGAATTTCACGTCCACACAAAAATCACTAATGAAAATTCTCGAAATTTCAATCACGAGAACAAAGATACACGTCCAATGTGCTCAAGTACCACATCATCATGTAGCGACGAGGCAGCAGTACTTACGCCACCATCAAGCCCAGTTGTGAGTGAGTCTCAGCCGCCGCCCCCAGGCCATGCAGAGGGCTTTAAGCCTACTACACCGGGCAACAGTCCAGGAATTGGTCATATTTTATGAATCTAACAAGGGCTTTATTGTCATGCGTGGGCAAAATTAATTTACGTCAGAAGAAATGGTTGTTTTATAGGTGTTGATGAATGTAAGTACGTTATGATGTACGTAAATGCTTCTCTGTCACGTTTTCAGTGTACTCGACATTACTTTGTATGACCTAAGTTTGTATTGGCTTGACACAAATTGTATATATGCAATGATAATGTTTGTTTTTCTTAATCTTCTAGAAGTATAGGTAGAATCATACCCATGCGAGATATTGAATTATTGCATAGATCCTTGTTATATTATTTATCATGTAAGATAGCTTGCGGATAGTGAGTCTAAATTAGAAAATAAAGCTGACAAGTAATTATTGTATAATTAATTGTTCGTTACATGTCCTGCAAAACAAATACTAATTGTAAAACTTGTGAAAAAATTTAGTACTATTAAATATTAATTGATTTTAACGGTATGCATGTATGCGCTGTAATTATTTAACCATTTTTCAGTTTTTGAAAATTTCATCCAATACAATGCCAGTAAATGGAAATTAAATAGTTCGATGACCATGAACATTTTACCTAACTATTTCGAACTAATTAATAGTTCATTATGGCCTACAATTTTTTTGGGTAATCTTTAGTGTTATGTCAGGTCGAACCCATAACTGAGCCCAAAATCGAGCCTAATTGACAATTTGCTCAAACATATGAAAGGTAAATTTTATGACAAAATTACACAAAAATCCCTACAGCTTTGTCCAATATATTTTTGCTCTTTTACTCACCCAGACTCCATATGATGCCTTAAATCAAAATGCGTTTGTAAGAAAGTTCATCAACATTATGCATTGAATATTTTAAAATTACTGTATAAACTTTTTGACTTCTTTAAGATTTTTCATAATTTCAAATAATATTAAAGATATACATACACACACACACACATACACAAGTAAATTAGTTATGTATGTGTGTATATATATATATATATATATATATATATATATATATATATATATATATATATATATATATATATATATATATATATATATATATATATATATGGACACACACACACATAAGTAAATTAGGTTAAAACCTATAAAAAAAATATTTCATAGAAAATGCAGAATTTAGAGACACGAAGACTAACACCTATTCTATAATTACTTTTATTATGAAAAAAACTATTCAAAATTCCTCTATCTGATTTTAATCATTAATTAAATGTATGTCAATAAAAACTCTAATTCAAAATAAGTGCTCTAAAAAAAGTCTTTAAAAATAACAAATGTGAAAAGGATCTAATTAGCAACCTTTCTCGGTGTATGAGTATGAATGTATGATTAGTGGATGCTATTGGAGCCAAACCAGAACAATTAAGTTCGATCAAATTTAAGCGCAGTTTTGTGTTTATAGGCTGAATTAATGCCGAGGACTAAAATTGCAAAACGAAATTTTGTAAGATGTAAAATTGTAAACTAAGGTTGACCTTAATGTCTCCATTGCTATTAATTGGACAACTATTTTCACGGGCTTTTCTATGATCAGTCAAGCTTCAATAATTAATTAATTATTTATTATTTATTTTCTGGGACTTTCCTATCAAAAAAAGCTTGAATACTTAATTAGTTATTAATCACGATAAAGCAGACATGGGGAATAATAAAGTACAAGAAGAATGATAAATGCAAGACCATTGAGATTCAAAAGGCATGGGAAGATCCTCGTGTGCCGCCACTCCTGTCACTGTCACGCAACACTTGTTTGTACCTTGTCTATTATTTTACGTATATAGTGTTAAACGTACGATAATAATTAGATCGAACTGTTAAAGACATATAATGCATTACAGACTAGCACGGTACAGAATCAAACGGTCTTTATTTATTCTTCTATGTACTGTATACATATATATATAAGTGCTTCTTTCATTTTCAAAGTAATTGAGTGCTTGAAACTCAAGAGCCTTCCAAAATCTCCGGAACCAATGTTTCTGTCCTTATCACAGAATCTACAATAAAGAGTCAAAGGAAATGGAGGGTTGATACAACTCCCCTTTAGAATGACTAAGTGAAAGGAGAAGAGATATATGGACGTTTGGTTGAATCCTCGTGACAACTTTTGATATTGGGTAACGGTGGAATTCGAACTTAAGACATTTTCTTTTACTCGAAATGTTATGTCATACGGAATTATTGTTTAATCTAATAGCTCTAAATTTGTCGACAAAATCAATATTTATTAATATATATTTAATCTCGTCCATTAGTTACAAATTCTCCACATACTTTCTTTTTTCGGGCAAAGAAAGAAATTAAAAACCAACGAATTCTGCATATATATTTTTATTATCAAAAATAGTTGTTAAGCGAGCGCGACAAATCTCAACATCACTGTCCACATGTTGATCGAAATTAAATAAAAATTGTATCTCATCATGCCATCATATGTAGTATGCAAACCCATCACGGATCTTGGCAAGAGTCTGATACCATATATATTTACGGTTTAGTCTTTTCATTTATTTCTTTAGAATGCCACGATGAAAAAATTCTTACATAATTTGGCTTAGAATATTTTTGTGCGATATGGGAAAATCTTAATATGTTTATATGAAATGTTAACCTCCAGTTCACTGTCGAAATTAGCAACTAGAAAAGGGTAAGATATACTTATATAGTCACATTCACTTATATTCGTCAAAGTTTACGGCTGCCACTGTGAACCATCCGTTGAGAAAGAAAGGTTTCCACCTGAAGTGGTCCTAGTTCGATTTTGATACCGTCATTAATTTTTAAGGGTGTTAAGTACTGGAATATAATATGCCATCCGTGCATATGCAATAAAAATGTTAACTTGCCAAATGAGAAGCCAAAAATGGAATTAAACTTATTACTATAATTATAGGTTAACTATGACTGGAATGAGTGCAGCATCAAATATCAAATTTGAAGTCATATATAGTAAACAATATCCTGGATTCTGACCAACAAAATTTCCATAATGGAATTTTTGTTGGTGCAGCTCATATATATAGAATATATTATCATAATTGTAGTAGAATCTCAAACTTTTGGCAGTCAAAACAATCATGCAGTTCATTAAAATTAAAAGCTCATCAAGCATGCCATAAATGACTAATAATTAGTTTAAACCACAAGACAGATATGTATTTCACTTGAAAAGAAATAGAAGCTCTCATATAAGCCATCCACATAAAGAAGGAGACACGGTTAAGTGGACAGTACACAGAATCCACGCCTTTTCTCAGTCGCATTTCCACCGTTGTAAGGCCAACTGAAGTTTGTTACTTTGTTTCTGTTATTATACTATTCAGATGAATCTAAGTTCCAAGATCTTGTTTGCCAAAATCATTCATAAACTACCACACTTAGGCCTGTGAACCGAAAAAGTGTTTAAGCACATTGGGAGGCCATGATAAGTCAATGGTGAAAGCAACTTTTCAAAGTACTATACATTTATATAGAAATACACCAATGAAATAAAGAACCAAATTTCCCCATTAAGTGTATGCTATTGTAGGCCAGAGAGCTAGATATTTTTGTACCACTTTTTGTTTAGTATTTTATTGATTTGAACAACAGTGAATTAGACAATTAGTTTCTTCTACAAAACAAGAAAGGTATGAGAAGACCAAAGATACAAGTTCAGAAACTCCTTGATTCCTTCTAAAAATCTTGTTACGACGATAATGATAAATTATTAATATGCAGAAGTCCAAGTTTATTTTAAGGGGCGGGACATATTCAACACGCTCCCTAATGTATAGATTGTAATGACTATCAAATCATAACCCATGAATAGTAAGCAAATTCATTGTCAACCTGGGACATAGACTTTGGTATCATATTTTATAGTTTTGAAATCCCTCAAGTTTCACCTAAGACATTGGGCAAGAGAGACGAGGAGATTATAAATATATAGAAGCCTAAGATCATTACCAAATATTGAGATAAATTTTGACACAATATCAACTCTACGATTGAATGATGATGTGGTGAAGAAAATATTCTTTCTTTTTATAACTTGTAAAATTATATTTTTCTTTTATAGCTAGGGTGAGTAATTATATTTGCGTAGTTTTTAAGTCTTCAACTTCGCTGTTATGATTAAGAAGTACTGACTTTTTTTATACAAGAATTGGAGTTGATGTCTGAGCCATATCAAAAGTAGAAAAGTTACTTTAATATTGGAGAAATTCAGAAAGAGAGGAACAAAGTTGTTGTCTGTACTAAAATTAATTCACCAAGTATTTAGGGCTAATTGTAGCAATTACTCCCAATCTATGGAGTCTTTTGCACTATGCCCCTAACCTATCAAAAAATGTAATATGCCCTCCAACTCAGTTGATTTATGTGCAATTTGCCTCCCAGTCAGTGATCAACTGTTCATTTCGAACACTTTTCTAAATTTTCGTTCACTAGATTTGACATCAAAGGGCAAATGACACAAATATCAGTAGATTGAATGGATGTTGCACATTTTCGTAGGTCAGGGATAAAGTGCCAAACACTCTATAAATTGGAGGTTTAGTTGCACTTAACTTTTTCTTTAGTAAAATGGTTCTAAAAGATCCTTCTTAATTTTAAACCTGGGCTGGGGTAATGATTGGAAGAATTAAGATAAAAAAAATACTTTATATGCAACCATTTTTTGATGATCTACTATATCAATGATTAATATTAAAATATAAGACACTAACTTTTCAATAATTTCATTGCAACTATACATTATTGTATATTAAGTAAATAGCTATATAATATATATTACATCAACGTGCGGTTACTATATGTAATAATTACTTGGGAAAAAATAGGGAGCTGGTGGCAGAGCACTTCCTCATTCATTATTATTTGACATAACATTATAACATGCATGTTTTACATTAGCTAAAAAAACCCTCTTAGAGAAAAGAGAAAGGTTGTATATTGACCCAAAATGAAGGAAATTAAATAAATGGCAACTCATGCATCACGGTGAAAGGGACTGCAAGAACCGTTGATATAGGAGACAGTGGAGAAAAGTAAAAGAATATATATAAACACCCTATACTAGCATATATAGTAGTTCAATACTACATATATTAATTGTTTTTTATGATTATAGAGTCCAATGGTTAAGATACTAATTAACATGACACATGCACGAGTATAAATACCAGGGCAGGTGCAACACTCCACTTCAAGCAGACCAACATCTCTCTCTCTCTCTCTCTCTCTCTCTCTCTCTCTCTCTCTCTCTCAACACTCATACAGCATCAAAAAATATCCTTTTTTTTTTCAATGGCTCTCAACTATATTCATGCGTCTCTTTTCCTTCTTGTTCTTGTTACATGCTCACATATTCATTTAACCGAAGCAAGGCAGCTAAAAACCATGAACTTTGATGAGAATACTCACACTATAAAGAAACAAAATTTATTGCCACCAAAGGCACCAAATCATTTCACAAGTTCATTTGTATCTGGCCATTCTGATGATTTCAAACCCACAACACCTGGAAATAGTCCTGGAGTTGGCCATTCTTTTGCTGAACATGAAGACAAAATTGATGATTTTCAACCAATAGGACCAAGCCACAGCCCTGGTGTTGGCCATTAAGCTGGTCAACTCTCACTTGTAATTGTTATCAGTTCACTGGTGTTAGAACCAAACAGTGAAGGCGGTTTATTATATGTTAATTAGGTCCAAATTTGTTGGATTTCAGTCTAGGTGATTATGCTTTATGTATAAATCTAGAAACTGTACTGTAATAATTAATTTTTTAGCTATGGAAATTTATTATTAATCTCCTTCTCTCATGCATGGTAATTTGCTTCTTAAGGTAAATGTTGCTTCATACTATTTATTTGCATTTAACTTTTATTATCCGATGTATAAAATATAATTCTCAAACTTGTTACAATACTGCATGGTTACCGTTTGGTTCATATAGTCGATTCCAATTACATAATAGATTGTTGTGGACTGCGGCAATAGAATGACTATTATCTAAATATATGACTACATTTAAACTTCAAAACCACAATTTTTTATGCATTAATTAGAACATACAATAATTTACTTCCTATAATTATACAGCTTTGTGAGTAAAACATGTAGTTATGATAAAGCTTATCTAGCGAAGAATCACCAGGCACAATATATATAAAAGAATGGACAACAAGGTCTTAATTCATACAACAGAAAAGTGAAATAATGGAAATGCCAGTTGATTTCTAGGGCATAACAATCAGCAACTCGTACAGTCATTCTCGGGAATGATCTACTATATATAACTCTACCTCTTCTTTATTCAAATAATACATGGCTTGTTCTACATATGGAAAAGAATATAAGAAATGATAAGCAGGCTTGATAAGTTCTAAATTTTTAAAGATAGTGGCGCATTAGTTAATAATTAATATTTTCCGCATAATGGCCCATTAGTTAATAATTTATATACATATATTTGACACATGTGATTAATTATATTCAAGATTAGGTTAGGTATTTAAGCTCTCGTTAAGCAAATAGTTCAATCGTAACCATCTGATCTGAATTAATCAAGCTACTCGCAGAGTCTTAGTTTTGGCTCAACACACACCTCTTTAAATTGTCTCCATACGGGTATTTCTGGTTTATTATTATTGTCTTTAAACTGGCCAAAAGAGAAATAATAAAAAGAGTGCCGTGCGTACTCATGAAATAAAGTGTCCAGAGTGAAAATATGTGTGTTAAACCCTAATACAAACACTTGATATTCATGTCAAGACCAATAATCTAGCTAAAAAGACACTGGCTCCAACAAAATCTTTTTCCCAGTAATCCACATGCCAATACATAAATTTAATTAAGTCGAAAAACGTTCCTTAATTTTAATTTAATATCATCCAAAAGTATGCTGCATGATTAAAAGTATTTAAGCAATAATGACAAAATTAAATGCTATATGATATTATGTAACAGGGAAAAACACCCCTTATGAAATTGGCAAAATCTCATTGATGAAAGAAAAAAGATCTTTTACATGCGGATTGTTTTGTCTTTCAATTATATGGTGGTTTTGTGCTTCTTTATTTACATTGTCATGCTGATTTCTTATTTTTGTAAAGGATTGATAATTAATAATTATATAAATTACGCATGTTAATGAAAGAAAAAAAAAAGAAGAACTTTGACATTATCTCACTCCTCCTAAGTCATGTTCCTGACTTCGGTCCTACACTAGTCACGCTCATTCCCACTTTCTTATCAATATTTCTCAGAAACCTCGATACTACTGATCAATTACCTCAACCCGCAAGAGCCCCCTTTCATATCACCACTTGCATTGCCCTCAAACAGAAAAAGACAACACTGACTCTCTTAACATAGCCTAAGTAAACAATCGACTCGTTGATTCTTTAACTGATCATCATAGAATGTGCAAATATATCATGATTATTGTCCTTATATATGTTAATAGTTTTTCCATTTTGTTGACATCCTTAACAGCTCTATTATATTTAGTAATAATTCTATTATTGATTTTTGAAATATCAAGAGGCTGAGATGGTTAATTTAAAACCTTCTTCTAATTCTTGCAAATTAATATATATGTGGCCCCAGGTTTATTTCTCTTGAACACTGCTTTTATAAAATAGAGCAAGATGAAGCACTAACGCCTAAAAGAAATCTTAAGAATCTATCACCTAATTATGACTCTTCATTTCTTTAGTAAGTCTATAGCAAATGATTACTTGTTGCGAGATCAACTTTGCACCCAGCTATACCAAAGATATATACAAAGTGGTCAAATAAAATTAAGGTGCTCTTATTTTATGAATTGTCTTGAGACTACTGTCACATCTCCAAGATCCTGTCTTTCCAAAAGTGATTGTAGCTGATTAAATTATAACTAAAAGAAATAAAGAGACCATTTTTCACCACTTTCCGGTTATTAGTATATATATATAAAATGGACAAAAAAAATTCACACATCTAATTAAGACCAGATGGGTGCGTAAAATATTGGGATCGTTAGTCAATAGATGGAAACTTGAACAGATGCGCATATATATATATATATATATATATATATATATAATTAGCTATAAGTTACAGATATAACTATAGATAAGTAAAAAAAAAAAAAAAAAAAAACTATAGTTTCGACTGCATATTGAGATTACTTTGCTTTTCCATTGCCTACATTGATAATGGCTAGCTAATAAATCTGTGAATGTTTATTCCATGTCACATTGCACACACATAAACTACATTTAATTACAAACTTAGATATTTAAATATTAAAAGTAAAGTAAAACCTATTAATTTGAAAGGTTTCCTAATGGGGCAAGAATAATTTCTAGCGCTACAATAGAAAAGTAAAAGTAGTATTAAGACTGCGCGCCGTACTGAATTTCTTCTATTTTATAATGTTTGAAACAGAGAAAAACAAGTTATTTTTTCATTTCTGGACCTACCATTATATTAAACTGGGATTTAAACAGATATGCATTGACAAACATGCAAGCCATTCAACCCTTATTCTTCTTTCTGTTCTTTTTTTTTTTTTACTAAACCTAATCATCAGTTGCAATTAAAAATTAAAAATTAAATATTAGATAGTTCGAGCAAAGAATTCCAATACGCTTAAATTTTTTTTATGCTTTATTGGAATAAATATTTTCGATATTCATTTTAACGTTATATTTTTTGAAATATTAAAATTTGCTTGTTTCACACCAAAATGCACGTCTTCGTGAAGAACAAAAACATGGAGATAAACATATTCTTCATCTACTCAGTAACTTATCGTTATATAATTATATTTGTTGATCTGCACAGTCATTGTTTGCTTAATTTTGTAAGGGTTCAAGCACCCCTTGTGCATTCAAAATACATCATGTTATATATATATATATATATATATATATATATATATATATATATATATATATATATATATATATATATATATATATATATATATAAATTAAAAGTTATGAGCACGTCACAGAAAAATGCTGAAAATTGGTTCACTTTCAACAGTGCTCGTTTTTTCAGCAAAATTCTATATTTATACGTGCAAGGGCACAATGGTCCTTTGCACAAGCTGTCGTATGGGGTTAGGATATTTTTACTATAAGATTCTAGCATTAAAGAGATGTACGACATAACATGTCAACATTGGAAAACAATGATGTCCTCATTGAAGGGTCGTATGAGTTATATTGACGACCCCCCACGACCAACATCATTAAGACGAAGTTTATGAACCATGTGACTTAACATATTAAATAGCATCAATTTGTCAAAATTTCTTGAAAAGGAGTCTCCATTTTAAGACCATTTTCATAATTAAGTACTAAGTAGAGCAGAACATTCAATGACTCTGTCTGCAAAGACACTTGCACATGACACACGAAACTCGGCATGTATACAAGGCTCACGTCCTATAGAAGCATACTTCACTCCGGTGAAAGAAACACGACCACTCATACTCCTTCTCAATAAAATTTCTTTTTGGATGATAATTTTTTTTTAGAGAATTGTAGCTCTAGCTCAACTTTTTATAGTAACTAATTAGAAGTAAAAGCAAGTTGCAATAGACATGCAAAATCTAAAAATCTCTAGAATTAAGAAAATGGACACATATACAATGTTGTTTGTAATGGAATCTCCAACCAATGAGATCCTTACACCCGTAATTCGGTTCTATAAATAGCGCTAGTAAATAAGAGGCTTTCAACCATCCTGCATTTTCGAGTTTACTCCTCAGTACTCCCACCCATATTCCATAAACTCTAATTTTATTTTTAATCAAACTGCATGGCTAAAACAAAGCTTATTGCTGGATTCTTTTTCCTTGTCATGGTACTCTCCCAGACAATTCAGTCTATTGATGGAAGACACTTAAAGTTTGATGAGGATAAAACTAAAGTGCAAAACAGCACAAAAATTTCTGAGGCAAATTATGGAATGTTTGTTCATGAGAGCCATAAAACAACCTCTGAGTGCTCAAGTACGACAGCATGCGGCGATGAGCCAGTAAATGAGTCTAGGCCACCGCCTCCAGGCCATGCAGTTGATGTCAGACGATCAACGACGCCCGGTCACAGCCCAGGAATTGGACATGGTGGATTAATTAGGGTTAGATAAGAAAATCTGTGTGCATATATGTATATATATGTTTATGCGAATGATGATTTTAGGTATTGCTGAATGTACATTGTGATAAAACTTATAATGCTTGCATGTGTGAAAGTCCAGTTGAGTTTTTATGAGTGTGGGGACGATTTAATTTAGCATGACGTCCTGTGTTCATCTCTATCGTGTGGAAAATTCCTTCAGACCATCGAGCAGGCTTGAGTTAGTCTTGGGGAACATCGTCGTCTAAACCAAAAAAAGAAAAATAGAAAAATGTCTGTTGTTGTATTTTATATGTTTTCCATGTATTGAGTATCACTACTCTTGGCATACGTTTGTATTTATTAAATTGTTTGATTTCTCGTATCACGAATATTAGCACCAAAATGTGGGGTTGATTATCTAGCACCCCTATCTTAATTTAATTTATGAAATCACGTGATTAGATTGCTAGATTGTTGGTGTTGGTATGTAATTGTCACTCTTTCATGGGTTTGAGGACCCCTTGTCCTCCTTTTATCTATTCTTTTTGCCAGATTAAAAAAAAAAAAAAAAAAAGTGCTAGATAGTAACAAGACTGGATTATCACCTCTATCCCTAATTGTAGGATTATCTACACTGAGCTAATGATCAGGTGGTAGAATTATTTTACTCAATTTCAATAGAATTCATTCATTTTCCAGATTTAAGTGATGGGAAAATTAAAGCATTTTATGAAAATTGGTCTTAATCCTTTAGAATTTTTAGTTTCTTTTTCGTTTTACTTCCATATAGGTCCTACTCAAAATGGCCACCTTCGACCCGAAATGCTTAGGTGGTGTGTTTGCAAATGCTAATAAAAGGAGTTGGATACTTTTGCAGGTGTTAAAAGCACATTTTTTTGTGTTTGGAATACTGACTTTTGCTTCTGATTGTCTAAAAAAAAGTCAGAAAAATCACAAGTCGCAAAAGTAAAGAAAAGTCACTTCTCATTAATTTTTGCAAATACATAATTAATGCTTTAAGTAGCTTTTTAAAAAGATTTGCGAACACTCCCTACTTTTATTAAAAGTTAAAGTGGTTTTAAGCAAAAGTAGTGGACAATCTCTTTTTATAAGCTTTTGCAAACACCCCCTTAGTCTCCACTCATACAGGCTTTGAGCTAGTTTTTTTACGTGCCCCAGTCCGACTTGGCGGCCACCTCAGCTAATTAATGGGGTATTAATTGTGTCAAGATAATTAGCATAAAAAAAATTCTAATTTGCCTAAAAAGGTCTAAATACATTTCAAAATTATTATTACAAAACATTTTTCTGAATTTAGCTATAAAGAAAATAAAAAATAACTAAAACTAAAACAAAAACATTATCTTCTTGGCTGGCAACATTGAGTTCTTGTCAGTCAATGGGCTCTTGTTCTAATAAACAACAATAACATAGATCAATGACATGAACTCTACGATTGAGGTATTCAAGTTTCCTTTGAATAGCCTGCAAAACTAAAAATAATTATTGTAAATGCTTCATAAAATTCTTATTGCAATAGGTGAAAACTCATACATTTTTAGAAATCTTGTTCATGGAAAGATACTCCTTAGCCGTCATGCAATGGTGTCGCT
Source organism: Misopates orontium (assembly GCA_946800315.1). NCBI lineage: Eukaryota > Viridiplantae > Streptophyta > Magnoliopsida > Lamiales > Plantaginaceae > Misopates > Misopates orontium. Next base: position 31,435,078 of record OX326952.1, on the reverse strand, counting down.
ATCTAGTGACATTGCTTTGCACGTTCTATATTATATTGCATAACGCATAAATTAAAGCATAGCGCAGTCGAGAAATAATTTGGTCTTTATTCTCTGACTTAATAAGTGCTTCTTTCATTTTCAAAGTTGAGTGATTAATTAGAACTCAAGAGGGTTCCAAAATCTGCGGAACTAATATGTCCCTTTTCGATGAATCTACCATCTTAATTAATGTCCACTTTCAATGAGAGTCAAAGGAAGTGGAGAGTTGAGGTTATTAAATCTTCCATGCCATCATTTTCTCTCGACCTTCTTGAAATCTTTAAGGCCTGAACAGTAAAAAGTGGCAAAGAGAAAAATATATTTCGTTACAATCACCTAATGCTTTAAGTAGCTCAAATTACGGTGTTGTTAATCTGGGCCCCTAATTGGCAAAGAAATGTGTCAGTTGCCTAGATTTTTCCATTTCGTTGATGAATATGGTGCTCTGATGGTGGAATTTTTTCATAAATATGCTTTCACGTAATGCAGTACGTGTGTTATATGTACATTAGTGTTTTAGAAAGTGCGGGATGTAAGAAAGGTGTTCTACATAGTCTCACAAATTTTGGTATTTAATTTTAAACATTCATAATAATAATAATAGCAACAAACAACAAAATAAAACATAAAGATAAAAATAAATGTTTTTGTAAGATATAAACAGTTATTTAAAATAGTACAAATTTACTAATAGTATAAGGAAAAACTATTCATGTATATTATCTTACATATTGTTTAAGTCTCATATTGATATTTTGTTTAACTCTCACAATAATAATCACAAAAATATAAGATGACATATTAATCAAATAACCGAAAACAATATCCACATCAATGGATACAGATTAGAGATATATACGTAAAATTAATGAATTTCAGAATAAGAACATGTATATTTTGGATGACATTAAATAAGAAAAATCATTTTTTTGCCTTTGACACCCTCAGGTTACGGTTTTGCATTAGATGCTTATGCCCCTAATTAGAGGGTGTACGCCTCATGAATGTTACATTTTAAAAGTCACCTCTCGACGTTTTTAGACCTATTTCATCTAAGGGTTGGGACTTGGGACTCGCCAAATCGCATTTCTTAAAACATTGTTATATATATATATATATATATATATTTTTTTTTTTTTATTTTTTATTTTTTTTTATTTTTGCATCTATCATCGTAATGAAAATCGACAGGCGAGCTACACTGCTTTGAATAAATAAAACATTGATAAAATAATAATAATATATATATATATATATATATATATATATATATATATATATATATATATTATTTTTGATACCAAGGGTAATACTTAATTAAGGTAATGATATGTTTATTTACCCTAATAGCAACTGAGTAACAATGGTGAAATTGTCGATGACGAGTTATGCCTTATTACTTTTTTTCTTTTTCTCTTGGTGAAGCCTAAACTTTTATTCAAAAACAAGTCAATGTTGCCCAAATATTTTGTAGAAAACTTACTGAAAACTTAAGACATTTACATGACTAGTGATTGATCAACGTCAAATTTATATCAATTTTGCAGTCGTAACAATGTTTTGGAGTTGAAACATCACACAATTTTTTTTACGTATTTGTATTATAACTAACACGTGTTTTTACTAAATTCAAAAAAAATTAAAAAAGGAGACACAAGCTGGTCTTTAGGTATATGGCACTTCTCAAAATAAAAGTTACTTTGTTAACTTAATTATGCTCATTAAAAACAATTATGGGCGTATAAGTAGCCCTTTAAATTAAAGTATACTCTTAATACAACAAAATTAATTATTATTTTCTTACTGTAATTAATAGTCTTTTGATACACTTTGCAAACATTATTCATTTTTACTTTCAAACAACTTTAAGAAAATTTTTAATACAAAAAGTTTATTTTATTAAATTTTTACCAGCACCACATGTAAAAAAAAAAATATTCTAAAAAGAACAAGTTATTGTTTCTTGGGTTCACACAAAGACGTTTTATATAGGAGCTTGAGGATTGTAGTATCTATATATATATATATATATATAATGCAAATTCTCCTGCAGCTTCAAGATTAGAATATTTTTCATAAAGGTACGTAGTTCAAACTTCAAATAATTAACGGAGAATGTACCATCATAATTATTATTTCTTGCGAGGAGATACCATCCTATATAATTATATTACATTTAGAATCAAAACTTTTGGCAGTCAGGTAATCATGCAGCTCATTCAAAGGTCAAGCATGCAATGAATAAAACTATACTTAATTTATCGACCTAAAAAAATTAGAAGCTCGCATATGAGCCATCCGCATAAAGAAGTAGAGACACGGCTAAGTGGACAGTACATAAGAATCCCTGCCTTTTATCAGCCGCATTTCCAACCGTTCCAAGGCCAACTGGGGTTTGTGCTTTTGTTATTATACTATTCAAATAAATCTAAGTTCACAGATCTTTTAATTTTCGCTAATCATACATAAACCACCACATTTAGGCAAATAAACCAAAAAGGCAACATTTAAGCACAATGGAAGGCCGTCATAAGTCAAAGGCCAACACTCCAAGTAATTAAAAGTCTATAAAGAAAAAGTATGCATCAAATTCATTACACTTTCTGTACTTCACAACTTGTGCCCGTGTACATGGGGTGTGGGGCAGTAGTCAGAGCACTTGCTCATTATTAATTGTAAATATGCATATTGTTCTCTATTTAAAAACTAGAAATGGAAACAACCGAATCTTGACTGAACAACATGAAGGCAAATAATTAGATGAGCTACTCAAGTTGTACATGTTCAATTGGGAAATAGAGAACCACTACCGACGGAAAAGGAGAATGAATGAATATCAACCATTGATACTAACACAACATTTCAGACTTTTATGATTACAAATATCAACGGTTAAGATACTTATATAACACCAATATTGAAGGGACTTCGAAATTTCATTCCGTATTATGTCTAATACTTTAACACGTGTTTAAAATTTTATACTTCGATACTCCAATATTTTTGGAAGAAGTTAGGGTCCCCTCATTTTTCTTCTAAAAGACATTAATTAGTAGAGATCCGGGGAAGGTCGATCATTGATATACGAAAGTCCAAGTATATTTTCATAACATGTTGGATAGGTCCTAACAATTTCATATCTTATATATATGGTACACAAGCATTTCTAATGATTAATTAGATGAATTGTGCATTTAGTTATAGATTTATATATAATAAACTAATATGTACTACATATTAAATTTTTATTCTGTATTATAGATGTAATATAAAAAATGTAAAAGTTAAAATAAATAACGGAATTCGTGTTGTACTATTTTAATCATTTTAAAAATTCCGTGTCACTATGCACTTTACAAATACCTGTATCTCCCTATCTGTGTCCATACATAAAAACATAATACAATAACAAAGATTCTTCAACATTATAAATACCTGAACAGGGTGTTTGTTTACAACATTCAACTTCAAAGCAAGACATCATCTTCTCTCTCTTCTCTACTCTCACTCTCTCTCGTACACACACTTAACTAAACACAAGAAAGTTTTCGCTTTTTTTCTTTCAATGGCCTACATTCATATCTTTCTTTTCCTTGTTGCTCTTTTTACATGTCTACAAATTCAATTGACCCATGGAAGGCAGCTTAAAGATGAATCTCCTATAGCTACAAAGAAACAAAACTTCCCTCCAAAGCCGTCAAGTACTCAAAACGATTATTTCTCAAGTTCATTTGTATCTGGCCATTCGGATGATTTCAAACCCACAACACCTGGAAATAGTCCTGGAATTGGCCACTCTTTTGCACAACATGAAGACAACACTCAAAAAAAGGTGGATGTTGTTAACGGAGAAACCGATGATTTTCGACCCACCGGACCAGGCCACAGCCCTGGTGTTGGTCATTCGTTCACAACTGTCAAAGCAGGGCCTAATGTTTAAGCATGTGCATGTAAATAGTTACAATTGTCGCTTGCAATTAATTTTACGAATTATCTCTGGTTCTAGAGAACCAACCATTAGATTTAATTTCAGGTGATTATGCTTTATGTATATTTTAAGAAGCCATGTAAAGATTATTTGGACATAGAAAATATTCTATATATATCTCTCTCCATGCATAGATGTCAACATAGATCAAAATTTCTAAATATTACTTTGAAAAAGTATCCAAACTTTTACATTTTAAACTTTATGGAAAAAAACTGCAAAAGTATTTTCTCTATGTCAATTGTAACAATATTTTTATGAAATTGAGAAATATATTGAAACGATTTTAAATATTACATAGAGTTTCATATTTAGAAGATCAAAACATACATCAGAATCGAAACTTTATATCTGCATGTTCACATGCTTTTCATTTATTTGTATGTAATTGCACCTATTAATATACCAAATAAATAAGAATATAAAGTTAATCACGGCGCAGAAGGAGTTGGAGACTGTAATACAGCAGCAAAGCTTCTAATAAAGTTTTTGCCTGACCAAAAAAAAAAAAAAAAATTACAGCAGCAAAGCAAAATGATGATAAGTACGGACTGCATGACTACATTCGTATTACATATGCAATTTACTGGGGCATAATACGTACATTTATATATGTCTATAGACGTGCATATACTATAACTATAATATGCATTTACCTCAGGTCTTAATTTGCCAATCCTCATACAAGATGAGGGCTAATAACTAAAATATACTTCCTTGTGAATTAATAGACAACAAAAAACCCGTCCTCATGGATTATTGGTAGAGTGTTCACTGTAAATGTTTTCAACACAAAATCCAAAAAGTGGAAAAATTGGATCTATCGAAAAAAAGAATTGTTCATAACAATTAAGGCAACACATTGGAAAGTATATATGATACATAGAAACAAACTTATGTTTATTTTATTTTAAGTTCAAAAAATATTCATCTCTCGATATTTACGTTTAATTTGTTTAATACCAAAATTATGAAAATACAGTTCTATTTATACTATGTTAATATAAAAGATTTGAAACTCACACGACGATTTGGTAAGTGATAGTGCACCATGCACGAAGTGGAGTTTTCTTGCGTGCATGTTTTATAATTCGGGTAACTTACAGTTTTTATTTATTTCGAAAGCTTTTTGAAATGTTTTGAGAAAAAAAAAAAGATACTTATTGCTAATTGGACTTAAGGAATATCTTTTAATTTTGTTCTTCTAATCAAAAACGAAGATGTTTACGATATCATTTTGTGAAAACGTTAAGAATATTTAGTTATGCTCGTCTTTCTTATTCCATATGCTCAATTCTCCGTTCTTAGAATATCGACGTGTGGGCCCAATTGTTTTTTGTTGAATACCGCACTAATATATAAAATATTAACATAACTATGCACTAGCACCTAAAAGGAAATCTCGAAAGACTATTCATTCTTTTTAGGAAGTCTATGTAATATGATGACTACATTGAAAGGTTATATAACATTTTCCCTCGCTCTGCATAGCCAAAATTCTTAAAGTGCTTGAAATTTTGGAATTAAGTCACATCTTCAAGATCCTACCTTTTCTAAAGTGATTGTAGTGACTTAATAATAAAATAAAGAGATCCAACCTTTCACCACTTTGTGGGCTAGGAAAATAGTGGACACATCAATTTCAGGTCCACTCTTAGATAATTAATTTCTACTGGGCTCTCCCATGATTATTATATTGGGATCGTCAATTGAGTTCATTTGAAAATCTCAGCAGTATTTCACGTCGGGCAACATATATTTACAAAGTTAACAATGTGAAGTAATTACATAATATCTTGATTAATATAAATGATATGTTTCCATCATTTTTTTCTATAGTGGTGAGAACTGGAAAGGAATTTTGAAGCGAAATGTGACTTCTCAAGATTTAAGCGACTGATAAAAAAAAAAAAAAAATTGTCAATGCCATCCCCAACTTAACTAATATTAAGATGTCATTCGCCCATTAACTAATTTGCTCGTTAAAAAATGGCCCGTCGCCCACTAAAATAATTTAAAAATAAAAATAAAAAAGGGAAGTAAAAGAAAACAAAGTTGAAATCCAATCGGGGCATGAAAGACCCCTAACCGTAGGATTGAAAAGTTGAAGCACTCACTCATATATAATTTAAAATTAAAAGCCAAATTGTTTAATTATTTCGTTTGGAAAGCCTATGTACCTTCCCGTTCAAAAAAAAAAGCCTATGTACCTTTGTCCAGGTAGATATCAAATGCACATGGAAGCCATGAATAATGAATCTTGACGCTTGTGTTTGAATGCACAGTCTACGGTTTCCTTTTAATTACTTATATCAATATAATTAAACAATTACCAATTAAATTTTTTGAGTTACCTCATATTAAGGGTATTTCTTACGTACAACAATTTACTAGTTTTGTTTAATATGAAGAGCTAATGATATAACTAATAACTTCTTTACACCAGAGAATGTTTTTTCTTTTATAAAAAATGCTAACCACGCCTACAGTTACATATACTAACAATAAAATTCAAGAATTAATTATTTGAGCAGTTAGGTGTCAAAATAGTTATACACTTTATTTATTCAGTAAAGAGATGCTCACTAATTGTCAATATTATAATGGCTTTGTCGGCTTAACTATAAAATAAATGAAACTTGATCAAGGGAAAAGGTTGGTCAATCGAGCTGTCTTAATCAGTGGATTCCTCAACTATGTATGCTTTCAGCTTTAGAATTTAATTTAGTTAATGTTTTTGCTAGGTGAACTTCTACAAACGCTTCCTTATCAATCTTTTTATGAATTACATCAGTTTTATTTGTCCGCGTACACTCTTAAAGAATAAATCATATAAAGACGGTAACAATATTTGGGAAATGAAATAATAAACAACATACTAGAGATCCTAATTAATTAAGTTGGCAACCCTGAAAAGTTTCAAATTGCAGATTACACATCATGTAACATGGAAATGCACGACGCACAACTTACAGTGAATGAAAGAGCCAAATTCAAATATAGCTGTCTGAATTGGCGGCGCTCATGCATATATATATAAACCACAAGTTGGATTCACTTCATGTCCAAACTGTCAGCAGTAGCTAATGTTTTTTTAAAATTCTTAATAGGGATGATTATACATGTAAGTTTTGAGTTTAGTCTAATTATTACATAATATATTTTTACCGTTTGGAAAAGTGAATGAAAATGTTGTGAACTTTGAAAAACATTACAAGATGCATGTCCGTTTGTGGTTTGAAAAATTATTAAAATACCTTCTAAACAATGAACATCAGTACTATTTGTTTTTATATGTTTTTGAAGTATCACGCCTTCTTTGTTATTATTCAAATAGTAATGGAGGTTTATGTAATTAGACCAAATCTTAGATGTATTGTTCCATGTTAAATAATCATCTATAGAGCTGAATTCTGAGGATGGAGGTTCAAGCACACCCAGCTTTTTCACGAATTGATTGGAGATATAATATATTAATATTATTTATTGTTACACTTAACATAAACTCACACACATGCATAGATCTATATCTATATATCATAAATATATATATATATATATATATATATATATATGCATATATATACATATATATATAGATATATATATATATATATATATATATATATATATATTATATACATAGATATATACTTAATACACGGCTCTAATGACGGCCATCCATTAATCTAATTACAGGTTGGTACTTGCAGTAATATGCTCATTCCAGGGTCACAAAATCACGCCATAGAATCTCAAGCACTACTATATACTTATAGTTGTACGCTTATATACTTAGGTTTAATTTATTTATTTACAACAATTAGACGTTTTGTAGTTCAACTTTTAATTTTTTGATCTTCTTCCTCCATTGATTCAGTTTTTTCTTGTATGAATTAGATGTGTGTGTCTGTGTGCTCTATGTCTACTTATTCGGATATGCTTTTTTTTTTTACCGAGGAAAATGTGAAACAAAATGGCGAAGCACAAGGGGTGCCTCAACCCCTTACAAACCGCAATCACGTCAAACACCCAAACCACTCCATCCTGAACAAGATAGATATGAGTATTTTGATAATTATTGTAACAATTTTCAGAATGCATATATATATATATATATATATGTGTGTGTGTGTGTGTGTGTAAATAATTTGCATATCAGAACCAAATTACAAGGTTTTGAATAAGTGAATTGGACGAAAGTAGCATATTCTCAAACCCTTTTTCATTTTTTTATCTTTATCGTTATATTTTATGTAATTAATAGTTCAATTTCCTAAAAGATATAATTCTCATTTTTCACCAACAGTCATTTTTAAAGATTTATCAAGAGTTTGAACATTGCAGAAATTTAAATTTATCGTATATATATATGATATATTTCTCATAATCTATTATCATCATTTTATTATTTTCTGTTATTATTATTATCGTTGTTATTATTATTTAATGAATCAATAGATGAATGGTGAGATTAGACTTTTCTAGTATTTAGTTATGTGTTTGAAACTGAAACTTGTATAATTTTATATTTTATTTAATTATGATGCACTACAAAATAATTTTTGAAATTAGTGCTTAGCATAAATATTTATATAAAATATACAATTTTATTCTCACATACGGTACTCAATACTTTTAAAAATTGTGTTGTACTCTACCGTACCCCAACCTTCGTAGTCATGCAACATAGTTTATTGTTGATGCTCCGCCTACGTACTTATCATATTCGGATATTAAGGCAGAAAATTGGGTTTGAATGATTATTACAAGAAGGAATTTACAATCGAAGTAAAAAAAATTAGGCAAAATAGTGTTGAGTATGCAAGGAAGCTGAAGCAAAGCGACAGTTGGTAGCAATTGTTTGGAACCCACTGTGAAAGAATGGGATAACTTTCAATGAAGATCAAAAGAAAACTATTTTACTATTGAAAGAATTGGACGAAGAAATTGACACAATGATGACATATTCAAACACATATCATTTTTAGTAATGCACGGAACAAAATATTTTTATTTCCTCAACATGAATTATATGGATTTTTATTTTTTTGATCAACGAATTATTTAATGGAGTAGTATGTAGCCAGATCATCAGTCACAAATTATATCGGTTCTGGTGAATAGACAGCAATTTGGCAGCACCTAGATGACAGAAATGAGTGGGGGAAATTTTTGTTGCATGCAAATTCAACGTCCAGTAGCATATGTTCATGTCTCTTTTATGTTTCATCAAAAATGTATAAACAAACAATGCGTGTTTTAAGTGTCTACTATACTTTTAGCAAGACACATCGGAAGTCACCCTCGAACCACATATTGATGTTGCACCACATTTCATTACATTTTCTTTTAAAGCAAAATGTTAGATAGTTTTTGAGAACAATTATATTGTACATCTTATCTATCCTGCCCCAATCCGCAAACTCCATGCGTCATTCTTCACATATCCATGCCTATATGAATAAGCCCTGGAATATTAGTTGAGGACCAACTAAAAAATTAGAGATTTGTCACAATTTAAATTAGTTAACTAGCCTAACACGTTTTCTTAATTTTCCATAAATCCAAACAACTATATCGACACGTTTGCCTCAATCTAGGTCCACCGAAAGATCTTTTGTACAAAAACTATATGCTCATACTAATGTAAAGTGATAAGTAAAGATTTGAAATTTTGTATCTCGAACTCTTATCATCTTGTGCATTAAGATCTTATCATGAGTTACATAGATATCATGTAAATTCAACGATAATGAGAGAGTGGCACATAGCGATTTGGCAAAGAAGAATTGGACAGAAGCTAGTCCATGCTTATTTAACAAGTTCACACACACACACAATAATGAATAATTATTTGATTCTACTGACATTAATTTGTAGTTTTACAACAGTACTCCAAGTATAGTTTATTAGTATTTAGGTTCTTAAATCTAGGCCTAGCAAGCTTGCATGTACCTAATGCATCAAAGGAAAAAAAAAAAAAAAACTTGCATGTACGTTACACGGAATCTTCCTTGCAGTTGGGGACCTCACATGCATGCCCCGGCCAACTTTATAACTCTATAAATACTTGGCACAGGAAGAGTTACAACCACAAATACTTCTTCCCACTTCAATATAGCCCATACCCCAAGTTGAAGAAGGTCTTTTCCCTTTCTCCTTTTTGTAGTCCAAATGGCCAAATCTTTTGCTTGTTTGATCATATTCATGTTCTTCATTCTATCAAGCCAAAATCTTCATATCCAAGGACGAAAATTAAGTATCCAGAAAACCTCGAACGACGCGAAAGTGACTGTGAGCCCTCCCAATGTTAATGAGTTTGGTACGCATAGATTTAGACTTGATGAAGATGGAGGCTTGGATTCTTTTAGACCCACAACTCCTGGAAACAGTCCCGGTATTGGCCACTCTAAGCATAATTAAAGCACCGCATGTACGGGGAATTATTCTCTAGTAATTGTTTGGATTTGTTAGTTTAGGTTCTTCAATCTCTTGTTTTTAACATTCCTCATGCAACTTAGATTATGTAAATTCCACCTCCTTATTTATTTCCGTGTAACTTGCTTCTTTTTTATCTGGAATTTATTTTAGTTACTCAATTTTTATTTTGCTCTTTTTGGTCTGGTGCGTACTTACGTAAAAGATGGCTACAAGTCTACAACCGTTACCAGATTAATTAACGGAACGTTAAATTATAAGTTTTCAAGAGTTCAACTCTGTACGTGCTTTAAGCTAGGTTGAATACTGATCAGTAATCAGTACATATAATTATTTATAGAGTATAAACAAGAAACACGGCCACGTGATACCTTCCCATACCGAATCTTAATTAACAATATTGCACAATTTCAGTAAGTACTAAGGCCGTAGTTTAGAGTTCATGAGTGCACGACTCTTCATGCATTAGCAAGTTTGCTTTCCCTTCTAAGGAATTTTGATTTGGACCAAACTTATACGTACACTAATTGAGTAGCTGTGATAAATTAGTTAAATATCTATCATCGTGATGTTTTAGATGTTATGACAAAATTAAACATTGTTTACATATTGTTCAATATCCAGAATTATTCCATGGGATTTCGTATACGAAGTAACTAAATTTCTCATTGCTTGTAATCATGAAAGATTGGATCGAAGATATTTACTAATCATCTATAATAAAACCTGAGGAAAAAAGAAAAATAAGCGAACAGTTTGAGAAATATTACAAAGGGAGGTATTTTATGTTTTTTAAAGAGGGGATGTATATGTTTTTATTCAATCTCCGGATCAGGTTTTTGTGATTCAATGAGCAAGGGCAGATGTAATTATCTCTTGTTGTTAATTCGTTGCCCGTTACAAACTAAATGTCAAATGTTTCATTTTCCCACTCGCATTGTCACATCCTTCAAGTTTTATTATTGTCAAACTTTTGTTGGACGTAAAAGTAAGATTACGTTCAACATGCATGATTAAGATGGTGGTTGCGAGGGTATACTCAGAAGCGTAACTAATCACTCAGGTTTATTGAAAGTCATAAGAAAACTTGAAGATGTTCCCGACATGTATCTTTAATTAGTTGTTTAAAGTTTAAAGTCACCCTAATAATATGCTTTTTAAGATTGAAGCAGCTTGATTTTTTAGACAATGGATGTGTCATGTATATAGAAAAAGTCACCGTCTATGCGAAGCACTATTGATCCCACCCCTCGCTAATAAATTTATTTTGGCTGTTCAATTTTAATCTAGAGAAGTAGCACAATATTTAACAGATTCATGGTCATATTCAAACACTAAAAATGTGAAGTTAATAATAATACATCACAATAATTTATCCAAAGCACTTACCAATCCTACCCCAAGTACTCAGTTCTTTAAGACATGGTTGACATATCTCTTTGTCGAACCATATATTTGTTTTGTGGTTTATCATTTTATTTTCCTTTCATTTTTATCTTTACTTTTCGATGGCTGAGGTTTTTATCATGGATAAGTTTCATCAGCTACCTCTTCTATTGGCAATTTTCACCTACCTATTCTAGTTTGAAAGTTTTGTCATTGAACTTCCTCATATTACATTAATTATAAGTAAATGATTAAAAATTTCTCATACCTATAAGAATCAAAAGTAAATAGTGTAAGTTCCAGAAATTCATATGCTTCACTAATATATTAGCAACAAAATCTTATAATTGCTTTATTTCAGACAATATTTTTTTCATATTTTATTCTTAATCATATGAGAATACAATATTTGTGGTCTTCACTTTTCTTATTATATGGAAAATCTCAATTAAGATTTTATTCCTCAATTGATACCATAGTACATGGATGCAATACTTATTTAATTTTGTATGAGATTAATATTTTTACTCATAAGAATTAAAAATTAATTAATGCCCTATAATATTCATTCATTAATTTGTTGATTTGAGGCAACTAGTTCTTAGCTAGTTTCGTATTTACTAACAATCAAAACTTTAATATTTCTTTTAGAAATTGAAGGTGTTAATATTAGTTGATCTAAAAATGTGAGACTCTACTTTATAGAAATAATATGGTTATATATTATTTTGTGACAAGTATCATTCCACTTTTTAGTAATGAGGCAATAGATCATTTAGTTCTTCTAGAAAGACACTACTATCCACCATTCCACGGATTACTATTAATAGTGAATTTAACATAAGGGCCGGAACAAATGGGGAAGAAAAAGATGGGAGAGTAGATGGAAATTACTAATACCTAAAAAAGGCCGATGAAATTTAGATATAAAAAATAAAATAAAAAAGTCGTTTAGATCGATGAAATTTTAAATGAGTATTTCCAAACGTCTGACTTTCATGCGGGATAGATCCGACAATGGCAGGACAGATCATTCACCATAACGGGCAATTTGTTATCACGTCTTTTAAATTTATGCATGTCACATTAGATTTGTCTAATTTAAATTACAGGCTAATTTAATTTACTTAATACGAAGCTACAGTTGTTGGTCATTAATTACTTTTCCAATTCAATTAAAAGGGACCCAAAAAAGCGCACGAAAAAGTGCAAAACACAAGTTGGTCGCAGATCTGAAAATCTTTCAACAGACCCATTGAAATCAAGAAACAGAAAAACATATCATAATGGAATCTAGGAAAAGTACTTAAATTTTGTAGCTTGTACGAATAGCTAGTAGTGAACTTTATCGGGTCCACATATTTTTGTCTGGGGAATGTTTAATTAATTAAATTTGCATGAGCACTCCTTTGGTCTTTAGCTCCTTAAGAATTGGAGGGCTAATTTTAACTTTTTGGCACTTAATTTTGCCATTAACTGCAAAAGCGAATCATCTTGCGCGTAAACTTTCGGGGATGCCAACTGCAAAGCTCATACCCCACGGGAAAGGAGCGACCCTAACCACATATAGACCACAAGAGATAGACTAAATAATTATCGGAACACTCTTTGTATAGTGCTCAACTCTTAAGAGTGAACAAGCCTTTCGGCATGAAGAATTTGGTCTCTGCTACATGATGAATATATATATTAGATTAATGTATCTATTTTATATTACTCTTAAAGTTATTAGAGCAAGAAATGATTGATGTTATAATATAGTATCACATCCAGGCAAAAGTAACAGTTTTCGGTTCATTCTCGCTATTGTTTATATATGAAAAGAAAAAAACAATATCTTGTTAATTTTATAAATACTACGTCTTCAAGTGAGCTACGACGACCCAAGGACTTGCGAGTAGTTTCAAATTCCACTATCACTCATTAATGAAACAAATTTGATGTGTTTGGTTTAAGCTAGGGACACTTTTATGCTAATAAATAATTAAAATAAAATTTTCCAAATTAAGGACTAAATGCCCTACATCTTTTTCCAAGTTTGTTTGTTGATAATGTCTTTGCACTATCTTTTATGCTAAGGACGAAGAAAAAAAGTGGTATATTTTTGTGAAAACCTCAAATATTAGATGCATCCCATGTAATATATTCATATTATGATTTTTCTAGTAGTGCCATTTTGATAGACTAAATTCGTTCTGAACTAATTATTGGAGAAAAATAATCTAGCTATGAACTATATATACATGAATTAAACTTCAAGTTTTTCTTGAAACATATCGAAATATTTTTATTTTCTTTATGACAAGTAATTTTCAATGTTCATCGTAACAACTTAGACGAAATTCTGGAAACATGTCAGAAAGAAAATTTTCAAGTTGAAATCAATCGTGTGAATACAAGTTTTCATTTTTAATCAAGTTCATCCAATCATCTTTAAAACTTGATTGATTCATGTACATCTATACATTAAAGATGATTATTCAATAACACAGACATTTTGTACTGATGAAAGAATCTCCCACTGTAAAGCATAGATTGTCCAACAGCTAGGGCAGAATTCGAAAAGAAAACCATTGTAGGTAATTAATTAGGAAGGTTCCAAATAGAACAGTGTCATGGGTCCGAATAAATGGTCATAAGTGGGAAAGCGCATGCTACTAGTACAACTGGGTGCGGGTACTATATATGTAATATATTCATTCATATATAGAACCCTTAGCGGTTAAGAGAATTTGTTAGTATAAAATTAGCAATAGCCCTTTGAACTCTTGAAAGCCATGTTCTAGGTCTTAATTTGTCTCTACGAATTATAAAGAATATTATGGGATGGCGTCCAATCCCCTTGGAAAAGATACTGCATGTTCACAAAGTTTTTGTCTTTCCAATTTATAATTGAACTATTTTATTTGTAGGTGTTTGCTCAGCTTTAATAATATTTTTAAAACAAAAATTTATTAGGTAAAAAATATATGTTGAGTGTGATCATTGGACAGGCTGTGAAATTATTAGATATATTAGAAACTCTTGTTTTTTGTATGAAGTAGACAACTACGTACCACTAAGAACTAATAATAATGTTTATATGCACACACATGTAGGTTATTAATTCATATTCTTTAATCATGATGAAATTACCTCAAAATAAACGGTACTTCTATAATTTAAGAATTCTAAAGGGTGTTAATTAAGGGAAATATAATCAAACTCATCCCACCATATATTTATATCAATCATCAAACTGTCACCGCATCATCATGCAACAGTTTCATGAAATAATTTCTCCGATCATAGGTGTTTCCTAAATTACCCGTCATTCTCTCGTGGTAAAAACTCACTTTTGGTCTGCGGGATTGATCCAACATCCAAGTCAGTCACATAGGAATATTACAATCACAAACAGCCAAATTTTATTTATTTTTTTGAGTCAGCGAAGCAAAAATTTATTAACAAAAGCAAAGCGAGAGTACAAGGATACTCTATAGAGGTACAACAAGAAGCAAAAGAAGCCAAATTTTGAAACTATTCACCACATTTAGATGGTGTTTGCAAATTATTATAGAAAAAGTTAATTGGCTTTTGCAGCCACAAAAACACATTTTTAGTGGTTGTAACATTAACTTTTGCTCCTTCTTGTCTTAAAAAAAGTCAGAAAAAGCACAAGACGCAAAAGCAGGGAGATAGGTGCTTCTCCAACTTTTGAAAATATGTTATTTTAAAAACGTTTTTAAAAGGAAAAGTCACTTCTCATTAAATTTTGTAAACACCTAATTAATGTCTTTATTAGCTTTTTAAAAAGATTTGCAAACACTCCCAACTTTTTGTCAAAAGTCCTTTTACACCTAAAAATTAGTGAACAAACTCCTTTTATAAGCTATTACCACCTTAGTGTCGAGCCCGATTTCTAAAATTAGTAGTTGATATATTTGCCCCCTCAAAGTACTATTTTTTTTGACACTTTACACCTAAAAAATATAACTTTGGCACTTTTACCCTAAAAATTATTAAATTACTTATTTTTCTAATTTATTATATTATGTAAAATAACAAACTAACCTCAAGTACTTAAGGGAGTTTTATTGTTTGCATTTCTAAGTTTCACACTTTAAATACTAATGAATTTTTTAAAAATTATTTTTTCCTAAAACAATTATCCAGTAAATAAAAACTAAAAAAGATAACTTAAAAAGTATTTAGACTGAATAATGATAATTTATTTTTTACTATTATATCATAAAACAAGAAATGCAGCAGCTCAAAAAAATATTTGTTAATATTTATTCAGAAAATTAGTTTTTTTACCTTTTATTTGCTGAATTTGTTAGTTGAATACTAAAAAATAAAATTTTGTATATTTATTCAAAAAATATTAGTTAATGTTCGGATTTTTATTTGGTTAATCTTTTTTTAATAAATCCATTACCTTCTAAAATTTGAAATTTATAACTATAGAACCGTATTAATTTAGTTACTATAAATTAATGTATCATTCTTATACAATTAAATAAAATAATAAATACCCTCATTTCTTTGGTTCGTAAAGTGCCAAAATTATATTTCAGGTCTGAAAAGTGCCAAAAAGTGGAAAACTGTCAATTACCAATGTTATTAATTGAGCTTGGGACCAAATTAGAAAGTTATAAAAATTAAGATTACTTTTGATTTTAATATTCTTATTCTTTTTAATAAATGTGATGTTGGAGTTAATCTTTTTTTTTTTTTTTTGGAACAAAAGTAGAATTCTGAATTTATTTTGCTATAAATTTTTTAGGGTTTTTACAATCTCGGATTTTTTTCACAGAACCAGCAAAGTTAACAATTACAATCATCCAAATTAATTTGTTTCCTAAATGGAATAGTTTAGATTTTTATACATATATCCCAAATCTATTAAATGTAACAAAATTTATGTTACACAAAAATATATAGAGATGATCCAAAGTTAGCTATTTGTAAGGTAGACACAAAATCATGTTTATAATTAATACTCAAAAAATAAAACATCATGTTATCACAGTGGCTGAACCTATCATTTCCGAGCTAAACCATAATGTCCTCTGACTCAACTACGGGTCCAATCTGTCATTCTGTTGCGCCAAAATTTCCAATTTATAGGTGGATCGTCAATTTGTCACGCAATTTCTCCCACGTCCGACGTTATGATTTCAATCAGGCTTGTCAAAAATGTACAATGAGCCACTTGCATGTGATCTACTTATAAAGAGATTGCAATATCTGGATGCTTTTTAGATCGACATCTCTTGAAAGAGCAATAAAGCCTTAACCTATGGTCCTATATACCAATGGAAATGGTGATACATAGTGCATCAAAATCTAAATCATATTCCTAATGTCTGAAGGAAAGCACAAAACAGTACCGACAGAAATGATGCATTTAAATTTCTATGTTCAACTTCTTTACCAAACAAATCCGAAAAGACAACTAAAGGTTTTCTCACACATATTTCCATTTGTTATCTTGGAGGAGATGCATAAAGCCCCCCTTCTTCTTCTTTTTTAAAAAAAAAAAAAAAAAAAACAGGTCCTGAATTCCCTCGTGTTATGCTTTTTTACGGAACCCCTCATGTCAATAAAAAAATTTAGAGTAAACCATATTTTTAAAAGAAACAATTTATAAGATACATTAATTACCATATGTCAATTACCAATCACCCCCTCAAAGGGCGGAAATATAATGCCTTCTCATTACAATAAATCAAAACGGGTTTGGTGCCAAAAAATTACAATAGTGGGGGTTTTATACTACAAAATTCAAAATAAAATTAAAAAGTTATAGTATGGGGTGTTAATTCTAAAAAAAATGGATTCTATGCATTTTTCCTGTATAGAAAATATATAATTTATATTTTAATTAATTTTATAGTTGAAAATGATAACAAGCATTGCGGGGAGTGCAATGTACATCACTTTAAAATAAGTGGAGCGGAGATTTTTAAATCAGAGTTTTCTATAACAGAAGCGGGTGATATAAAAGTGATTGGGAGATTAATATATAAAAGTTTTTGTATAAGTAGGAGGTATATACATTTTACCTTGTAATTTGGTGAAATAGAAAAAAGTATACTAAATATATACCTAACAATCTGTACAGATAGACATGCACTTGAACCATGTCCATTGAAAAAAAAATGTCAGGCGTGGACAATTTTCAGGAGGCAATGCAGAATATAGACAAGTAGCAAAAACAGAACTATTAGAGCATGTGAACCTTTTTTTGCTCGATTGGTAGAGCTTAAACAGCTAGAACAAGCCGTCCAATTCTCTATTCTATACTTACTTTTCATTGTTTTTTTATATAATCTTAACTGGAAGGAATCTTCCCCCTACGATAGACCTTCATTGCATATTAAAATCCACCACAGCCCCCGCCCAAAACCAAATGTGTAAATTGCAAAAAACTCCCTTCTGTTAATTATAACTAATTAGAAAATAATCCCTCTGTAATTTTTATTTGCTAGAAAATATCTCGTGTAACCAAAAAATTAGGAAAAAAAAACTTTTTTCTGTACTTTTAGTTAATTCTATCAACACGATTTAATGTATGAAAAGGTTATGTAACTACGTGTTAATTAACCAGATATTATAAGCTTTTTATAATTGTTTTGAGATTATTTTTTTTAACTCTATGAAAATAACAAGTAGCGCATTTTTATTTTTACGCAACTAAACGGTAATATTTTGATAATTTTAGTTGATTAAAATGTGTATAAACTTCAAATAAACAATATTAACCCTTTCTGCACGAAAAAAGTACAGTAAAAATCAAGTTTTGCTATCATTTTCTCTAAGTGAAAATTCGTAGTAGGGGGCATTTTCCAACTTTAGAATCACGCTGAGGGGTATTTAGTTTTTCAATAAAAATTACACTTGGGTTATTTGCCAATTAGAAAATAACACGGGGTAGTTTTTGCAATTTGATCCAAACCAAATATCTATATATACCCATATATCGTTCGAAAGGGCTTAATCAACTCTAAGCACAAGTTTATAGCATCCCTCTTCCTATCTTCCTTCGTCCAACAATTTTTAACCATCATTTTTCTCAATGGCAATAAGTTCTAAAACTTTGACAATTTGTGGTTTTCTTCTTCTTTTGATTATGTGTCAAGAAATCACTGTTTCTGTTGAGGCAAGGCATTTGAGGTGCAAGAAATGTTCAAAGGGACACCATGAAAAATCTTTGAAAGTGAATAAGGGTGAAGAGATTGGCGGCCGCGCCGGTGTTCCGACGAGTAAAGTTGAGTACGTGGACGATTTTCGGCCCACTACGCCGGGCCATAGTCCCGGCATCGGTCACTCAATCCATGACTAGAAATTAATTCTTTCGTCTTAATTACTTAGTTAATTAGTAAAGTAGTTTTCCAGCATCCTTTCTTAATTTAATTGTTGCAAGGCATGCAAATGCCATTTTATTAATTAGTTGTACTCATTATTTCTGAATTGTATATAATATAAAATGTTGCTTAATTCCAGTCCACTTCCATTATAATAGCTTACATAACCTAACTCAAGCTCCAAATATTACTCGTCTTCTTGAAGTCTCAAGGAATTTCTTGGGAGTTTTTATGTAAGCATTATGAGTAAAACTTCGAGTTATTAAGTGAAAAGAAAAAAATTGCTGCAGCCCTCTTATGTTAAAGAGTTTTCTACATGTGTGTCAAATAATTGTGATGGTGACACTTGTTATAAATCTTAATACATTGAGGTCATTATGCCGCAGAAGATATCGTAAAGGATTCCTGGTGATATAATAGAAAATACAGGAACCACCCTTGAAGCAAATTAAGTACTCACGCAAAGTTCCACCCACATTGATTTTTTATAGCGCAAATACTATATGCTCGTATTCAAGTGTGAGAGAAAGAAAAAAAAAGTTGAAAGAAAAAAAGGCAAGAAAAAAGATTGGGAACATGGAAAAAATCTAAGTTAGTGGGAGAGTGAATCATCGTAGTTGAAGTAGAGAATGGATAGAAAATTAAATAGCGTTGAAAGAATATGAATTATGAGAAAACTTAATCATCCTTCTTAGTAAATGATATAATTGTTTTAATCTAACTTAAGTTGTAAGGTTAAATTGAGAAATTAATAATAAGATGTCGTTGTAAAACATAAACTATAAGTTTAAACTTAGAAATCAAAGTTTAGTGTCACAAAGTGTCTAATACCGCTTACGTTATATATTAGTATAGATATATATTAAATAATTTCAAAAAATATATCAAACATAAAAGTAAGGAAAAAATCCTTAAATGGAAAATTAAACAAGTTAGTTTACAAAAAACAGTGTCGTATAATTTGGAGTAAATCGCAAGAATCATCCATGTATTATGTAATTGGCACACAACGTTTATTATCAGTTAATCCCCTTGTATAATTTAGCTAGACACGTAATAGACCATTATATAATACTTAGTTTGTCAACGTATATTGAGACTTTTTATAATTATTGTACTTATTTGATGTATAAGGGGTTATTATTTTTTAAGTTCGATATTGTATATATTTTTATTTAAAAAATTGGGTTAATAAGATAAAAGTAGTGCATTGGTCACTTTTATAATATTCTTAAAAAGTATCAAAAATCATCGAAAAATTATGAAAACACTTATAGTGTATATTAAGTCAACAAACGGTTAATTAAAATTAAGATGCTTAAATATCGTTATTGATACAGTACTATAAAATGGTGTAAAAGTATTTGTGATTTTGTTTTTCAATTTCACATGTAGTGATGGCTACGAAAACTTAAAAGCGGATATCAACCAATCAATTAGAAATAACACAATTGTAGTTAATTTCCACCATTTACTTCGATGGTTTAAGAAATCAGCAATCTCATATATTAATTGTAATTATTGAAATGGCAACCCCACAAACCAGTTATACTATATACTTCAGGCCCGTTTAATATATTTAATGACATCCGGTGAAAAGAAAATAGAAAAAAAAAAATTTGCTGTCCATTTTATATTAAACTGGCTAAACAATGTTATCCGTATTTAATTATGAGAATTGCTAAAAGCATAGAATAAATATTACATGCACTGCTATCGTCCTGAGTCCTGACGTAACTGATCATGACATCAGTTATACTCCTCAACTAACTGAACTCTTAATCTAAACATTAATATCCAGTATCAAAAATTGAAGTGTTAGTTGCTTTGTTTTTTTAAGGACAAATATATAAATAGAAGCACAAGGGGTGCTTCAACCCTTGAAGTGTTAGTTGCTAATTTTGATAAGTGAATACTCTAGCTTTTAATTTTACTTCAATTGCATTCTCTGAGGGGATATAAAGCTTCTTTTCTAGGTGGATTTTATATTGTTTATCGTTTCTTTTCTTTATTTGTTCTATTCGTTTTAGGGTTGTGCACGGTATTACCTATTTCCTTGTTTTTTTCAACTTTTATGCTTCCGATTTGAAAATCTACTCAATGTTCAAACGTTCTTTTCTTATTGAAATTTTTAAGATTGTCTCTCACGGACATAACTTAATGAGTTAACCCTTCTTTTTAATTTCTAGCTAGCACATGAGTTTAATTTTTCTTAGGTATATAATCATATATATTAGCTTTATTATTGTCTACAGTAACTAATTTATTAAAAATTGTCACCTCCATATAAAATTTAATTTTTAAAAAGAGATAGAACTTTTATATTAATTTCAGACAAAAGATCTGGACATATTTAATTTTGGCTATAAGTCGTCAATTTATTTACAATGCAACTTGTATATGTAGTGGGGAAAAAGGGGCGGGTTGAAAGACTACTTTACATTCAAATTTGAGTCAAAAAGTTCAAAAGACCATAATAGATAAAACAGCATGGTGTGTATAATTATAATTCCAATTTCAGGAAGGGCAGGAGATCAGGTGATTTATATAGGAGTACTGACCCACGTTCACTAGAATTCAGAGACATTGGTAGTTAAGTTAGTTTTATATATTATGTCGAATTCCAAGTTCCAACCCCACTTAGATTCCAATATATATTTAATTTAATTTCAATCATCACCTCAATAAAAAAAAAAAAAAAAAAAAAAAAAAAAAAAAAAAAACTCCGATTGTGGTTTGAATTTTCTGTGAGTTTCCCATTTTTAATAATCACCTAAAAGACTATATTTATATGTTAGAAGAAAAGGGAAATTTAAGTTGCCAACAAAGTGAGAAAGAACTATAGCGGCAGGCTATTATCAATTCATCATTAAAGATTATAAATTGTTGCGTATATGTCTTTCTTCTTTCTTATTTCATGTAAAAAAGGTTACATATATTATGTAACAGGTTACAAAAATGATCACTCATAACATAATATTTAACACACTTGTTATTTATTTCCACAGCATTGTATCATCATGTTCACGTAATAGCAAAGATCATGAGGACCTGCATAATATTTGTGTATGGCTAAAGTGAAAAATCACAATATCATCTCAAATTCAAGCTTGTATTTGTGCATAGTGGTGTTGTGCCCTGGCCCGACTTGTAATAGATCTATTAGTTCACCGTGGCTGGATTTTTTGGGAGTAATTTGTATTGGGCCGTTTATGGGCTTTAGTGGGGGGAAAAGAAAATGATTCACGTGGCATTGGTCCAACTATGGGTTGGCCAACTAGCACACGAAAAAACTATTACACGTACACTGCATAATGACATCGTACAACCAAATATTGAACTTATATACATATTTATATAGTATCAACTACTAGCACATTATCTCAGTGATGTATTAGACAAATAGCCGAATTAACTGCATTACATCGTCATGCACCCATTGTACGGAATAATTCTCAAGACTTGAACTTCCTAAAGTTTCTTCTGAATGTTCATACAACACAAAGTTAGAGACTGGGCTTTTGATTTTTCTCACAAAGTTGTATACTAGGAATTGGAGGCAACTTTTCATTTATGTTCACAAATATGGATATTGTAAGGCATGGATACAATAATTTATTTTAATAGTATTATCATTATCATGCATTAATACAAATCTTTTAATCCATAATACGCTAAAATTTTACATATAGTTATAACGCATCCAAAACTTATCTTTAATTCATTATTACAGTTCAAATCCATAACTCATTTAATTATTCATTAAAAATGTTCGTCCAATATAAAAATATAGAAATATTTGAGTATCGAACATGGTACTTGGTGATTCTTTAAAGTTTAAATTGTCTTTACAAATTTCGATATTATGTTAGATAAACAAAAGCTTTGCCATATAATTTCTTAAAATTACCTGTACAATATAACTTAACTTTTCATTGACATTTATAATAAAAGTGATGCCATATTATTACACGGACTCGGACTCGAACTCGAACGTCAGCATTGCAAAATGTAGTTCATCGATTAATTAACGCTGATGGCTTACTTGAATTGGAGGTAAGAACTTGTCCTTTTCTATGTAATTGGCCTTTATTTTAACAATCTTAATTAATAATTACATGTTTTGTGTTTTAAACCCCTACATCCAATGATTACTCTGATTCGTGATGATGAGGGTTTTCACAGCATCAGCTTTCACAAAAGTATTAATAAAAGCTACCTGCATATTTGACTTGAATCTTTGACAATAAACAGTAATAATTGACAGAAAGATTCTCTACGCTATATATTATAAAAATAATGTATTTATTACGTACTCAGAAAGAATCTTATGTATAAACCTTTCGTTTATGCTTTACAACAAAAGTCAAAGGGTATTGCTCAAGTTGTACTCATCAAGTAATTTTCATATAATATACCAACTACTTGGGGTAATAGCAAAATGAAGACTACCCTGTATTATTTTCAATTGACAAATAGCCTTCTATGTTATATTTTGTTGGCAAAAGCTCCACTATAAAACTTAAAAATTATAAAAACAAAACATGCTACTATATTTTTAATGACTATATCTATAACTGATAGCATTATGCATAAAATTTTAATATAAAATGCATAATGATTCAAATAAATATTATAACTTATAAAGCTTTCTTTTAATCTGTTTCCTGGGCTTTCGAAGAGAGTTAACACAGAAAAAGCATCACTTGGCAATTGGGTTGGACCAGAAATATGTCGGCCCACTAGAAAATGGGCCTCCCAAATTTAGTTTTTTTTCTTTAGCAAATTTGCAGACTAACCCATGAGGAAATTAGAATGGATCTCTACTTTTTCTTAACCTGTTGTTGTATACTTGGAAAATTGGAGGTAAGTCATAGACTCTACTCTAGTCACTTCCCTTGTGATTCAATATATATATAGAATCTGCGTTAATTTGAGGGTCAATTCTTATACCATATTCGACTTTACTAACGTATTTTTTGTGTGGTTTAATGCACCAGATAGTGTGTGTAACAAAAAAAAACAATCGTATACATTTTTTATAGTATAAACTGACAGTGGCATAAGTCATTGAGGATGCTCGGAAAATTTGAGACGCAGGAGTTAGAATAAATATATGAAGTTGGTTCCTTCAGAAAAGAAGAAAATAAACTATTTTAATATTCTAAATTCTAAATTTAATATATAGTTCGAATTTTGAGTCATGGACCCCCACATCCATTGACTTCTATGATTCGGGATGACGGAAGTTTATCACAAGCCTCAGCTTCAACAAATTTATCAATTAAACCAACCTGCATACTTAACTTGAATATTTGACAATAAAGTATAACAGTAATAATTTGACAACTGGATGCTCCATGCTCTATATATTTAAACAAATAAATGTGTCCATTTATTATTTACTACGAAGGAATCTTATTTATTATTTTTCTCACATATGCTTTATAATAGAAATCAAATGCGAATTGCTCAAGTAGTGATCATCATTCGTTATATTTTACATAGTGACTATTTCCACATTTTCATTGAACTATTAAACATTTTAATATACATTGACATATATATATATATATATATAATAACAATATGAAAAATCTATAAAAATGTATACTTTTGAAAGTAGATTAGGAATAGTCACACCCGCCTAGTCTCAGAAAAACTCTTTATCGCAATTATAATTTTAATTATCATTAATTGCGACAAAGTGTTTATTTGAAATACCTCTCCGAACCATTTCATCTCCACATCAATTTCTCAATTTCATTGAGCACGTCAACATTAGTCAAATTTTAGTAGTCTCGAACGACTTTAATCGAACTCTTTAATTTATAAGAAAACATGCATTTTTCATTGACAAATGGATTAACATTACTTGGTTTGATTTGTGATGTTATTTGTTTGTTTAAAGTCATCGTTATACTTCGCTTATCAAAAAATAATGGTCCCCAAGCTTTCACGCATTTTACAACAGAAAATCGTCTTTTAAATGAAAAACTCCTTCTTCTTGAATTTTTTTAATCAGTCTTAATTAGTGTATGCATTCTGCCTTTTGAAATTCACTTTGTTTTCTCTTCTTGAAACTAAAAGATAGACAATAATGAAACGAGAAAATAGAAGAGCAAAAAGGTGAAGAGAGGTCAGGGAGGTAAAGGTTGCGCGCTCATATTTATAGGGGATTTTTCTTATGTTGCAAATTATTTTCTCATTCAAAAAAATTCAGAAATTATTATATATAAATTCGTTGGATGAAGTCAATCAACCATAACCAATCTCTCTTTCGCATTCTTATTTATCTCAAATTACTAGTTGATAAATATATTATCTAATACAATATTTAATTATTTGAAAATTGAATGTTTATTCAATCTTTCTCAATTGATTTATTATGGTCAAAAATTGTCAAGCGTTCAATTGCTTTTGTGTGTTGGAGCTCTAATTTAGGTAGGAGAGTGAATGGATAAGGAGATGTTTTAAATTCCAAATATCAGAATCATATCCTTAACTTATTCACCAAGAATCAGGAAAAATAATAAATATTTATTTCTTATTTATATAAAATCCACGTGACTTACACTAAAGTAACAAAATGATACTTTTTTAAAGACTTATAAGAAAATTGGGGCTTTACAACAAAATATTAGTCATAGAGACAGTCACCTAAAAGTATTACTATTACAATTGTTATTTGGTAAAACCCTTTAAATTGACGGGATGATATCTGCTAATAAAACCATCACAAAAAATTATTAGTTAATTAAAAAATAACGTAAGGTGGTTCCTGCAAATTACACAAAATATTTCCACTTTTTGGCCCCAATATTTCTTGTAGTGGTCCCAAAACATTTGATTCGCCAATTGCTGTTTGAATTCGTCCCGTCAATTTCAAATCCTCCACAAGAAATAAGACACATCTCTATAATACTTCATATTGGGGCCCGCACTAGTGGAGCAGTTTAATTTTAAAAAATTGACGCCGTTAAAAACCCCTAACGGCCGTTAGACGGAACAAACGTCCAGGGAACATGGGATTGCCGCCGCCAACTCTTGCATACATACGTATGCCCTTCGTGGCCGACCACTTACTAGATTCTCCCTTGGTCCAGTTATGTGACTCGTCCCATTTTTTTTCTTTTCTAAATTCCGTTTTCTTGTCTTTTTTCTATTTTTTGTTATAATTAAGGTGGTAATTAAGTAGTAGGATTGTGGGAATAATATAAACACTCCTTCAATTTACTTTAGTTATAGATCCATCTTATTGTTTGAATAGTTATAGAAATATTTCACGAAACTACGTATTCGTTTAATTATTTTTTATAGACATCTCATAAAGTTTGTAATATTTTTGAACTTTTAGAAGGTATATATGTGATTATTATAATTTTATTTTATCTTATTAAAAATATTATTCTTGAGGAGTGTAAAAGGACTATCCTTGGTTGTACTACAGGTGATAAAAGCATATGATGTTATAAGTTAATTAAAAATAAAAATCATTCTCATGGTCATTGATTATCGATTTCGGTCTAAATCAGAAACGAGGTTAGTGAAACACAAAAACATCACTAAAACTTTTTTTTATTCTAATGGATTGAAATAAACTATAGGTAACGTGAATCACGAAGATTACGAACGTGTTAAATTTATCTGTCCGATCAATTCGGATTGAGCAAAATGTTATCCGTTAGCACAAATGTTTGTCTGTCCAATTTTTTTGATTATCTTTTTGATATTTTAATTTTGTGAGGATAAAATTTTATCACATTCT
Source organism: Misopates orontium (assembly GCA_946800315.1). NCBI lineage: Eukaryota > Viridiplantae > Streptophyta > Magnoliopsida > Lamiales > Plantaginaceae > Misopates > Misopates orontium. Next base: position 31,408,122 of record OX326952.1, on the reverse strand, counting down.
TGTAACATATAGAATGACACTTTATCCAAACAGAGTTATGACAAAACTCATCCTTTCAAAGTTTCAATAATCATATCAAACATTATTATTGCATGACAAACTGTAATAAGGCAAACGATGGTAATAAAAATACTTATCTGCTAAAAAGAATCAAAAGATCTTTGTTTTAATATTGTCCAATATTGCAATAAATCTGCTCCATATATATGTTATATCATAGACAGATCATATAAGCACGAAAAATGATCGAAGGCACACAGATTTATTTATTCAATTCATCCTAAAATACTATGTCTGTGGAAGGGCCGCGCCAATATTTTATTATTTACAATGGTATTCTAAAAAGCTTCGTGGCGGAGAAGAGTTGGTGTAAATTCAGTGGCATATATATCCAGAAATTTTATAGGTGGAGGTTAAACTAAAGAATATTTTTTTCTCAAAACAAAAAAAAAAATTTAATAAGAACTACGTCAAAAAATACATTATGTTTAATACAATATAATATAAGCGCTAATTACATACCATCGAAATTGTCTTACGTTGCTTTATAGACTAAATTCATCAATTAATGATCCGGGGTCTATATTTTATGCCAACTCTATTATGTAATTAATATAAAATAATTAAATTTGTATTTTCAAAAACTTTGTTTTGTTTTATGGATACAAATATTAATTATAAAGCTTGTTGCTATGTGAATTTTATGTTTTGGACTTTAAAGTTATACAAGTTATTTTTTATTTGGGCCATAGAGTTACCTTTGTTATTGAATTGGTAATTTCAAAAAAAAAAGTTGTTTTTTCTTCTCATATATTCTTGATATATTCTGTAAATTACTTCATACAACAGAACAGAACACAACAATTTTACATTACATGAATAGGTTTTTCATAATGTATAACGAGAAATTGAGGATTTTTGTACATGATGATTAGACCCTCTTCCTTTTGATAATATCCCTAACTCTGTACTTTGTGATGGCGGCTACCTCATTGTAGCCCCTTTATTTTTGAGTTATATAGTTGATTTAACAAAAAAAAAATTCTTGAGGAACTGAACCGGGAATATCGACTTAGGGGGAAAATAATGTTGATTTTATTTTTATTAACATGTACACTTTTATAAGTAATTTATTTAATTCATTGCAAATATTATAATTTCAGAATCAAAACATAATTGTTCTAAAAATAAACACGAAGCTCCACAATAATTTAAATAAAAAGACGATATAATACCTCCCTTTTTCATAGATTTTTTTTTTTTTTTTGCTTGGTTTTACTCTTTCATGGGTTATATTTGCTTATTACACACATACAACAAATGTGTTTTTTCTTTTGCCTATTTATAACATGTGTTTTTTTTTTTTTTTACTTATTACGTACATTACATAAGATTTATTGTCTAGATCTCTTACTTTGATATTTTAATCGTGTAACAAGTTTCACGATGAATATTTTAAAAACTAAATAAATTATCACATTAAAATAAATATGCATGCAAATATTACTAGAAATTGCAATATTTTGTTTTATTTATTACACATGTAAGCATAAAAATAATTTAAGATAAGATTTAGAAAATAGTATGACATACCAACTAAATTATTATAAATTACAAAGTACTAATGCAATAAATAAAATAATTACCACCAAAATGATAGATAAACTCAAGCCTAAAAATTAACAACTTGAATGTGGTGATAAAGCCACACATTTTTTAAATGATATTACGTTACCCATTGTCAAATTGAAGCAATATTTTAACTATAGTTCAAAGTTTCACTTCCACAGTATGTTTCGGTGTTCTAAATGTTAGAAAATTTTCGCAATATTTCGAGATCTTTTCGTAAAATTCGTAAAAGTTGTTGGTGTTATATACTTAGAAAATATTGTATGTTTTTTTTTTCTTCTGTAGAGTAAAAAATGGAAACGTTTCAGTACTTTCGAGAAAAATAAAAGAAACTTTTATCCATGATTTTAACCTATATTGTGGACACCTTTAACCTTTTGCTAGAGCAATGGCATTTTTGTTTTATCACTAAGTTTTTGGATATAGATGAAATATCTTAGTAAGTACACACTTCGTTAAAAATCCTCACATATTTATTTTTACTATTATTTTTCAAATTGAAAACCTAATAATTACTCTTTTGCATTGAAAAAATCAAATATTGTGATATATTTCTAAAAAAAAAAGTTAGATATTTTCTTAAATACTAAGTCTATTTCGAACTACATTAAAGAGGAAAGACTACCACTTTTTTATCCTTCTCCCGATTTTGGTATCGAGGTTGCCCTTAATTAAGTTATGTGATTGGGCACTCTAACACGACCTAATCACACATGAATCATACACAATAATAGCTGTTTCTGATGACACCACATACGACTTATGTAGTCAATTTTAATCACATAGCAGTGCAATCAGATCACTTTTGTATATCATATTGCACTTGATCAACATTGGTGTCTTACAACCATGCCAATCATCATCGCACAACAAACCAATCTTATCAACAAACAGACTTACACAACGAACCAACTTCTTTAAATGTCATCGTGTGCTATCATTTCTAGCATGACTCCTGCAATGACATTGCCATCAACGATGGCTAGGGAAACAAGGGCTTGGTGGTGGGAAGTAAGATTATTCTTTTCAAAAGTACACATTTATTAATAGTGACTTTTTAACCTATAGAATTTAGATTAATAAATTTGGTATGCAATAGTTTAGGCATTTTCTCATTTAATTATTTTGTGTTTAGTTAAAATTTGATAGAGTATACATATATAATTGCTATTTCGTTAACATATTTTAAAGATTGTCATCATTTGACGTTTTTCAAATTATAAGAATATTCCTGCATTCCTTATAAATATTTAAAAAGATAAATTTGCTTTAGAAAGTTGTGTAAGAAATTATTGTTTTGTTGCATTCTTCAATCACTCAAAACGGATAAGTGTGACCATATTATTACAAACACCCATCCAAAATGGAGTATTACCAACATATCCTTATTACCATAAAAATAATAATAATAAATAAAAAAACAATCAAACGCTAAGCCTATGTGCATTTATCCTATCCCATTTTAGCATTTTACTTATCTATTATTTCTAAGAATAAATCATCTAACCAAAAGCATGTGGCTTATTAAAAAAATAAAGAATGGCGGATAAGTTAAATAAAGTCGGAATCCTTTATTCTTTATGATAATAAAGATAGGTACGTAGAATCCAATTATGTGCCAATTTAGTGGCCATAAGCATAAAATGCCTAAACAAGCTAATAAGAATATTTCATGCAAAGCCCCACCACCATAACAAGGCATTAGGCCCTTCTCTAATACATCTCAACATAATATTTAGTGGAAAATATTAGGCATGAAAATTTAAAGTCCCATTCATGCAATATACCAAAAGATTTTCATTTTTGTTTTAAATTTTGCAACTTATCATTTTCCTTTTATGCCAACCAAATTATAAGAAAAAATATGAGTAACGCGTCCTCTAGCTATATTCCATTCTGTAACGTCTAAAATAACAGAAAAAGTTCCAATAACTCTGCACCTACTCCGTCTTAATAATTTTTACCGTTGCACTCTATTGTTTGTATATGCTTTTCACCAAACTTCAGAAACAAAACACGAGTAAGGTGTGAACGTCATAACTATTCCACTCTGTAACACTAAAAACGACAGAACAAATCCACCTACTCTCTACTGACTTTTGCTTTATTATTTTTACCGTTGCCCTCTATTGTCCGCATCTGATATGAACGCGTTAAGGGCGTGAATGACTTTTTTTACCGCCCAGCTCAGCATACAACCATGCCGTTTCAATACACAATTATCCCAAATAAATTCTTGACTTATAAATAGGGACACTATCATTATCAAAGCAAACTTAAAAAATTCCTTTGTACTTCCCTTCCCTTACAAACCTCTAAATCCCTTGTTTAGAACTTGTCTAAAATCTCCTAAATATTATTACAATTAGCCAAGTGAGTTTTGTGTTTCTTAAGGAGCAAAAGAGTAATTTGTCATACATATATATCGCATAAAGAGTAAGAGTCATTTTCTTTTCTCTTTTTTCCTTTGTTCGTCCTCCGAGGCCATTCATTCGCTGTTATCAGGTCCTCTCTCTCTCTCTGAGAGCATTCCCTGTATCGACAATCCAAAAGCCCTAAATTTATTCAACAAAGTTTCAAATATTTTTTTCAAACCCTAGTAGTGATCAAAGCTCAAAAACAAAAGACAGAAGCTTTATAGTCTATACCATGTTGTTGTACCTTCGGTAAGCTCATCGTTCACTCTTTTTTTAAGTTTTTGTTCAGACCCTTTTGTTGTTTTTTTGAATGAGAACTGTTTATCATCACCTCTTATTCCCTTTTCTTTTTTCTATCTTGTTTTTGTGTGTTCTTTCTTATACTCAGAAGATTGAAAATATATGAAATGGGTTTTTTTTGAAATGAAGAGGAATAAGTGTTTTTCAAATGGGTCTTTGTGTTTGGTTTATACAAGTGCGAAAAAGGGAAAGTTTGCGTTTTAATGTTTTAAAAATCTAATCTTTGAGAGTTATCGCAGAGTTGACGCTGTGTTAAAGTTGCGAAGAGTGTGCGTTTTTTATTTTTTTGATGTTATGGTTATGCTACTTACTTTTATGGAAACCCAGATGGATTAATAATGTTGGGACTCTGTTTTTCTGCGTTTATAGGAAAAATTTTGAAGTCTTGTTCTATTTATTGTGCACTTTCCTTTATGAGCGTTGTGCTCTTTTTTAGTAATGGCATTGTTTGTGTAATTAATGCGAAGGTAAATATGTTTTGTTACTTTAAAGCATTTGATAAGTGTGATTTTTACTGTCGTTTCTGATTATTAATGTTCTGTTTTTTAGCCTTTTGTGGATTAATTTCTAAGTTTTCTTTCTGATTAATTTCTGTTTTGGTTTTCATGTTCACATGATTAATAGATGTTTTTTCTATAAGTGGTGACTCTCATTCTTACTTGATTACTGTTTTGTGTTTTATTTTATTGTTGTCACAATAATAAATGGTATCTTGACATAAGCTGTTTTAATTCGTGTTGTTCAGGGGATGCCTTGTTGTGCTGTTCTTGTGTGCTATATCGGTTCTGGTCTTATGCAAGCGGTGTTCAGTGAGTGAAGAGCTGAACCCGTTGGAACCTGAGGCATGTGGGTACTACAGAGGTAGCTTCGGGGCAGATGTATCCAATGGCCCAGCTAGTGCAGAATCGGTGCCAACTTATTCAGTTGAGCACCTCAGTCTTGAAAATGTCTGTCCACCTTCAAATTCGTTCTGTTTCCCCTCGACCTTAGCTAGGATTTCAGTGAGTGAAATAGATGTTGAATCCGACGCATCAGGTGCTTCCGGGGTTCTTTGTGACGGTTCTTCATGCAGAATGGTGCAACCAAAACGTAATTTCACTTGGTCCCCGCACCATGGTGTATTCAGGTTTTTGGGTGGGAGAACGGTTTCATGTTTGTTAGACCAGCAGGATGGTTTTATTGAATATCCACATTCTGATGATGAAACCAAGAACAGTCAACGGAGTGATGTTTCTTCATGTATAAGGCCATTATTTGAGCATACAGATCAAGATTCAAAATCAGGTCAGTATGCTGAGACTGTCAAATCAGGCTTTTTGGATGGCTTATCTGCACCCCGTGTGGAAGTAAGACCTTCTCTGCTTGACTGGGGGCATAAGAGTATGTATTACCCTTCCTTAGCCTTTTTAACAGTGAAGAATGTAGACGACAATGTGTTGAAAGTCTATGATCCTTACAGTACCGACTCACAGTTCTATCCGTGTAACTTTAGTGAAATACTTTTGGCTCCTGGTGAAGTTGCTTCGATATGTTTTGTCTTTTTTCCTACACAATTAGGCGTATCCTCAGCTCAAATAGTTTTACAGACAAGTTTTGGTGGTTTCCTGGTTCAGGCTAAAGGCTCTGCTGGTGAATCACCTTATTTGATAAAGCCTCTTACCGGTTTTAGTGTTTCCCCTGTTGGAAGGTGGAAAACAAATTTGTCTTTGTTTAATCCATTCGATGATGCACTGTATGTGGAGGAGGTTACTGCTTGGTTCTCTACTTCACCAGGAAGCTCATCACGAGCTATCTGCAGCTTTCAAAGTCGAGAAGATTCGGGCAAGTACAGTGCAATGAATGCTGAAGACTGGTTGAATATTGAAAGAGGTCAAGTCGGTCCAGAAATTTCCATGAGGCCACACGAAAACTGGGAGATTGGCCCCCAAAAGACAGAGACCATTATAGAATTGGATGTCTCCTACAATTTTAAAGGGAAAATACTTGGTATTTTCAGTTTGCAGTTGTCGAGACCGTCAACCAATGAGATTGATACTGTCATGGTACCTCTTGAAGCTGAATCAAATCCAACTTCAGCTACTGATATGGGTAATTTTTCAGTATCTTTGGAGGCTGCACTACCGTGCAATACAAGTGGATCTGTAGGGGCTGCTCTTTCAGTCAAAAACGACAGTCCATATCTGTTGCGCGTTATAAAGGTCAAAGAAGTTGGGGAACAAACAAATACTTTTCAAATTAAGTATCTGGAAGGACTAATACTCTTTCCTAGTACCATCACTCGAGTTGCTATACTTAATTATGATCACCATCTCGAAGCTCCTCAAGCAAACATGAACTGCACATTACTCATACTTATTAATGACACCAGAAATACTAATGTAGAAATCCCTTGCAAAGATGTACTCGGTGTTTGCTCCGGACGTAGCGTTGATTCTTCTGTTGCATTTGATCATATTGATGGGCAGAAAAGATCTTTCAGCAGCAGTGCGCAACCAACTTCTGCAACCAAGGTATGATTATACCATAAATTTCTTGTTTGAAACAATTTGCTCAGTTTTAGTGCATGATTTTTCTTGCCTTCTAATTGAACTCTGAAACTGATCCCTATCAAGTTTATTCCTTGAGAGTCTCTGAGTAACTTGTGCCGTTCAGCCCGGCATCAGGGATAATTTATGAGGCAAGTAGTTTATATATGTCGGTCATACGAAGTGTCTACTTGAAATTCACTAGTGTCTGCCTCATAATTGTTGCTCGCTATACCCATTAATCATACTGTTTTTCATGGTTTGTCATGTTACGTATATATGAAGTTGGTCGCACTAGTCCCATGATCAAATAAAAAAAATGTTTTAATTTGGTAACAAATAATGCCCATTTGAAAGTGTGCGAGTCCTTTTCTTTTTCCTTCAAACAAACCAACATCGTTTTATTTCATTCCAATCTGATTTTGCCCCAAAATTGCCCCAAAAGTGAGCAACTCACAAAGTCAGATTTCAAGCGAATTGCTCCAAAAGTGAGCATGTCACAAGATACCAATCATACTGGTAATTGCTCCAAAAGCGAGCAAAACTGAAAAGAAAAACAAACACAATGCTAAGTTGCACCAAAAGTGAGAAACTCACAAATTTCAAATGAAGTGTAAAGTTGCTCCAAAAGTGAGCGACCAATGGAGGTTCAAAGGACGTGTAGTTTATCAAAAACCTCAATTGTGCGAAATTTGTGAAGTTTGATTTATGCTATATGCTTGTCTGTTCCGTGTCAATGTAGCATGATAAGTAATTGTGTTGCCTTGATTAAATAGTTTTCTTATTAGATTATTCTTATTCTTGAAATAACCATTACATTTGTGTTAATACTTTTTTGAAGGCAATGATGTCAAGAGAAGCAGATGAATTGGTGCTCAGGAACTGGAAATCTCAGGCGACGGCAAATTTCATCTCTGTTTTTGATGCAGATGAACTTTTATTTCCAGTGACTCAGGTTGGAAATTATTGCTCTCAGTGGATAACCGTCAAAAACCCAAGCCTGGAACCAGTTGTCTTTCAGCTTATTCTAAATCCTGGGGAAATCATTGACAAGTGCAGGCCTGAGATGCTACTTCAAGCCTCTTCTTCCAGTACTTTGGTGGGTAATAAAATATCCATTGCTCAAACAAAGTACGGCTTCTCGATGGCTAAAAATGCATTAACTGAAGCTTTTGTTCATCCTAATGGTTCTGCATCTCTTGGTCCAATACTCTTTCAACCTTCCAATCGATGTGAATGGAGAAGCTCGGCCTTGGTTAGGAATAATCTCACGGGTGTAGAGTGGCTATCTTTGCGAGGATTTGGAGGCTCACTTTCATTGGTGTTGCATGAAGGGTCTGATCCCGTGCAGAGTTTAGAATTTAAGTTAAGACAGACTCAGCTAAATATTTCTTCTCCAGAGATATTATACTCTATGGGAGGCGAAAGCCCATCATGTTCGCAGCCATTGGCAAAAGAAGTCTATGCCAAGAACACGGGGGACCTTCCTCTGGAGGTTGTAAAAATTGGAGTTTCGGGGGCAGAATGTAGTTTGGATGGGTTCATAGTGCATAGTTGTAAAGGTTTTTTTCTTGAACCTGGAGAATCTGCGAGGCTGCAGATCTCATACCAGACTGATTTCTCTGCAGCCACAGTACAGAGGGACCTTGAACTGGCTTTGCCAACTGGAATTCTTGTGATTCCTATGAAAGCTAGTTTTCCAATACATATGCTTAACTTCTGCAAAAGATCGATCTTCTGGATGCGGGTGAAAGAAACCATGCCTTCGCTCCTTCTTGCAGCTTTTTTGTTGTGTTTCCTAGTTTCTCTCGTGTTTCCCTGGGGAACAGTCTTCGCATCCGACAACTTTAAAAGTGGGAAGAACTCCTTTTCCACTCTTTTACGGGCACTGAGTTATTCGCATAATGGGTTCGTAAGATCAGTTGACGGGGAAGAAGCTTTGCTATTGGAATCTGCCAGGACATGTTCTGAGAGTCATTCCCCTGTCAAAGAACATGTTAAGTCTTCTGAAGGATATCTGCTGAGTAAGAACTCTTTGTTGGATTCTCCACAATTAAACAGAGTATTACCAACTGCACTGTCAAAATCTTCATCAATTGAGAACTCCAACAAGCAGGATATGTCAGATTCACAGAATCTAAAAGTTAAAGTTGGAAAAGAGAAAGGAAGAAAGCGGAGGAATAAGAGGAATTCTGGTGCAGCAGTCGTGCTGTTTGAAGTTTCAAGCAGTCAGAGTGGCAATTCTACCCCATCTTCACCTTTATCACCTGTGGCGTCTGCAACAATGAAACGACCATGGTCGGTGTCGCCGAGTATGGAGCAATCTGTTGAAGCTAGGAACCCATTTGCAAAGGCACCTGAGCAGAAACTTAGTAAAAGTAAATGCTCTGAACCTTTCACTAAGCTCAAGGTTGTGGATAACGAGAAGCTTAGTGTAACAAGAAAAGTGGCGGGGAGAGCTGTTCTTCTACCTTCTGCAACCTTTCCTAGTGCTGGTAGGGTTGTCCCGACTTGGGCATGCCAGTCTCCTTTCTTGGCTTCAAAATCTGCAATTGCTCCTCATGCGCGAGCTCCTGGGACCAAAATTGTGAAAGAGAAAACTGGTGAAAAGGTGGGTGCTGAGGAGAAGTATACTTATGACATATGGGGTGATCATCTATTTGGTCTACCTTTGGCTTACCAGTCTAAAGAGGTCCCTGACAACTATTCCCAAAGCTTCTTTCTAGAGGACCCACAGGCCCTCTTGACAAAATCTCTGTTGAAACCTGTAAGTTCCATTATGGAAGGTATTGAATAAAAAAAGTTCACATAAATTTTTCGGTGCAGTGTCTCTAATTTCTATAGTATCGATATGATTATCAGTCTAATGCTAAAATAACTAAAAAGCAGAAAACATCTTCCTGGTAAGACCAGTACCTATAAATGCTGGTTCCAAACTGATAATTTTGTGTTTTGGTTGCTTTGAGCCAATTGCAGAAATTGTGCGATTTTAGATTAAGTAAATAAATCTAAAGGTCTAAAATGGTTTTGCCTGAAAGCATATTCACTATCACAGCTGGGCAATCCTGGACTTGAAGCACGGACTTCGGCCATGAAATAAACCATTGCACCTACTCATGGTTCAAGATAACTCTTTTCTTTCAATTAACTCATCGCTTAACTTACAGTCAGAGACTCGGAATAATGGATTGAAAAAAGGAGCCATTATTATTTTCTCCGTTATATATATAAACGTTTTAACCCTCGTGCACTGATGCAAATAGATTGTAAACATATAGAATGTGTTTTAATTTTGATAAGAAATTCAGCAGGGAGCCTGCACTCGACCTAAAATTATGACAAAGATGTTCTTGCCTCAATCTGTGATTGGAAATGTTTGCAACTACATGGTTCTCCTGTTCCTAATTTTCGTGTGTTGCATCTTTCATCTGATTGATTTAATTGCTCTGAATTTTGAACAAATATGTTCTTTCTGTTGAATCTTTGTGGGCTTATCGCACGGCGTTTGCCCTTTAGACTTTAGTTTATTGGCTGTGAAGTGATGGTTTTTCTTGTCAGTGGGAAAAGAAAAAAAAAACAATTGAGAGCATGATGCTTAAAGCATATATGGTTCGTTTTTTTTTTTGATCAGCAAAATGAAAAAATCCACCAGAGAGCATATATGGTTCGTCTTTTAGTAGTTTATAGATCTGATTATTTAGATGGCTTATTTTTCCCTGGTTTCCACTTACACACATTTTTTCATAACTATTCGTTTGTATTAAAAGATTGTTGCTATAATGATTTTTGCACGTTCAACATGGTTTCAATTGGTCCATTTACAGGTACTTTATCTTTTATAGAAACTAGTTCTATAATTTATGATGGCTTACTGCTAGATTTCAGAATGCCTTTGGCATGTATAGCCATTTTTATATGACGCTTTTCGTTTTCCTGTTTTGGCAATTGGCATGCAGCGGGCTCCATATTCCATCTTAATTTCTTTTGTTTTACATGTCTTTTAGCAACTGTTATAAATACAAATTCTAACTACATGCAGTTCATGGATGTGATGTTATGCATTCAGCTCCTATCTCTTATTTTCGATAAGTTGCTAATGATGTCTTATACGAGATAATGTATAAAAACAGAATACTTATATTTTCACTCTTGAAGGCCCTATTAGTGTGCCCCTCGTGCCAAAAATAGCAGATATTATGCCTCAAAAGGAGACGATGGTACGAAACCTGGACTTGAGCGCAAAGATGGATTTCTTGTGCTTTTAACATTTGGCATTGTTAGGAACCTGTAACTTTCTTGTTGTAATGGCAGGTCAGGACACATTGTTTTGTGTTATTGTTCACTACAACTGTTAGGACAGGCAAAGACAAATGATGTTGATGGGAGGCGATAGGGCCGGAGCCCTGAATCAAGGCGAGATAGTAGTTCTAGAATCATTCATAACTGTGATTTTACAGGACCACCATCTTTTTCCTCCCCACAAGAGCTGGCAAAAGTCCATTTGCAGAATCGAAAATGACACAACCCTGGTAACAAGACGACACACATTCATCAATTTTGCTGTACTTTATATTGATGAGTAGCCATATTCCTCTTATCCTAGATATGACTTTCTTCTGCTGAGGGTTATAGTCATCTGTGTACGGGACGATGCAAGATGGGGGCATTGTTAGAGTTTGGTTTTGGTGTGTAGTTATAGTAAAAGTCGTTTTATATGTTGCATGATAATGTGGTACAACAAGTCATTCATAATGCAACATTTCTTATTTAGTGATACATTAATTTCTTCGTGACTTGATTCTTATTGTGTATTATCATACCACTCAAATTGCCGTGTTTCTTAACTAAGAAATTATTTTTTTTCCGATGTCATTCTAATTATGTATCCTCAATAATTAGTTGGCTACACCACGCCATCGTGCAATGTAAGCATGCATCATTGTGCGGCGGTAGCACGAAATAATTGCTCTCTGGGAGGGTGGAGGAGGGGGTTGGGGCGGATTTGTTTCAGGTACAGTAGGGGGCACAACAGCCCCCTGTCACATATGTGCGGGGCCCACATGTTTGTGAGAGGGGCTGTTGTGCCCCCTGCTGTACCTAAGACTAACCCGGTTGGGGCTGGAATGTGGTCCTAATAATCTGGACCACATTAATAATAGCAAACGAAAGGGACAAGTCTATTAATGGTCTAACTCATTTGGGGACCTTAAAGGACAAAACTGATATTGGGTAGCAGAGGATATGTGGTAGGGTAAATGTCTTAAAATTACAAGGTGCTGAGGATTGTAAGGGATATTGGATTTACTTTCTAGGGTTGATTTCATATGCAATGTTTCTCTTAGCTGACAGGATAATTGTTTCCTATTATGGCTAGATTTCACCTGAAACATCATGTAAAATTTTGTGAGCTTATGTACAATATGTATGAATTTTAAATAGAAAAGTGAGATGGAGTTTGTAATAAAATCCTAGTGTGAGCTCTTCGGAGCTTATAAGCTGATTAATTAACAAAAGCAAAGTTCTTATTTATGCTTTAGATATTGGAAAACATGGATTACAAAATCTAACTGACATATATAAGCTTTCAAGTGTATCGGAACATTTATCGGATTAATTTAATGAATTAGATCGTTTAACGAATTTCACATGCCATGTACAATCAATCACTAACAAATCAGAAATCAACTAGTATAATTTTCTTTATAAATATGCTCATTAGAGGAATTTTAAGTTCAAGAAATATATGAAAAGGAGCTACCGACATTGGTCATCTAGTTACCTAAAAAAATTAACAATCCCAGGAACAGTAAGTATTCATGGTCATTTTTACGTGATATAAGGCCAGGATATTTGTCTTTTATCCTTTAGTCATACGGCAAATAAATGGATATGAAATTTAAAACTTGACGTGGTGCCGTTTGGTTTTAGTCTGCTCTAAACAATTGGAATGGCTTGACTATTATTGTATTTTTTTTTTTTTTTTTTATCTAATTTTTGGTTAATCTTTAACGTCAAATTTACATTGTAAATGGAGTTATAAAGTAGCATCTTTTTTTTTATTACACGATTTTATGTGCTGTTATATTACTTTATGATACGAGTAAAAGGGATAACACGACATGTTATGTTGGAAGATCGGAGATCATATCATCATTTCAAGTGGGGAATGGGGACTAAATGTGAGAACCAATAAAATAAACGTATGATTTGGAAATGAAAGCGCTTTAATTAATTCGTTTTAAATCACAAAAAGCTGTATGCATGAGATATGCTCACGTGCCTGATGACTTACTCTGCCAAATGATTATAGTTCATGCAACTAATTTTGCTTCTAGATTATTAAACATAATAATATTTTAATGTATTGGGAATGTCTAAGAGTCCACTTTAAGCAAGCTTTTAAATTTCACATTTAATTAATTATTGAAACTTTCAGGAAATTCAGTTTCTTATTCTTGTTATACGAAAGGGACACTTTTGCCCTTTTCTTCATTACATCGACTTTTCTAACGTGGTTATGTCCTTCAATTGGATCCTGCACAAAAAACAAATTTAAACAATTATATTCAATTTCTTAGAAAATGTTTGTGGAGGCATGAATGAATAAATCCTACATATTCCTTCTCATGTTGGGCTCATTTATCTTCAAACTAAGGTAATTATTTTTTACCGCACTGTCCAGTTTTTATTCTAGTCTCTCTTTCACATTGAATTAAATTCTAACTATTTCGTGGAACGTCTTACTATTATTCTTTTTGGCTCATAGGTGAGACAATTATTTCATATCTTTCCTGCATGATGACGCTTGCGGAAAGCCAGTGAATGCATGTATTTTCTAAATATTTGGATAATAATTTTTTAATGATCTCATCGCAATTCTGCAATATAACACATATAAGTAATGCACGAAGATTACACGAATTAATTGCTCCTGTAACATAAGGGAGGCGCGACAAACTAGTAAATTTAAGCACGTCAATTATTAAAGGTCAATATACAACCCTAAACTTACGATTAGGACTATAACTCCTGAAAAAGTACCTATATGAACAAGTACAATGATATCCACACACACACTTTTTTTTTTTTTTTTTTTTGTAACATGATATCCACACACACTAGATTCGTCCGAAAATACCAATTCTCATAAAAACCCAATAAAGTCCCTTATTTTCATTTGATTCTGCAGTTCAGAGCATTGCATTTGGGAGTGGACTGACATTGAATTTCTCCAAAACCTTCTCCTTTTCTGCCAAGTCCAGAAATTGCCAGAATTGGGCTTTTTGTTGTTTACTAATAGCGATAATTACACTTACACCCTAAAAGATTTGGTCTAGTTACAAAACTTTCATATTGTTTACCTAATTAGAGAAATAATCCTTAAAATTGAAAAATTCTATAGATAAGTCATAACTCATAAGTCGCCCAAACCCCAAATTATGAGGTATGTACAATGTGTTCCCAAACTTATTGAAAAGTGCAACACGCCCTCTAACCTATTGAAAAATGTGCAAATCGTCACCTTTGCCAAATTTTACGAACAAAAATGCAGAAACGCATAGAAAATAAACAATTGACCAACAACTCAGAGGTCACGTTTTTAAGCAGGCTAGAGGCATATTAAACTTTTCAATACAATTGGAGGTACATTGCTACACACCCTATAGTCCGGGGGGTTTGACGCAATTACCCTTAATAATTATCACTTATAGTAGCATAGTAACGCCAATGCCCGCCTCCCATTTCACACACTTCAAGGTGTTTTTATATCTACTCTAAAACACACTAAAACACACACACACACACACTAGTATATAGTATATAGTATATACTGACATAGAGTATAATTTAAGTTTAAGACAACCCCTTATCAAAATTATTCCTCCCCACAAAACTAAAAAAAGATACCTTGCTCTATGCTCTCACTTGCTACTATTTCTTCTTTCAGCTTTTTCCCGCTCTCTCTCTCTCTCATCAAAGTAAAAAAGTTGTTTCTTTCTCTCTCACTTCTTCTATTCTTATACCATTCCTTTTCTTGATTGCTTATGTACCACATTTTTTCAGATATATGCTCTCATTCTGCTGCTTTTTACAGCTAGTGGAGAATTTTTGTTTCTTTTTCTGTGGATGAGAAGCTAAATAACACATGTGCTATAGATCCTAATGGTGTTCATAGATTAAGTAACAAGAGATGAATAGAAGAGTTGCCACTGGAATTAGTTCCAAGAAAGCACCTTTGTATCCTCAAACTCAAAATGTGAGTAAGTTTATTGGTTAGGACTTGTTTACTGAGGGACTGAAGTTGATCTGTATATGAGTTGAAGATGCTTTGAGCTTTTAACTTGTTGCATATGTTTGGATTGTCAAGTGTCATTTTGTTTGAAAAAGTTCTGTTTTTTGGTTCTTTGTACTAAATCAAGAAATGTGTAGTTTTTATTGCTTCACATTATATTTGCTTTGGTAAAATGCAAGTTTATTGAGGTACTTAGTCAATCTGAATCTTGGCAGGGAAAGAAGATGGAGTTACAGAAAGGCAAATCACAATTTGCTGAGAGAACCACGACGAGTAGGCGTCGGTCTGCAAGAGAAAGAAAACTGGCCTTGTTGGAAGATGTAATCTTTACAGCACTCTCAAAGAAAACATATTGATGGATAAAATTCAGTAGAGATTTTATTAAAGTTCGTACCTTTGCAATTGTTTTTTCTTCTCCTTAAAATGGCAGGTTGATAATCTAAAGAAGAAGCTTAAACATGAAGAGAATGTCCACAAAGCATTGGAGAGAGCTTTCAATAGACCCTTGGGGGCTCTACCTCGCCTCCCTCCTTATCTCCCTCAAAATGTAAGCATCACTATGCGCGAGCGCGTGTGTATGTACTTTCTTGGTGGAATATTAAGTCTACTTTGGAGTGCTTAAAGGAAGTATGTGAAAAATTCCAAATGAATCCTTTCTTTGGAATTTCACAAACTATGGCTTACCGATCCTTTAATTATTTGTACATTGGCATAATTCGTTTGTGAAGAAGTATGTTGTTTGGTGTATGTTATTACAGACACTTGAACTTCTAGCCGAAGTGGCTGTTCTCGAAGAGGAAGTTGTTCGACTTGAAGAACAAATTGTGAATTTCAGACAAGGCCTTTATCAAGAGGCTGCTTATATATCTTCCAGAAGGAGTGTGGAGGATTCGACAACTTCCAGCAATGAGTTGTTGATTAGAAACTCCAAACACAGGCACTCGAGATCTTTGTCGCAGAGTGAAGTTAAAATAGGATCATTTGTGACACGGGCGTCGCCTTTTCTTTCTAGAAGCGCTTCTACAAGAAAGTTCTTGTCATCCGACAGTTCCTTGGACGGCGAAAGACAGTTTTCTGTTACAAATGGCAAACAAACTCAAACTGAACCATGTTCGGCCTTGGGAAATGGATCAGGAAATCAATCTAGTCCCAGTCCTGACAAGAATAAACAGTGTGCAGAAAAGAAATCCTTACTAAGAGAAACTCCGGTGAAGAGGCGTCCATTGAAGCCCGAATCACTAGTCAAGAGTCCGAGTCCCCTGAAGATGGAGGTAGTTGCTTGTTTGCACTTTCATACGATGAAAGCCAATTTTGATAAAGAAATATAACAAAAAATTTGAAGGAGAACACTAAAATTGATGATACTTTGGTGCAGTGTAGAATACCAGAGCAAGCGCAGGAGAGCTCTTCTGGTTCTTCTGATGACAGAGTTCTGGATTTGGACAGTGAGTCAAATAAAATGTCTGAAGATATTTTGAAGTGCCTCATCAGCATCTTCGTAAGATTGAGGTCATCAAGAGGGAAGACAATGGATTTAGGATCTTTTTCTTCTTTGGCAGCAAAAGAGTTGCATGAGAAGAATGTACACTCAGACTTTCAAGATCCTTATTGCAATTCTACCAAGTTCAACGAACGGGACATTGGCAACTATAAATATTTTCATCCTATAGAAGCTGGTTCACTTGACCTCAACCGGAAAACAAATGCTTCGTTTTTGATCCGTAGACTAAAGTAAGTTATAATTTCTGCGTTCTATTTCTTGCATCTAATTATTAATAAGATATATTTAATATTTTACGAAAGTTACAGAATTCTCCTGGACAAGCTAGCCTCCGTGAAATTGGACAGTCTAAACCATCATCAGAAGCTCGCATTCTGGATAAACATCTACAATGCCTGCATCATGAATGTAAGTCACTTATACTGTTATACACCACTAAGAACAAGCATGTCTACTCAACTTCAAAAACGAAATCATTTTCTTGATATATATATATATATATATATATATATATATATTGATGTTAGGTAAGTAAAAATTCTTGATCTTTCACAAATTTATAACCAGTATAAATGTATAATTTTCCTTTCTCAAATACGTTTCAGGCGTTTCTCGAGAATGGAATACCTGATAGTCCTGATATGATTGCTGTACATATGCAAAAGGCAAGGCTTTCCAATACTCTGATGTGCATACTTCTGATCATCAAGTCATTAGAGGACCTAAGATTTACAAGAAAGGAATTTTGATTCGATTGATTTATGCTTCTTACAGGCAACAATAAAGGTTGGGGGACAAGTGCTAAATGCTCTTATGATCGAACACCTTATATTGAGACTTCCATATCATTTAAAATATGTAAGTTTACTACACATTGTTTAGATTATCGAAGTAGAAGCAGTGATTTGCATCTTTGGGAATTTCTAAACTCTTTCTTGATATTCACATATAGACTTGCTCCAAATCCGCAAAGACAGATGAATCAAAGGTTTGCAGAACATTTGGTTTAGAGTGGTCAGAACCATTAGTCACATTTGCCCTCGCCTGTGGAAGCTGGTCCTCACCCGCAGTAAGTTCATCAAGCTCCTTGAGTGTCCCTGGAAAAGATTACTCCTATACAATTTTATGTTTAGCGATGTCAAGGATAAGTATCTCGAAAAGGCATGGAAGTATCCATGACTTTCTTAAGAATTTATTGATATAAGTAAGGACAAAAAACAAGTGAAGAAAGTGAATACCAGAATTAAATCTGTGCAAAAACTAAAAGCAAGTTTTCGTATTAGGGGCTTTTTGATAGCCCTCAATAGTCCCCCCCCAGGGGCCGTCTCATGTCGTTTGGTAGGACTAGCAGAGACAGCATGCTACTGAATTCTATCCAATCACTTGTCGTTTATGGCGTAATATAATCCTCCTGCAGTTGGCAGAAGACTATATCAGTTCGTAGTATGACACTATGACTTACCAAACGACCTTCTAATCATGTTATAAAATGGTAGTACTGTAATTTGGATTAAAATTACCTGCTTACCACACGCCAAAAGTATTAAGTCTGACTAACGATACTTTTCTTTAAGGTGAGGGTGTACACTGCATCTCAAATTGAGACAGAGTTGGAGGCAGCCAAAAGGGACTACCTACAAGCAGCAGTCGGCATTTCAGTTACTAACAAGTTAATAATTCCTAAGTTACTAGAATGGTATGTGCTTGACTTCGCCAAAGACTTCGATTCATTGCTCGACTGGGTTTGCCTGCAGCTACCGGATGAACTAAGGACTGAAGCACTCAAATGCATAGAAAGAAAAGGGAAAGAACCTCTATTGGGACTAGTACAAGTAATGCCTTATGATTTCAGTTTCAGGTATCTTATATGCCGGTGAAGTCTTCTTTGAGATTCAAGGAGCTTTACAATGCAGGTCTCTAGACAAATATATCATAAAGAACGATATTACTATATATACCATTACAGCAATAATCTAGAATTTTTTGTGGGGGACAGGAGAAAATATTGTAATAAGTTGGTTTCTAATGGAGGTAATTGATTTATTGAGGTTTGAGTTTAGATAAGTCCATGATGATGGTGATTTAGTCTTATATTTTTCTATATCATTCGCAGTGTTTTCTATTACAAGTTTCGGTTTTATTGTGCGTTCAATGGGTTTACTTACTTGTGTACATAGTGTGATTGAACAGAAAATGACAATTTCAGATAAGATATAATGCCTAAAGATTAGTCTGTCGACTTCTTTTTTAGTCATCATGATTCAAAATTAGGATACGATAAATATGTTTAATATAGGATCTTTTAGAACCAATTCAATATTCAAATGTTTTACTCCATCAACTGGCATTCAAATCTGGAAGTTGTCGAATCCTACACACCCCTGGAAGATATAAAAGCAGCTTCCTCATAAAGGCCTTGTCTGAAATTCACAAACATTCCGTGCCACCATTTGGTACATAAGATTTTTATTTTCCAAAGAATATTCGTAGCGTTTTACCACAATAAGTCATGGTTGTGCACTAGACGAGATTATTTTCATGTACAAATTGTGAATTAACATACATTGACGAATTGAGACGAGAAGTAACGTCCGAAGTCTGAAGATTAGTCCTTCCGACTTCTTTTACTTTTAGCTTTATTAGATAAAAATTCGAGTTAAGGAAGCATCAAGGTATACGTCAAACCATAGCTTTCAGGTGTTTTCGAACTTTAACCATTTTGCAGTCCGGATGGAATCACTTAAAAATATTAAACACAAAATTTTGGCAGAAAAGGATAGATGCTTGCACTGGCCACAGTTCTCCAGAATAGCTTACATTGCGCAGGGAAACTGCAGTCGACAGTTATTACCATTGACATGATAACTCTATAAAACTCAACCAGCTCAAATTTTACAATCAACAGAATGTATATTACATACACGTTCTAAAAGCAATTACAAATACAATAGTTTTCAAATGCTTTCTACAAGAAATGATACCTATAAATAATGCAAGAAACAGAAAGAAAAAAAAAAAGAATCACAAAAATACAAGAGAGACGTGTGATAATTCGAGAAAGCAAGACCAGGTATAGGTTGTATTCTCTCATATCATTACATCAACACAAAAATAGTGGGCGCTACACAACAGAATTGTCATCTTAAACGATTCAGACATGCATTCTTACACTGACGTCAGCCAAACGGTGTAGGCACAGGTACAGGTCCAGCAATTGCATCCGATCTTTTAATACTACCCATGCCACATATTATGCAGCCTGGCGCAGACAGAGCAGAAAATTTAGCACCACATAGATCACAAACATCGTATCCAATAGTCGACAGACGGCTAAGTGTAGCAGCACAGAATTGGGAGGGATCTTCCAATGGGTCAATGGATTTGTTGGATAAGCCTCTCTGAACACACATATCAATTAGGCTTCTTAACTCATCTTGCTTGCCTGGAGGTGCTTTAGATAAGAGTAACTCAAGCATTTGTTTGGCATAGCCATAATTTTGAACATCCATGTTTCTTTTTATGGCAGTTCGAATGCAATTTATTCTGTGCTTAGCGAGAAGAGGTAAGGAACCCAGGTGGCGCGACAATCTAGCCATCTCCTCTTTCGCACTGATTGCGCTAGGGCCTTGGACTCTTTGCAGTCGGGTTATTTCCTGCAGTACAAGAGAGGAATACAGAGCTTTAGGAGGGTGACGCAGTAAACACTTATCTGAAATTTCCAACCAATCTTTGTACTGGATTAGGGTGATATTTGACAACTTTATCAAAGGGCATAATTACCAGTGAAAATTATAAAAGGATGGTATTGGCTGATTATAAATAAAATAATACAAGAGTGGTTTTTGCAATTTACAAAAACAAAAGGTAAAAAAATAACACACTAGAATTACAAATTCCCTCGTTTGTGGTTTATACAAATAAACATATTAAACAGAAATTGTATTATTTTTTCACCAAATTCTGGTCCAACATAATACACTACAATGTTATTAAGTCAAGAATATGTTATAGTGTCTACAAAAGGTTAACAAGTAAACATATGACGAGAAGAGCAAGGAGAATGGAAACCATAATGATACACATTCTTATAACAGCCTAACAGCCTAATTAGCAAATGTGAACTATCCGTTCTGATCTTATCATTAAGAGGTTTTGGCAGGGGGTAATTTGCCAATTTGGCATGACACAAGGAGGTAAATTGCCAAAAACTCTATCATTAATATAAACACACAAATGTTTCACTTTGTTTCCATATGACAAGAAAGGGTTTAGGAATAGAAAAGATATTTAGATGTACAGAAATCCAATATGCAAAATAGCAATACAACAACAGTATTACCTGAAGAAGGGTGACTGCAATCTTGTATTGGGCGCAAATGGTAGCTTGAGCCTTTATGTCAGCTCCACGAGATTGATCCTTGGCCAAAGCTAGGAAAGACTCATCAAAACAAGATAATGCATCTGGAAGTTGATTCTGCTCAAGGTGAGCAAGTCCAGTCTTAAAACACACTGCCGCAGCAGCACCACGAGGAACCTAGTGCAAATGGAAACCCGAACATTACAAAAATATTCATGGTCAAGCGACCAAAAAGAAAAGATTTCTATCATGCAAATATATAGAATCCAATGCATACCAACATATGCATTTCAAAGTTAACAAATTCTAGAATT
Organism: Misopates orontium; assembly: GCA_946800315.1. Classification (NCBI taxonomy): domain Eukaryota; kingdom Viridiplantae; phylum Streptophyta; class Magnoliopsida; order Lamiales; family Plantaginaceae; genus Misopates; species Misopates orontium. The sequence goes on along the minus strand of OX326952.1, from coordinate 31,386,786 downwards.
CCCAACAGGAGCAAGTAGATCATTATTTCCTATTCTTACATACCTTAGGTCTTCTTCATTAGTATAAGAGTATCCCCTAGGTACCTCTCTCTACCTTTCACAACAATAGGATTTCCGCCGAGGTATAATTAAAGGTTCCAGCCTTAAAGGCAAAAAATCGTTATTTGGGTCTGAACGTGGTTAATGGCACGCTCAGCGAAGAAAAGGAACACAATATCCTACAAGTGATTCACCCAACCCAAGCCACAGGCATTATTGAGAACCTAGACCGGAGGTTTGGTTGGAGCATCTATGTTCAACTTCTCCAGTCTAGGTTTCCTTGCTACTTGCTACTTGCTCACATGTCAAAACTACTCAATCATGACAAGCCCACATAGAAGTGCTGAAGTGGCATAAAGATTTTTTTCATGCATTAAGGAGAAAAGCCAGCTGTAAGTGTTTAGAAAGAATTTTCACAGATAAATAAGAAAAGCCTATCAAGAACACTGGCCATAGCTGTAATGGTTTCAACATGCAGAGTGAGCTTTAGAATTTAATGTCCCATCAACACTCAGAGAACATATGAAGCAAAATCCAATTAAAGAGAAAGATTTAGTTAGAAAAATTGAGCCACTTTATAACTTCATTGCTCAAGGAAACCTATGAAAGAGAAGGGAATGAGAAACAAGTACCTGCCCTGGACGCACAGCTTTCGGAGGAGAAGCAGAACGTGGAGGAGCTTTTGCAGACGTTTCGGATCCTGGACCTTCAAGAGAACTGAGATCAATAGGCTGACTGGGGACCTGTGCCATGTGAGACTGTGGTTGTGATGGAGCAGTGTTTGGAGGCACAGCTTGTGGAGGAATACCTCCGTCTGGAAGCCCGATTGAGTTATAAGGAACAGGTTGTTGAGTGGCCTGAGGTGGTATCCCCCCATCAGGTAGACCAATCTCAGGTGCATGTACACTATCTTTATTGGCTGGTACCTTGTTAGTTTCAATCCCTTGAGAATATTGAGCCAATCTTTCGAGAGAAATCACAGGCGGAGGTAGTGATGCCGCAACGTGAACAGATGATATAGTGTCCTGAAAGAAGTCCTCTGGTATTGGCTGTGCTGTAACTCCACCGCCAGGTCCTGTAAAAGTAGGCTTTGGAAAAGATGATGGTTGAACTAAAGCATTGGTTCCAAAAATATCTGCAGGACGAGAAACTTGAGTTGCTGAAGTCCCACTGGTTGCAGGAGGTTGAGGTACAAGTAGGCCCAGATCTGGTGATGAACCAGTCAATGACTTCGTCCTGCTTATTGGTACACCCAACTGCTTTGTGGCTTCTTTAATTTTGTTCACATCTACCGTAGAAGAGGCAATTGGTTTGTCTCTGATCCTAATATGTAACTTTTTGGTTTTAGAAGTTCCTTCCTCATCACTGCTGCTACCATCAGCAGCTGAACCATACAGAGATTTCTTGAATTCTTCTTCAGCCTTTGCCTGCGCATCTGTAGCACTGGAACCTGTAGACTGTTGGGACAGCATTTCTAATCCCATCAAGGAATTACCTTTAGATTCGGCATCAGGAACCCCTTTGGATTGGTTAGGTAATTGGGCAACAAGAGATGGCTGGAGTCCGTTTGCCTTTACATCACCTTCAGCTTTAATTGCTTTCACCAAACTATCTTCTCTCACTTCGACAATATTACCTCTTCCTTTGATCAAACCAAGATAAACACCAATATGGTCTGTAACAATGGACGGAATAGTACCATCATCTGTTTTCATGTAGGGCATCACCTCAGCAGCCAGCTCCCACTGAGGTATGTCTTTCAAGTTTGTTGGAGTCTTGATTTCCCAGTTCCCACCACCCCATTCAGGTCCTTTAGGAACCATACTTTCAGCAGCAAAGTTTGCGAAAATGCCTTGGGTCCAACCAGTTGAGCGGACTCGCAAGATCCTCTCGCAGTACCGCCGCAACTCTGAATCAGCCCCCTCGTCTTCTAACTTCTGGGCAAGACGCCGCATTGCACTAGGGTTAAGGTGGCAGATAAATAGATCAAGCATACTTTCAAAATCTGCTATCACTTCAAAAGTTTCTTTTGCACTGTCGAACTGTCCATATCTGCAATTTCATGGGTTTATTTGACAATTCAATGTGATCAGTTAAAATACAAGCTTGAGGCAAGACTGATGACCCATACATTTTAGAAAGATCTAACCTGAACTTACAACGAATAAAACATGTGAAAGTAGAGCCAGCAATATATGATGCCAAGATATAGCTTATGGAAAAAGATATGGGATAACTACATTTACACTCACTGAGGTTTGGAGCTTCATGGGTGACAGGGCGTCTCTATAATTATTTAAACCTTTGTAATTAGAGCAAATCTCAGATGATGCAGATGACACAATTCTCCCCCCAAAAAAACCACTTTAAAATTACGAAAATATGATTTAAAATTAAGGCTCTTGCACTTCTTGAAAATATTTCTAAAATACTGCAGCTTCTGGTCATTGCATTATTAGACGAATCAAAGTTACTCTGAGATTTGACTCCTGGAGTTTCACGCTGATCAAAACCAGAAGACTTGCACCTTTTTGTAAGTTTCTTTCAGCACAGTATGCCCGTAGTTTCCGTCCCACAACTCTAATAGGGAAGTATCTGACACAGTAAAAGTGATTAAAAAAAAAAAAAACTAACATGAAACAATTCTCTTGTAATAGGTCAGATGAAATACGTGAAAACAAACAATCTGATTTTTGTACATGAAGCTAGGATTAAGAGAATAATTGCCAGCCCTAAATGTGTCAGTGTCGCCAAGAGAGCCAGTTATGATATCATGGTCATATATTTGACACAGGACAAGGAAAAAGAGAGCAAAAATACTTGATCAACATGTTCTTTTTTTGCAACCAAAATGATGAATACACCATTCAAGCATTCCTCATGATAATGGGTAAATAGTTCAACCAACAAACTGCAGGTCCTAGGCAGGCTGTGGTGTTTTTAAATGGATAGAGGAATATATGTGAGAAAACAACTTCAACTTCGGATGTCTATCCTTCAATCCATATTGTAGAACATAGCCAAGAATAGTTTACATGTACCTGATGCATGCATAGCCCAGTTGCCGAAATCGATGGAACAAATGTGAGGTTGGGGGGCATCTAGGATAATCTCTTGATCGCAAAAATTCATCTTTCAGAGCAGACAAAGCAGCAGAAAAACGAAGTGCTTTTATTGCATAGGTTCCTCTCAAAACCTATAATATGAGCAAATACTTTCATTAGATATATGGTTTGCAAATGCTAATGCAACAGAAAATTTATTAGACTAGGACCTGAGTGAATTGTGGGCCTGATTGTGACAGTGACACAGCAAGAGCACCACAAACTGGAGAACCTCTGGCAAGAATGTCGAGTGATCTTGGAGTTATACGCAGGCTGTCAAACCTTCAGTAAAGCCGTGCACTAATGTCAACCATCACGATTTAACAAGTGCTGAAGATTAAATTTTTAGAAAATTCATGACAAAAAGTGCAATCAGCAATTTTTATCTGATAAGCCAAGTAAAAAACCTTGAAGTGATTTGGTATAGGACTTCTGACAGATCAATTTTCTGCTCAAAATGTTGCTGCATTGTACCAAATCCAATAAGAAGAGGTTCAAGTAGCCCAACAAGACAATTCTTGATCTCAAATTTCTTCTTTTGCCTGACATTTATATCCGTAGTGTTTGCGAGCAGCAGACGATCATTCAGAGCTCCAAGCAGTACTGCATGGAGGAATCAATCAAGAAGGCTCAGGGGATAGTAGGAAAAATCCATAACTGAATCACATACACTAAACCAATATGTAATAATATAGGCAGTTGATGGCCCCATTTCAAGCGAGAATAAGGTATCGACCTGCATTAGGCATACTGATCGAGAGAATGGTCCTAACTCTTCCATCCCAACCAAGCACGTTAACGGAAGTAGAGGTAGAAAAGAGAAGTGCAGGCCCAAGCCACAGCAAGGATCTAAAGTTATCATAGGTCAAGGAGGCATATGTTTTTGGTTATTTATAATGTAAAAATAAACAGGGAAGGGGGTGAAGATAGAGAGGGAAGGGTCATAGAAGCATGAAGGATATTGTAGGAAGTCCTTTATCAAACTTCGCAGAACTGCTAGCCAATATGTCCAAATCTGCTGTAACCATAAGCACTCGTAGTGTGGTCAATATACCAGCAACAAAGCCCCTTAGGGTTTCTTGCCATTGTACCTAACCAGGATAGTATGTAATTTATTAGATGCTTTGAACTCACAATATCAATTTCAGAAGTTTGTATACGTATATGCATATACTCACACTGACATAGACAATGATTATACAGAGACACAAATATATTCAATACAGAAAGAAACGTACATATACGCATAAAAAAACAAGTGAGATTCACATGATCAATAATGGTAAACCAGAGCCTAATTTCCTTATGGCATAAAAAATTAAAAAGAAGTCAAATAGATGCAAACAAATGATCTCTTCCAGTCACTGAAGCTTAAACACCACAATGTATATAATACTTACTTCACAATTTTTCAACCACAGCTGGACAGTTATTAAGTAGACTCTAGGTCTTCTTCCAATGATTCATAACGTTGTTAAGAAAGCATAACTTTACCACATAATACCACGTCCAAATTCTTCCCATATAATATTAAGGCAGCTGAAATGACTTAAGTAGAGCCACCAGAAAGCAGATATCAACAGTTCTAATAATGCCCATGCATCATTGAGCCATTACAGTATGAAGGTTAAACAAAATCACTCCAAGTTAAAATTCCCCGTAGGACAAAAATACGCTCCATGTATATGTTTGGAGTAGAGCAACAATATAATCAAGGAAGAAAACAGCTCAGGCCTTTTTAATGAAAGACCCTCAAGTAACAGCATAGATTCGTTCCTAGTAATATAATTTTAGAACCTGAATAATTACCTGAAGTACAGTCTCATTTACTTTCAATTTGATGAATTTTCGCCCTTCAGCTCTTGTTGAAATGTAACGTCCATCTGTATTGTCCAGACGATATCCTTTAATGAGTTTGGCCAAGCTAATCTGGTCCCCATGAGAAGTAAACATCAAAGTTGACTCTACAAAAGCATAATTCCAATTCAGTCGGTTGTAAATTTGTTACAGCATAAATACATAAAGCAGATCCTCCATAATCACCTATGGGAGTGGAAAAGATACGATCAACTCTGTTATCGAACATAAATTGCACAGGACCCTTAAAAGCAGAAGGTGCTTCAGTGGCTAAAGGATTTTCATCAGCTGCGACATTTTTTTCAAAGGATTCTTTTGAAGTAGCTCCAGGCAGCATGTAAAAGGAAAGTGCAGTCTTATCCTCATCAAGAATAGCAAATTGATCTTCATTAAGACCAACAAAGGAGGCATCAGCACCTGAGAATTTTGCACAAACGGATTAATTATTAAGGAACCCTTCAACTCAGACCAAGTAACGTACAGGAGACAAGACGGACCTTTAAGTGTCGTAACTTTACTATTCGCAAATAGAGGATCCGTGTTCTCCCAATACAATACCACCTCATTTGAAGAACCACTGAACTCATAGACAACAAGAAACAGGTGCTGTTTTTTACTGTATATTATATTTTTTGGGTGGAACTCCACATTTCCAGGTATCTGGAACAGATCAGGAGTCAGTCCTTACTCTCATAGGCTAGAAGCAATAAATGCATTAAAAACAACTTCATGATATTACCGAAGTGTACAGCTTTTTGTAGATATTTTCTACTCCTGAAGCAAGATTATAAGCCATCAGGTTTGACCCTTCAATATAAAAAGCCCTGACCGGATAATGAAGAACTCGATTTGGTCTACTGAAGAAATTCAGCTCCAAATGGAAAGGCTGGAAAATTCAGCCAATCAGAGGATACTCCAAACCGACCGTATTTATATACATAATTCAAGGTAAAACTAGCAGTATTATAAGGATTATTACCTGGCAAACAGGAAAATCTCTTAGATATTGTTTAGGATCCAAAATACTAATTAGAGGTAATCGAGATATTGGAGCGCTCTTTGCATGGCCTTCCATGAAATGCTGCAAAAAGCAGGAAGAGTTGGTCATCCAACGATTATCAAGAGTAAGTAAGGAGGTATAGAAGCAAATTCTTAATTTTTAGGGCACAGATTCCATAGGTTTCCACATCTTTTGGTTGGTCAGCAACAATATGAATAAGCAAGAAATATCATGGTATCTTCAGTATAATGTGGAAAACCACAGATGGATTTATGCCTCTGCAGTACCAGTGGCACAAATTCTCCAAACCTTAGAATAAGGCCCCTACAAGGATGACTAGAAAGTGATGACTAAAAATGGTAATAAAAAAAATGATGACTAAAAAATTTGCTTTTATTCAAGAAGTTCAGAGTTGTTTTGGACTTCTGTCTCCACTGATAACAAGTCGACCTCAATTAATAACAGCTGCAATCTTCTATAGATTGCAAAGCAACCCATGCAAGAATCTTGCAGTATTCTGGCTGAATCTCAAATCATGAACTTTTAAACCATCCGAACTATAGCTGCAAGTAATCTTCTATCCTAGAAGATAAAAATCAACTGAACAGCACGCAGTTGCCCAAACTTCTGGATTGTTGTAAAGCAAATGAAAAGCTGATGCCATAGGCAATTATACCAAAAACATATGCAGGAATTTAACAAGATCACCAAAAGCCTATCTAACTCCAGCAAATGTAACATGAATAACCAAAATACTTGCTGATTACAGCCATTTAGCCATCTTTTAAACTTACAAAAATTACAACGGCATAAACTTCAATGAATATCACATGACCTAGTTATTATCAATCATACATATCAGCAATACCTTAAACATTCAAACACCCAACCGCATGCAAATGTAACCTGTAGTTAATAACTAATTTTTCATAATCAAGTAAGATTCTATATTACTATCTCTAATATATTGGACTCATCAAACCATAAATTTGACAAGGAATGCATCATCAGTTCAACCATCAATTCAACTGTGAATAAACCACAGGTTGAACCCTGACATCTGTAACAACGTCATGTATACAATTATATGGCATTCAAAAAATCAAACTATGTAATGATGTATATAATCTAATTCACATTAAAACTGAAACACGACCCCCTCCACTATTATATTTGATAATTTTGACATCATTGGTTGGGAAATAATTTAAGTGGAGAGTCATTGAGCATTAACTTAATTGGGACTCTGGCAGCACAATATCTTTTTCCTTCACCTTTTTCCAGTTTTTCCGGCCAGACTCTGAAGGCCCAATATGATATTTGGTAGTTCTTGTTATTCGAATTAGACTTGTATATAATAAGTTTGTGATTCAGATAAATGAAGGGTACATCATTCCTAGGGCAATGTAGCTTACTCTCAACAAGTAACACAACCACATATATTGATAACAAACAAGAGTTATTTTGGTCAAACCAAAAGAGAGAAACGAGAAATAAACTTTACAGTAAAAATGCTGCTACTACTACTTCAAACATCAACTGCTACTTTAGGGCTCTTGCCATCTTCTTGAAGAGCCAGCACTTTACCTTTCTACTTTCTCTTACGTTTTCTTATTTCCATTTAATTGTTCCATTTGCAGCTAAAATGTCTAGAGTAAAACCAGTAAAACTCATACCTCTCTTTTTCTTATCAGCTTCATTATTACTATTTCCCTATCACATGACTTCAAATTGAGATCAGATTTCCCTCGAAATAAAGTGACTACAAAAGAATCTGATGAACACTGAACAGTTTTAGTTTCGTAAAATCCTGAAAGTTTTTCAATTGAGGTAGTGGAACTGCAAGGTCAACTGCTCCGAATTGAGGAGTTCTCACCAATATGTGGTTCTGGGGCAATCAAGACCAGATAAGGCAGAGTGAAGGTCCAGGCGGTTCACCACCTGCTCCAATAAAGGTTTTCAATCCTGGAAACTTCCCACGTAAAAATGCAAAGAGTACACTCTAGTAAAGTTAGAATTTGCATCCATACGTAATTTCATTTTGCCCATGTCCAACAGAACATCTTAGGGGCATGCTCAAGTATACTCTTAACTGTACGTGGAAAGCATTTTCCTCATACTGAACCCTCCAAAGGTTAGGGAGAAGGCACTTTAGAAGTTGACTTTCCTCAATCCGTTGGGGTACTAAAGTTTAAAGGATGGTTGGTATGCTCGCTATGTTTAATTTGTTGAAGTCACATACTTGGCTTTTAATCTTATGTCGTACAGAAATATGCTAGAGTCTCTTACATAATAGAACATATATAGCATTATAATGGTCTATACTGTATTTTCTGACATATTTTTTCCCAGCCTTTTCTCCAGTACAAGAGAATGTTGTCTATTTTGTGTACTAATCAAGCAGATTTCATATAAATGGCTCCAATGCACCTTTACCCTGCCATTTATGTTTACATACTATCATCTCAACAAGAAATGAGTATACTTCTGTAAGTAAGCCTAGAGAAGAATCTTACTAGAACCTATCCATCTGAAATGTAGAATGAAGCCTATACTTTTACTCTATGTATATAACTAATTCTGTGTCCCAGATATACTCACATGCAAACTTGCAAAATAAAACAGCATATGATAAAAAGTTGACGTACACTATAAAGAAAAGCTTTCCTTGCTATGTCTGAAATTGTAAGCTGACTTTGTCTGGTAGAGGAAAAGAAGTGTCAGTAACTGCAAAGAACACTGGTATAATAAAAAAAAAAAAAAATCATTGCATTGATAAGGTCAGTTGCAGGAAAAAGAAAATAAAAAAAAATTAATATTCTTGTCTATTAAGGAGATAAATATAACGCAGGTACATGCTTAAAGACCCTTATGCTGGTCCATAACGGCTTCTCCCCTCAGGGTAATTGATGTATGATCAAAGAAATAAACATCTTGTTGACATGGGGATGCGTCCACCGAAGATGGACTAAAAGACAGTATTATCCTATTAAGGGCAATGAAGAGGAGTTGGGACATAATATTCTTCACGGGCTCAAAGTACAAGTTCATGTCATTGTAAAGGGATAAGAACTGTTCTTTTTGTTTGTAGAATTTCTGTCAGCCCTTTGCCATGACTTGGTTGTATCTTGAGGTCAGGCCCAACCCCCCTCTTTCCCTCTTTCTGCATATTCACACAAAATTGGTTTCGGGAAAAAAAGGAATGGGATGCCATTTGGCAAAGTGCAAATTGCATGTCTTTTTCCAAGCTTATACCAAGTCAACAAGTTAAAAGGTTAACATCTTTACATGTGCCAAAGCAATTTTAAAGACCAGATCTAAACTCTTCTACTGGGATGCATAGTTCACCATAACTTTTATAGATTAAAGCTCCACGAAGGTCGAGGAACAAGGACAAGAAGAGGCTGATATCGGGATCCTATGGAGTCTTACTCATAGACACAAAAACAATTTTTAACATAAGGGGCATTTCGTGAGGCACTAGAGAAAGATTAATTACTAGCTACAGTTGGAAGTTATTAAATTTAGAACAGACCCCTAAGCTGTACTCAATGGATGGGGTTGTGACATTTTATCTAAAATAAGTTTTAGCTGAAAACAAAGCATGGGAAACTAAAAAGAACACAAAGAAGCATAGCCTCCAGTCACTTCTACACTCACCCTTTCATGTGATGCTCTTGCAGTTGGGCTTGCAATTGGTGATCAGCTAATATACCAGATGATCCAAGGGATGCAAGCTTTTCCTTCAATACAGAAGCTGTTTAATGCATCATAGTTAGGATACGAAAAAGATCACTTCTGGTGAACACATAAACTCCATATGCTTTACAATTCAAACACAGAAACCTTCTAGATATTCAGAGCAATACTCTTAAGGGTCTATGACTTTTTGAGCTTTGTGTTACGTTTGCACTATTTCTTAGAAAGATTCAAAACGAACAGGATATAGTTTCAGAATATATGTATGACTCTACTCCTATGCCCAACTAAAACCCACAAAGATAATTTAATCCAGTTAAAATTCCATATACAAAAACCTATAGCAGATTATAAAATTCAACTGGTTTCAGGGCTGAACAGCCAGAACAGAGAAATACTTCATGGATGAACTCTCTTTACAGGAATATGTCAAATTGAAATCAATCTAAGAGTCCAGTAAATTTTGAAATAGAGATCACTTCAGTACATGAAAATTTTGATGAAGTACAGTGGACAGTGAACAAGCTCAGTCATGCAAGCCAAATAAATTAAACTTAATCACCAATAGCACAAGTGCAAGGAACCATAGGCCTCATTAGGCAAGCAAATTTTAAAACAATCAATTAAAGAATCTAAAATCCAAATATGCAATCACCAGATGATCCCCGTGCACTTTGCAGAACAGCGAAAAGTTGTTTCCTCCCCTCCCTCGTGTAGGCAGCCCTGTTCTTTCGATTATCTCCACCACTCGTGTTCTATTAAAATGCACAATCTATTAATCATTGTCTGTACAATATCTGAACAAGTGATCTAAATAAATCAAGCAACGTGATACTTACTGCAAAAAGTAATGCAGCCAGATTCAACTTCGGATGTACTTCCAAAGCCCTTATTCGCGGGAGGGGATAAACAGCTTCTCCCCCTTGCTGAGAAAGAATGCGGGGGATATCCATCGATTCAATAGCTGCAGATAAGATGAGCAGAAGCACTGAGGATACAAACACAACTGAACCACCAAAAAACAAAGAGTTGCAAGAAGCAGTAAGTTAGCTTGAAACCTACGGGCCAAACTACTGAATTTAGCCCTTAAGAAAGAGCAAAATATCTAAATTTAGCAAACAGTTAGAAGACTACAAATATATATGATTCTCCATTGCTTCTAGAAAAAGTTAAGCTCCATGCAATAAAACACGTCCACTAAAAGTGCCATGGAAGAAGCTGTAGATTCGCAAAATATACTCAATTTTCTCTCCTAAGACAATCAGATACCATAAAAGTCAACTGATGAATGAACACGTAATTGCCTCGAGATTCTCATTTCTGTCTGTATATCGGACACCATGCATCTTAACCCCAATGATAGCCCAAGTTGATCCAAAAGGGGACGAGGGCAGAAATAAAAATATTTATAAAGAGAAAATAAGAAGTATTATCAAAGTGAATAAAAAAAAGGTCCAGGGAACTTCTAAATTGAAAAATAAACTAGCTTTCCACGAAGTGTGCTCCCTTAATCTTCCTTATAGGAAAACCTGACCCCTTCCAATCCTCACAAGTTGAATCTCCATCCATCACGACAATCAAAGCTTAGCGTTCTCGTTTATTCCAACCATTATCAGGGTCAAAAAGAAAGATTTAAGAGAAAGTTCCATACCTACTGAACCTAGCAGCTGATGTCAAAAAATAGATCATAAACTTAGCATAAATAAGCCTGCAATATTGCAGTGAAAGAAAAAAAAAATATAGTGACAACTAACCAGCAGGCTCAAAAAAGTTTGCTTGCATTGGAGGTCTGTTAGGATTTACAACTACTCGAGTTTTCCATACTTGAATGCTGCCATCTTTTGACAAAGTCACAAGCAACCGCAACATCGGGAGCCATGAGACTGATGTGATTGGTTGTGAACCCACTTGCGTACTAGAATTGCAAGTCAAAACGAACAGACATGATTAAACGAACAAAATTACATATTATAGCACTAACAACAAGAAGAGAAGTTAGTACATTCTAGTAATGGTAAATCTAATCTGAGTGGCAAACAGTTGAAAAGATTTCCTAAATGAACTGGAGGCTAAGAGTTATGTAATTCCCACTTTTGCAAATTCAACACAATATCACCAAAACCACATGAATAGCTTAGACACGTGATAACAAAAGGAACAGGGAAATATTGCAAAGTACAAAAAATTAGCATGTAGCATGCGAAGGACAGATTTGATGGAACAGGATTCAGAGTGTCATACCACAACATAATAGAGATTCTATCAGGGTCCAAATCTATACTTATAACTAATTTCAGCAGCCATCCTCACAACTACATAAGTTTATAATGCAATAAAAGGAATAAAATGATGTCCTTAAGACAACGGATAGCATAAATAGGTTTATCTTAACTTACATTCCGATCATCAAAGGTCTCTCAGTGGAAACATCCCATGCCAAAAGTGTACCTCGTCTATCACCAACAAAAATCCATTCCAAGGTTGGGTGAAATGCAAATGCTCCAGCACCCTGTAGCCTGATGGTGTTATCTACTGTGAAGGCAAAAAGACCAAATCAATCTAAAATCAGATGAATGATACACCGAAGCTAAAATATTGTGTACTTCAGCAGAAAAAAAATAATGTATGAACCATAATGTGATGTTGAGGCTTACGTTGTAGGGTGTAGTGAACAGCATATGAAATGATATTGTAAGCTCGAATTAAACCATCTTGATAAGCCACGTACTGGTAACAAAGAAAGGGACAAAAATCAGCAAACTTGATGCCGGGCACTTCATTATGTATTTTAAGATGTCATTTTGCATAAAAAACCGTACCAAAGCAGGAAGGCGAGGATGGCAAGCCAGATTTACAATGGGCTTCTTCAGGTCAGTCTTTATTTTTGTTGGTGCTTTCCCACCTTCCACAGTTCCAACAACTTCACACAAGCAAATAATTATAAATTTAAGATATGGTTATTAACTAGTAACAACTTGAGATGAATAATTTTGTAATCCAGAATATAAGCATGAACACCATATACTAATTGAACCGTTTGAGCATTATGACAGCGACGAATAAGTGGTGACTGAGAGACAAGTACATAAGAACATTCAGTTACTCGGGAAAAATAAATCTAACAATTGTAAGAAAGGAACTAATAGCCACTATTTTTTTTCGAAAACATGCTTGTGCTGATGGTGGTGGGATGTTACAACTTACTTTTGCCCATGCAAATTCGCTTTTCAGACTGTGTGCTTTCTTATGGAACCTCCTTACACTATCATCACAGAAAGCCTTTTCAAAGATAGATTCTACCAGTATACTGTGGTTGCGATTACCAATTGCTCTAAAGTTTGTTTCCCGCTGACCTGCAGGCTTTTGTGCAATGGTTTCTGAACCTTTTATTGGATTGGCTCGACTAATGTGCAATAAAGATGGAGAATTTTTTTAACTCTTGTTTAATTTCTTCCATTGGTTGACAATCAGTTCAACTACATGATCAACTCTATACTTGTGGTTTTCTTTATTCAAAACAAAGAGAGTATACAATAATCTTCATGTTTACATTTCCTAATCGTAGAGATATATATTTCAAGGAAAAGCTATATTAAATTATTTATTTAAGGCTGCAACAGTTAAGACAGAAGCAAAACAAAAGAAACAAAACAGAAACAGTTCTAAAATAATAATAATCCCCAGAAGAAAGAGTAAAGAAGGCTTATATGAGGTTTCTCAGATGTATTCATGTATCAAATATCAATCAAATTGGCTCAACCTGTTACACTCATCTTCCTGTGAAACCCAAAAAAGACAACAGGTTGAAGAGGAGTCAGGGCAAGATGGACTTCAGTGTCCAATGAAATCTGTTCCGTCCTCTTTTCAGGTGAGTGCAGTACACAAGTTTGTTCAGTGTCAAAGTCACAGGATCGAATCGTGCAATCCTGCATGCATGAAAAATGCATCAAATTCAACGAGAAAATCAAACTTGAGAGTATTAACCTGATTTAAGTCTTATGGATGGCAAACAAGCAAAAGTAATTGAAGTATAAGACATCTAGAGAAAAATTAAGAAATTCGAGCAATACAACAATTAAGGAATGAAGCTTAAAAACACTTTTGTGGTACCATCCACTGAATAAAACTTTTGTTGTACCATCCATTAAATATCACCTTAATCTGAACCTCAAGCGGCTATAGCAATAAAGGAAGCAGAACAGGATCGCAAGAGCATGAATGCATTTAAGGAAATCAAACAAAAGAACAAACAATTTTCCGATGTCAACACCAACCTCAAGAATCGCAATCACTGAGTGGCCAGCGGTAGGGCTATATTCCATTCGAACAACAGGAGAACCTATATCCACAGAAGCAATCTTGCATCCAGTATACGCATCAAACTCTACAACCACATCAAAATTCACAATTCAGTTCACTTCCGCACATTAACAACAGTATTCGTCTAAAACGAGAAAGAAGCACAAATCGAAGAAACAGATTAACAAAATTTACAAACTCAACTCATTCTCGCGTGCTCATAATCACATCGAATAATTAAAAAAAATTAACAATCACTACAATTCCTAAATTCAGCTCACTGTTCAACTAATTCTCGCGTGTTCACAATCACATCGAATAATCAACAAAAACGTTAAGAATCACTACAAATCCTAAATTCAGCTCACAATTGCATTTTACACAACTGTAATCGCATAACAGAGCAGAACAGAATCGAGTAAAAGACGGTACCGATGATGTAATTGCCGATGGCGGCGGACACAAGCGCCTGAGTCGGATGAAATGCGGCGGCGTGAGGTTGCAAGGGTTTCGAGCTCCGGCCGGCGTGCCGGAGATCCAAATGCTGCACCGTCGTCCACTCCATCGGAGAATATTTTCAACGGTAAATTGTCAAAACAACGATCAGATTTAAACGAGATTTGATCATGTATAACTTCTACAGAACTCGGATCATTTCACGAGAAGAAACTCCGATCTAGATACTGAAGAATCGAAAATTTTAAACAAGTTTTATGATTCTTCTTTTTTTTTTTTTTGGAGAATTTTGCTTTTCGGGTTATTGGGCTGGGCCGCGTTTGTTGGGTTTTATGCATTAATTTAGCCCATTGGGCTTAATAGGTTGAGACAGTTATAGGTTTGGGCTTATGAAATTGTGGAAGTTACTAGTTTTGGGCTTACTATTGGACTGTAATAAACCATGGGCTTGCAAATTTTTGGTCATACTTTTTGGCTGAATTTGCTTTTCGGATTATTGGGCTGGATCGAGTTTGTGGAGATTGTTGGATTTTAAATATCAAATTTGTCCATTGGGCTCAATAGGTTGTGGCAGTTAATATTTTGGGCTTATGACATTAAGAAAGTTATTAGGTTTGGGCTTGCAATTGGGCTGGTAATAAATAATGGGCTTGCATTTGGGCTGGTAATAAATAATGGGCTAGCAAATTATGGGTCAAAACTTTTGGGCTGAATTTCATGAAAATATGTACTCACCTGTCACTATTGCGGGCAACAATCCACAACTATCATTAATTCAAAAGACACCCCACACAAGTAATAATGAAGAAGAGAAGGGGGTAGTTATGCTCTCCAATCATTTGTATTGAAAAAGCTAATCATGAGTTTCTCTGTCTCTCATTTATAGACCTGTCCATTATTTTAAATGGCCCCAAACAAGCACCACTTTTCTATCAACTACTTTTAAAATCTCTCAATCTTCCGAGCTAGAGTCTTGACTCTTGATTGATAAATGTAAATTTAAAATTCACGTAAATGTTTGTTCCAGTTATTAAAACTCATATCGTATCAATCGGATAAAATTATTCGTTATGTCACTTGCCTATTTCACCACAAGATAACACTCTACAACATTATCATCGATTACATCAAAATCATGTTCAATATTTGTTGCCGCATAAAAGGGAAAGAAAGAGAGACCAAAAGGAGAAACAAAAATGAGGTGAAAAAAATAATCAGTAGGAACTTAAAAGGATTCAAAGATGATTTTCGAAGTTATATAGTAATAGTTGTCATGGTGAATGTTAACAATATATATCTAATTTAGTATTTATTTCTAAATCGGTGGTTTCTTTTTTACAATGTTATTTATTTATTTTTTTTGTTGAAAAGCCTAAACGTTTTTTTTACAATGTTACGAGTAAACGTCTTCTACTACAGAGACTCATGATTCAAAGTGCTTGAAATAACAGGTTTTTAAAATGAAAAGTCTTAAAGTTAGATCTATAAATTCGTAAGTTGCAAGTCACATATTATTGATTAATCTCGCATTATCATTTATTCGATCGCCTTAAAGTGTGGCACTGCACCCAAGTCCAATTCGTAACCAGACTGCGAGTGTGTCCATTTTGACTCGTGAATTATGCGTGACTCAAATCTGACAATTTGTAACCAGGAGTGCGAGTGCGTCCACCCTGACTCACGAATTATGTCACTCAATCAGAATTTTTTTTTTTTTTTTTTTATTACAATCACGTGAAATACAAAAACAATGCCTAGAAGATTCTCTTGGAGTGATATTCATTTGATAGCATAGAGATCCATGCCTCGTGAACCACCGCCAATGGTGAAGAAAACAATCAATTAGTTAAACCATCGCAAATTTACAACTAAATGCATCCATGTGAACTAGATTTCGACAGGAAGAGCAAGGCCGCTGTCCCATTCAACCTTTTGAAGCTACTTGTTTATTTGATAATATATCATACATATTATCTAGAGAGGATAACAGATAACAAGCAACTCCACAACTTTTTGGCAATGGGGCATTGATAGAATAAGATGAAAGTGACCGTACACCAATTACATATCCGTCGAAATAAATATTTCCAATTTCAATCCAAATATCATTGGGCTTATATATAACTACTGTGACGGGATAATGATAACGACTTAATAAGTTTGCTGCATACGTGCGATAAAAGTTCTTAAAAACTTGAAGTCTTTAATTAAGGAGTAATGCTTTATATAACTTTTAATTTGACAATTATTCCGTGGCATATTTACTCAAAAAAAATGAGAAAGTTTTATGTAGACACTCTAAAAAAACTAAATAAGGTTTAGAGTGTGTAAATTTACTCAAAAAAAATGAGAATGTCATAAAAAATGTTTAAACAGACAGCGATACACCGATAGCAAAACTACATCGATAATATATATATATATATATATATATATATATATATATATATATATATATATATATATATATATAGTTGTATTTTTGTAGAAGAGCTCCGACTAAATTTGGAAAGCTTACTATTTTGACGTGCCACCGACAAGTGCTTGCAAGTTGCACCAAAATGCAAGTTGTAGTTGCTGGATTTTTCTCGATATATCAAAAAATGCTTAATGTACAATGTTTATTTTAAATTGTGGCTATGATTTGGACTTCTGGCCTTTAACCAATGTAGTATATTTATTCTAATTAATTGAATAACTTGTGTTTACTACACTTTTCTACCTGATCGTATAGAATGAGTTGCTATTTTTTTTTTTTTCTTTCTGTAAAGCGTTTTAACTAAGACAAAGCATTCTCGTAAAATATATGTTAACATTAACTATTTATCCTCATTGTTCTAAGTTCTAACCCCGGATATTGTGAGGTGCCAACGTGCCAGTGATGCTCCAATCCTCCGAGTGGTCAAATTGCAACACGTGGATGCCACGTGAGATAAAGACAAAGCAGAGCCGCGGCTTAGGTTGTAAACGTGGACTGCATGCGCTTGACCATCGTAAATTGCTCCCTTCAGCCTCTCCTCAAAACTAGGAATTGTAGTTTAGTGGCTGTATTGTGGCTGCAGCAGGAATGTGCAGTAATTAAATTAATATTCTAGTTAATGGTTACTATGTATTTGTAATGAGGAGAACTGGAGTTGGCTGATTTGTTACATATAAAAAGGTATGTACGTATTTCGGTTACAAATGATATAAACTTTACACGGTAAAAGTTGCAGAAAAACGACATACACATGTTAGTGATAATATGACGTAGAATAAGAGGCTCTGATTTTTGAAGAATAGTTGGATAAAATTAGGCCTACACAGAAACGGACATAACTTTTGACTCGGTTATCGGTTTTGGGCCCACAACATATCAAAACGTACGTCTTTGAGTCTTCTACACTTTGAACCGGGGTACTCTTGTACCAGCTCGTCTCGGGCCCAAATTTGTTCGTTTAAGGCAGCTGCGTAGCCTTCCAAGTTTATGTCGCTTTATTTTTGGAAATTTTTATGTTTTTCTTATTTGAGTAGAACTCTATTTCCTATTTACTTATTTCGTTTTTAGTGTTTTGAGAGACATATAAATACTCTGTTTTTCATTATTGTTCAGCTGACTTTATATTATTTTATTCAATAAATTTGGATATTATCCCAATTTTCCTGGTGGATTCCAGTTTCTTGCCGATTACACGTTGGTGTGTCGATTGTTACGTTCCATTCTGCGTCATAATAACCAATAATATATTCACATTATAAGAATAAATAGCAGTTTTACAGTCATTCAAGAATTAAAGAAGCTAATTTTGCAACATGTTTTAAATAACATCTGTATCCATTTTATAGCTAGATACCAAAAGTTCGACACATCATTTATGAAGCTGGAATTCTCTTTCGTGATCAGTTTAATTTGTACAGATGATATACTGTGAATTATATTGTATATTCATGGGTGTATGTCTATATATCTTTTTTTTTATATAATTTTTTAACATTATACATAAATAAATAAATATTAATTCTCTCTATAAGTTTGAGCTTTTATAAAGAATAACAACCCAATTAATCAAGTAATTCATTATATGGCAAAACTTTATATAATAAGATCATTTTTTATTACATTCTATGAATTTATGCTCACATGGTTAAATACGCAAAAGGTTCTATATATATATATTCCAATTATCTTTATTACTATATATAGGTCTCTAGCACAAGAAAGTCCATTCTGCAATCATAAGTAGATTAGCAATCACATGCTCCACTGCCTCTCTCTAAGGAAGCAGTCTAGTGCATTTCAGATAGCGATTGCAAAGAAAAAAGTACCACCGGAAGAAAGATAAATTATCTATGCATACGCATTAATCACTCTCTTTAATTTCTACTTCTCCATCGATAATCAATCAACACTCTATTCTCAAACACAAAATATACTAGTTCTTGCATCAAGGAGCTCATATATAATTACTTCAAGAGAGAGAGAGAGAGAGAGAGAAGCAAAAGATGCGGAACATGGGGAGCTCTGCCTCGTCTAAAGGCATCGCCGCCATTGTCGGCGTTGGGGCGAGGCTCGGTCGCTCCATCGCCCGAAAATTCGCCCACGAAGGCTATACCGTTGCCATCCTCGCTCGTGACCTAGGCCAGTACTAACACACTCTTTCCGCTAAGATTCAACCCTTTGCTATTTCGATTCGTTCCGAAAAAAGAAAGTGCTGAATATATTCTTGTTATGTCTGCGAAACTTTTATAAACAGGTAGATTATCTAGATTTGCGGATGAGATAGCCAGAGAGGAAAAGGCACAAGTGTTCGCAATCCGAATCGATTGTTCGGAGTCTCGGAGCATAAGGGAGGCGTTCGAAGGGGTTTTGTCACTAGGATTCGTCGAGGTTTTAGTGTACAACGCTTGGCAGCCGATATCGTGGCGGCCCACCAGTTTTGCCGACATACGCGTCGACCATTTCGAGAAATCGCTCTCAGTCTCTTGTGGAGGCGCCTTCCACTGCGCTCAACAGGTTTGGACGGTCTAAATCTTATGTGCTAAAACGATATAGTACTATTCCATGTACCTAGCCATTAGATTTGAGACACGACCAAAATGATGTAGTACTATGCCATGTACCTAGCCGTTAGATCTGCAGCACGTTGTTTTATTGCACACGTACATAATTCGTACGCTATTTTGGTACAGAAGATTTGAGACGGTTGAAACTACATCATTGTCATACAAAATCCTAATTTAATACAAGAAAGTTTGAATATTTTCAGGTATTGCCTGGCATGGTGGATAGAGGTAGAGGAACGATTCTATTTACGGGATGTTCGGCTTCCGTTACCGGCATTGCAGGCTACTCCGATTTATGTATGAACAAATAACCATACTATGAATCTAATTAAGTTTATTTCTTCCAAATTTAGTACTAACTTATGTGTTATAGGTTGTGGGAAGTTTGCGTTGAGGGCCTTATCACAATGTCTATCTCGAGAGCTGCAGCCTGTCGGAGTACACGTGGCTCATGTAATCATCGACGGCATCATCGGTGCACCTAGGTTAGTCCACATCCCATAATTCCTCGTTGTTACGTTCAAGTTGCATCTATTGACTGCACGGCCAGCTAGCAGTGTGTAAGATTCCTGATTCAAAGGGAATCCTAGATGGAATCTTTGCACAAACCTTTTCACTTTGTCAAATGGCGTAGCCAATTGTACTCCATCACTCGTTATGGAAAATGCTATTTTCATGAACTAGGCTTGCGCGGGTTTTTATGGTTCAAAAAGTCCCACGTAGTTTTCTGACCATTTGCTCTAACAGTAATTTTATTCTTGTTAACATGAGAATCTTCATCCTAATTCTTGAACCTAAGTGTAATTAGGTTTTGATCTCTTGCCTTGAGGTTATGAAACCATGATCTAACTTTTTTCTAGAGAGAATGGATATATGAGACGATTAGGCTTATTGTTTACGACTTAAACTCATAATTTAATGAGTATACGACTGCTAATGGCGATTTTCTACTACCATGAAATGACAAAATCTTTGATCATAACTCAGCTTCATGTCTTTTCGAATTGCTATTGATGGAAATGAAGAATAATTATTATTTTGAGTTAATTAACATTCTAGGATTATTATTTATTTAGAATTTGATTATTTTGGTGATTCTAGGTTATCTTATTGCTTTTGATAAAGCGTTTAAGTCATGGTAGGTTTCTTATTTACTTAGTCTATACAAGGCTTATTGTAAAATAGTGTTTTATGAATATTGTATTGATATTGAGTTATTGATTATTGAGTTGCCGAGTGCAATTTTTCCCTCTTCTTGTGTCCATTTCTCATCTTGTCTTCATGTTCTTCTGATTGATCTCATCTTAATTCTATGCCATTTCCACTCTAATCTTCTATAATTACCCTATCTCTATGCTAAATTTCCAAACAACCATGCATGCATATTAATCTAACATTCTTAGATCAAGCTAGTTTTGCCTACTAGATTATGTATTACTAGCAAAGTGGAAACTTTTTGGTATCAGGTCTATGGAAGTTTGGTAGTCAAGAAAGGATTTGTTGTCGATTATAATAACTTAAAATTATTAATATGACATTTGTATGGTTACAAAAAAATTGTTTAATATCTATCATAAGTTATCTTTTGTATGTAATATTATTTTTTTTTTTCTTATAGATTATAATCCACCCATGAGAAGTGGATTATATAACCTATATATATCGGATCGGCTGCATTCAATATGGGCGATCTGATACTACAATTAG
This sequence comes from Misopates orontium, assembly GCA_946800315.1. Taxonomy (NCBI): domain Eukaryota; kingdom Viridiplantae; phylum Streptophyta; class Magnoliopsida; order Lamiales; family Plantaginaceae; genus Misopates; species Misopates orontium. Next base: position 31,365,582 of record OX326952.1, on the reverse strand, counting down.
CTTACTAAGTAAGCTAATGATGCTAAGAAACAACCCTAAAAGTTTTAGATTTGTGTTCCACCAAAAGTTTGACCGCAATATGGCTTTCTGATCAAGTAATAGTGGATAGATTCTTGATATGCCAATATCCTTTGTCTGTATTTCGTCTATTACCTCAAAAGAAAAAGAGCAAAGGCTCAACTTGCTCTCTGGACCAAATCCAAGTGTACAAGATTATCATGAACGACTTTTATAATATTATACAAATGAACATATGCTTTCTAATTTTAGAAAGTTTTTACAGGGTTATAAACAACGTGGCATCATCCTCGCATCAAAGATCGTCGTCTTCTTCCGTAGGCGATCAGCAACACGAGAGTGGCGGTGGCTTTGAAGGGTTAATGGACCCCGATGCACTTGCTCAAACCTACTGGCAATTGCACATTCAGGACAGATCCGTATGGACCCAAGAGATCGACCTCCGACCCGGTGGTCCTAGGCTCTCTTGACCCGATTTCCAAATCCAGGCTATATTAATACTATTACAATTCTTGAACTCGATCGACCCGATTAATTCATTGTTAATTTCTTTTGTGTAATGCTTTGTACTTGTATCATGTCTATGTATGATTGAGTATTCAATGAATTTGATTGGCTATGTAATTGAAACTGACCATCTTGTAGTTGGTGGGAGTCCTTTAATGTTGTGTAGGAATGTCCACTAGGGGGGATAAGGGCCCAATTATGGGACATGTATGGGTGGAGTGAAGAGGGAATTCGTGTTTTGATTCAGTGCACATACGGTTCACTTCAGGACAGTTGTGAAATATCTTGTCGAATCATTAAACGTTTCAACTTGTTTGCAGTTGCACTTTTTCTCTTTTTGTGTTTCCACCGCTCGTTATTTGTGTGTGATGTATAAACATTTCGTATGCATATATGAAAGTCTTAGTGGTACTATTTTGACAGTAAACGAATTAAAACTTCTATGGAAGAATTGAAACTGGCAATTGTTCCAAAAACATCATCCAAAACAAAACAAAACAATACAAAAGATAGGCTAGGTAAGTAAGGCGTGAATAAATCACAACTTAATTAAAACTACTTGCTTGCAACTTCACTAGTGGCCTGTTTTTTGTTGACAATTATCACTGCGTCAGTTTCAACTCTTCACATTTAATGAGTGGGTGGTTAACTACTAAAGTTACTATTTTTCTTGAATTGTCGCTCAACTCTCATATAGACGAGCTTATTACTGAAAATTGTTTATATGAAATTTAATTGACATGCAGCCTAGCTAAGTGACAATATACAAGTATTTATTTCTCTTTGGAGTAATAAATTCTTTTGAGCTAATAGTAAAAAGAACTCTACGGAATATGCATAAGAGGTAAGATAAAAAGACATTTTTTATTTTTATTTTTATTTTTTAAAAAAGGATAATATCACTCAAACCCCCTAGGTTTGATGTAATATCAGTAACACCCCCTAAGGTTTCAATAATATCAGTGACACCCCCTGAGGTTTGATTTTCAGGGGGGTGTCACTTATAAAATGACACTTGTACCCTTTAGTTTAATATTATAAAATATCATTCAATAATTAAAAGACACAAGTACCCTTTATTGTTCAAGTAATAAAATCAAACAATAATATAATTAAAAGACACAGAAGTACTTTTTTGTTTTTTTTGTTGTTCTTTACATTTTGTTAAATCGTTTGTTTTCTTGTTAAATCAAAAATCTTAGTTATGTTATTAGTAGAAAAAAAAAATAACATCTTGATTTGAATACTAACGTATCCCAGGCAAAATTAATTTGTTTTAATTCATAACTATGAACATATTTTTGTAGATATAATAATTGTTTATAATGATTTTAACTTTATATTCTTGACGTATTATATAGAGTCATTCCTGGAATTTCGGTAATATATTTCATACTAAGGAAAGGGCCACCTATTCTTAAAATTTTGAAATCAAGTGACTAGGGCTACAAAGGACTTTCTTTTTGTCTTCTTATTATTAAATATAGGAATTTTTTAAATTTATGCAAGATGATCAATGATATTCTTAGTTGATTTTATTATTTGAACAATAAAGGGAACTTGTGTCTTTTGTTTTTGAGAAGTTTTAGGTAATATTAAACTAAAGGGTGTAAGTGTCATTTTATTAGTGACACCCCCTGAGGTTTGAACCTCACTGATATTATTGAAACCTCAGGAGGTGTTACTGATATTACACCAAACCTCAGGGGATGTGAGTGATATTATCCCTTTAAAAAAAGGAGAAGCGAAAAAATGTCCTCTATTTTGTGTAATAGACAAAAAATGGAAAAGAAATACGCCTCTATGATTTTCTTCCTTTTTTTAAAAAAAAAAAAAAAAAAAAAGGAGAAAGGGGCATTACTCCACTTCTACTCTTTACGTACATTTCTTTATATTTTTAACTAAATTACAAAAAATAACGTGAGAGTTTTTACCTCACACAAGACTGTTTGCTAACCCGTGGCCCATAAGCTCTTTCGTCAGATATCAAAACTTTCTATCTAAAAAAACAGCACATGTTGAAATATTTATATGACTTATCTTTTGAGAGTTCTTTTAATCTTTAATCTAAATTCGCTCTTTCCTTTTATGAGAGTTTAAATTAACTCTTCTTACATTACACTTGACGCGGTGTATATGGTGGAATCGATTCAACTTTGAAATAAATGAGACAATGAAATTTTTGCTGCGATATTTCTACAAAGGGGCCGTCATTTTCGTAGTGTCGGCCCTCTTTCCATGATGATTCCATCGAAATTTCAATAGCAATCATGCATGAGGACCGAGGGAATATATACAAGAGTAACAATCACTACGTACCAATACTTTTGATTGCGACCGCACATGGTTAAGTTTTAAGAGTGATCAGTTAGCTATCGATAAAATTTGAAAATATCTGATAAACCGATCTTTAATTTGACAGGAAATCATCTTATGCTTCCCTGATTTGACTAATAATAAGCTGGTAATTGTCTTATATATGGTGTGCTTTCTTGTCATAATTTAGTGAGCAACATGTTTGTTACCAGATGCTACAAAAGTACAGTCTTTCGTCGTGATATGAGTAGTGGTGCAAGGTCTTTTTTTATTAATCTTATGTTTCTTAGAATATTTAGATCCGCAAATAAGTGTATCCTAGTTGATTACGGACGTGGAATTCTTCTCTCTTGTCACAAGTTAGATTATGATCAGACATTTGTATATTATGTCTTCTAGTTAGGTTTGTGACCATCGTATTAGGTTTGTATAGTATGACTAATTCTGATGGCGTTGTGTGCATCTACTATATATGTATATTTTAGATGTTTATCTAGTGTACAGTTTAAAGATATTGGTTGAAAGTTACTAAAATTATGATGATCGAAATATGAAAAAAAGTATATTAAACGCGCAATTGTGCATGACAACATGATGCAAAGGCTATCCACGATCCACACTACAATACTTACCAGATTGCATGATGTTAATTTTTTGTAATTGCATCTCAATCATATATTTATACTCGTAACTAAAATTGATTATACTTAGATCTAAAATCTGAAACATCGTGCAACCTATTAAGACGTTTGTAGTGAAGAGACAGGGTTTATCTTTAGTCTACCCAAGGCTTGCAACGAGGCAATAAGTTTATTAAATATTAAGGTTCTAACTAGCAGGCCAAGGTTTCATCCCACAACAACAAAATTGCTATCTTTGTGACTTTGTTATAAAATTTAAAAATTTAAATCTGGAAATTCATTGATCTAATAAATACTTTAGGATTTCACATCACCCACTTATAAGCTATCGTATACGCTATGAATTAACATATATAATCATCTTTTTTATTTGGAGTGAATTTTTAATGTTAAATAGGTTGGTAATCACAAGAGATCGTTTGTTCTACTATGTGTGCTACTCTATGTCTCAATTAACCACTTATTCTTGCACATTAAAATACTGAACATCATCAAAACTAAATGATAGGCAAATTGGTGTGGATTTGGATGACTCGTTACACTCTATATAACAAATGAGTACAGGCCTACTCGTATACTAAGCGAAGAGATCACTCTGTTTGTCAAATCAGAACAAAGTAGGGCTGATTATGAGTGATGAGCTGGGGCCAAATATTTTCCAGAAGACGGCCCATAAAACATGGTATGTCACCCGGTTCATAACAAAACACGTAGCCCAAAAAGGTATATTGCCAATCGCCTAGAATCTTCCGTGGGACTTATTACCACTTTGAGGCAACATAAAGGGTCATTGACAAACAAAAAATGTTTAAATAGTTGAGGTGAATAAGTAATGATATACTATTCAAGTATCTTGCTCATGATTTGTGATGTTTACCAGTTGCCTACTTCATATGCAACGACGAAGAGTAAATTTTACCCATTTGCTTGTACTTCATGTCGTAATGCTTTAGAAAGCACGCAACATGTCACATGTTTATTTTTAAATGCCGGTTTGTTTGATTCTATGAATGACTCGACCAATGTTTGTACTTTACTATTATCGTTTGCAGTCATATATACCTCATCAACTTTTTTTTTTTTTTTTTTTATGAATAAATATTCCTTTAACGGCTAGATAAAAAAAGGACTCACGAGAAGGAATATTCACCCATCACAAAAGATATTTACAGGTATAGCAGAAAATGACACATAGCCCGACCAATCACGAGCTCATGCCCAAGCATCTAAGTTGTATGCCGCATAATTGTTTGATTAACAGAAAATCTTAACTTCCGCTTTGGCTAACATCCATCTAATCAACTTAACTTCCTTCAGACATTTTGGTTTATTGACAAGCCGACTCATTGTAAACTATGCCTCCACATATGAGATATTTCTAACAAAACATCTCTTTTATTCTCGTTTTAAGTTTTGTGAGGGTAACAAAGCCATTTCATGAAAATCATTAATTCTCTTAGGCGTTGCCCATAAACCACAGCAGCTTCACCTATGTATGAACGGTCTACTGTAATTTGAATCCCCTCAAGAATGTAGGTATAATTCCCAAAAGATGGCGCATGTCTTTTCTATAGAGATAGTATCCAGTTAACAATCAGTTGATATTGCCTAGTTAACTAGTCCAACAACCAGTTTCAAATCAAACCATACCCAAAGAGAGAAATGTTAGCAGAAAACCCCTCAAGCTGCATTTTCCCATTAAAACTCTTTTAAGCCTAAAGATAACAGCTGCGAGACATTTCTCAGCCACGCTTAACAGAAATTATCATTTCTTGATTAATGTACATTCTAGCGGACATAATATTTTTCACATAGAGTAAAAAATTCAATAAATTTGTTGCTCTTCAGTTGTTCTGAAAGCACCAACACTTCAGCACCTCGGACTTGCCTTTATAGTACATTGAGCACTGCCAAGCCACAAATTTGATGGCAATGGGTTGCATGAGATTAGCAGAGTTTTTGAAAAGCCACATTTTAATATCGATCTCCTCGTCTGTATCTTTCAGACGGTGACAAGTGAAAAGACTGATAGTCCCTTGATATTGGGATGTAGTTAGACTTTGTAGATTCATGTGGGCGACTTGAATGTGGATAAGCAGGGTAGGTAACAGCAGAATCTGGATGATGGTGGGAATAAGGCAATCTATCCATAGATGCAGAACCTCTGTTTAAAGGGAAGTGATGCTGTTCTCTTTGGCGGAGATCTGGCTGAAAGTGGTGAAAGGAGTGGGAAGGATAATTGTACGGGAAATATGACGGTCCTCTAATTTCATTTTCACGGATCGGGTATTGATGCCTGGAATGAGATGCGGAACCTCTCAAATCTCTTGTACTTGAGGCATGAAATGGAATGAAATTCTGATGATGATTTCTTTTTTTATTCGGTGCAAAGGACTTTTCATGCTTATTCACATAGTCTTTCGCATGAATTCTCTCTTTTGCCGCAGAAGGACCAACACGATGGAAATGCTTGCCACGTTTGGTACCTACACAAAGCAATAAATACATTGATACTAAAACTGTACGAAGGCACAAAAAGCAAGATACGTCAGAGAAGTTCCAGCTCTGATCTTACCTTTCTGCATTGAGGATTTATTCGTCTTTGTCACTGCTTTTGCCTTTCTGATAGCTCTGACGGTTCTTGCTGCAGCTCCACGTTGGTGCTTCTCAGCTATCACTTTCAATCTTTCCCTTTCGTTCTCCCAACGCTGATACATCAGAGAACATAAACAAAACAAACTCATCAGCGTTTATCGAACTGTCCCATGATACACTGCAAGGTCAAGTTGAATTAACTTGTCTAAATGTCTTCAGCTTATAGAGGTTGCGGCCCTTCACAAGTAATGGGAAAAGTGGAGCTAGTTTCTTGGTTCCTTTGCTCCACAACACTTCAACCTGGTTTTTTAAAGAAAGTAAAATTTGTCTTGTGAGGTAAAAAAAATCATCAAACAGATCCAAAGTATTTCGTCCATCATGATTTGTCTGAACTTTAAGCTTCTTGAAGTGCTATATCATTATGTAACGACAGTCTTACCGTGAAGGTATGTTGTTGTTTGGCAGCACCATAGCTTTCTTTTACAATCCTACCAGCAATAGTTCTCCTTCCCGCAGGACTTCCGTGCCTTCTCATTTTATCAAAACTGTTTAAATGAAAAAGGTAAATAAAATGAGAACAATATGGCATTAAACCATATATATAGAAAGAGAGGGAGGGAGAGCAAAGAACACAAAGATAATACGTCTGATATACTTTCTGACTGAACATGACGACGTCTCCCTTGCACACATCACCTGGACAGAAAACAGCCAATCAGGAAATAGAAAGTACCAACAGATAATGAATTGGTACATGATACAAGTACCTGTGCAGTCAATGGTAAATGATGATCTGGGATACAATGCTTCACCATTTCCGTCTTTCAACCTGAGAGAGAAATTTTCCAAGCAAACATTTTCCTTAACATATATAAAAAGGGAAAAACTTAAGCTAGTAAATATAATCCCTTTGAGGACAATAGCCTTCACGAATGCATGCATCACCAAAAGAAAATGAACTCCGTAAAATAGCTCCACTATGTACTGAATAGGAGCCGAAAGTATCTAATGATATAAAATAGCAAAAGTTGACTTGGTTTTCAATTTACTGAGATTGTTTGCTACAAAACAAAATGATGCTTATATGATGGAAAAATAGCCAAGAGTACCAACTGATCATATATTATAATCACCATTCAACCTTAAGGCTTAAACTGATAAAATATTTCAAGTGTGTTGAGTAGAAGAGGCTAAACTTTTGCAAATATTTTCAGAATCCACTATCTAACAGATGATGAAGAACCAGCAAAGAAAAGACAATCGCAGGAGCAATTCTATCATTACATACACTAAAACGGAACCATAAGTAAGACACCTTAGCCTTAGCAGACTAATGCAAAAACTGATATTATACACAACTTCTGTTTTCCATATAAGAAACAAATTTCACAATCTCGAACTATGTATAACATAAGACATAAGTAATAACCTAATAGTAAAACAAATTATCAAACTCTAGAAGAAGGAGAAAACAAACAGTCCTTTGCTGAATGCTCTTTAGGAAACCAAATAAGATTTGGATGAAATATGAAAGAAAACTTTGCTTGATTCAAAATGTTGCTTCTGTAAAAGTTAGAACGTAAACACGAGTCCTATGTTAGATTATCAAATTTGCATTACAATGTCACATTAGAAAAAAGAACACGAAAAATTTCATAAAGTATAAATTTTAGTAAATGTGAAAATACATTGCAAAAAATAAGAACCTTTTAGTATATAAAGTGAGCAATTAGTAATACTACGAAATCTACTGTACAAACAAAGGGTATATAAATTTTTTAATAAGCACAAAAAATGTCCAAACACAATTGTGAGTGCATATTACTAGTGCAGCTTGCCATTGAACTCAGCATCAAAAGACTGACATGTACCGAAAACGTTCAAAATGATTTTCGTACTTCTCCAGTATCAGTGAACTTGCCATCATAAGATAACGACTGCAACTAGAAAATCTAATTTCACCATTTTATTTAAGATCAATTCATTTCACGACCATATTGAACCAATAGAGACGCGGAAAAACAATCTATAAGGAAATCATCAGCGACAGATTAAACTTATGCAGCTGAAGACGCGAGCACATACAATGCCTTTCTCCTTATGCAAACGAGTAAAAGACAAGAACCTCATCTATAAACGATAAGAAAAAGGCCAGGAACTCTAGATATAAGAAGCCAACCTCCAGTGTTCCTTCATCCTTTCAACGCACTCCTTCTTAGTTCCTGACAGTCGCAAACCATTCCTTCGGAGATACACTCTACACTCAACCAATTTAAGTTCTTGAAGATCGCCTTTTCCTACAGCCGAAAATTCAATACTTCCATACAGGCATACATACTTGCTTGCACCTCACAAGAAATTACAACATGATATATAAAGCATAAAGTATCATCAATTTCCATAAACAAAAGATGCATTTCGCAATGAATCATCTTCTTAACCAAACCACCTAGGATAATCACAAACCTCTAATGCTCTGTACAACTCTGTTGTATATAGACTCTTGATCATCTTTATCAATGTGACCATCATCCTCTTCATTTTCTGAACCACACGATTCACTCTCATCATCATCATCACTGAATAACAAAGAAAGAAAAGAGCAACAAAAGTTCAAAATTCAAAACAAACAAACAAACGTCTAAATCTAGTAAAAATGAGGTGAATTTAAAAAGTACAAACCAACAAGTAGAGGAACTAATCTCCAAGACAGATTCGTCATCATCATCACTCTGCTCCGCCAAAGATGATTCCGATTCTGATATTTCGATGAATTTACGTTTCTCTGACATTTAAACCGCAAAATCTATTTGACAAGAATAATTTGCTTAAGATACTAAATTCAAATTTTGGGGGTTTCAAAATCCAAAGTTGAAAGAAAGCAGAATTAAGAATATTATTTAACGAAGGAGAAATGTTACAAATGCTGTGTATTACACTTTTAACCCTCCTATTATATCAAACACATTAATTATTCTCTTATATAAAAGTTCTTTTGATGAATATCTTATATGAAAGTTGTTTATATTGTCTTGTTCAAAAAAAAAAAAAAAAGATGATAAATTATTTTATGATATTAAAAAACTAGTATATTATTAACCCTAGTTTATTTTTTATGTATTTACTATGATTGATTGGAAAGATCCTTTTGGCGTTTCTATTATTTACTGTTTCAGAGTTTAGTTGGAGTTAATTTATTGCTTTTTTTCTTTCGAGTGATCGATATTTCCATGTATGTCATTTTTCAAACAGATTTTTATTACAATGACGGTCTTGTCTTAGCTAAGATGCCACCTACAATGACATAGTTTGTCAAATTAACATCATACAAGAATGTTCAATGCCAAAAACCCGAAAATTTTCAAAGGAATTTTAAAATAAAAAGTAGAAATTAATTCTTAATGTAGTCATAATATTTGTTGTGTTAATGTAAATCTTAATAAATCCAACATAAGCTTGTTATTCTATAGGTGACGCAATAATTGTTAAAATTATCTGTGTTTCAAATGAGACATTGTGTGTATGACAAAAAAGGAACAGAACACAAAGGAGTTCACACGGAAAAGTGAACAATTAGATTAGAATTGGGGGCAGAGGAAGATACAAAGCTGTTGAAGATGATGCCAGGGTTGTATTGTCTCTCCAATATATGTCAGATCTCTCAAGGATGTCCATTTACCAGCTGAGAAATGTTCTCAGCTGCAAATCAAACACAAACCTTACTACATCATAATTTACAATGGTACAACATAAACACTCAAACGCGGCCCTTTTTCGTGCCCAAACCCTCCACGACGCGGCCCCATGCACTTTGCCTGAACCAGATACCCGTTGGAGATCTTTGAAGCTCAGCCCTATTCATCTTGTGGGATAACAAATTGTCGACAAATTACGCACCAGGGACAACTCAAACCGCCTCCTTAACTTTTTCATTCAAAGATCGTTTAGGCATAAGGTGATGTTAAGAGTCAAGTTTCCACTTTGCTCCACACGCGTCAGTGAACTTTTGCAAGTGACCGGCTTGAAACTCCATGCAATAATTTGACGAATCCGAGGAAACTTAGTTTGCCATCAGTATGTCTTAGCCAGTCGTGGAGGACAGCATGAACAGGAACAGAAGGGCTAAGGCCAAGTTCCTGAAACATAAAAAAAGATCCATTGAACAAATGATTGTTAGATCAGATTTATGTATTTCAGAACTTTGCATATTTCAAGAAATAGTGTGAGAAATTGGAATTACCGAAGCTAATTCCTCAATCATGATAGTTCTGTTCCCTTCCTTGTCAAAGAGTTCGTAGGCACAACGAGCGTGTTGTTCCCATCTGTCGAGAGCTTCTAACTGGTAGACACTTAATGCAGCGGCACAGAATTCTTCAAAGTCCATTCTTCTATATTGAAGTGCATTAAGCTGTCACGGGGGAAACTAGGTGAGATAAGATTTAGAAGATTTGAAGACGACGAATCAGTCATTTAGGAACTAGTGGAAATATGGTAAGAACTATACCGATGCAAGAAAATCAAAAATGCGTGATTCATTCATGGCTTCGGTTGCGTATTTGTTCAAGGCCTGGACAAGAAACAGAAGCTAAGACAGTGTTTTGGTTCATAACAAAAAACGGCTTTACCAGATCTGCAAAAGACTGACCGCTTTGATATTGTCTAAACTTATGGTTCCATTTTTGCTTGGTTCCAACAGTGCAAATTGCTCCTTCAGGTAGAAGAGTTCATTCACAGTCAATGTTTTCGACAAAGCCTGCAAAAATTTCAATGAAGGAATTCAGAAAAGTAAAAGCAATTTCGTAGAAGACTGGAGAAAATAACCGGTTCCTAATCAAAAGACAAGGTCAAAGAACAGAAATTAGGAAAACAACAATTTCCAGAACTACCACCAGATAAACAGATTTTAATCGATAACTAATCACAAGTCCCTAAAGGAGGCTAGGCCTTCTATGTTTTATTGCTACAGATATACTTGTCCAACACCATAAAGTAAAACGTCATTGATTTTTAACCTGTTGATGGAAATCCATGTCTGTTCAAATTTAACAGATATGGCCTATCAAGGGAAACACTAAAATGAAGAGAGTGATTTGATTCCTTTTGATGTCCCGTTTAAGATCAGGCAAAAAGTGAATTCTCTTGTTCTATTCAAAAAGTAAACTTCTACATCCAACTCAAACGAATCGATTCTACGATTTTCTGAGGCAAGTGGTGTTCATTGTTTCCCTTGAGCTTAACCAAAATGACATGCATGCCAAAAAAAAAGGTAACAACACCATCACATTGTTCTCTATCAGTGTAGAATACTCACCCGTAAAGCAGCTTTCCGGAGAGGTGATGAACGCATGTAAGTTTTCATAAGCTTAAAAATTAATATATCCAATGGCACTTTCATATCATCGGTATTTTTGATCCATGGATGACCTGAAGCAGAAAACTTGTAAGTGGATTTCCAATAAAGCAATCACTTAAAATATTAAGGATAACAGAAACCTCCTATACGCTTCAATAATTACAGGGACATCTCTCAAAGCTTTGTACACAATTGGGGGCTTATTCGTATAACTTTTCAAACTAAAGGTATATAATCACTAAGGAGAGATTACTAGTTTGTAATGTTTTCCCAAAAGATGATGTCCTTGTAATTACTCAGCCAGCAGGGGAGATTTATTTAATTAGACCAAACCACAGGTGGTGTAAATGTAATTATCCCTAATATTTCTAATCAATCAGACACTCACACATGGCTTGAGCTGCAGTCATTCTTTTTCTTGGATCCTTATTTAGCAGACGTTTAACGAAGTCCTTTGCCTCAGAAGACATAGTTGGCCAGGGTTGTTCCTCATAATTTGGTTCGGCTTTTACTACGGCCCGAAATATGCCAGACTCGGTTCGAGCCCAGAAGGGTCGGCTTCCACATAATAGTATATATGATATTACACCGACACTCCAGACATCAGCCTCAGTACTATATGCTCTATGTAAAACTTCAGGTGCCACATAATATGCACTGCCGACAATGTCATTAAGCCGTTCATCTGCATCGAATTATACAGTCATTAACTTAACTGTTTAAGTAGCTATTTCAGCACATGAAAATGGTAATGAAGGATGAGAGAAACGAAAACAAACCTGGTCTGACAAAATCTGATAATCCAAAATCTATCGCCTTCAACTGAGAGTTTTCATCCTTCGACGTAAATAAGAAGTTCTGATCCAGGAATAAGAAACAGTCAAACACGGCTATCATAATTGCAGCAAATCTAGAGTAGCAACTCTGATTTTTTTCGTTTCATTCATCTCCCGCTGATGAATAGGCATTAATTATCAAGAAACTGAGAGCAGAATTCGCATATCTCTAACGAGTTATTACATATTTTAGAGCAATCACCCTCACAAAGAGAGCTGATACTAGATGACATGGAACAACTTCTCTTATTACAGTTCACAAAAAATTAAGAAGCCTTGAGAACCTCAATATATTCTGCCAGAGACTCATACCTCAGGTTTTAAATCGCGGTGTACCACCCCTTGGAGATGACAGAACGCAACAACGTTCAAGATTTGTCTCATCACAATCTTTGCATCATCTTCAGTATACTTTCCACCCCTGTAACAGAGAGAAAAAGAAACTTACTAAATCATGGATAAAGAGTTCAATTAGCTCTAACTTTAATGATTATATATTTACAGAATCTGTCCCTTTTCTTTCTGAATGATATACAAATTACATGTAAAACTCAAGGATACCTTGAAAGTATTCTATCTAAAAGCTCGCCTCCTTCACATAGCCTGAGAATTGAAGTTTAGTGTTAGAAACTATTTCAAAGGGATAACTGTGAAAATTGGTGATACAGGTGAGTGAAGAAAATCAGCGAGGTAGGATCAGACAAAAAGCTTACTCCATCACTATGTAAACATTCTCATGGTCTTCATATGCATCATAGAATTGTATTAGATTGGTATGCCCTGTCAACGCCCTCAATATTTTCACCTCCTTTCTTACATCTTCAATAGCAATAGCAGTGGTCATCTGGAAAAGAAAATTAATAAACTATAAGAGAAAAATGTTGCATACATCACGAAGGAAATCTGTTTCACAAAATGAACGACGACATATTAACAACTATCTTGCATAGAGTAGAATACACACTAAACTACAAACTACGTTACTGCCTCAATCTGCCATGACAGTTAAATAAAATAAACATATACACAAACTGATAAATTGATACACAACATATCGCTGGTTTATGCAAGCTGAAAAGTATCTGAATCACATCCACAAGATTGTCCTGCCTTAGCAGAGCAAACAGCTTTCCGTTTTATCGGCCACATGACACGATACAGGACTTGAAGCCTTCGACAACTTCTAAAAAATCAAAATTTACAGAGAAGTTGAAGGCTGACACACTTAGCAATAGAGGTAAAGTAATCTATCAACTATTGAGCCTCATCATTAACATATTCAGGAACACCGTTCGCCTGGTGAAACAACCGCTTCACAGCCCAATTTATTCAAAAATTGCCATGAGGAAACCAAATCTATTTCAGCAAGACACCATCCACTTTAATAAAAACCAATTTTCAGAAATTAAGAAAAAAAATCACAAGATAGAAAATAGACAAGAACAAAAAACAAGAGAAAAACTAATAAAACCACGAAATTTGAACTTCTTTCTCCTACAGATCAGATCTCCACAACCCCAACAACCAATCCCAAAACCAAAAGAACCCCACCAATCAAACACCAGATCACCATCAAACCACACACCAAAAATTACAAAACTTAAATAAAATTTCTGAAAAAGAAAAAACCAAACCTTAGCTTTAGGAATGACCTTAACAGCAACCTCCTGCCCTTTAAGCTCCCCTTTCTTAAACTTAGCCTTACAAGTATACCCGAAATGCCCCCTCCCCACCTCCTCCCCCATCTCATACTTATCGTAAAACTTCTTCGAAAACCCGAAACTCTTATCCAATCCTTCCCCCCCTGCCCCCACCTCCTTCCCCTCCGGTATCGCCGGTTTCACCGAACCGTGCCCCCTCCGCATTAACACAGCCTTAATGTGCTTCGCCGGCGAAGGCGGCGGAAACGGCCTCTTAAAGAACCTCCTCGGAGTCCCACTTCCCGGCGCCGGCGATCTCGCCGGAGATTTTTTTGAAAACAGGTAATGTGCAGGACTTGGACTGTAGAACGGGAAAAAAGGCGACTTTTTGCCTGTTTCAGCTTTATTTTCGACATTATCGCTTGTGGGAGCTGAATTTTGTGCATCTGGGGCTGAATATGGGGCAACATTGATTTGATTTGAGGGATTTGAATTGGGTTCTGAAGAGGGTTTTGGTTTTGAAGTACAAGCTCCCATTTTTTTGAATCTTTTTTCACAAACCCAGATAAAGTTTTGGTTTTTATGTAAAACCCAAAAATGGTTTAGAGTTTGAAAGACATTTTATATATGGGAATTGAGGATTTGGGGGAGGAGGTGGGATCTATGGAGGGAGGGAGGTGATAAAAAAAGGGAGACGATGATGGGTACTTTTGTAATCTAAGTTAAAGGAAAAAAAAAAAAAATAGAAAGAAATTGAAATTGAAAATTGAAATCTTGATTTAGGGGTTTTTATTTTTAGTAAAGGAAAAGTGGGAAGTAATTAAAGATCATGAGAGTGTAGGGGCAGGGTGGTGGTCCAGGGTGTGCAGTTGGAGTCCACGTGGCAATGATGGTTCTATTTAATTTTGTCTTGTTGCATTTTTAGTTTTTTGTTTCGTAAACTAATTTTTAGGATGGTGTAGTGTTGGAAATTTATTTAAACGTTAGTTTTTGTGAAGTAATGTTGTAATTCTAAACGCTTCATTTTGTGATGGAGGCTACCCGATTGTAGCTATTCTTTTGATTTATTTATATAATTCTAGTTCTTACCCACACAAAAAAAAAAGTAATGTTGTAATGGCTTTCATGCAACCTCACTTTAATGTGCATTAGGACATAATTCAATCAAAAGTGTACCCATTGCATGACATAAATTCTGATTAAGACATAAATGGTCCGAGTTTTGTATACGCAACGCGCATTATCGTAAAATTGTGAGCATTTCTAAGATTATATGGCTTTAACTTGATCCCAATTATGTACACTAGATCTCAATTATGTATTTATAACTTTGTACTAATAATCAAATTTATATATCACCTCATCAAATTTACAAAGTTGTGAGGTTGGGATCCACGTGCCAATGATAGGGTTAAATTAATTTACGTAAGAATTAGTTTTAACTTATTGGAATTTGGGAATCACAAACTTTATAATATAAATGTTGAGGTGAGTATTTTTGGGAGTTACATTGGGTTGATTAATGTGCAAAATATGGTTAAAAAAATGTACGCGAAACGGTGAAAACTGAAAAGCGGGCAACATAAGACGGGTTTAGGGCATAGATATGGGTAAGGTTTTGTCCGTATGTATTTGGGCAAAAACAAAAAGGAAGAAGAAAGAATAGACAATTCCTTTGTCTTGGTCTTGAGCTGCAAGGAATCACTAAATACAAACTGCACATACTGAGTTTTTCAGTTTTTTAATTTAATTTTTGCTTTTTACTTTTCAGGCCTTGTTTTATTATAATATATATCAAATTTTTGCTTTGTACTTTTCAGGCCTTATTTTAATATAATATATCTCAAATTCAAAAGCAGACTGCATGACTTTCTCTTTCCTTTTGATTTTCTTGCAGCGTCAATAAAAATGGAGGAAACTTTGTTTACTTGTCCAAATATTTTTTAAGACAATATATTAGCAACTTGATTTGTCTCCATGTAGCATGGCTGTTAAGGAAAATCTTCTCTTCTTTTTCCTTAACACGAGTATGGAAAATCATAGTTAGACTGAAATCTAGGTTCACGTGGTATACCTGGTTGAGATTTGAATACGCAATCAAAATAATTAGCAGGTGAAATATGAGCTGGACTAGTAACTGTATTGAGTTGATAACATGGTCTCAATCCTTAACTTGCTTCCATTTTAATGAAGATCATCAATATGCAAGTACTACGCCTCTCATTTTGCTGAGTGCATTAAAAATATCGATTTCTCTAACATTTAGGTACTATTTAATTATTATTAAACATATACCATAATGCCAAAACTTTAAAGATTAAGTAGCGTGGCCAACTAGATGGTATATAGATATAGTTATATACTAATATATATTGAGACGATGAGGCTCTTATAGGGTTATTAATATAATTCTCTTCAGCGTAATCTTTTTATATTTCAACTTGCATGAGGATTATCGTAAATGCTAGAACTTTTAAAAGTGAAAGTATGAAACTTTGAAAATTAAATAAATGTCTAATTCGGCGGTGAATCAAATGAGGCCAGAGACAATTACAAATCTCAGTGAATCAAATGTCTGAACATAGTATATAGATTTTCTATCGAGTCTAAGACTCAATTAATTGTGTCTCATGTGACTATAGGATTTAGGGTATCGCGCGAGATTGTCCCAAATTAAATTATTCAATATCCATTGTCAAAGTTCAGTATTTCATTAATTTAAAATATGCATGAATCTTCATGCATTCATTTCTTGGTATATACGCAACAATCACCTTGGGGACATAACAAATCTGAACTATTCAACAATAGAATCTCAATCAAAGCTTCTAAGTAATAAAAAATTGAATGAGTCCTCCACCCCACCTCTCTCAAGTCTCAACTAACCTAAATTAAAAAACATTTCTTCTTTTTTTTTTCTCACTGTTTAATGAAAAAGATAGGGCTGTAAGATGCCAATGAAAATACGGCTAAAGTTACGTGTATATACAGCAATGCAATGACGATGAAGATTGAATAAGGGTCAAATCCCTCGTGTTTTCCTTACTTAAAAACGACATTTTACGTCAGCAGCATAATATAACATTAATTATTTTGTTGCTAGAGTAAGTAAACCACAAATAAAATGCGATTTATGTACATACCGTGGATTAGGTGTTACAAGACGTCGACAGCAGACTCTATGCTATATCGGCCGTGTTTGGGAATTCTATTTATTATTGCTAAAATTAAGATTGAATGGCTTAGGTTACATTTAACGTCAGCAGTCGTGTTAAGTAAATTAATCAACCACATATTAAATACTATGATAAAATTGTATAACATAATATTTCTCGTAAACAAGATCAATGAGACAACTTTAGCAATTAACATAGAACGTGGTGTCTTTGCTTTTGCTAACAAAGAGTCTGAAATATTATTTTTCCTTATTTGTACCGTGTTTGTTTACATAATACACAAAAGTGGAAACTTCATGATTAGTTCATATCAATGCTTTTGTCATGTTTGCAGTTTTGCACATGAGGCACAGAAAAGATGTGCACTATTTTGTACGAGACTATGACTATACGGGTGAAACTAATTGTTTCGTGTAACAACTACATTATGACGTAGTGCAATGCAATGCAATGTAAGACGACGTGGTGCATTCAATTATAATGCAAATGCACAGTTCAGATAAGATTATGAGAAGATTAGTGCCTTGTAATGTAAAAATTATTTGGTCTTTGTTATTGGTTGCACTACTTCCCTCATGTTGCTGTTGCTTAAGATATTTGTTTAAGGAAGATGGAGGATGCTTGTAATTAGTTAATAACTTACTCGGAAGTCAAAAGTGGCAAACCTCACGAATCCAATTTTGACACCTTCTCTTTCACTTTTCCCTTTCATCATTAATTCGTGTTTTCCATTCCCATTCCATCCATTTCAGTTGTATTGAGACTTTAGTTACCAAATAACTGCACGTATAATCTTATTATGGAAAGACTTTAAGCATATACATCGGTATTAAATAAAAGTGCCTCAATTTGTTTGTATGGAGAAAAATTATACGGTACCTATAGTTAGAAGACTAAATATATATTGGTGAAAACCATCGCATATTTCAAGTTTACAAAATTCATGTTAAACTATTGACATAACACGATTAAATTGTGGAAGAGTATTTGAATCCACTGCTACATGAAACCTTTGAACCTCTAAGATCTAAACATGATCAACGCGATGTAATATAAAAAAAGCCATGTGCCACAAACCACAAGCACTTATACAAATAAGAAGGCTAACTCTGTTATTTTCAATAATTTGATTGTAGTCAATCGTACAGATAACATAGCATTTTAGTGTCGACTACTAGACTCACCTAATTGAAATGTTAACCTATCTCTTATTATTAATGACAGTCGATATTACATAATTATTAACATGTAAGCCCAATATTAGATCAAGAACGCAACACATGTATCATAATATTGTTTATTACATTGCTTTTCTGAAACATTAAAGTTATTTATTTTAAATCTTCAAAAGTTCAATCCTTTTTTCGTAGTCTTCACATGTAAGTTAAATTTGATATGCTAAACTATATTCATGTAAAGCATTAAACAATAATTGAAATAGAAATAATTTATAGAGATTTAGTCAAGTATTTATACACAAAAAAGAGATCCATAAGCTGTCAATTTTACTCTCCAAACATTGATTCCTTGTACGCTAATCTGTCTTATTTTCCTGTTGACTTCAAGCCGAGCAACCATTGAGCATGATTTGTGTCTTGTTCAATGTTACAAGTTAAAAGTCAACATACCACCCCACCAACCCCAACCCCCCACCCCCAGTAAAAAGAAAAAGAAAAAAAAAAAAAAAAAAGAACGAGTGCAAGGTTAAAATTGGAAATTGTGGAGAATATTGTCTGAAATTTCATCTAATCATATGGAACAAACAGTAAAAAGAAAATTGGCTACATATTGGAAATAGTGGTAAATATGATAATGTGCGGCCCCACGGAAAATGACGCGCATGCTACCTTGCTTATGTATGGGCTACAGACCCATTTACAATATGGGCCCGACCCATCAGGCATCACGGCCCTACTAACATCATTATGTGGCGACTACCCGTCAATTCCGATTGGACTAAATTTCTCTTTTTTATTTCTTTTAATAATTCCAAATGAACAATTTATTATTTGATGGTTAAGTTGAAGCAATTAAATAACTTGGGGTTGACGAATTTAGATAAGCTACTTTGGGCATGCGCCTGGGACGTGCCATAATCTAGATGGTTTGTGTTCAAGATATTATTATAATATTTATAAAACATTCTAATTGCATGCTATAATCTTGACTATAACGTGAATTAAAATCGTGAATAGAATGTACCCTGCAATTTTTTGAAGTATGAGGCATAAAAATTGGAGCAAGACTTCTATACTACTATTTATGCCATTGTATGTATCACACGATTCTAGTGATGATATCTTCATTACAGAAGGGATGATGAGTGGTTACCCATCAAATATTTATTTACTTACTATCATAAAAAAGAAAGCCACACTAATCTTTTGATTTTCAAATGTACATCCAAAAAAGTAATTCAGTATTATTGAACTTGAATATAATCAAATAATACTATACACACTATAAGTCTATAATAAGTGTGATTACATAACTTTTTATTTTTCGAAATATCTTTATATGATTAACAATACTCACGCCCCAAGTATGCAAAAAATAACTTCTGTCACATATATGCCCCATGACCAGGAGCCCAACATTTGTGCATTAAATAAGTAAATATTGAAGTTAAAGCCTTGTGATTGCTGCAGTCTTAAAAACCAGATTTTGAATTTCCCAATAGGCGTCCATATGTTCAATTGAGGACCACATCAAACTTGTTAAAATACTTGTGATCTAATAAATACAAGAGAAATAATCCAGGATGCTTGAATCTGAAGCATCACAAATTGCCTTAAATGGGCCAAATGCATATTTCGAGATCACATTTCATGTTTCCAAACATCTTGGAAATAATATATATATATATATATATATATACCTCACTTAGGTGTAATTGTAATTTGACTCGTCTAAAATAACCAAAAATTCTGGTTAGACATTGTCCCCAGTCAATTTGATGTATTGGGGCTTTTCGAAAATGAAATATAAAAAGTCTAAGCTCGGCCGCATCTAAACAAAGTCTAAGTCACTCTCTGATGAAACTGTGCTGAGTATTTTAATCCACAAGAAAGTTTTGTGCAGAGTATGTGAAACCACAAAAGATTTAAAGATAATAAACAAATTATATGGTAGTTTTGTGCAAGTTAACAAATCATGTGAGGTTTTAAGCATTTTCCCAGAAGTAAACATGTAACAAATGAACATCATGTTTAAACTAAAAAAATATCAGTGTTGTTTATAAATCATCTCATACAGAATCTAAGCACTAGTTTCGACTTTCTAGTATGGTTCGAACAATGATATCACAGTGTACATATATGATGGAACTAACCATATTTGTGTCCCCATCATGACCCAAAAACCTGTCTGGTTGATGATTTAATGCTCCAATATTCATCCTTATCAGACACAGGTGAAATGCATTGATAGACATGTGTAGAAACCTTTCTATCAAGTGCTCTGATGATAGTACAACTTCTCATTTTAAAGCTGAAAATTGGCAAGGACAGCACTAGCAACTTTTTGTGGTCGATCATGTCAAATATTTGAACAAATACTTATGTGTTTCTCTGAACCCACTATGTCAACCGTTCGATTTCAGTATATTTTTCGTCAACTAACATGTTTTTGAAACTTCGTAAAGTATTTGTTGTAATGGAAGTAGAAAAAACTTTTACATATTGTTTCTAAAGAGTCGGGAACTTTCCGGTGATTTTTGAAGAAACGTTAGTAGCTTAGCTCAAAAGAAGCTAGTTATTGCCCAACTCTTATAGAATTGGAACAAGTGATTGTCATACTTTAAGTTAAGTTGTAACAAAGAGCTTAAATTACTGCATTTTCAAGTGTCATACATCACAAATCTTAACCATAGATCTACTTCAGACTTCAGTCGACTAAATTACCATCACACTTATCTTGTCATGTAGATTTATTCATGACATTTTCCAACATTACAATATCTAATTCACTAATCTACAATTTTTCCTTATCTCTCCATTCTGACCACTAAGAACACCAATATTGCTCATCTTCACCATTGATGCTGCAAAATCCTTGTTGAACATATAAGGGAATTTGCTATAAGCAAACACTAAAGAAGCAGTCTTGTTGTCACTCATGAGAGCCTGGTCTGATTGTAGAACAGCAGAGTTATTCACCAGATTCTTGAAATAGCTGTTGTCGAATTTGTTTATCGTCGTGGCATCCAACGGAGCCAAGTTAGTGTCAGAATTATCTTGATCCGGACAAGTTCTACGTAAACTTCCCAGCAGGGATGCATCGAGTACTGGGTCGGGGTTGCCAGCCCCATCGAAGTTGAATAGCCTCTGTTTAAATGTAGAGCACTGAGCAAAGCCAATGGTGTGTCCACCTGCATTGCATGGATCAAAAGGTTATAAAATATGTGAGAAATATAATTGAACTTAATGATGTTTGCTCTGATTACAAAAACTTTTCCCACTGTTTGACTAGTCACAGAAACGCCATTTGAATAAAATTGAAAATATTCCAGATAGATTCTCATAAAGTTTAAACAATGTAGTTTGTACCTGACAGAACTACCACATCTTTGGCATCGAGGCCTTTGGCGATGAACTTTGCTGTAATATTTTGCAAGGACTCGAAAGGTGCCGGGAGGTCATTGTTAGCTGCAGTCTCGTTTGCAGTTCGGCCGTCTCGACGGCCCAAGGGCACAGGCCAAAAGGGCCCTCCTGCCTAGTGGTATCAATAATAGTTCTCATCAGCTATGTGCTAAAAGTTTAATAAAGTTTTCGGATAATTACACTTACACTGTGAGGTATGGTCTAACTAAAGAAGGGTTTCTTAGTGTTTGAATAATTTCATTAACATTTTTAAAACTTGAAAGAACAATCAGACAGACTATCCTAAATTTTGAATAATTACAAAGATATGTCCTGAAATTCATGTTTTTTCATGTTCCAGTTCCAAAAGTGTCCCTGTAATTATTAACCTCAAGGGAGATTACGCAGATAAACGAAACCCCAAGAGTGTGGCTGTAATTATCATACCATATATGATATAGAATTAATAACCATGACATACCAAGAGTCCTTAAGCAACTCAAAACAGTTCTGAATTTATACCAGAAAGACAGCATCCCTGGAAGCAAGGGTCAGTATATCAGTACAAGAGACGGTGGAAGGACAAGCTTTCTCGACATTTTGCTTTATCAAGTCGATAACTTCGTATCCACGGACTGAATTCCGATTAGGAAATGCGTTTTTCTCTCCTCTGGAATTGCTGGTATCGTCGAGTAAGATGGATCCTTCACATCCCTATAAGCGGCGAAGAAAAAAAGCTAGTCAACTTAGAGTTTAAAAGTTAGACGAGGTAGCAGTTAGTGTCACAAAAATGCTAGAACTTTTAGAAATGAAAGGGTTTGATTTCCGTCGGATTTATTGGAAAATGTGAACCGCGTGCTTATGCATCATTTTAAATAGCCTAAGCTGGCACAAGACCTTGAGGTGCACTCTTTTAACTTCCCTTTATAACCATTTTTATTGATGAGAGATGCACTAAATAATAGAAGCATATCTCTGAATTGTAGTTACATTAACAAAACAGTCATGGAAGTGCAAGCGCAAAAGAGAGGCAGCAAGCCTCGTTTCGTTGGCTATGGCAGACCAAACTCCATATCTGACAAGATTTGTCAAGTTGGGACAACTCTTGTCATAATATTTGTAATCAAGCTGACTCGAACCGAAAGTAACTAGAAACAAAAGGCAAAACAAAGGGGTAGCAGAAAACGTAGAACCACTCTGATTCATATTCGGAAAATGTAATGAGACTAGCAAATATTTTGGATAGTAATTTGCATGAGGAGCAATACCAGCAGAATTCGCAATTTATAAGAGAATTCGACTGATAAATTATTGTTGTTAGTTGTTACTGGAGAGTGACAAAAGCCACTTACAATGTCCTTTTCCTTAAGTTTGGCCAAATCCCACTAAAAGAGCCAGCATTTTTTCCAACAAGTGAAATATAGAATTCTCAAATGACCAATAAGTTTTTCCTATAGTAGTAGCAAGTCATTCTGTAGTGGACTTATAGTAAACGCTCACGGCTCACGTTAACTAGATATGCACTTTGCATAATAAAGCTCAGTAGACTTGTTGTTCTATTTCTTTAGATAATCATACAAGTTGCCCAGAACAGAGCTAGAAGAGGCACTTGCGGTATGACATGAATTTCGTTCAAGTTGATTAAGTGCGGAGTCCAAACAACAACGACAACCAAGCTTGTAATCCTAATTAATAAGTGCAGAGTCCATGCAATATAGTAGTTGTGCATGCACAAGCACATGCTAGTGGAGTCGATAATTGTAATACTGGTGCCTCGATTAAAATTAATACCAAAAAAAAAAAAAAATCACTTTTTGGAGGGACAAAATTACGCTTGTTGGGGACAAGTGAAAATTTTCCATTCTCCCCTATTTAGTGAGAATGTTCATGTTTTTTACTTCCATCACCTGGCTGGGATTATTGAGCTTCAAAACAATTGCCGCACGCTTACTAATTGTTTTACGCATTACACAATCGTAAAAATATAATATTCTCTCATAAATCTCAGCATTTAGTTTATTAAGAAATTTCCGCATGCATCAAGCCTCAAAGTGCTAATACAATAAGCTAAATTGTAATATTAAACTGCTTAAATCAAATGGTACTAACCTTCTCCACTTATCCCTCACAATTTCAGCACGTTTAGCAGCCAAGTTATTTTAATTCAGCATTGAAGCGATAAAAAGTTCAAAGGAATCAATTCTTTTTGCCGTCGAGTGTCAAACGAACCCATTAATTCATAGCACAGTGCAAAATGAGGTCATCCATTTGCAGGCTGGATTTTAACGGCCGCCACAACTGAGGAATTGAATTTGGACTAAAATCTCAAAGCTCATGCTAGTGAGTGGAGCATTAATTGGCACCATTTTTCAGAATTTAAAAAGCCCTCATGCATGAGAAAGTCAAGCTATGCATGCTGCGATTTTTCGGTAGAGATGGTTATTTGGGGTGAGATGCGTAATTTCCCATATCACAGGGGCACCTTTGCAATTCAATATGATATTAGAACCATCGTGACAATAAGAGTTCATGAATTCAAATTACACTGCCGCACACCCGTAAAAACAATGTCACTTAGTCATTTGTCAGGTTACAGCTTGTATGTGTTGAATCTACATAAAAATTTAAGTGACTAATCTTTACAAACTTAAACTTTTAGAGGAGACAACAATTCAATTACTATTAGCGAATTCCCGACATATATGAGCGTGTTCTGTTCTTGAAAGTTAGGAATTCGCATTTCTGGAAATAAAAAAGAACTGCACAAGGTTGATATATGGAAACGGTTGATTTTTCATTAACAACTGTGTACGGTCATCTTCTACAAAACAACAAATACTACATCCTCGTAACTACTTTCTGGAAAACGTCGGAAAGAATCGACGCACATGCTATTAATTTGGGGCTCAACCTCAACTCATGACTCACTTCAATTCCTATGCATCGACTTTGATATCACCCGTGAATAAAATATATTTGAAACACCGATATATACTTGCCAAACTGTCTCTCCAGCTCTAATTTCGCTGATATATAAAGCCTAATGATGCAATCACATGATCGAAGTGCCCGCTTTCTGAATGTGTCATCGTTGCTTCAAACCAAAAACCACCACCTCCAACTCCTTCAGCGCCTAGCTACATAAAAGAGCGTGTAAGTTGGCCTAGATAGCCAAAAGTTGCATGCAGTCTTCAGAAATTTTTAAGAAAAAAAAAAAAAAAAAAAAACAATTGTTACCTAGGTTAGGTCTATTATAGACCTTGTGGCCCCAATTCTTCATTTTTTAAACTTGTGGCTGTTATCGTCTCATGTACTTGATATTACAACTTTTTGGTGGTGAGACAAAATTGTACCCACAGGGTCCATAGACCTGGTCTAGGTAATGTGTGACAGTTCACTTAATTTGAGGGAAAGTCGTATATCAGCACCCTGTTTGATAATTTGCTGGTGTGTCTGGATACTGTCCCATGCCTTGTGGGGACAAAGTAGGAAGAGCTTCAAGAGTTGAACGGGGAGAAGGAACGAAGCTCAGTACTAAACGAGGCGTTTGATGATGAAACTCGCTGGCTAGCCTCACCACAGTCTCACTGGAGAAAAAGAATCACGCATGAAGCTGAAGCCACAGAAGCGTTCAATGTTAAATGCCAACTTTTAGAATTTATATGTACATGATCCACAAATGGAAGGCAAGAAAGATGACTTTTGATTGTGAGATGCAACTCTTACTTGTTACTTGGTTTCCCATTCTTGATCTGTGTGTCAAATGAAGCAGGGACTTGATCAAATGTTTGATTTGGCCGCTCTCTAAGAAATTGCATGTTGTCCTGTTGGTTCATGAAAAAAAGGCACGTAAATTACCAAAATCATCACATGGAAATAGTGGTAGTGTAACTTCCGCGTTGAAGTAATTTATCGA
The DNA here is from genome assembly GCA_946800315.1 of Misopates orontium. NCBI lineage: Eukaryota > Viridiplantae > Streptophyta > Magnoliopsida > Lamiales > Plantaginaceae > Misopates > Misopates orontium. The sequence goes on along the minus strand of OX326952.1, from coordinate 31,340,004 downwards.
CAATCTTACATCTTTAAGTGACTGGGTGCAAGCATCAGGCTGGTATGAGTAGTTCAGAAATGGATGCTCTAATAACTTGCTAGCTGTTGGCCTGTCTGCTGGATTTCTACGAAAGCAGCATAGCAGGAAATCCTTACCGTCTGCTGACAATGATTCAGGTATTGGTGGAGTCTCCTGCAAAACCTTGAATAATGCGGCTGCCTGAAATAAATGCATGGTTCACTGAGTCAGCTTCGACAAATCACAGACAAACTCGCCGAGAACTCTATTGCAAATAATTATAATATGAGTGCCAATTTTCAAAAATTGTGAGATCTCCGGGATTATTTTTGTGAGCATGATTAACGCTATCAAATGCTTACCCCTTCATACTCGCTCCAAGGAGGCTTTCCATTCATCATTTCAATTATAGTACAGCCTAAACTCCAAATGTCAACTGCTAAAGCAAGATCAGAACTCGTATCTTTTTGCATCACAGATTGCAAGAGCTGCAAGAAATAGTGGGATGTGGTTAGTTTAGGCAAAAGTTGGAAGACTAGAACTTGAGGTAGTAGTAACAAGTCCATACCTCTGGGGCTAGCCAGTACGGACTCCCCTTCAATGATAGATCTGCAGCTTGCCCACTCAGCTGCAAAAAGAAAATGAAGATTTTGAGGTCAAAACTAATTCAAAGAAATATGTAACTGATCAGCTTTGACAGTAGTAGTGAGTCGGAGTCATTCGGTAAGTTACGATTGTAGCATCTTTACTCACAAACTCTGGAACTGATTGGAGGATCAAAGAATAACTTCGGATGCATAGAAGTGTCTATTTTAATGATACCTATAGACTAGTCTAGTTATCAAATGTTTTTTTTTTCGAAAATTCTGGATATTTAAAGAGAGCTACACAAGAAAAGGATAGGAAGCAGAAACGAAAAACAAAGTGGACGATGAAACAAAAAATCTATAGAAGAGATGAAAATTCATTTCTATTGAGTTCCATACAGGCATACCTAATTATCTTTACACACTTCCCTGGAAAGATCAAAGATAGATGCTTGATAACACAGCTGAGAAGATGGGGTTAGAGAGTATAAACCCAACTACTCAAAGCATAAAAAAGAAAAGTAAAGGAATTCCTCTACAGGAAAAGTAGAGGCTCAGTAGCCAGGCTTGCTCATTAAAAAGTTTATTCAATACACATAAGGTAATTCAGTCCAAATCTGATTGGTCCAGTATCCTATATAGTCATTCATTTCTCATAAATACTGTAAAAGATTAAATCAACTTGGAGAAATCATAACTCACGTGTTTTGCCATCCCAAAATCAGCAAGTTTTACAACTCCATATGCATCGACAAGTAAATTGGCACCCTTTATGTCCCTACAAAAGTGTGCCAATCATCTAACCACATCAGAAAGAAGCGATGCTCAAATTATGTATCATAATTTCATTTTACTTCTTCGAGTAGTTAAAGATAACCTATTCTAGGATTTAAGAGCACCCTCTCAGGACCAAGGCCATGTCAAACACATTTATTAAAAATGGTAATAGAAACTCCGAGATAATATGAAGACAAAGTTAACATTGAAGGAAAGTTCAGGGTCAAGGCATTACTTAAAAGTGGAGAAGGGTAATACAACCTTTTAATTAAGTTAAGAAAAACTGGTAAGAACAATTTTGCAAGGGTTCTTTGCTGCAGCTGTGAACATATATACCATACCTGTGTATGGTTTTTTTACTGTGCAAATAAGCCAACCCACAGAGAATATGGCGAGTAAAATTGCGAACAACAGATTCTGTAATCGCTCCACAATGGTCTTGGATAAATTTATTGATTGAGCCTGGATGGACATATTCCAGATATATATAGAACTTATCGCCAACCTGCAGGAACATATAGTAAGACTCTAACTACAGGGTTTATGCAGAAAACTACCAAAAAGTGGGTTGACTTTTAAATAATTAAAAAAAAAAGAACTTACTATTTCACTGCCAAAATACTGTACAATATTTGGATGTTTAAGGCGGCTTAGAACTTTAATTTCCTGAAAATAAAAAGGGAAAATACGCGCAAGGTTATTTCAAGCATGCACAGTAACATCCACTGGGAATTAGTAGCTCAGCATTGCAAAATTCATAAATGTCAATTAAGAATCAAACGGTCAATAACGAAAGCCTGATAGAATCTAGACAACTCTTTCCCCTATAATCAATCACTGAGGCAAGCTTTCTAGGACTGACCTAGATAAAATATATTTCAGCACCTAAAATGCTGAAAAAAAATTTAGATTAAGAAAATAAATACTTGGATCATCAAGTAATGGTTATTCCCCCGCATTACACAAAGCAATCTAAAGATGAAGACTTCCACTTTCTGGATGAGGTTTATTTTATTTACTCATTAGTGCTTCTATTACGCAAGGCAAGATGCATACCTAACAATTACATACAATAAAGAGCCACTGAAGATCCGCAAAAGCTACACAACGCAGGATACAGAAACCCAAAAAGACAATGCAGAACATCAATGAGTATGCAGTTGAAAGAAAGGCCTATGCAATGTAGTATGATTTCTCTATTCTGTACCAGTTATTGTAAATCTATAATCTTCTTCTCTGTTTCAGCATTTCTGTTAATGTTTTCAGCATAGGGAAAATGCACGTATACTCCAAACCACAGGAGTCATCAGACTAAGAATTCATAATTATCCCAATTATAAACGCGGAACTTATATATATATCCATGAATACATGTTCATGTACATACAAGAGAAATGAAATTTGAAACTTAGAGCAGCAAATAAAGTGAAAAATAACCTGCTCCAAATGTCTCATATTCTCTGCACATTTAGAATCATCTGGCAAAAGCTCAACTTCTTTCATGGCACACAAAGCCCCTGTTTCTCTGTTGAGAGGAAAATGAAGTTAATAAAGCTCGAGAATTGAAACTTGAAACGAGTATACTGCATCCTGCATACCTGTTGGAAGCTACATACACACTTCCAAATGTCCCCCTTCCAATGAGCTTTCCTTTCTGCCATTGAGATTTCATGGGTATCAGTTCAGGTCTACAGGCCACTTGAGAAACTGAAACCGGCTGCGAAGGTATGTCAGCTCCGGAAAATTCAGATTTAGCTCCTGAAAAATCAGATACTGGGGACATAGGAGTGAGCTGTGAAGACATGGCAGCTCCTGGAGGAAGAGGCAAGGGGTGTACCGTAGCCTGAGCATTACTGTCCCGTCGTCCCATTGAGGTCTCAGAAGACATGTTGGTATTGAAAGGTGATAGAGGCCTCGGAGGACTAACAGGGTACTGGTGACTAGTTATTGTTGGACTTTGGAGTGGAGAATTATCCACACTTGATGAAGTTCTCTCAGGAGGCAACGGATAATAGGAACTTAAGCCTAGATTTCCATCTGAATGAGGCATGTCAGGCGCAGACCAAGCTTGAAAAATACCAGGAGGAGTCATATAGTGATTTGCCAGCATATCGCTTCTTGGGGGACTGAGGGCAGGGCTGGCATAGGGACTACTCGGAGCACTGCTGGGTAAGTGAGTTTTATATCTGTCACTGGTTCTGTCGTAGCGATTTTGTTTGAATGATGACTTCCCAGATGATTGAGTTTCAGAATATCGCGCATTTGTTTGTGTGTCTTGGCTTTCTAATCTTCTGATATATGAGAATAATTGAAAAAAGTATACCACCATCAATATCACAGCAAGTATATCTAAGGACATACATAAGGCCAATTGAATTAGAGATAAACATGTAAGAACATGTGTTTGAACGACAAAAAAGCATTGCTCAGGAGTGAGAGGAGCTACAAGGCATAAAAAAGATATAATCCACATACACATTGGGATGCCAAGTCAAATAGAGAAAAAAAGTAAGCATGCAATAAGCAAAACGCTGTGGTCCTGCAGAGGCACCAAATTAAACCAAAACTATTAAAATCACGTGATATTTATCAAACTTCTGAACAAATCGACAAATGCGCACAACAAAGTTTTATAAGGAATTTGATTAAGACGGATAAAGCTCTAGCAGATGTCTCAAGTCCACAACCTACTAGTCTCTCTCACCAAATTACACACATGCATTTGCACCATAAATTAATATTACAATAAATTATTTATAATTCAAATTCTACCTCCTGTGCCCGTAGAACACATCCGCGGCATCTTCGTTCGATTCCCTTTCTCTCTCCTCACATCCTCCTCTCTCCCTCTGCATCGGAACCGCATCTCTCGGCGAGGGCAACGGCACGTTGCATTGGCTAGAGCTCGGGAATTTAGGATCTCGCCGCAACAACACATGCAATTCCGGCAACGGCAGAGGCTGAGGCGCCACCGGAAACTCCCTGGCCGGCGAATTCTCAAAATTGCACATGTCCACGTCGTTCTCCGTCACACCTAACAGCCTCCGCGCACGCTGAAGGTGTCGATTCCGCCTCGACGAAAAAAAGCTCGATTTCGACGAAGAATACCTAATGACGCTGTCGTCTTCGGCATTCGATTTCGACGACGAAGATGAAGATGAAGATGCGAACGCTCCGTGCCACCAGTGCATGATGATGATGATGATGATGATCGGAGATGAGAGATGAGATTAGAGATTCAAAATCCTCCTCCTGATGACGTTATCGATCGAAATTGATCGGAATTTTCGCATTGATTTAGGGCTTATACACAACACAAACATCGCATTTGGCGAATTGGATGAAGAAATGAACCCTAGCCGAACGGAATTGTGGAGATTTAAACGCCGATTGACGAAATTTACGACAAAAACCGTCGCATAATTTTCAAATTCCTTCACAAAGAGAAGGAAATTTGAGGGGGAAGGGTGAAGAATATTTTTGTATTTTTTGTTCTTCTCCAAAGGTCAGAGCTCCCTTCCCCTTTTTTTCGACATGGTGTTCGATGTTATTTCTAAATGAAATTTTTGAAGCTATGTTAGATGAACAAAAAGTTCTTTTATCTATTTTTATTTTTTACTATTTGACGTACGTATACTATTCTTAGCATACATACTACATAACAAATTTGAAATTTCTTTTATTTATCATAGCCACAAAAATGTTAATTATTTCAAAATTATATTGCGTTAAAGTTGTTTAAAACTTGTAATACTTTTTTATAAATTGGATAAGTCAATCAGTTGCTCGAAAAATTCAATGAAGGGAATGCATGCATACAATAATTTTACGTGAAAATGTGCATACAAAAGATATGAGTTGTGCGATAAGTTTATAATATCGAATCATTTCATTGTGATATTCTGATCAATAAAATTTCACGCTAATCATTCGTTAAAATGTATCACGCTCAGTCGTTAATTGGCAGGAGAATTTAACTTATCTCAATGCATTTGCAATTAATGAAAAATTATTATACTCAGTCGTTGTATAATGACGTGGTGCATCCATTTTTATTTTCGACACTATAGGCAAGTAACTTTCTTATACATCATCTCAACCGTTGCACCTAATAATATATGCAATTACGTACCCTTCTTTTTTTTTTATCCGGCAGTTAAGTATCCTTGTAGCATTACTAGTGCCACGAACTTGAACCTTAAAACACGCCAAAACTTGAAGAAATATTCAACATTTAGTGCTCGATTGAATTTAAATTGAACTTTGAATTAACTCCAAAAAAGAAAAAAAAAAACCAGGATTGTAAATACTTAAAACCTAAAATGTGTTAAGCTCTAAATAATGACGAAATTAAATACAAAACTACACGAATATGTCAATTAGAGACGATGGATTACGAGATAATATTCCATAGCATTCGTTCCTTTTAGGAAGTATAAAGTAATTATCCTCCGTTTACCAACACTAGAATCACTTTTTAGTATTTATCTAACAGTTTACATTCGTGGCCCTTAAAAATATTAATATTCCATTTCGGGTATATTACTTCACCCTTCTAAATTTTCCGTTTTGGTCTCAACCACCCCTAGTTCAACGGTTGTACGTTATTCTTCATTTGATGTACACCCTATAACTCATAGCTATGATCCGCTATGAGTAGTCAAACTCTAAATTGAGAACAGTGATCAATATTAATGAGGAGCAGTATTAAGGGTGTGACCTTCAAAATCAGCGCCGAATTAAGTTAAAGATCACTAGTCCTGTCAAATTTGTGTGATCCTTTGAATTAAATTTTTGAGTAACTAGAAAAAATGTTTGTTTGCTCTTATATGTATACTTGAGATGTCCCGTCTGTGTCTCAGTTTTCATAGACAAATTTGGAAGCTTTTCAAGTCAAGGAATGACTAAAGAAAGTAGCTAGCCCCAACTATTTAGCTTTGCAAATAGCTAGATAGTAGCATAAGTGCATAACCGATTATTAAAGTGGTGCTTGCAAAAATTCAAAGAATCGCATTTCCTTACTTCTATTAAAAGTTGGGTAAAAGGAATAATTACAATATTGTAAAGTCACCCAAAAAACTGCAAACGAAAAATATGCTTGAAGTGACCGTTTAAACTTTAGGAGTGTGTTTTCATGGTTTTGGCAAAATTACTCATTTTGTTATTGCCTATTTGACAAATATCTTCTATAACTAACAAATAAGCAAGAAGATACTTACCAACATGTAATTTAACAAAGAAGCAAACCGCTCCTTCTTTTTTCTATATTGTATAGGGAAAATTACACAAACTCCCCCTGAGTTATGGGCTAATTACACAAGACACTCCCTCATGTTTGAGAAATTACACAAACACCCTCTATAGTGTATTTTCTTAATCGAATATACACGCTTATGGTGTCGGATCATAATGCCAATAATGATGTGAGGACTAATTTACAAAATCTTTCGAAATATACCTTAATTTTGATGTTTTTTTATTTTCTAAAACAAAATAAATGAGACTTATTTTCTATCGTTTTAGCAATTTTAGTTTATTTTTCATTGATTTTATAGTATAAATGAGAGACGGAAATTTACATTCAGCAAAATGTGACAAATTGCGAAAATAATTTAATCACATGGGGTGTTTGTGTAATTTTCCAAACATGAGGGGGTGTCTGTGTATTAGCCCATACCTAAAGGGTGTTTGTGTAATCTCCCAAGTAGAAATTAATTGATAGATTTGTGTATGTTAGTTTGTAGTCACTACTTTAATAGTATATGTATATATATTTAATATATTAATTCTCAAGTTAAACGCGATAGTCTTCAATCAATTCAGTCAAAAAAAAAAAAAAATCAATTGTCAAAATGAATAATTAGTACTACACATGGTCTAGTGTAAAATGTTATACAAATATGGTTAACAAGTAACAATTAATAATCTATTAACACTGACGTACTTGAATTCTTTCACCATGTTCTAACAGAATTTAACAGAAGCCACTTGGAGAAGAAAGAAATATTGTTATATTGATAGAATTAGAATATTCAATAACCCAGTTTTGTTGCATTAAATGGAACAGTAGAATTTGGCATAACGATGTCAAATCCATGCACGTGATTCCATCTTATCATCATACCCCAGGTTATGTGAAAAGTCAATTACCCGGAAAAGGGCATGGGAAAAAAAATCAAAAAAAGGGAAACCACTTTTGGAAATTTATATTCATATGTTTGATTTATTCAGTAAGCTTATACGTATTAATGACATTTAAGTTTAAAAGCATGCAATAGTTTTTAAATATTTAATGTAAAATCTTTTTAATTTTGACATCGCTGTCGTAGAAATATAAGCCCCTCAGTACCGTGATAAAATTTAGCCCCCCACCATCTAGAGGGTCCCTCTAAAATGCATTTTAACGGGAACTAGCTAAAGAGGAGACAATTATATATTCATATACAAAATTTAAGATCATTGCCCAAACGTTATATATACTTTAACAATCATAACTAATAAATTAAACATTTTCCCAACACGCACCATTTGACAAGATTCAAGCAGGATTATATAACTAAACCTACGAGTAACATAGTGAGTGGATCCTCAGTAATATAATTTAGGGATAATATATCACTCACACCCCCTGAGGTTTGATGAAATATCAGTAACACCCCCGAGGTTTCAATAATATCAGTGACATCCCCTGAGGTTTGATTTTCAGGGGGGTGTCACTTATAAAATGACACTTGTACCCTTTAGTTTAATATTACAAAATACCCTTCAATAATTAAAAGACATAAGTACCCTTTATTGTTCAAGTAATAAAATCAATCAATAATATAATTAAAAGACACAAGTACTTTTTTTTTTCTTTACATTTTTTGTTAAATCGTTTATTTTCTTGTTAAATCAAAAATCTTAGTTCTGTTATTAGTAAAAAAATAACATTTTGATTTGAATACTAACGTATCCCAGTCAAAATTAATTTGTTTTAATTCATAACTACGAAACTATTTTTGTAGATATAATGATGTTGACTTTATAATAATTAAAAGTATTTGTTTATAATTATTGAAGGGTATTTTGTAATATTAAACTAAAGGGTACAAGTGTCATTTTATAAGTGACACCCCCCCTGAAAATCAAACCTCATGGGGTGTCATTGATATTATTGAAACTTCAGGGGGTGTTACTGATATTTCATCAAACCTCAGGGGGTGTGAGTGATATTATCCCTTTAATTTATTTATATTTGACTCTTAAGTTAAAAGTACCCCAAATAGGAGAACAAGAATATACATCAAGTAAAAATGTGAAGCTGCGTCAAACTTTAAGAAAGAGTGTGACAGGATATAATAGCGCAAGCGTCTTAGATGAATATACGACTTGTAGACTAAGTGTCAATAAAGAAACACGGTTACGGGTGTTGCATCAGTCGTTCGTTACCCTGTAAAAGATACGACATACACCATGGTGAAGTCAATCAAGATACTCCATATATTCAAAACAACTAAAGTAGTGGTAGCATGGTAGACAGGTAGTCTAACATCACTTCATTGTGAATCTTTACTGATACTCAGGTACATTTACATTATCCTCTAGTACTTTCACATTATTTTTGGGAATTATTTCAAAAGCAACTATACATTAATTTTATTTTTCGACAATATATAGGATGACTAGAATGAGGAAGACTTGCACGCACTTCAATGTAGCAAATTTCACAATGTAGCATATATGTAGTGGTAAAACTTTGTCCCCTTTAATCACCAAATAATTTCTCCCACTAATTAGTAAAACCTTATAGCCTTTATACCACTGTCTAGTGAAAAACAAATCTTTTATTTGTGACAATATATCCACAGAATAGATATGATATAATAATATCAATGTTCGAATAAATAGAGAAGATTTGGTTCACAAATGTGAAAGTGATGAGACAATGAGGAGGAATTAAATTGTACTGGTGGCACTACCCCCAGCAGTCTGCAGAAAACTCTGAGCTTTAGGGGTACAATTTTATTAATGGCATTGAGAGGGTTTGCACGCAATTGCAAAAACGGGCCTGAGCCACTGGCGGGGGTTGGCTCAGTCAGTACTCGGTCGTGGCGTTATTATGTACCTTTTGTCCCCCTTTTTGAAATATTTGCCTGTTAGCCCCCACAGATGGACCATCTTTAATTGTATATACAACTTAAGCCTTAGGGTAATATTCTGTTACCCCACTGTTCTGGATGTATTAAAAGATCCAAGCATTTTAATAAAAAAATGTTGGATTCTGTTGTATTAAAAGATTTAAGTATATTAAATGAAAAAAAGTGGGGACGTTCCTATTTTGGACTCAGTTTTATGAAACTTGATAGCACTTTCTATATTCATTATAAAAACTATTTAACGTGTTTGTAAAAAAATTCGAGAAAAAACCAAAAATTTCAATTTTTTATAGTAAAAGTGTTAGAATGCACACTGGCTAATTCCGGCAGCTATAATAAAGAATAGGGGATAAATATACCTATTTTCCATGAACTATGACCTAATTACAATGATTATTAAAATGTTAGTTATTAAAGAGACTCCCCTTAAGATTTTAAAATTTAAAAAAATATGAGGTCTAGTTGTAATTATGGTATTCGAATTTTTGTCTATGTAACAATTCAAACTTTTAATGAGCATATCTATAATTATTCAAACATTATGAAACATTAAAAATTCTGAAAAGATTTATATAATTAGATAAACCATTAATAGTACAAATGTAATTATTACTTTGCTTATAACAAGAATAAAAAATAAAAATTGTAGGACTGCCCCGGAATGAACCTGACGGCTGATTGTTCACCTAGCAGTCCTTGAGGAGAAGCTTAAGGATGTGTCACTTCAGTCCCATTCAATTTTGGCAAGTTTTGGGGTCAATAAGTTTCACTATTAGCAGCTGCCCCCTAACAAACATTGAATAAAGATCCACTTTGTTCCTCTTTGATTGCTTGTGTGTTCTCATGTAGACATCGAAAAGACTAAACTGCCCTCAACTCATTTTATTTGGTTTTTGTTTCGAAAATAAAATGAAGTTAAAATTTATGTTTCACTATGATAAAAACAAAACCTAATGTAAAATTAATAAATACAAATACATCATTTGTGGGTATAGTATATTATGGGGATATAAATTAGTTCATTACGTCATATAACAATGAATGCACGAATTAGTTTTACGTAAAACCAAATGTACGAGAACGAGATATGTGATTTGCGCAATAGCTCTTCAATTATCTTTTCCCACTCATAACTCCTTAACATTGTCGCTTAATAAGTAGATTGCTAATATCATATCTACCTTTTTTCCCACGCTTAGTTTTACGTAAAACTACTTCATGAATTCGCATATATTGGTTAATTGCTCGAGAATTAAGTAGATGCATGCATGAAACAATTTTACATGAAAGTGTCATACAACTTATATGATTTGTGCGATACTCTCTAATTTCAAATCATTTCATTGTTAGTTTTTCATATAAAAAATCTCGCGCTAATCATTCGTTTTAAATTTTCCACACTCGCCATTAATTGCTCGAAGAATTTAATTTTACCTAAAGCTATCCGCAATAGATTTCCATTGTTGCATTACTAATGACACCAACTTAAATTCTTAAATTGATAAAATATTCGACATTTACAGCTCGACTTCATTAATGTTTAACCTAAACATTAAATTAATTCCAAAAACAACCAACACCCCAACATTATAAATTCTTAAAACTTTAAGAAAGACTCCTCAAAGTAAAAAAAAAAAAAAAGAAAGAAAAAACATAAGGGCAATTTCGGAAAAAATGGTACAAGAACCCGTACAGGGACAATGAGGCAACTCAGAGGACGCATTTATCATTCCTTCGGTACAAAAACAAACCCTCCCCCTCTCCAAATCCAACGGTCAAAACACCGTTTCATCTCGCACGTGGACGGACCCGATTAGACCACACGCTTTTGCAGTCATCATCATCGCCTATATACAACAACAACCTATACATACATACAAAAAAGATAAAAACACACGCATATAAAAACGACGTAGACTCTCAATTCCATTTTTATTCCATTCTATTCTATTCTATATATAAATATCAATCAATCTTGTCTCATTTTAAGTCTCTCTTTTTCACAAATAAAATAAAATTATATAAAAGGAGAAAGTTGTTATGTTTATGGGATCGCTAAATTTGAAGATCGGATCGAGTGCCCTAGCACTCAAACCCTAGTTCTCTTCTTCACTCTCTCCGATAAACTCAAGGTTCGTTTCTATTTTTTTCTATTTTATATTCGTTTTTTTTACGCAGTTTTCGATTTTTTACGTGTTATTTTTGTGATTTGTCTATTTGCAGTTGAAATGATGATCTTGAGTAGGTTACGTTGAGCTGAATCGAATAAGGTGAGTAATTGATGATGAAGAACTTGTTTCCTTTTTACGGTTAAGTTTTTTTCTGTCATTTGTTTGATTTTTTGGTTGTATAAATGTGATGAGATTATGTTTCGATGAAAATGTTATCGTTGTGAATTTTTCATCTAGATTTTTTATTATGTTTTGGATCTGAAACTATTATGAGTGATTTATTTATTTTAATTTGATATTTTCAGTATAATCGGCGAGTTTGAGTTTTTGAATGAGAATCTGTTTTTAGTTTTACGTTTATTCTGTGCAGGTTTGAGTTTTCATTATGATTCTGACTTTCTAAATATAAAATGAGTGCCTTGATTTTAAGCAAAAAATGATTTATTGACTTTCCTAATGTGCTTCGATATGCTCGTTCTTTAATTGCTTCAATTTGATAATAGTCAATAATTAAACACACCTAACAGTACTTAATTCTTCACAAAAATCTCAGCAGTTCTGTGCATCATCTCCATTTAAAAAAAAATGTCGTCGTCAAATTCGCCGTGCGCGGCGTGCAAGTGTCTCCGACGGAAGTGCACTCAGGAGTGCGTGTTCGCCCCGTATTTTCCGCCGGACAATCCTCAGAAGTTCACCAATGTACACAAAGTATTCGGCGCAAGTAACGTCGCGAAGCTTCTCAACGATCTCAACGCCACGCAGCGTGAAGACGCGGTGAATTCGTTGGCCTACGAGGCGGAGTACCGCCTAAGAGACCCCGTTTACGGTTGCGTTGGCCTCATTTCGGTCCTCCAGCACCAGCTAAAGCAAGTCCAGCTCGATTTGGATAACGCGAAAAAGGAACTGGCGACTTATATCGGACCCTCGGCCCTGGTGCCGATGTTGAATCACCCGGGACTAATGCAGCATCAAGCGAATTTCGGCCCTTCGGCTTATCAATTAATGCCTTATAATATGCAGACGATGATGGGTTTGCCCACCGGGGTCCCGCAGCTCATGATCCGCGAACCCCAACAACAACAGCAGCAGCAGCAACAACAACAACAACAGATACTCGAGGCCCAGCAATTAGCCGCGGTGGCCGCGGCTAGGGAGCAAGAGATGCTGAGAAACTACGAGCAACAACAACAACAGCAACAGAACGAGTTAGTGGGGTTTAACAGTGGGTTTGACGATGCGGGAGGTCCCGTGACCGCCACGGGATTTAATCAGATGGCGGAGGGTGGTGGTGGTATGCAGCCTTCATTGGCCTTGGGGGGTTCTTATGAAGCAAACCCTTATCATCATATTCAACAGCAGGAGCATATGCACACGCATACGCATACACATTCGCAATCTTATCATCATCCTCATCAGCTTCAGCTTCAATCACAAGACCCTTTACAGCAGCAGCAGCAAAATGCTTCAACTCAACAGCAAATAGTTCAACCGCAGGGATCTCAACCGCTGAGAGCTAAGAGCGAGGAGGGTAGAAGCAATATTGGTCCTTCATGTTAAAATTTTGAAAAAAAAGGAAAAGGAAAAAGCTGAGCTTTATTCTTTAACCATATTTAATCCAGGTATATAAACTTGTTACAGCTTTCTTAAGTTATGTAAAATTATTAATTTGTCTTATGTGTTTGTGCAATTAATTTTCATTTCTGCTGCTTCTTGTGTTGGGGTGTGTCTCAGACTCTCAGAGATGATGGATGATCACTCAATAGCATTAATGTTTGGGGGGATTTGGCATTTGTTTCGTTTAGCATGAATAGGGTGATATTCTTGCTCATGTCAGAGAAAAAGCAAAATTTATTTCTATCTGTAATGTGGTAGGGGCAAATATAAGGGTTGGTTATGAGAATTATTGTCTTTTCTTCAGCCTGGATATGTCACTTTTCAGTAATCATAATGCCCCCTTAGCTAGAAAACCCTAAGTGTTTCTTTGGTTTTTGCATTTTTTGGGGTATGTTATGTATTGCATCCTGATTTAGCTATGGCATCTTCCATTGGTAATAGATGTATGCAGTTGTGTAATAAATGAGTCAAACCAGAATTAAATTGCTTTATTTGATAATAAAATAAAAACCCAGATTTAGGTGTTCATAATTTCGATTTATTTATATATCTCTGTCTTTGTGCTTAGATCTCACAGAGAGAAAAATCCATGTGGTACGTTAACGTGTCCTTTTAAACTGTGGTACTGTAATTACAGCACATGTATTTCATAAACTTCCGAGATATGAATTAGACTTTTTGGCTGTTAAGGATTTTTGACTACCATTCTATTTTAATCATTATTACAAAGATAGGAGACTGCTTGTGGTGTGCTAGAAAGTGACGCAGCTTTTTGTTTTGATAGGAAGAAAGTGACAACTTGTTTAAACATTTTTGGCACAAGAATACAGAAATGGGGTTGTTGAAATAGTTCATTTGGGATTATAAAAAAAAAAAAAAAAAAAAAAAAGGGAAGAATAGTTCTTTTGGGATACTTGGTTTGCATGGATAAATAATTAAATACTGTCCTTTGCCTTCCTTAACTTGCAATATTTGGTAGCAAATCGTGTGTTATTTTCTATAGAACCGCTAGACATATGACACATAGTGTTATTCTCTAAATTTTTTGATTTCTGATTTCTGATTTTTTGCTCGCTCAATTTCTCCTGCAGTAAAATATTAGGTCCGAGACTGACGTACAAAGAACGAAGACGGTGGGTGAGAGGGAGATCATAAGTTATAAAATTTGTTCACACCTGCGTAAGTAACATTTTTTTCTTCTTATTTTGTGGTACTTAATTAGAGACATCTTATCTTAATTAAGGAGTACATTTCAAATGTAGGAGCAGCGCTGAATTTTAAATTATTGTTCTCGTAATGTTTGCATTCAAAATTGTTACTTATATATCCCGGCACACGTAATTACGTATAATAGTCCAAGTTACACAAATAGAAAACAAAATTGCACACAATGTCTTCCATGTCAAAATAGTGTCAATTTTCGTGTCATTTAGAACTATGACTTTAGTAATATGCATAATATAAAGATTAATTCTTTATTTATTAAACCACTCACAATCATTTGCATTAAGATCATATACGAGTGATTTATACCTGAGACACAATTTGACAAAAAAGAAAAAGAAAAATTGGACCGATTAAATTGACAACCTTCTTATAGAACTGTACTTTAGTTCGTAATATTTAATTCTTTTGCACGTTTTATTTGCAAAATTAGGGCTTTCTTGTCATTTTTATGACATTGACCAAATTATTTAATGATTTAGTAGATATGTGTAAACGAAAACTTATGGACCCCTGTTATTTTGACGATGACAGTCAAACAGTTTACGAGTAAGAAGATTTATTTAATTACAATATAATAGTATTTGAGAATACCTCAAGAGATATAACAGTTTTAACTTTTTTGAAATCTACTTGCTTGCGCCCTGTACATATATATCGCGTGATGAAGCAGACGGTAACCTAAAGATTTAAACTCATATTTCTCTAATCAAGCATCCACAGCCGCTATATTGAAATTCTACCACAAATTATGAACATTTATTGTAAACTCAACGGCAGCACATAGAACGTCACAGCGTTTTACAGTGTAATTAGACTATTTCGTTTGGGTTTGAATTTCTGTTTATCAAATTTGTAATTTTGTAATAAATATATATATTTTAACACTCAAAAACAGCTAATAAACGTTATAGAATAGTTGGGTGGTGCAAGGAGTCTCGATTTTAAATTATTACAGAATAATACGGGGATGATTAGACTCGCTAGATCCATGTGAAACTCTTAACGCTATTGATGATTTTGGATGGTTGACCGGGATATTCTAAATCACCTGAGAATCATTATATATACTTAGCTTGATTTATTTAATATGCATATTGACTATTGAGTTTGTATTTAATTAGTTTAAGTACAGATCGACGCTACTATGTACTTAATAATTAATATAGATAAATGCCTTGAAATTTGAAGACGCGTTGAGTTCCATGGAGAACTGAAATCTATTAATAAAAGTAGTAGCTAGCTAAGCCTTTAATAAGTGTTCCCTTCACGTGCAAATCCCTGCCCAGTACCAACCTACCAATAAAATTATGCAATTTATAGCCCTTAAACAAATGAAGAAATTTGGACAGCTTTGAAGATGTAATTATTATTACATCTAGTCAAATGTAATATCGTAGTCGTGAATTCTGCGCGATTTAATAAATGTCTCAGAGTAAGTTCAATATCCGTTCCCAACACAAATTGAGGTGGATTTTTACAGTTAAAATGGCTTATAATATGTTTGGATTTTCGGTAAGTATTTCAAATCTTGTAATTTAGAAAAAAATGTTTTTAACTATGTTAGATACTTTCTCTTGCAAAAGGGAGTCTTATCCGTAAAAGTAACACAAATAAATTCATCATTTCCATGACCCGTGATATGTCTAAAATACTATTTTACAACTGTTTAGCCGTATTATTTGAGAAGATGGTACAATGACAGCGTAAGCAACGTAGATAGTCAAAACTTGTGAAATTGTAGAAATAAATGTCCATTGTGGCGATTACATTTTTTGATTAATTACTTTAGTAATGCCCTCAGAATTCAGAAAGTAGTTTTAACATGAACGGTTTTATTTCTGTCAAGAAATTATGGTAGAATGTTTGTGCAGTAGTTAAACTCTATACTTAGTAGTTCCGTGTCCAAATAACGTCATTAACCTTGGCTATTTCGGACGCAAAATTGAGCCTTGACAAGGTTTGGATAACCAATTGGGCCTCCACAGAGTGGGGGATTCGCTACTTGCATTTTGGAATTCAAATGTAATCCAATATCGTTTCAATTGTTTGGGCTTAATTTGTTACTATAAGCAATACACAAAGAGGACATCTATGATGCATGAATAATTAAAAGAACACTCGATGCATTCTCGGATTCGTATCGAATTTGCCATATGGTCTCTTGCACGAAGACTTCAGAGCTATCTCTTTTTTTTTTTTATGGTGAAACGATCATATAGAAACAAAGCTGAAACTCGCGCAACAGCAAAATAAACAGTTAGACACTCCAAAATCTGCAGCCTCCTGAGCTATTTTATGAGCTTCAACATTCGCCGTCCTTCGAACCCAGTTAAGTTGAAAACTATCAAAATCAGCTGCTAACTTTCGAACATCCTCTAAAATCATCCCATGCTCTGCAAGGCAAGGAATCTCACTCATAAGACCCGTGACAACAACCGAACAATCTCCCTCAAGTGTAATATTAAACATGAGGTGAGCTCACTTATAATATTAAAGAAAGGATAAATTTAATATTAATTACTTATCAAAACAAAGTTTTAAAGAAAATATTGTATGAAACAACCAAACAAAGGGGTGAGGGGTGTGTCACTATTCCTACAAGAAGGAAGAGAAACGAAGTGGCGTGCTTTAATTCTCAAGCTGTAAAATTTTTTAGGTTCATTTGTATGTTTTTCTAGGGAACCAACGACATTTTATTTTGATTATATTGTAATATAAATTAAATTACTAATATTTCATATTCAACGTATCTTGTAATTTTAAAATATAATTGTGTCACCGTAACCGAAACTTATCGTACTCGTGTCCCGTATCCATATCCGTACGAGAGGACATAAAATTGGTAATAAACATTACACAAATAATTATTTACTAATTACAGATAATCTGGGTAGTTCTGTCATTTTACTCGTTAGTTTCGACATCGTTTTTCACGCCTAAGCTTAATCCAAATTAGGGATACAATTTTGTCATTAAGCCCAAACCAAACGAGAAGCCATTCTTCTAATGGCGTCACAACATAGTAAACGTCGTCACATTCACCTCCCTCATCTAGCCCCAAAACCACAGCATTGCCTCTAGGCGACGTCGTTTAGCTAACTGACTAATTTAATTTTACTCAAATTTTCAGTTTCAGAAGTGGATCAGTCAGCCATGGCGATGGACATATGGATCGTGAACGATAGCGATCGCTACGGCTTCGTTCGGATTATCGGGCCGGGGTACAGTGATTTGGCCCGATTGACGAGAGATAAGCACACGAATGAGCTTTAATTCGGTTATTTTTCGTGATTCTTCGCATCAGCAACTCTTAATTGTGGATTTATATGCTTAATCTTATCTTTATTGTTTTTTTTTTGATTCATTGATTTTTATGAGTATTAGGTGATTTGAGTTTGCAATGAGCGACAATTGTTGTTTGTGCAGATAAGGATTGCCTTTTTGTTTGGAATGTTTCGTTTATTCAGTATGAGTTAAATTGGATTTGATGAAAATATAGCTTCTTTGTGTTTAGGAATTCGCGTACATATTTTCTTTAATCTTTTAAGCTGCTTAAATTCATCTGGATGGATGAGTGAGTTTTTGTGGTATGTGAAACATCTACTAAAAATATTCAACACCTGAACTCGACTTTATGTTCTGAGGTCAGCTATATTTGTTTTGTATAAGTGCCACTTTAAGTGGTAGTAGACTCGCGTTTTGACAAAATTTGGAAAAGATCCTCCGACCCATGCTTATGCGTTGGTAGTAATAAACTTGTCAAACTCCGTTTCGGTTCAATGGACGAATACCACACAAATAGCAGTTCTGTTGAAGCTGATGATAAAAGTTACTGGGTGATGAAATAAGCAGAAAGGTTTAGTTGTTCAGTGTTTCTATATTTTCTTTATTAGCTAGATGATAACCTTTGAGAAAACATACATAGAAAAAGGTTGTGCTTGTTTTGTTTAAAAGACCGCAGTTTGACAAAACATAAATAGATTGCAATAAAAAATACAAACTTACCGGGCTGCCACGCTCAATATACTTGATAGCAACAAACTCATTAGTGAATTTGTCCCTCATGAGTCGGGTTATCCCGAAATTACCCAAACCAATATTCCTAACAAACTCGTATGCATCACCATCATGCACAATCGGTACACTACTTGGGAACCTTATTTTGCCCTCCCAATCCATCTACCTACACTAATTAGAAATAGCAAACACCAATATCAGTGAGATCAAATCATTTGAATGCTTATTTTTTACATGCACGATGACCAACAATGAGAAACCATTCAGTTAGAGGGAAGAACTGGTGAAGAAAAAATGGTGTGGTTTGATTCAGGAATGAAATTAACTAATAAAGACGGTGACGGAAAATTACTTTGTGTCTTTCGCCATTTACAATAAGAAAAACACATACCTTTGTTCTGTGATCAGAAACCAATGGAGCACTAGGATGAAGAACTACGTGATGTCGGCCCTACAATGTGCTTTTATGTTAGTTGGATGATGGTAGATATGAGAAGTTTCTCATCTAACAATGACGCGTTCTCTTCATTGTTTTGTTTCATTCGGGAGGTGAATGAAAAATTCACCCCTCTATTAACAAAACTTTAATGCGCTCGTTGGTGACATCCGATGACTTTATCCGAAATCACCAATGTATATACCGGATATTGCTTTTTATAAAATGTAAAGTGTAAATGTATGTTAATCCAACATGGATTCTACAATTATTTCATTATCATCGTAGAAATATGAGCGTTGAAGATTTTACTTTATCCATTTTGTTCACAAATAATTGCAAGTGCACACATTCTAGAATTCGGCTGTGTATTGCAAAGGAATAATCATTTTTCGTAGATATGGTTCCCATAAACAATCGAATTCTAGCACTTGTTATTTGTGCACAAAAAGGATAAAGTAAAATCTTTTACGCTCTTATTTCTATTTTGATAATAAATAGTTGTAGAATCCGAGTTGGATTCACATTTAATAAATTGCAATATGCATTAGGTGATTTCGGATTAAAGTCATCCCCTGTTGCTAGCAAGCGCATTAAGGTTTTGTTAATTGAGGGGGTGAATTAGTCATTTCACCTCTGGAATGAAACAAAAACAATAAGAGTATTCGTCATTGTTAGGTTAGAAATTTGTCGTATCTACCACCATTCAACTAACATAAAAGCACATTGTAGTGCCGGCATCACGTATTTCTTCATCCTAGTACTCCATTGGTTTCTGATCACGGAACAAAGGTATGTTTCTCTTATTGTAAATGGAGAAAGCCACAAACTAATTGTTCGTCACCGTCTTAATCAGTCGATTTCATTCCTGAATCAAAACACGCCATCTTTTTCTTCAACAGTTCTTCTCTCTAACGGTATGAATTCTCCATTTTTGTCATTGTGCATGTAAAAAATAAGCACTGCGAATGATGTGATCTCATTGATATTGGTGTTTCCTACTTCTAATTAGTGTAGGTAAATGGATTGCGAGGCCAAAATAAAGTCCTCGAGTAATGTATCGATTGTGCATGATGGTGATGCATACGAGTTTGTTAGGAATATTGGTTCCGGTAATTTCGGGATAACCCGGCTCATGAGGGACAAATTCACTAATGAGTTTGTTGCTATCAAGTATATTGAGCGTGGCAGCCCGGTAAGTTTGTATTTTTTATTGCAATCTATGTATGTTTTGTCAATTTCAGTTTGCCTGGGAAGTTTTCCTTTTTAGCTATAATCTTGTTGTAGTTTGACTAACAATTATTACCCGACTGTTCAGGCGATGAATGTTCTTCATTAGGATTTTGTGGGGTTTGAAATTTCAATTATTTTACATTTTTATCTTTGGTAGCTACAGTAAAGCGAAAGACCCGAATTTTGTACTTCTTTCTTGAGCTTTCTAGGATGTGCTCTAGATTTTGAATCATTAGTTCTTTAATGTTTTACCATATAATGCACATTTGTTATATAATCCACAATTGGAAACAATCAAATTACATTTATAAAAATATAGTATTATTTTCTACATTGAAATTGCGAAATGACACTTGCATAAAAGCCATCATCTTATACTCACATGTGAGATGATAATGACTATGTCCAATTGTGCCCAAGAAACTGTTAGCATAGAGGGTCTTGCACTTCCTCTGCATTTGATTTGCTTGCAGAAGTGCTCCACACAAATCAACTAGTATCTGTTGAAAATGGTTCTTGGTTTTCCTTGTCCCAGGAACAATTTAATACACATAAAATTGTTACATAAAATCTTAATGCAGCTCTCAGATGCAGTATTTTGGTGTAAAGACTTGGATATGAGAAGTTAAAGTTGCAAGGAATTATACTTTCTTTGAATTATTACTTTAGGGATGATACTTTCAGCTCAAAACATGTCCACGAATTGTTAGAGAATTATTGACTTCTTTTTAAGAAGTTGTTTCAGTCGGTACTGTGAGTGCAAACTTCGGCGCTTGTTGCATGACGTGGGGGCTCTTGGTTATAATGGATTCACGATAATAAGCATTTGTTGATAGACTGTTCGTTCCATTTATTTGTTGTTCACAGAGGGTCCATTACCAGTGACTATATTGGGTTCAAATGCTATTATACAATGAAGCCAGTAGATTTTTGGTTCTAATCAGAAAGTTTTTTCCACTTGAGTAAATTTGCTAACATACTTCTTGAACATAGTTCTGTGCCTTGTGGTGTTGCAATGAAGGGAATCTTTTGCCGGTCTATTTGTGTCTAATACGACAATTGGTTAAGTGGTGCTTAGTGTTTAGGATTAGCTTGCAATCATTATAAGTTTTCATGTGTGCACATTGTGTATTGCTCGTGTTTGGAAGCCATGTTGTAAGTTGTTATCTTTGTCCTTTGCCTGGAATAAAGGAGTAATGCTCGATGGTTAACTTTTTTCTTTTTGCAGATAAATGCAAATGTTCAAAGAGAAATTATAAATCACAGGTCTTTAAGGCACCCCAATATTGTTAGATTTAAAGAGGTTTATTCCTGTTTATCCCACTGAAATTTTCATATCTTAAAATTTGTCTATATGAATTGTAATTTCTACATTTTTCTTCAGGTAATTCTAACACCAACTCATTTAGCTATTGCAATGGAATATGCATCTGGGGGAGAGTTATTCGAACGCTTATCCAAAGCAGGACGCTTTAAAGAGGATGAGGTTCTTAAGCTCTCTTTTATGTTTTTTTTTTTTTTTTTTTGAAAATTTTCTTGTACGTGTGTCTCTATTAGCTAACTCACAATCATTTTTTGATGTGTTCGTTGTGCAGGCTCGTTTCTTTTTTCAACAACTTATATATGGAGTTAACTATTGCCACTCGATGGTACCATGATTTTCTTATTATTTCTTGGAGTTCATTTCTTAATTATACTTTCTTCTTTTCTACATAGAAATATGATAAATGATCTGTTTCTTGATGAAGCACATATGTCATAGGGACCTGAAGCTGGAAAATATTTTGTTGGATGGAAGTGTAGCTCCAAGATTGAAGATTTGTGATTTTGGATTTTCAAAGGTAGATTTAAGCATCACCCCGTCCTTGATTGTTTCTTCAACATCTGTAATTCGCCTATCCCAAAAATGAAAGCTTGATTTTCGTGTTTTAACATATTTGCAAATGGACCGAGACTATATCTTTTATCAGCTTGAGGAAATCATCAGATCCTCAACTTTCTATGTATTCTTGAGTGTATGTTATCTCTTTACTCTGTTTTTTTTACCTGATATGGATTTGTTTTTACAGTCTTTGCTGCATTCACAACCAAAATCCACTGCGGGAACTCTTGCTTATATGGCACCTGAGGTGTTTCTTGGGAAAGAATACGATGGAAAGGTAAAACCATCATTTGCTATTTTACAGAATCTTGACCATATGTGAGTTTTTTTACCTTAATGCGCCTTTTTGCGAAACAGTAGATATGTTTTACTTTGCACAGATGAATGAACACTTCAGGTCAGTTGCAATCTGAAGTAGATACCTGTATCACTTAATGTCATGTGAGTTGCAACACTGCTGGCAAGCTGATATGCTTGTAGACTGAATATGTGTAGTTAATTCTGTAATTGTCTTGAAATCTAGTTGACCACATGTTCCCTATTCTTATTATGTATTTGGCTCTTACAAACTTTTGGAGCTGGACGCTCTCTTTGAAAGAATGTAAAATGCATTTAGTTATTCTTTACCTTTTTGACTTTTTAATAGTATTTGCCTTTTGGTACTTGTATCTGTTATTGATCGTGTAATCCATTATCATCAGATGAATGTAAGGTTTACACTGTGATCTTGTGATCTTTTTCTCAAACTATGTGGTTAACCAAAACCATGCTCCTTCTACTTGGAAATCTTTGTTGCCTGTTATGCAACTGCACGAAGGATGTATTCACTTCAATAAGATATTCATTGCGCCTGACCCTATGAGCTATCTAGTGAAATATATTTGCATAAGCTCAATATAGCCTTTACTTCAGATTGCAGATGTCTGGTCCTGTGGAGTGATATTATATGTTATGCTGGTTGGTGGTTATCCGTTTGAGGATCCAGAAAGACCCAGAGATTGCTTGCAGCCTGTACACAGAATAGCAAATGTTCAGTATTCTATTCCAGAGAACATACAATTATCTGTGGACTGTCAGAATCTACTCTCCAGGATTTTTGTTGCAGATCCTGCACAAGTAATTTCATCCTTGAAATAAACAATTTTCTTTCAACTTTTGCGAACTATCTTCTCCTTTAAAATGTTCAAAGTAATGCTTATAACATGCACACTCAAATCATAGAGAGATAGTAGACGCAAGACCAAGTTCCAGTCTCTGTCTCATTCCCTATAACTAATTGTTCTTTGGTTGAATAAATCTCTAGCTGTTTTCGTATAAGTTTCTCAACCTTCCCATTAGATTTGAGTCACTATGGAAACTCCTTGTGAAGCTTTAAAAACACTAAAAATTAAGGGGTCTATCTAAAATGTTATTCGAAACTTTATGTATATTACTACAATTTTTCAAACTTTGGGTAGTGTATCTATAACGTGGTGGTGTTTATATAATTATTCAAATAGGAGCAGTTTCTATTATTGAGACGTAACTTCTTGGAGTGTAACACTAGTTATCTCTAATTATTATAGTGACTATGAGTACCTGATATTTTTGTGCATCATGCTTAATCAGCGCACCTCGATGGCCGAAATCATGAACCATCCATGGTTTTTGAAGAACCTTCCTGTGGATTTGATTGACGAAAGAACAATAGGCAAGCAACTTGAAGTACCAGACCAGCCCATGCAGAGTCTAGAAGTCATCATGCAGATAATCTCTGAAGCCACCATACCTCCTGCTGATTACAACCTCGACATGATAGATGATGACATGGACGACCAGTATTATGATTCAGATTTTGATGTAAATGTCGACAGTAGCGGGGAGGTTGTTTATGCAATGGGATCGGAAGAATCTGCTGGTGATGGTGAATCAAGACAATAAGACCTAGTATGGACTATGGAGAAACACTGGGTACAATAAAGCTATAGTTATATGTGATTTATGCTGGAGAAGTTGTATTCATCGCCTAGATTGAGTGTTGTTATTGAACCGCTTTGTGTTCCTGTTGCAACCAAATGATTACTAATTTCTATTATGCGTTTGAAGATATTACTAGTTTTCTTGATCTTGACATCAACTGAGTCTTTCTTTTTTCCTGATGAGTAACATCAAATGAGTCTAATCAAGGTGCAGGTGGCATCTTAGCTAACATCACCGTTAGCATCCACCCCTCTCACATTGATGTGGGTCCCACACAGGTGGGGTCCACATCATAGTGAGAGGAGTGGATGCTAACATCAATGTTAGCTAAGACAAGACCCAAGGTGCATATTGTCAAAAAAAGCGACAAGGGTTGATGATACAAGGTTTGGTAAAATCAGGTCTGATAATATTTCGACCCTTGCCAATTAATAGGTTAATTGGTAAGGTAATTTATTTAAAGGTAAAAGAACCACAAGGAAACCAAAAGTTTCAGAACATTTTTAAGATTAAAACTAAAACAATTAAACATGTGATAGAATCTATATAACATGCGTGTTTTTTAAACATTGTAATCCGTCATTTGATGCACTCTCTTTAAAGAAAGAGCGATTTTATTTCATTATACAAGTGAAAACTCCAAAAAATAATTATACTTATTATATTAGACGACTTTCAAAAACCTTCAATCAGCCTTATGAATCTATCCCAGAAGATAGTTTACTAGTGATTTTGTTTCTTGAAAAATAATAATAATAATAATAATAAAAGAACATTTAAGGGGAATTAGATTCAAAAGATAGGTAACTGGTGCTTTTGTTTCTCAAAAAATAAAATAAAAATGAACAATTAAATTAAGGGAGGGAAAATAGAAAGCAAAAAAAAAGAATTGGAACCGGTATTGTTTCGGGGATTTTGAACCCGACGTGAATCGAACACGCAACCTTCTGATCTGGAGTCAGACGCGCTACCATTGCGCCACGGATCCGGTGGTGCTATTTGCTATGTAACAATGCTATTTATATTAAACATAAAATCATATTGAATAGATTATTTTTGTTTTATCAGCACTTTATCTTCACTACACAATTTCTCTCTTACTGCTTCAGTGTTTCGTCTACCGGAGTAACCAACCAGGTTCGCAACCCTAATTTCTTCCATTTTCTTCTTCATCTCAACAATTATTTCATTTTGTACAATCAATTACACACCAGTTATCTGTGGTTGAATCAATTCAGCTCTTAGTAGTGAAGATAAAAATTGATTCACACGACTGTAAATAGTGTTTTTTTTTTTGTGTGTGGCTTTTCAAAGAGACTATTTTATCCGCTTTAACATTTTCTCTGCTAAGTACCTGGTGAAAAGATTTTGACTTCAGAAGATTTAATTAAAGTTTAATGAAAATCATGTTCCGGTAGTTTAATTGAGTAATTTGTTCTGAAGCTATAAATGTATTTGAAGCCTGTGCTTGTTGCTCCTGTTTTTGTTGTTATGATGGTGATGTGAAAATTGTTGTTGTATTTACAATGTAGGGTGAGAAGTTTGAGCACAGAGGTGTAGTAGTAGTATGATTTTAAATGGATGCTCTTTAAGTTCTGGAACTGTTCATTTGTTTCCTTACAAGACCAAGGCGCGTATCTCGGGGTCGTATAACTTGACATCTTCCCGCGCGCCTGGCGTGCCCAACAAGGTTCTGTCGTTGTGCAATAGAAGTTTATGGACACCGCCGAAAGGTTTTGGTATGTCTTAATTCCGTGACTTGCACTGACGTTGTTTGTGTATCGTTTAAGTATCCTCCGGCAGGGGAGATTTGATGTGCTGTTGTAACTTTAGTAGCATAAGTTGTTTTTGGTTCCTGGTGCTAAATAAAGTGTTTTGAATAATTATGCTGTACGTGGAGATGTTCATGCTAAAGGAGTGAGCCTGGGCTTTTGCTAGAACAACCCCTTCATTATTCTGGTCTTGTCAACGCATAAATCAAGTAAATTAAGCTCTAGAAATGACTCATCTGTATAAAGTAAATGGAGCATTTGCATATCGAAATTTTTGAAGGCCAAATGGTATTATAGAGAAACCAATGCAGGATATGATCAGCAGATGTAAAACTTACATTTTTACGATATTGCTGAATTTAGTCGTCTGATGTTCTGAGTCACTTGTTGTTATCTTTTCACTGGATATATGATTAGTAATGGATATTTTTTGGAGGATTATTTGGAATGGGTGTATCTTGTGCCAAAACCTTCATCACTTCATCTTTTACAAAACGATATATCTTTGTGGACACCTCCTAATACATACCAAAATCCCGTAACTTGCACTTACATCTTTTGTATATCGTTTATGTATACTCCGTCGGGGGAGCTGTGATGTGACTTTAAAACTTTAGTGGCATAAATTGTTTGATTGTAGTGCTAATTAAAGTCTTTTAAACACTTATGCTTGTTTGCTGTATGTGGTGATCTTCGTGCTGATGGAGAAAGCCTAGGGTTTTGCTAGAAATAGCCCGTCATTGGTCTGGTCTTGTCATACATAAACCAAGTACATTAAGCTCTAGAAATTACTCATCCGTATAAGCAAATGGAGCCTTTAGTGTTTCGGATCAGAATTTGTGAAGGCCAAATGCTATTATAGAGAAATCAATGTGTTATATGATCAGCACAGAGAAAATTTAGTTTTGTCGAAAATGCGGAATTTAATTTTCTGATATTCCAAGTTATTGTTATGTTTTCACCGTCTGAATTGTTAGTAATTGATATATTTGGAGGTTTACATGGAATGGGTGTATTCTCTGCAAATATCTTCATCATTATATTTTTATAAAGAGAAGTAGTCATGTTTTACGATAGTTCCTCTTCGGGTTGGGATGGCTATAGTATTATAGTATGTTGCTATATGCTTCATCACCCTAAAATTTTGAATTTTGATTTTCACCACAGAAACCAAGCTTTCCCCACTTTCTGCTGCATCTGCATCGCTTTTTGGTGGAGAGCTAAGTAGCTTGTCGCGTACCGTTCCTACGTTACCGAAGAGACGGCGCTCAAATCTATCTCCAAGAGCAGCAAAGGATGTCCCCTCCAGCTATAGATTCCCTCCTATGCAGAAGAAGCCTAGGTGGTGGTGGAGAACCTTGGCATGTCTCCCTTATCTTATGCCTCTTCACGAGACATGGATGTATGCAGAAACGGCGTACCATCTCCACCCTTTCTTGGAGGATTTCGAGTTTTTGACTTATCCCTTTTTGGGAGCTATAGGCAAATTACCAAGTTGGTTTCTTATGGCTTACTTTTTTGTTGCTTACCTTGGAGTTGTTAGGCGAAAAGAATGGCCGCACTTCTTTAGATTCCATGTGGTTATGGGCATGCTGCTGGAGATAGCTTTGCAGGTTATTGGCACCGTGAGTCGTTGGATGCCACTTGCGGTATATTGGGGCAAGGTGGGAATGCATGTTTGGGCAGCCATCGCTTTTGCTTATTTGTTCACAGTTTTGGAGTGTATTAAGTGTGCCCTTAGTGGAATGTATGCCGATGTCCCATTTGTGTGCGATGCGGCCTATATTCAAATTCCATACGACTAAGTCGATTATAGAGAGAGTTGCACTTTGTTTCTCTTTTCTTGTGGAAACTCAACTAGATACATCAACCATTTATCTGCCAATTTTCATAGACGCTTACTTGTTAAGTGCTTAATGTAACCTGTCACATTCAAGATCTACTGCACCTATTTGTGTTTAGTTATGCAATTTTATGGTGTCAACTCATTACATTTGTCATCTTTATTTTCAAATGCTCTAATATCGTGCCGAAACACAATCTGGTGGTATTGTGTAGTGTACTTCTAAAAGTAGGTACTCTTTCATTTGCGCATCAATGGAAGTACAAGAAAAGTGTCCCAAAGAAGAGCTCTAATTTGATGGATGGGATGTCACAGGAGCTCTAGTTAGTTATATATAGTTCTCGCATCTGGTTTTCATCTTGTATGCTTAATTTCATCAAAATGATGCTGAGACAAAGTACCTCCAGCAACAAACCAGTTTCCGCGTACGAAGTGTGCAGAGCAGGATATGTATTGACAGTATTATTATTTTTTGAGATGATTACCTTTTCTCTTGAGGTTTGATATAATTGCAGAAAACATCGTTTTAAGCTACAACCTTACAAGTGGAATTTACGTGTTTTATCCTTTCTTGAAGTTTTCCTAGCCCACAGTAAAATTCTATCTTTCTGGGACAAGATCAATATTGTACCTTTTCTCTCTCTCTCTATAACAAGATTGACATTGTTTTGCTACAAACAAAGTAAAGAAACTTCTTTGCTGTATATCAAATAAAAATATACACCAAGACCATAATATATTATGGGTCGTCAACAACGTTTGTACACCTGGTAATACGAACAGCAGCTAGCAGAAGTTCACCTAACAGTGCAATTTTATTTCTTTAACACTTTCCTCCTAGTCATTAGCAAAATAATTAATCATTTATACTTCAATCAAAAAAAGAATTGGAACCGGTATTGTTTCGGGGATTTTGAACCCGACGTGAATCGAACACGCAACCTTCTGATCTGGAGTCAGACGCGCTACCATTGCGCCACGGATCCGGTGGTGCTATTTGCTATGTAACAATTATATTCATTTTGTGTATTCAAAAGTCATAATACTACTAATATATATTTTTGTATTCATTTTTTGTTGAAATAATACTACTACTAATATACAAACTGCTTTTGACAACATTTTGAAATACTACCGGTCCAAACTTTGATGCACAACAAATATTACTGGGTGTTATTCAATGTCATAGGAACGCTTAACAAAACATCCAAGTGACATATATTATATTAGAGAATTTCCATAATCTACATACACAAATTGATACAAAACGAAAAGACTATGTATGAAGTAACACAACAACCTACTCCGTCTTCTTCTCCTTAATTTCTTTCTTTTTCGCTTCCATCTTATCTCTAATTTTGTGCAACATATCCTCAATTGTCGAGTGTAAACTCTCCAATTTCATCTTCAATTTATCTCCGGACTCTTTTATTATCTGCTTGTTATTCACATAAATCACCGGCACGGTCATTACTCCCACCACTCCTGCAAAACAAAGTGGATAGCAAACACATGGTTAACCACAAACTCATATCACTACAATCATAAAGCAAATAAACGAAACTATATACCAAAATATTCACACCACTAGATTTATGTCACGTTATTGTATAATATGTCGCGTAATTAATCTTAATGCACGTAGCGGTTAGTGACATAAGAGAAATAAACATTTATATGTTTACCTATATAGCAAAACGTAAGGAAATCGATGCAGCTCCCCACCAATGAAAGCAAATACAAAGCAGCTACTACTCCCGCAAACACGAACCACTCTCTCTCGGCACTCACGTGAAACATCAAACGAATTCCTTGTTCCATCCATCGTCGGAACATATTTGCAGCCTCAGTTATTGTCTCTTCTCTGATCTCCAATCCTGTTAAATCAGGTGATTCTCTGCATACCCACCAACATCTATGTCAAAAGCCTATGTTTCAAGAATAGAGGTGTACGTTGTATACCTCATATATATATAATGACACGTTTATTTTGTCAAAGTAACAGATACCTGCAATTAAACGTTTTTTTTTAAAGTAATAATACTATTTATTGTAATAGTTAACTAACATTGTGCGTTACCACGAACAACTTATTACACAATCAAATCTAAGATACAAGTGCACGTTCATGATATGAATAATTAATATTAGTGCTACCAAATTTAATTTAGTACCTCAATAATCTAGTAAACACAAAATTCACACTAGTTGTCTAGTAAAAAATGTTTGTGCAACACAAAGACGTAAAACTACCAGAATATTGAATGTTTTAAGCACAAAATAAGAAAGAGAAGAGAAACATTAATTTATTTTTGTTTAGTACTTTTTCAATAGACGATGAACGTTGGCCCAAAGGAACAAGCAGAGAACAACTGCCATAGCCACATAAGATATCACGGTGATGAAATTGTATTGGTATAACTCCATGACCGTCCACGTGGCAGTTGCACCCAAAAGGAGAAGAGCACTGAGATGCTTCTTTCTCCATAAGAGTATATCACTTCCTAAATCTGCAACCAATTAATTAATAAAAATTAACGTGAATAAAAATATATGTGAAACATTATATGTAGTTCTAAATAGCAATATATTTTTAATCTTGTGCCAGAGAGAGAAAGACACCTGAGTTGTGAAGATGAGATTTTGGCGGAGAGGGAGGAGAATTATCCACTGTATCAGACATGTTCGATATTTGTGTATCAAATTGAGAAAAATCTCTGCGCTTTTATTAGGTATATATATATATTCACTTGAAAGTTTATGAAGATTTATATTTAAACTTCAATTTTTGATAGAAGGAAGTGTATGAGAAGCGAGACGATCGATTCGAGCTTTACACGTATACAGTCTATAAGAGGCAACGTGGACACCATGCAGGAACTGTTCTTTCAAGTTTTGCCTCATGGATGGATATATCACCCACCGATGATTGTGTATTAATGCTTTCAAATTTTATCAACAAGAGGGTTAACATATATTTTATTTTATGGTCTCTAGTCAACATTTAATTTTATGGATAAAATTAAACTCGATGTTGTTATAAAACTAGAGATTTCTCTAGTTTTATCCAAAAAAGTTAAGAGAAAATAAAAGATAAGACTATAATATTGAAAAAGAATAGTTCACGATGGACAAATTTCAACGACTCTCCTAAAGATTATTTTCTTTAGTTATGGCCAGCTAGCGTGATTATATATCCTTTGGAATCATATATATATATATATTGATTTTATTTTTTCTCTTGTACATAAAACTTATGGATTAAAGCCCCGTTTCTACTGAATATCTAGGTGTACTAGATGTTAGAGCTTTTTCGTAATATTCTTAGATTTTTTCAATCTATTTCTGAACAATCGTAATAATAATTGTTAAGGCAATAAATATAGATTTCTTTAAGCATAAAGTCAAAAATATAAACATTTTAATATTTTTTGACAAAAAAAAAAAAAAAAAGAATTTCGGTTCATGCATAATACAAAAGAAAAGTCTAATGTCACTGGCCTACTGTGCTATTACAAAACTACGCTTCAAAGCAGTTCGGTGGGCTTGGGCAAGTCCAGTTTCTAGACCCAAGCTTTCAACACAATCAAGTAGGTGGATGTTGAGTATTTTGTGGTCCACGACCACCAGTTAATTAATTAGCAAAATATGATTTGAGTAATTTAGCACGCACTTAAACAATGAGACCAGTTTAACAATTTAACTAAACTCTGCATAATAGTTATATGCATTTCTTGCCAGTGCATGTTTGCACAAATTAACCTCAACAAAACCTCCACTGCATACTACCTAAATATTTACTAACAAATTAAAACCCACCATTTAGGGCATTAACAAATGATCCCTGCCCACTAGCCACATAAATCAGAGTGCGGTTCATTGACCGAATGATTTAACTGGACTATAATTATTGCACATGCTATTCGCGTAATTCAACGACTCGAGCTCATAATGCATGGCAATATCACTTCACGTCTAAGCGAAAGAATACATGTTATTTTAAGGACATATCATTAAAAGAAACACCACTATTTGGGTGAATGCAGGATTTCTATGTATATTTTCATTTTATATATGTTTATATAACTTTGGATTATATATATATATATAAATTAATAGATATTAGTTTTCTTTATAAATTAAGTTGTTACATGATATGCCAATTCAATATATCCTCAGCCGCTGCCACCCACTTATCAAAATACTTTATATTAAGCATAATAAAAAGATTTACAACCACCCACTTATCAAAATACTTTATGTTAAGCATAATAAAAAGATTTACAACTTAAACGTAAAAGATTACAAAACACTTTGCACTTAAACAAAAATCAGCCACATAAAGTGCATTAGTGCTTCCTTCACTTAATTCTACATGCATTTCTTTATTGTGCTTCACTTTTTTTGTCGAAAAAAAGAAACATTTAACCGGTGAGAGATTTTAATTACAAGTACTAAAGCCTAAATAATTTAGTTCGAGTGTTTAACAAATGGTTTGCACAAGTACACTGCACATATTTTTAATTTGTCAAATTGGGAATAAGAAATGTGTCGGGATATGTAGTGAAACCGTGTGGAGCCTACATGTGTGCATGGCATAGTTTCAACTTTCAATAAGAGAACTCACAAGAATCAGCAGCTCACATGGTAGACCCTCGTCAAAGAATTTTCTACTAGTTTTTATTATCTATCTCGAGATAATTAAGTGTTGTTGGGCCGCAGTTTATTATTGTCAATGATTTGGGGCTACATAAAACAATACTATCGTATATGTTAATTAGATTATGCTTTAGGAGAACGCATCAACTAGCCTAATTATGTAATATAAATTAATACGCATAATAATTGAAAGTATACGCATACCGTAGTGGTTTAAATCATTACATTAAAATCATGACGGTGCTTAGGAAGGTCAATACTCGACCCACGATTACTCCAAAATGAAAAATAAAAAATAAAATAATTCAGCTTTGCATGAGGATTTGACTTAATTCTTAATTAATAAAAGAAATAGAATAACAGCGAAGCAAGTTTTACTTTTACATATGAATATTGCATGAATTATTAATGCTGGCTAACGTACCCATGCTCCTAATACTTAAGTATTGCATGCCTACCAGGTTACATAATATGAACGCAATCCATCCTTTTTTCTAGTTAAAGAATCAGTGTATTTTAACTTTTGTAGCGTGGCGTAATTTTTGAAATATAAAAAACCATACACTGTTTATACTGAATTAATGTTATTTCATTTTGCATTTCTTTTAGGATTTATCATTTATCAATTTCTTATCAGGGCCTCTAGGCAGATTGGTCATTTTTCTCAACCAAACGATGACAATTGTTAAGCATTTGAGATTAGTAGTTTTGCTTCTGCCGTAAGGAAGGATAGTGGATTCTTTATTTTCGTAACCCTTTAGTTTATTTAATGAAAAAAATGATTATTGTTCGTTTTTTCTTTTTATTTTTCTTGAGTCCAAAAGTCCTAAAGATACATAAAAGTCTATAAAGAAAAAGAAAAAGGGGAAAAGTATAATAAGAAGACGGAAGAAGACAAAGGTCACTATTGAGATCTAAGGATGGATTTCGGGATTTTTATCAGCGTTCATGTGATATACTGACACAAACACTGAATTCAGTCCCACGTAAATACCTCATAATTAAATATATAACTTAACTCTGACTAAAAAGAAAAAATATAAAAAAAAACCTGAAGTTTTTTAGGGGACATTAAATAAATCCATGTTGCTCTGCTTCGTAATTTGAAATTTTGGCTCGCCTTCCCAAATTCAAACCCCATCTTGAGTCTTAGAAAAATCCCAGATCCCAGTTATCGCCTATTGACAAAAAAAATCAATCTATGCATTTACATTTAATTAGATTCTTCATTTTTTTTGTTAGGCTATATGTTACACTTTTCGATTAGTGTGTGGTGGTAGAATTCACATTTAGAACTTTATTTTTGAGAGTTATGATTCAAAAATGATACGACTCTCAAAGAACTCAAACTCATAGCGTCAAAGTGGAAGAGTTTAAAACTATATAAACTATATACCAATATCTCATGTTATGGACGTGAGATCTGAATTCCATTCACATTTGCTTTACACTAGCTTAACCAAACCTTCGATGACCGCTCCAATAACAACGTTACCACTCAATCACACAACTGCAACTAAGAGCTCATAGCGGGTCTGGTAACATGATAAAAATTGGAACTCCCTTGATTTTCATACTTTAAAAAGTCTCACTACGTGGCAAAACGTTTTCACTTATACTTAATAGTTCATATTTTTGTATATGTGAGACACTTCTCAATGTACTTCATTTTTCACAAACCGTGTAATTAAACTTACAAAAAGGCAAATTACTTCAAAAAGAAGAGTCTGTTTAGTGTTTATGTACCAAATTAGAAAAATCAAAAGAAGTGGGCCAACATGTCGGAAAATTTACCAATCAAATTAACCAGCGGCGTAACTTGTGGCATTTAACCGCCAACTACCGCTTTGTCTTCTCCTTATTTACTCCGGCGGCAAATAAGCTAACAACTTTGAATTAACATAAACAATCCAGATTAATTAAGATAATGAATTTACAAATTTTACATTCTTAATGACGACGCGAAAACGCGTGAATAACGCCGAATTTGAGAGTTGGCAACAGACAGACACACAAAAAAGCTTTATCTTTTTCTTTTTATCAAACACTTAGAGCGCCACCTATTTTTTCTATTTATAGATAGCTTTATACAAACTGAACCCACTTTCATTTAGTGGTATAGGTTAAGTAAACTAAACAAAGATTTGATTTTTAAGAACAAATTCATCTACATTCTTTTATTCGTTCCATATTTGAAGTAGTACAATTGCTCAAGCCAGGTACATTTTCACTTTGCTCTGTTTTTGCTCTGTTTTTTAGTTCTTTTGCATAAATCCCACCTCAGATCTGCTAGTTTTTGTGTCTTGTATAAAACCCATTATTCAAATTTTGTAACTTTAATGTACATTGTGAGAGTTTGTTACTACAAGCTCAAGATTCAAGCTTTTTAAGGTTTTGTATGAGTGAACTGCATTTTGATATTTTTTGTATGGGACTGAGAATTTATGACATATATGATGTGGGATTTTGCAGATACAGAGGTTTTGGTGCTCATTAACTTGGTGAAAATGGGGCGAGCAATTTTGCTATCTTTGCTTGCGATTTTGGCATTTTGTGGTGTCTCTGTTTTGAAAGCAGAGGATGGTTACAAGTACTATACATGGACTGTCACTTATGGAACTGCTTCTCCACTTGGCACTGCTCAACAGGTTTGAGTAATGTTTGAAGTTTTTTGTAGGTTCTTTTGGATTTTGTTGTGTTAGAGATTCTGAGAGTTTGGTGGTTGAATATGCAGGTTATCCTCATCAATGGTCAATTTCCAGGTCCTAAACTTGATACTGTGACTAATGAGAACATTGTCCTGAACCTCATCAATAAGTTGGATCAGCCTTTTCTCTTGACTTGGTTAGTCACATTTCTGTTGATGTATTATGTTCTGTTACATTGTAGTTTGTGGTTAGAATGGTCACTTATTCAACATTGCCTTTAACTATAACAATGAATAGTAGTAGTTAGCTCTAATCAAGAAACCAGCATTAGATATGTTGTTAGGAATGTCAGGCACTTGTTGCATTTTGTACCTAAGACTTCAAAATTGTGATGGTGTAAGTTTTGATTTTGATGTATGTCTAGGGACTAGGCGTACTAAATATTGGATACTTTTGCAATTTGTTGTAAGTTTTTGAAATGTTAAGGAAACATTTAAGAATAGTTTTTATGATAAACTGGAAATATCTTGAAGTTTTGTTTTATTCAAATAAAAAATGGATACGTTTCAAACACTTAGAAATATTGATCATTGAATAATGCCTTCTTCAACTTATGGTTAACATTGTATAACTTATTTTGCTTCATGAAAATAACCAGGTACCTTATCCACGGTTCTTAAATAGTCATTTGGAGCGTCATTTTGTATTTGTCAAACAATTTGTAAGAGTTTTGCGTAATACTAAATGTTTAGTGTGGTCCGTTGTGTGACTTAGGAATGGGATCAAACAGAGGAAGAATTCTTGGCAAGATGGAGTTTTGGGAACTAATTGTCCCATTCCTCCCAACTCGAACTACACGTACAAGTTCCAGCCCAAGGATCAAATTGGAAGCTACACATACTTTCCATCAACTCTGATGCACAGAGCTGCTGGAGGCTTTGGAGCACTCAATGTGTATGCAAGATCAGTTATTCCGGTTCCATATGCCAAACCTGCTGGAGATTTTAGCCTGCTCATCGGGGATTGGTACAAAACCAGTCACAAGGTGAGAGTTTGTTCATAATTTGTTATATTTAAACTGTTACGACATCCTTGTTTCTGTGGACACTTGAAATAAAGATTTCAGCTGATTTCTCGATGTTGAGCTCTGATCAATAAAATTGGACATTCCCACTGATAAAAAAAGAAAAACAGGACATTCTCACTTTTTGTAGCACATACCAGTAGTCCTTTCTGCATTGGTTTTTAAACGGGAAAAAAGCCAATGGTATACGTGCAGTGA
Source organism: Misopates orontium (assembly GCA_946800315.1). Lineage (NCBI taxonomy): Eukaryota > Viridiplantae > Streptophyta > Magnoliopsida > Lamiales > Plantaginaceae > Misopates > Misopates orontium. Next base: position 31,303,759 of record OX326952.1, on the reverse strand, counting down.
TCTCTTAATCAAGAACTGCTCATGTTTAGTCATTTTTCGTAAGCAAGCCAGAGTGAAGTAACCAATATTTGGTTTTGCACCTAATGTTTAGTCCTTTTGGTAGTAGCTCCTTATGTTAAACGAAAGATATTTAAAAAATTGAAGCTGATGTTGGAAAGTGGAAATTATAATCCCACATTGTTGAGTTTCTTATGAGATGTGGATGACAAGAGTTGATTCTTTTTCATTCAGGAAGTTGTGCATATTTTGCGAGTTTGTAAGGTGTTTCCATCATGTACACATGTATTAATTAGTTAGAGCATTATGTTCCAGGCATTGCAGCAAACGCTGGATTCAGGCAAACCCCTGCCTTTCCCCGATGCGATCCTTATTAATGGCCAGGGCAGACCTTCCTTCAGTGGTGATAAAGGTACGTTCTCATGCCTTGATTGTTCAACTTTCAGGATCTTAACCTTGTTGATGTTTATAATCACAATACAAGTTTGTTTGCTCTACTGAGCTATTCTCATAATTCCTTGGCTGATTTCCAGGTCTAACCTACATGTTCAGAGTCTCAAACATAGGCATGTCCACCTCTTTTAACTTTAGAATTCAGGGGCATAAACTGAAGCTTGTTGAGTGTGAAGGATCTAATGTCCTTCAGAACGTATATGATTCTCTCGACGTGCATGTTGGGCAATCCGTAACTCTCCTTGTAACCTTGGATCAGTCTCCGAAAGATTATTACATAGTTGCTTCTACTAGGTTCAATAAGATTGTCCTTACTACCACCGGCGTGCTGCATTATACTAACTCTCAGACTCCTGTCTCTGGACCTGTACCAGCTGGTCCAACAAACGACATTACATGGTCCATGGATCAAGCTAGATCTTACAGGTAAGAGAGTTTATTTCCCATGCATATCAAACTGAACTACTTTATACGGATTGAATTTTGGCAGTCAGCCCTGTGAAAAATAGCTAATATATATACCAACTCAGTAATTTAGTCTGAGGATGAATAACATTTATGCATTGGCATTGTAGTAATCATAACACATGAAAAATCTTTGGAGCCCACAAGGGTGTTTTGCCTCTCTTTTTCCGAATACCACATGTTTTATCCGCAAATAGCTCTTCACAGACTACATATCTTTGTTCAAGAACAAACGGCTCCTCCACTGAACCTTTTCAATTCAAAAGCCTGATTTCCGCTTGTTCCCATTTCAGGTGGAACCTGACCTCAAATGCAGCAAGGCCGAATCCTCAGGGTTCATTCCATTATGGAAAAATCACAACATCAAGGACAATTGTGCTGGCCAACTCTGCTCCTATTATCAACGGGAAGCAAAGATATGCCGTCAATGGTGTCTCTTACATCAACCCCGACACTCCTCTGAAGCTTGCTGATTATTTTAACATTCCTGGAGTTTTTAGCATTAACTCCATTCAGAGCTCTCCATCTGGCAGTGGCGCCAACCTTGCCCCAGCCGTGTTGGGTGCTTCTCACCATGATTTCATTGAAGTTGTATTCCAAAATAACGAGGACAGCATGCAATCATGGCATCTTGATGGTTATGATTTCTGGGTCGTCGGGTAAAACACCTTCACTTTTATATATTCATGGTTCTGCATTAAGTACGTAATGAATTGAGTTTTTAATACTATTTCTGTTTCTCTTACAGATTTGGATCAGGACAGTGGACATCAGCTAGCAGGCAGGGTTACAATCTTGTTGATGCTCTAACCAGACACACTACACAGGTAACCTTTAAGAAAATTCACAAGTTAGCTTTAGAATATGGATCTTACACAAACCAAGTCTTTGATCAGTATTATATTTTCTCATTCATGTCATGAAAACATTGTAATGACATTGCAAAAACTACAATGCAGGTCTACCCCAACTCGTGGACAGCCATTCTAGTATCATTGGACAACCAAGGTATGTGGAACATGCGGTCTGCTATATGGGGAAGACAATACCTTGGCCAGCAGTTTTATCTCAGAGTTTACAATCCAACTCAAAGTCTCGCCAACGAGTACAACATACCTACCAATGCTTTGCTGTGCGGTAAAGCCGTTGGGCGAAACCATCGTTAAGTAATCTGAGGACAAGTCAGTATTTATTATGTTTTCCAGTCATGAGGGGTTGACTGTTAGCACACATAGAGGACTCCTTAATATTTGTATACCTTAAAGCTTAAAACATGTTAGATTGCTTAATGTTATTTCTTTAGTTTGTTTGTTTGAGAATGGTCGCCTGTTTCAGAATTGGGTATTGAATATTGGTCTGTTTTCGGGATGTATAAAAAGAATAAATGAGATGATATCTAATTGGTTTTGAAAAGTTGAGTTGTTCATTATATGAGATGAGATACTGATGTGGGTTAAACTTCAGCTTGTTTAAAACGAAGATTTGTTCTACACTGCTCAGCTCTATTAATTTTAATGGATCATTAAAAAGTAGAGTAAAGTCACGAGTTTGGGCTTGGGCCTCTTGGTCCAACCTAAGATCTATGCAACAAGTTATATTTTGATGATACGAAGCAAGTGCCCAACAAGATCAATAAGTTCATCTTTAGCCGTTTGTGATCAACCTCATGACTATGTAAACTGGTGTATGTTTACTATATCGTAAAGAAAATATTTAAATTTATACAGAGAAAGGCAGAGAATACTCATGATGTATGGGCAGTTAGTACTTTATCAGATCGTTTTTTCGTCTACACATTCAACTTAATTTGTGATACCAACTTTTAGCTGTATTTTAAATTACTCCTAATTCTTAAACATATACTATACACGAATTTCCTTAGACATAATTAAAGTAGTCTTTTAGTTCAACAAAAACTAAATCTTTTGATTATCTCTCTTATTGTGGCTTTCTAGATGACAATAATGAATTTTGTTTTATACTATGAATCCTTCAGCTCCAAAATACAAAATCTTTTAATCACCTCCTTATGTATGGATTTATAAATTATCACAAAGGATCTTTCTTTGGTACGAATACGATGAATCATTAGACAATCTAAATCATATTGTTTATTGTTAATTATTTAGTAAATTGATCAAATGTTTGCACACCCACTATATACATACGTGAATTTTTATTTTTTTTAAAAAGCCACAGAAAACGAAAATAGAAAAATTTCCCAATAATTAACGGGCAGATTTTGTTTCCATCTTTGTTCACGAAGAATATCACACAACCTTCTTCTTTCCACCAAATTTTTTCTATCTCCGGATTAACAAACTTTTTGCTCGTAAAATAGGGCGCGACTCCTTTCAACTCAACCAGTCAAGTGACTCAAGTCTTCTTTTGAATCTGGGACAAATATCTTTGTTAAACTATTAAGAATCAAAATTAATTAAGCAGTGCTTATTAGTAACCATCCACATTTTGTTATTTTTTGTCTAAATTATTAAATTGTTGACCTAGTTTAAGCATGTCTGGCCTAAACTAGAACGCATCGATCGCTACCTGATTAAATTGGAAGAATAAATAGTCTTTAACTCTTTTTATCTAATATTCCATTTTCTTAGTTTAATCACATTTAAGTTAGAAACATTCTTACCAATTTAAGTTATAAAATATAGAGACCTCAGTTGAAATGAAGAGAACAGATCGTGATACTTTCAAATAGCATTATACCTTTCTTTAGAGTATAAACATTTACCATGCAGGTTAATTAGTTTATTAACCAAAGATTCGATCAGTAAATTGGTTCCTGCACATGAAAAGCCTCCACGACTGTTGTGAGAATCAAATTGCAGATTTCAATAAATTCTTCCAAAAGGCTGCTTCAGCCCTTCCACCATGCATCACTTTTTTTGACACAATCAAGAATATCTCCATGTCTGTTCATGACCAGCACGCTTACCTCACAATGTATCCATTGCTGCTCAGTGCTCACATGTATATATTTTAGAGTAAATCAAGAAGATTTTCACTTTCAAAACCATAACTTATTATTTTAATTGAAGTATAAGAATCATTGGAGTATATCTTTATAGTTAGGGAGCAGAAATCTTCTTTGAGTGAGGTGAAATCTTCTCGGGTATCAAGAAAGTTTTATTAGTACTAAACTAATTATAATACTTTAACCAACATTCCATTTACTACAATCAACATGAAACTAACAAGTGAACAAAAAAGGACAATCAAGTAACACATAATTAATTCCTTCCACACCCTCATAGTTTTAACAAACTGAAAAAGCACACTTACATAAGGAGTTAGAAAATGAAAAATAAAAACCTTAAAACATGATGCTACTACCACCATGTTCATATACCAAACCCCAAACTAAATAACAAACAAACACTAAAAGAAAGAAGAAAAAGAAAAACCACCAAACCCTAGCTCCAATTCTTCTGTGCCAAATCTTGTGCCACTTTCCGTATCACCGTTAGATTTACTACGTACACAGGTACGTAACTCGTGGTTAGATGCTAATGGACGCTGTGGACAATTAGAGAAATAAGAAATCAAATCTTCACCCTAAAGTTACCATACCTATGCATAAATTTATCGGTGACACGAAGACTGACACAACATTTTAACACAGTAGATCAGCTAATAATTATACTAGATAAATATTTAAGATCCTCAATGATATGCACCATTGGTTGTGGATAGATCATTGGACCAAGAGTGAGTTGGATTCCAAAAGCCAAACTGATCAGCAGCTGCAACTGGAGCTGAATCCAAAATGGCCGAAGAAGTAGTAGAAGCTGCAGAAGCCACGTGTCCAAGAATAACTGGTGCGTGTTCAGCATAACTCGCTGATGGTCTTAGCCTTTGATAAAGCTCTTGAAGCCCATTACTCTGAACTTCACCAAGTAAAACCCCTTGGTTCCTGTAGAAAGAATTGGACAGCCCAATAGATGGAGCTTGAAACGGGCCAAGATGGTCCAAGCCCAAGTGAGGAATGGAGGATCCGAACATTAGACCTTCCTCTTTCACATGGTTTTGCATATGGCTAGGGTTAGGGTTAGGGTCTGATCTGAGTAAAGAAAGCAAGTGAGAGTTTTGTTGAGAAGCCCATAACATGGGATTTGGAGAAAGTAGCTCGGTTTGTTCAAAACCATTAAAAAGATTTGATTTTGCAATCTCTTGTGATATTGTTTTGAACTTTCCTGCGGAGTTTTGTTTCACGGCCGATGAGGTTATGGTGGTGGTTTTGTTTTTACGACAACCTCCGCCAATAGGGACGTTGCGAAGGGCACCGCCTTTAGTCCAATAGCGGCGACAAGTCTTGCAAAAGTGTCGCGGTTGAGTGAGGTTGTAGTTGTTGTAGTAGCAAAATTTGGTGTTTGCGGAATCGCAACGTGGGCAACGGAGATTCTCGGGGGTGGTGGTAGGGGTAGGGTTGGCGGTAGCCGCGGAAGAAGAAGGTGAGGGTGAGGGTGAAGGTGAGGGTGAAGGGGAGGTGATATTAAGATTTCCTCCTCCACATGTGTTGGAGAGTTTGGATCTTGAATCACATATGATGCCAACGTTGTTACCCCCCAAGAGCTCTTGAATCATCTTTTCTTTTTGAGTTGTGGATCTACTACAATTTGAAAACAAGGAAAAGCTAAGAGATGTTAGTGTTTCTTTTTTGGAAGTGGAAAAAGGAGAAGAAAGTAGGTTTTGTTGTGTGTGAGATATACTTTGTGAGAAATGAGAGAGAATGGGATGTGAGATGGGAATTTGGTTGCCTTTGCTTCTTGAGTTGGTTGCTTTTTGATTTGGTGAGCCAATGTTTTATTGAGGTGGAGGATGGGGTGGGGTGGGGTGGGGTGGGATGGGGGTAGAGGAACAGAAATTTCAAGCTTAGGCAAACATAGGATAACGCAATAAAGGGACAAAGCCACTTTGTCTATTTTCGAAGACAAATGGATTAAGATTTGGAATTTAGCTGTTCTTTGGTTTTCTAGGGAGAAGTGAAGGGCTAAACCGACACATTTTTTTTAACTAATTCGTTTAGCTACACTTACACATTGTTATTTCTTAGCCACAAGTGTCTAATTCTCTTTCTTTTTATCTACTATTTTCTTTTATGTTCTATTATAATATATATTCAGGTAGTCAGCTTACTCTATGTAATATGCTAGTCCAAGCTTAAGGACTCATCTATTTAACATCTAACATCTATTCTCTTTCTTTTGTAATTGCGTATCAACGAAATTATCATTGCTACAATGAATTGAAATGACTCTTTTAGGAATATTCTCGAACAACTTAGAAATATAGTGCTAGTAAGTAAAAAACTTATTTGGCACTAGTTAACTGTATAAACTAATGCCTATCTATTTCCTGGTTTATGTCTTCCAAAATAGTGAATGTACTAGTCAGTAATCGAAAAGCAAGTTTCTCCGGTGATTGCTCGCGCCATTCAAAAACTATCTTAGGATGTTTTAATGCGAGGATGTGAAAAAAAGTAGAGTCCGTGTTTTCAAACATTTCATCATGTTAATTGAAATGACAAGCAAAATTACTTTGTGTACAACTACTTTTGCTTTGATCAGGTTAATTCCATGTAGGTACTTTCACATTTAGACTACGCCAAATGCTCACTTAAAACCAAAAGCGAAAGAATAAGGAGATTTTGACGGTTAACAACTTTAGATCCTTGTTAATTAAAAACGTTATTTGTCAGTGTCTAATTCACTTGGTACAACTTCATCATCTCATACATATTACTTCTATTGATAAGTCATAGCAATCAAGCATAATATTAACTGAACGAAACATTCACTTGTTCATTCAACAGTCATTTCAACGAACAAACAGAAATATTTGCCATCATGTTCGGAACACGTGCCCCACATTGAGATATGTAGTCTTATATTATTAATTTATTATACAATTTGAACCACAAAAAGATAAAGCAAATTGAACAGTAGCACAACAAGTTGTTCTAATCCCGAAAATTTTGAATCGTTGAGGAGCATTTTATATTGAATTTTTAGTTGGAAGTGGACAGAGAAAGTAGCTGCTGGGAATCTACAATGATAACAACAATCCAGATTTGCAAAGGAATAATCTTAGGTTAATTAGGTTAGGGTTCTGTGCTTTATGCCGTGAAAATACAATCATTACTAGTTCAAACCTATGGCGTGGATATACGTGTAAAGCCAAATCTCTCTCCCATCGAACCCCTTTCAATTAAAAAGTAAATAAATTATGGTTGCATGATAATGTGAAGCAAAGATATATTGTAGCCTGTGTTAATAAGCACTTTCTCATGTTTCACAAACACCTTTTCTGATTAACTCTTTTTAAAATCTGTTAAGTTTTGATGAATGTACACTTATACCCCTTATTTATTTTGTATAATAAATTAAAATAAACCAAAAATGCTGAAAAAGAAAAAAGAAAACAAGCCTTGTTTAGTTTGTTAGGGAAAGGGAGAAACATTAAAAAGACGGGAGATTTTCAAAAATGTTAGTAAGTTATTTACCAGGTCATTTTTTTTTTCATTAGGATTTAACATCATAAACTTGTTTATATAATTATATATAATAAGACACCTACTACAAAGAGTGTTTGTGTAATTTTTCAAATATTAGAGGGTGTCTTTGTACTTATAAGGTCATATTTTGGGGGTTTTTGTGTAAACTTTTTATGTTATAATTGCATGTTTTTCTGATATTATAAGTCGTTAATTTTCCAACAACATGTCTGAATTGTACATTACCACAATAATCCAATTAGTAATACTATCTCATCATAATCATTGAAAGTAATAATTTCTCCTAGGATATTTGCACCGAACCGAAACTTATGGCTTCAATTTGGCTTCACCCCCATGAATGTAGTCCAAAGAAACGCACGATCAACAGAATATGATTGCTAATTATTTCGCTACTGTTTATCTGCTACACGAAGGGGTTTGATTGATCATGAGTTGTAATTATTTGCCAGACTGTTGTTTTTACAAAACTTTATGACTACGAAAACCTATGTTAAAGCATGAGCATTGTTGTCATCTTGTGTAATGTTGGTAATTATGTTTGGTGCTCTCTCTTCTAGCATTTTGTACGTAATATTTGTAGCGCATTTTGGAGGTTAATTAACTGAAAAATAAATAATACGATTGGCATAAAATGGAATAAAAACTATCGTGATTAATTCCATATAAATAGTACAATAAAAGGAATTGAAAATAGGTTATTAAAGTTCAAAACACAGTATATACAGTATCCACCATGAGGAGTAGTTCCTTAGTGCCTTATGTCCCCATCGACTGTCGGTCAAATGTACAAAAAGCTAGTCAAGCATACAATACCAAGATTGCCTAAAGCGTGAATCTCGAGAAGATTATGCAAATCATGCGATCTTTAGAGAATGGTGTCCAAATGTAATTAGGTCGAACTTCGATATCATAGGCAACTCTTTTATATTCCGAAGAAAATCAATTTGTCTCAAGTAATAGTACTAAAGCTAAAAAACAGAAATTGATAGTGATTTGCATTTTTCTAGTTGGAACGTGCTACAAAAATTTCTTCTTTTGAAACGCTAAGTTTATGAAAAAACTTCCGGAAATTCGCCTAATTTTTTTTCTCTAAAATCTATTCCCCTTTTGAGGCGAATGATTAAAGAGAGTTTGGATTACTACAATGATAAAACCTTGAAAACGAAGACTGAACAAAAAGCTAGCAAGAAAAAGACCACCATAACGAAAAACCATGCTTGTTGTTTTATATAGTGACAGTTCAGTTATAGGGATAATATTGGGTCCTAAAATTTCCACATGTTAATTCGTTTTCACGTATATGTACATATTTTTACGGTGTAGTACTATTTTGTTTTTCTATTTTATTTTTGTTTGCATGGTGACATGGTTCAAATTTGTAATACCAAGAAGAGAAACTACGTACGTACACCTGACTAGACCTGACCGCGCATGCCGTCCGGAACTGCAAATTCGGGGGAGATTTTTTTGATTTTATTTTTTATCTCTAAAGATGAATAAGTGATGTTGAGGCTCCCTGATTAATTCAGTGACTTTTTTGTAACTATTATAGTCTTTGTGGCGGTGGTGGTGGGCCGAAAAACGACGTGAGATTGGTGATTGCTCAGGGCAAATGCATAATTAAAGATTATTAACTATTATTATCCCACATAGGAAAATAGTGTTGAATTCTGCATGCGGATCATGCTCACACAAATATGCTCTTGGTTTGTCATTTTCACTACTCCAAAGTCTAAAATTATTGGCTTGATCGATCATTTTCGTAAATAATGTGAAGAGAACTTGTAAAAATTATCATATGTAGTGACGTTATGTAAAACTACATGTTTTAGTTTTCTTAAAAATAAATACCCCGTGTACGTTGTAGCAAATTAGAAGGAAAAAACTTACATTCCCACGAGATGTGCTTATGTGAAAAATACTATTTCTTGCTCTTAAAATACTATTTTTCAAGTTTGATTGACAACAAAATCACTGTACTTATATTCCTACAGGATACCATTTTATGTTGGTTTAATATATCACTGTACTTCTATTTAAATTTATTTTAATATATTTGAACTTTAATAGTTTCACGTGATTAGTTAAAATTTAAATTTAAAAGTTATATATAATTGAAACTAATTAGGATCAAACCAAACAATAAAATAGAAGACAGTATGTTAGTTGATTATATGTATTTGTAGTGTGTTTAATTATATATTAATGGTGGAGAACATTTATGTATTCGTATAGAATTTGCTTTCTATATGAAGCACAACCACTAAGTTATATTTTTCATATTTATGTCGTTAATTCAATTAAACTTTACATATTATAATAAAGTAATCTATGTGTATTGTATATAAGTCATGAACTATCAAAACTAACCATCTCGAGTGTACTCTATTACCATAATGCTCGTCATGTTTTGATGTATGAGGAAGTACAAACTAGAAAGTACTTGTTTTGATTGGCTATAGCTAATGTACATATTGGGTATGCGTTGCAACCGGAGGAAATTATTCAATTCTATCCACCAAATTTTTCATTCTTCAAATTCCAGATATGGGCCCAGGCCCATGTAACATTTGTCTCCCTTTATGCGGCAATTAATCTTTTTCTTGGGTCCCCCATCCCCTCGAGTCTCAATCAATGTTCTTTTTTACTTTCTTCCTTTCAAATCGAATGGAACGGTGCGTCCGATTTATGCGCTTGCATTATTCTTTGATCAATAATTCATACCCACGAGCATTCTATATTTTTCAATCTAATCTTATGTCATATAATTTTAGTTATCACAGTCATAGTTTTATTTTGTGTGTCAAAATAACATATCAATTGATTTACTAGTTACTACCGTTAGATTACAACACATGTATTTAACATGGGGTAAGATTTTATGTCTCAAGTTGGGTGATAAGTAAGTAAGTGTTTACACGCACATAGAAATTAAAGAAAATTGGAGAAGGCTTCAAAGAAGTTTAAACTCAATTAATTAGGCTGTTCTTGTAATTAATTCGTCTACTATTATTTCGAAATCTCTAGGGAAGTAGTAACGCGACTATTACATTTTATTTTAGTTTTATCTCGAGGAATACGAAATTCTAAAACACCATAGATTACGCCTAGTGGGGAGCAGCTCACGAAGCTCATGAATTCACAAAAATTCCGACACCTTAACGGACCCCTCCATTTGTATTGCTCCAAGAGCTGTTCATTCATTCATGTTCCCAAGTTTGATTTCATATGGTTCATTGAGGATTATGCTTTTACGAATAAACTACAATTGGACGTCAATTGTTGGCCAACTTTGCCCTTTTTTATTATTTTTAGCACTACAATTATTGTGTTAAAATGTATCCGCTCCGTTTACCCTTTCCTTCGTTTGCAATAGTAAATTGTACGTGGATTTCTTTTTTTCTCTTAAATGTTCTTTTGTGCCAAAACCTTAGCACACTTGTTCCTTTACTTAACATATATTTGTGGTTCCCGGAAGAAATGCTATACCAACTCACTGAAACTGGCGCCTGAAAATTATTGAACAAACAGAAACTAATAACTACACGTAAATTTTGTATTGTGTCAACAAATTAATTTGTACTACTACTTGTTGGTCTAGATGCATGTGTGGACTTGGATAGTTGGATATGAAATCTTGTCAATTTATGGTGTTGCCCTTGAGCTGGGCTTGGGGTTGCTGCTGGCTTGCTGCCCAAGTACGGTCCATTTAAGATTAGATATTCCTTCAATGATGGGCCCAGGTCCATAGCACTCAAATGTTTTGAGTTGTGACTCATACATTTTCTTTCATCACTGTCTTTCATAAAATTTCTTACATTTAGACTAAAATTTCTTAACATTTAGACCTGCGTGATATATATTAAAATATTAATATGATGCAACTTTTTAGCTTTTTAAATTGAAAACAGATAAATTAACTTTTCCGAAGCTGAAAAAAGTACCAAATAGTTATAACTTTGGGTATCACATGATATCACAAAATATGTTTTCTATTTTTTTTTTTAATAAAAGGCAGATACTATGTCACATATAGATCAGGTGCAAGAGACCACATCTAAATAATTAAGCATGCGTGTACTTATACGTCAAATTTAGATATAAGCAATTATTGCACCTTAAAACGTCTATTAAAATAATGAATTATTTCATATTGTAATAACTACATATATTCGTGTGCGTATGAGATAATATTGAATGCCGTTCTCACTAAAAGCTCAAGCTTGTAGAGAGGATTGACATTTATATATTTATGTATATAATCTGCGTATGAGATAATATTGAATGCCGTTCTCACTAAAAGCTCAAGCTTTTAGAGAGGATTGACATTTATATATTTATGTATATAATCTCCAACACGCCCCCTCACGTGCAGGCCGTAAATCTATCTTTTGTTACGCCTGGCACGTGTTATTCTTTTTGATAATTGGGTGGCGGTGGAATTTGAACCCAGGACCTCCTCTTTTCCTGAGCTCTGATACCATATTGAATGCCGTTCTCACTAAAAGCGCTCAAGCTTTTAGAGAGGATTGACATTTATATATTTATGTATATAATCTCCAACAGATAAATCTTTCACTTCCGGTTGCAATCTCTGTGACTAGCTCAACGTCTTTAATAACCCATAGGTATAATTAAAGTCAATTTGAATGATAGTATATGTGGTTTAAATTATTCATCCCAACAAATATTAAAGTTAAAGTCTCAAAATTCAACTATACGGAGTTTATGAATTCGTCTCCAATTAAATAGTTTGAACGATTTTGCCGCGAGAGTTCAAAACTGAGCATCCCCTTTGATTTGCTACGTGTTACACGTATTGGTTGGGACTTGGAACAGGAGAGATTATTAGGTGCAGCGGCTGTACGATGAAGTGGTGCAGCAAGTCGGTTATTTATATAAATGCATGGTTTAGATGAGGTGTGGAGAAGTTACTTCCCTATAATTTAAGAATAGTATTTAATCTACACCACATGCTGTACCACGTCATCGTACAGCCGCTGCACCTAATAATTTTTCCTTGGAACAGACAGCATATTGCAGCAGAATAATTTTTAAGATTGTAACACGTACATGCATGTGAAAGGAACAAGACCCAATACCCACTCACGTGGCCACATATTTTTTTTTTTTAAAACAAGATTTAGTGGTCATTTATTTAATGTAAAATGATCATTTTAGTACGCCGAATAAAAGAATTAGAAATACGAGATTCAATATTTGAAATATCAAATACCAGTAAATGTCCGAGCCAATCTGGACATATTTCTCAATTGAAACCACAACTACCCCAAGTTGACCATTTTCAATTTTTTACATTTTATTTTTAAAAGTTAAACCACATGCATCACATAGGAAGTTGATAACTTGATATAGATCTAGTAAGATCATCAAGAATATTTTATGACGCACTTGTCTAGTTCTCCTTCACCAGGACCACCACCCAATTTTTAATCACTTCTTCATTTCTTCGATAGCGAATGGCTGTAATTTGATGCCATAAGATAATATAAACTAATTTGCATAGAAAGTTTGATTATTATATTTGCTAAATCCGATTTGCCACGATAGTCTGAATCGGAATAAGATTACTTTATTTGCTAAATCTGATTTTCCGCGATAATCTGGATTGAGTAATATTACTACATTTGCTAAATTGTTGCATTGAGCGAATCTTGCAAAATGTGGTAAAGTGTAGAGGACCCTGACTTCTGAGCTTGCACTAAGTATATATATATATAGAAAGAGAGAGAGAATAAATTATCACTTATAAGGTATATGTACAAAAATATTTGTCTTTTTTAATCATATGGTATAATTTGTCAACTCAGTTGAAGACATGAGCTTACAACTACCAAAAACTCTAAAAAGTTATTAAAAAATAATAATCCTACATGATACAAATGTGCATCATATCTCGCCATAACATGAAATAAAGTCACACTCACTCACACAAAAGATAAAAATTATACTCATGGCGCAGATAAATAATATTGTAGGATCACATTCACTATCAACATTAAAGATGGAGCATTGTTGTTCATACATTATACTTGACCCGCTATTTCATGCAAAACAAAAACAAAAGCGAACGAAACCCCGAAAGCAACATCATGTAACGGGCCTTATTCTTTTACGTACTTTAAAAATTAACTTTACAACGGAACAGGAACAGCCATCAACGGATTCGCCTTTTGGAGCGTAATCCCGAACTTCTCATCCATATCAAGCTCCTTAGGACCAATCCCGCCTTCAAGCTTCCAGTCGAACGAGTTCAAAAGCGACCCCAACATAACCGGCACCATTCTCACGGCTAACGGCAATCCAGGACAAATCCTACGTCCCGCGCCAAACGGGATCAACTCAAAATCCCGTCCACGCATGTCCACTTCAGACTCCAAAAATCTCTCCGGTTTAAACTCTAACGGGTTGGGCCATGTGTCGGCATCACGACCAATGGCCCAAGCGTTGACGAATACTTGGGAGTTTTTGGGAACTGTGAATCCACAGACCTCGACATCCTGGTCAACTCTACGCGGGATCAGGAAGGGGACTGGTGGGTGGATTCTTAGAGTTTCTTTGACCATGCAGCGGAGGTAAGGGAGTTTTTGGATGTCAGCTTCGTCGAGGACCTTGCCTTTGCCGATCACTTGTTCGAGTTCGGCTTTCGCCTTTTTCATTGTTTCCGGGTTTTTGAGCGATTCTGCCATTGCCCATTCGAGTGTGTTTGAGGTTGTGTCTGTTCCGGCAACAAATAGGTCCTACAAAAGTTGACAGAAAAATGTCAATCCCCAAAATGCAAAATATAGGTACTAAAATTGTGTACCAATTTCTATATTATCGATCATTTGATTTATATTAGGTAGTAGACAAAATGTTGTGTTCATGACATAGATACAACATGCTGCGTGATCTTAATGAAGGGGGGACAGATAATTAGAGAAATATATATTTATATTCTTATCTTTAAAATATTTCCCATAACATATAATTGGTGGTAGTTCATAGAGTGCAAGATACACTTATTCTACTCCTAGTCTCACTCACGTTGACCAAAATTCTTCTTCGCTGATAATATATTTTTTTTTGAAATACTCTCGTGCACATTTCAAAATCGGACCTAGTAGCAAAAATGCCCATACTTACATGTCGCCATAAAATGTTCCACGTAATAAAAAAACAAAAAACCTCACCTAATTTAACTTCTTATAATTTTCACAACCAAACAAACCTTTCATTTTCTACAATATGTTTTTTTATCTATTTTTCTTTGAGACGGAGGCGTAGGACATCAGAATATATATAATTTTTTTTAGCAAAGATCTCTTAAACTAGTTCTGCTAAGTGCTAACATCGGCTATAGTCTTTAAAATCAATTCTCAAGATAAATAACGAATTTAGAGAATAAAATGTTAGATAACATACCAAACACATGCGTTCAATGTGAGTTCTGTCAATCTCCTCCGGGTTTTCTTTGCTAGTAGCTAACAAAACATCAATAACATCACTCCCTGCATTTTGTGACTTCCCCTTTTCAATCCTCTCATTTATCAACCCACTAAAAAGCTCAATAACCTTCCCAAAATGTCCGGTCATACGACGTCGTACTCCTTGAGGGTCGAGCTTCTGAAGCACAGGGAAAAAGTCAACCATATTCGGCTTGCCAGCATCAACCATAATGTTCCACACCAAATCCTTAAACTCCTTAGCCGAATCCGAAAAAGGGTCAGTCAAATCTTTAGAGAAAATTGTGTTAGACAAAAGATTCAATGAAGTTCTAAATGCGGCACGGCCAACGTCCACCGCGTCACCTGTTTGGCTACTCTTCCGACAATAAGCGATTAGTTCTTGTACTTTCTTAACCCTCAGGTGTTGATTCGCGTCCAGTCGACTACCTGGATACGTAAAACAATATAAATATCTAATGTCTCTACATACTGGAAATTTAGACGAAACGACAATTTAATTTGATACCATAGATGAGGGAGTCTTTGATTTAAATTTATTATAGAGTCAATGTCAAAGTTGTTTAAATTGTTGATATTTTATTATATGTGTGGGTTTCAAAAATAAAAATAGTCACTTACTAAATATATGTATTTTTTTGACAATATTTTGTAAACTCAATGAACTAATTATTGCAAATTTGAAAAAAAAAAACGGTAAATAACAATATAACAACTTTCTAAACAATTTTGACAACTACTCTTCAACAGAATTCCACACTCTCATTTGTAAAGCAAAAATGTCACATATCACATGTAGCAAAAGAAAAAAAATAGACATAACCATATGCGTGTGAGGAGGTGTGTTAGAAAAGGTAAGTATTTAATGTCACTACAAATTTAAGCTTTTAGATAAGACGACGATTCAATAACCTGCGAAGATGTTGGAGTTCAACACTTTGCGCAAACTCCTCCACCTCGACGCGACCGGTAGCCAAACGACGGAGTACTTGAACTGATCGTGTGCCTGAATCGCATCCGGCACCGTGCGGCTCGAAAACACCAAATCTTGTTTTTGCAACACTTCTTTAGCCATAGCGGCCGAAGAGATTACGACCGTATTGATAAATCCTAAGCGTAGGCACATTAAAGGGCCATGTGTTTTAGCCAATTTGGCTAAAGATTGGTGAGGCTGGTCACCAAGTAAATGGAGATTGCCTATGATGGGGAGTGGTGTTGGGCCTGGCGGTAGCTTTTTTCGCTTGGCGGATAGTAATTGGTAGGCATGTGTTAAGGTTAAGGCAAATAGAATTGTTAGTACGATGGTGAGGATGTCCATTGTGTTGAAATGATTGTGGTGTGATGAGATTTGGTGAATGGTTTGTGTGTTTGTTTATACTTGCGGTATATGAAGCGCTCGTGGTGCGCGAGCTGCTTATTAAATTGTGGTTAGGACAACATTTTGTGGATTTGTTTGTGTCCGTGTAGGAAAAGGACAAGAGATATTCTTTTTTATTTATCGGAATTAGAGAACTTCACAAATTAATTAAACTGAGTTGTCCCATGTGGTACTATTTGATACATGTGATTATTCTACTCATCTTTGAGTTTATTATTATAGTAGTAGTTTATTTTTGATTTTCTTAAAGAAGGATAGTGTAATAAAAAGGGTAATGTTTGTATAATCTTATGCCACAATATCTTTATCTACATTGAATTTACGCGTTAAATTAAGTTATGTATTTAATATTATTTTGGTTATTTCAGTAAGGTGAGCTCTAAAGTCTCCACGAGTCAGTTGCCATTATGACAAACTATATATGGGTTGCTCTGCACCACCAAGCTAGAGCATTAAATGATTATGTAAAATATGAGCATTGTTATGATCTACCCAAATAAATGTAAACCGTGCTCACATAGTCACATGACAGCATCACAACTAAAGTGCCTACCCAAATTGAAAGTTGGTTTGGTTATTACAAAACTTAGAAATTAGAATTAAATAAAATTATGTATATTCCATTGATATGTGGTTTGAATGCAACAAACTGTCAAATACAACAAAATACTGATGACGTGACTAAAAAAAATGAAATCAAATAAATTTATTGTTTAAAGAGGGGAAAAAGTGACAGGTCTCAAAATCTCAAAAGATGATTGTTGTCAAGCGGCTCGAGCCCTCGAGGTGCTTGTGTGCAGTGTTGATTCCGCAATACATATGTGGTTAGAGAAATACCGCAATTGCATAAAATGCCCGGCAATTGTCGCTGTTAATGATAGTGCTAGCTGATAATAATTTGAAAGTTGTAAGCAATCTATGCAATAATAAATATTCATGGAAGAAATTGACTTCGAATATATATAAAAGTTGATATTGTAGTATTAACGTGAAAATTAGATAAATCTTTGCATAAATCAACACGTTAGCCTCTAACTGGAATTAATTAAGACGTTTATACTATTTAACTTCGGTCAAAAGAATTAACATAATAATTAATAGTAGGACAGTTAGGGTGTCTGATTAGGGTATACTAGTTATTCGTAGTGATTTTACTTCGAGTTAGAATCAAAACTACTAAAGATGGAGATGAAGATCGACTAGAGTGTAAACAGATTAGTTCTTCATAAACTAATTGATAAATCTTTTTCTATCTGCGATAATCCATACAGATCCTCAAAATAACAATTTAAAATCTAACTACTAATGTATCCATAAAACTACTAGTTACATTAGGTTTCATAACTACCAAACCTACATTATCCAAATAAGCCCAGAATACTTTGTGCTTGTGCATAATCGTTCTGGGCCCAGCAGAGTTTTTACTTTAACTGCATGGACTTCTCATTCGCAACAACAGCTTGGGCCTGCCTGATGGGCTTGAGCCCGTATCATCTGCAATTCCTTTTTGTTTCTTTCGATATATAAAGTATCATAAATTGTTGCTACAGCAAGGCGTAGAAAGATCAGCCGTCAGATATAGGATGAGATCTTGTAATATCCTGAATTCCTATTGACATTAATTAGCTTATGTATGTTCTTACATTCATGCAAATTAATTTGAATAAGATATAAAATTGAAATAATTAATGAACATAACCTCCCCGTTAAATTGTCTAATTCGAATTTTTCTTCGTTTTATTGTGGTAAAATTAGAGAAGAAAAACATTAACAACATCTAAATAACCTTTAAAAGGGTGCAAAGTTTCCAGATTTGCCACTGCGCATGCTCTTGAGAATGCCATCCACTTTTTCCATACAAATTGAAGATTTAAGGTGAAGTAGTGACATCAATTTTTTCGTTGTATAAATTTCATAATTCCTTTTTCAGTTATGTTGAAGATACTATATATGCTATATAATTATAAAATAAACATGTTATTCACAACAGAAAGAGAAGGTGGAAGATATATATACATGTTCACCCCACATTCATTTTAAAAAACACAATACCAAAATATCGGTCGCGCTGAACTACTATACGGGTCTTAGACAACGTACTTAATTTTTTGACTTAGGAATTTAGATTTTAAGTTCCCACAAGAATTGGTTGGTACTAAGTACCTCAAGAACTACCGTTGCAAATGCATAGAACACGAATATTCCAACCAAATAGTTAACTTTGGATCTTGCATCAATCAGGCCCAAGCACGAAAATTTGGATTTTGCCTTCAAATTCCAACAAATAGTCAATTTCGTATTTTTACTCATACCATGTTTATAGGTGACAGAAACACGCATGCGACTATTTACATTTTCACAATTCCTAATTAGCCCATTTGCACTCACATTTTCAGTAAAAAAAATCTATAGAATCAAAAGAGACTGATTAGATATAAATTGTAGATGAACGTCATAGATGATATGTTCGATAAAAGATTAATGATATGTTCTATAAAAGATTAAATGAAGAAGTTCTACTCAATCAAGATTAAAAAAGAACTCATGTGTTCAATTAATGTAATTGGTTTTTACATGTATAAAAAAGTTGGAATAAACTATAAATTAAAGGATTTAGTTGTTGTTGCTGTTATTCAAGATTGACCATAAAATTGAATTATCCACCGCTGCTTCACAAGATTGCTTAAAAACCCTAATAAGACAAAACTTCCCTCGTGTGGTCACCATTCAAAATTCCAATGCAACTCGTGGGTCTCGTGGCCACGTATTACCAAAACTTCATATTTTCTGCTTACATACCATGAACGTAGCACCTATGATTGGAACAACATATACCGTGAACGTAACGCACATTTCCCAAGAATATGATCACTATAAAACTCCCCTTGCACAATAAAGTTATAAACCACATTCCATTTGCTCATAACAACAAAGGCAAGTTCAAAATGGTAGGAGAAGTGCAGCCAAAACATTTTGTAGCAGTACACGGCGTTTGCCACGGCGCTTGGGTTTATTACAAACTTAAGCCCCGCATTGAAGCCGCGGGCCACAAATTCACCCCCATTAGCCTCGCGGCGGCTGGTAACAGTCCCAAGAAGATCGAGGAGGTTCGCACGTTGCATGACTATACAGAGCCGTTGCTCGAGGCTTTAGCAGCGGTTCCTGAAGGCGAGAAGGTGATATTGATCGGACATAGTGGCGGTGGATATGCGGCAGCTTTTGGAATGGAGAAGCACCCTGAAAAGATATCGGTGGCGGTTTTCTTGAATGCGCTTATGCCTGATTCTAAGAATAGGCCATCCTACGTTATTGAAGAGGTATATACTACGAATAAAATGTTCAATGTGATTCATAATATATATGTTGAAACCTGGGGTTTTTGACACAATAGTCATGTTAGTTATGTTAAAGAAGTACATATTTAATGTGAAAAAAATAAACAGGCATTGCCACATGCATGTATTATCTTATATAGATAATTTTACCTCATGCATGCGCACTTTAATATGTTGCAAAATTATCCTTTTTATGCAAAGTATAATAGGGGTGTCGTGCAACCTTTTAAAATTACAATTTGGCCTTTAACATAATATGTAAGGCGATTGTCAAATGGAATAATGTGTTTATTTAACATAAAACATGAGACAACATGTATGTACACTATATGTATGTCTTATTTTAGAAATATTGGTTATTTATTATTTGAGAAATTAGTTATACCTTTTGAAGTTTGAAAAATAGTAGACATCTTTGAGGTTTGACCAATAATAGATATACCCTTGAAGTTTGAAAATACATAAATGTTTTTACATGATGTTTTAAAGCAATGTTTCTGTAATCGTCCCGAGATTTATTAAACAAAACTCAAAATAATAACAAGATATACCTAATAATTTGTTTGATATATAATAAACAAAAAAAATAAAAGACTCAACGTGAGATGGCGTCTTTCTGATTAGTCTACATCTCAGGGGTGTTGGGTAACTCTCCCTGTTGAATTTTATAGAATTTGGTGGATTGTTGCCTTCTTTTTTTCTTTTTTTTTTTTTTTTTTTATTTTAAATTTCATGGATAAGTAAATTAACGACTTAGTTATTATTCTTGAAAAGTATATGAAGAGGACTCCACCAGAAGCATGGATGGACACCCAGTTTCCAACATTCGGTGATCCCCCAATTGGTGGAATGCTATGCGGACCCAAGTTCATTTCCGACTCCCTCTACAACATGTCGCCAATTGAGGTAATTCTTTTCATTATGTTTCGTCCATACTAATTTTGCGTTTAAATAAATATGATTAATGACAATAATTATGTCGTTTCCGTCAAACATTTACCTTGTTACATTACACGGCCAAGTATTTCACCATTTTATAGGATTAAAAGTTTCACCGAATTTCTTCTGTCGATTACAATTAAAATATTAATTAAAGAGCTAGGATTTTGGGTGTTAACAATAGTGTTAATCAAACTATTCCTGGTTTATGCGTAATAGACAACAATTTCTTTTCAAAAAACACTAAACAAACCATGTATTATTGCGTTACTAGGATAAGGGCAATGTGAAAACAATAAGAGACGAAAAGAACCATATGTAGAAAAATAAGAGGAGAGTCTTTTGTCTCATTTTTCCAAACTCACATAAGCGATTTTTGCCTTTTTTTTCTACTCACGAGTTTTTTTAAGATAATTACGTATGATACAAGAGTTTGGGCCTTTTAACACCCAAAACACGGTGTAAGTGTAATGACAACACATGTTATGAATTTTAATACATGAAGGGTGAATGATTATACGTGACGGAGTAACATTCAAAAGATTCTTGTAGCTTAACGCAGGGTTAAGCTATTTGCTAAAATAATAGTTAATTACCATTGCCTATTTGTTATGTTACAGGACCACGCACTAGGCCAACTCAGCGTGAGGACAGGATCATTGTTCATGGAAGATTTAGCTACAATGGATAACTTCTCCGACGATAAATTCGGATCGGTTCCCCGAATTTACGTCATTGCAGCCGACGACAAGACGATTCCACCGGAATTCCAAAAATGGCAAATTGAAAACAATCCTGTGGTTGAGGTGAAAGAGATCAAAGGCGCTGATCACATGCCCATGTTCACCAAGCCAGATGAACTGTGCAAGTGTTTGGTAGAGATTGCTGAGAAATATGCTTAAATTTTTTCTTGTAATGCTATGATGATAAGATGTCCTCTTTGTTGGCTTTAACCTTTTTCTTTTTCTTTTTCTTTTTTTTTTGCTTGGTGTGTTTTGTAATGTCACAAGTTCATGTGACTTAATAAATTTATGGGACATGTTTAGTGTAATGTTTGGGAGATGGCGATGTGTATGTCCGTTTAGCAACTTGCGGATGAATCAGGCACATACACATAAGAAAATACTAAAGGCTGCTGAACTTTCAATGAGTACAATTTGGATATTAATGGGCCATGCTATAGTACAATTGTCGAAATCTACTTTATGTGTCTTAAATATTGCGGCAGTATTTTCATGTAAAATTAATTCATGTTATTTTAGCCTACACGCATATAATAGCTAAATGCTTATATACATATGGAGATACCAAACGATCGCACAAGCTTACTCCAAAATTGTACTGAGTCTCATAAAAATAAAAAATGGTGTTTATTTTTGGGACTTGCATACCTCATACTCGATTTCTAGAATTGGTAATTGAAATTTCTGCCCACCAAAAATATAGTTTTGGCACATGCAATAAACAAAATTATTTACACGTTTGTTATTCTATTAAAACTTTCATAAATGTAATAAAATTAGTTTACTAAACTTTTATAAAAGTAATAAATTCAGTAACAAATTGTATTTTCATATTTGTTTCAAAAGGATTTTTTAGCTTTCTTTTCGGCATTGAAAGGGAAGATAAATGTAATATTTATTGGAAGTTATATAATAAAAAAACAACGCAATGTTGATTGGAGATTTCGCTCTTACACCAAAAATCATAAAAGATTACAAACTTGCTTCTTAGAATCTTAGCCAAAATTCAATACGAAGAAAAACTGTTAATAAATAGCAAGGGTACTTTCAAAACCAATGATTTGCATTTCCATTATTTAACTACTTTTGCATTCACAAGTCAACATTAGCTAGCTGTCCTTTCATAAAACTGTTTACATTTATGAGCTGATGATGGCAGTTTAATTGGGAAATAATTCGCCGAATAATTTTATTTAAATAAAAAAACTATGAATTGATATATGAGACGTGAAACAACCTTGAGTAGTCGGCTTTCAAATGGGTGGCTACGTACCATATGCATCTATATCGGCCCGGCCAGTTCAATTAGTAAATGATAGAGAGCCACGAGAAACAGCCAAATTAATTAGCGACGACTATTACGAATCCAACAGAGATCTTTTGAAAGTGCCATTTCTTTTATAGTTAAAAAAAATGCCATGTTAATCATTTTATAATTATCTGGTGAAAAGATCATTATACATGCACATGCTAATGAACAGCTAGTACTATAATTTACCTAATGAATTAGTGCAGACATTAATTTACTACTTCCCGGTGTCTCAAAACAATGTACATGTTTTCACGCCCATCATTAATTGGTTAATAAGCACTACTCCTAATTGTTTGCATATATGGTCAGTGTCTTGATCTTATACTCATGTATAAGAGCATATTGCTGAGATTTGTTCCATTTCATTTTAAAGACTCCTATGAGTTATGTAATATCAGTTCTTCTTAAAAAGATTTTTATTTAAGGGATCCAAAATAAAATTTTGATTTATAATATAATATTAGAGTGATCACCGCCTAACAATATCAGCTTTTTAATATCCAATTCTGATTCAAATATGTCATAAGAGTGTGTTGCTGAGATGTCTTCAACATCGATTGGGAAGTACTCTACATATATAATGCTACATCGCTTCATTTTCTCTTGACAAGTGATACGTTATCCGTTTCTCTAGTACGTCTAATCAATATTATGAGTTTTTGTTAATGAATATTTATCTTTTTATATAATTTCCAATCCTTAATTTTATACCTAAAAAAAAAGCTAATCACGAAACCAGAATTATTATTGTTTTCAATTTCAACCTAAATTCTCTCACAAAAAGCCAGTGTTACCATAATTTCCAAATTTAGAAAAAGTATACTCCACGGGATCTTGAAAAAATGTCATTGTAATACCACTTTAAATTTCTTATATACATCATTAAGGCCTCAACTATATATCTTTTGAAGTAGAACAAATTTATAGCCAAACAAAATCAATATAATGGCACCTCCAAACCGACTAGCACATATTGTCCTGGTCCACGGCGCCTGTCACGGTGCATGGTGCTGGTACAAGTTGAAGCCACTGCTCGAGGCGGCAGGCCACACCGTGACAGCCGTTGACCTCTCGGCCTCGGGCATTGACTTGAGAAATTTGCACGAGCTTCGAACGCTTGATGACTACACTTTGCCGTTAATGGAGCTGATGGAAAATATTCCTAGTGATGAGAAGGTGATTTTAGTCGGACACAGTCTCGGAGGATTGAACGTGGCGCTTGTAATGGAGAAGTACGCTGAGAAGATTGGTGTTGCTGTTTTTCTAGCTGCGTTCATGCCGGATTCTGCACATGGGCCGTCCTATGTTTTGGACAAGGTGAAGTAACTTTTGTTAGATATTATAGTTGGCATTATTATCCCGACATTTTACATAGATAAAAAAAGAAGATATTATTAATTAATGCAAGAGTTTAGATATGTTAGTATATTGATTTTAAAAATAATATTTTTATATGTAGATATATTGAAACTCCCAATGTTGTAACTTGCTGTATTATCTGATTTTACTACATAAATTAAGTGAATTTATCTAGTAAAATAAATTAATGGACACGGCTAAAATAAATTAAGCATGTTTTTCAAACACAAATGATCAGTCAACGGCCAGTCTTCTACCTTCACCCACACACGCACACATGTATCTATAGAGGTTTATATTCATTTGTGTCCCCACAGAAAATACTATTTTCCTTCACGTCAAGTGCGTTAAATCCCCTAAACTATGTATTACGTTTGCAATGTCCCTCCAAATCTATCAACATGTTCGATTTGCCCAAGACCATATGCTAAAGTGTGTGAATTGCCCCCATGCCAAATCTAACAGAAGCAAATATATAAATGTGTCTAAAATGAATGATTGATAAGTCCACTCGGAGGCAATTCACATATTTTGCAATAGATTAAGAGGCAATTCACACATTTTCATAAGTTTAAGACCACTTAGCTAAAGACACCATATAGTTTGGTGAATTTAACGCAATTGACCCCATACATTGTGTTTTTCAGTACAATGAGCGGACTCCAGCAGAAGCCTGGTTAGACACTGAATTCTCACCCTATGGGACCCCTGAAGACCCTCTAACGTCGATGTTCTTCGGACCTCAATTTATCTCCAACAAGCTTTATCAACTATGTTCACCAGAGGTTCCATCTCTCTCTCTCTCTCTCTCTCTCTCTCTCTCTCTCTCTCTCTCTCTCTCTCTCTCTCTCTCTCTCTCTCTCTCTCTCTTCCTTCACACACTAACACTTACATACATAAAATCCTCAAGGAGCTTTTAAGGACATAGTACAATATTACAACGAAAAATATTAAAAAGTCACTGGGCATGTAACATGTTGTTTGTCAGGACGTGGCATTAGCAAAGATGTTGATAAGGCCAAGCTCTCTTTTTCTAGAGGATTTGTGGAAGAGGAGTAAATTCTCAAATGAAGGGTTTGGATCCGTGAAGCGGATATACATAGTTTGCCTTGATGATAAAGCCATACCATTAGATTTTCAAATATGGATTGTTCAGAATATTGGGGCAGACCAAGTGAAGGAAATTAAGAATGCAGATCACATGGCTATGCTCTCAAAGCCTCAAGAACTTTGCAAATGTCTACTGGAAATAGCAAATGATTACTTCGCTAGTTCCGAATCAAGTGTTTGGTTCTAGTAAAATAATGTTCTCATCAGCAAGTTCTTATGCCAATAAATAAGAAAGGTGCAAATATTTCTTACTCAATCATGAGAATGTTCCCAAACTAATAATCAAACAGGATGGTGGTATAGCGTATTGAATTATGTGATCTTTGTGTAGTAATACATAGAAAGTTTGTTCAAGTGTTGGTCACTCAACTGCCATCTTGGAATAATGACAAGAAGGGGAACAATTTGTATTGCTTGATCTGTGTAATAAAATAAGTGGCCTCTACATAGGAAATATTAACATGACTTTCCTCTATATTTTGATACAAGATTCTTAAAGAATGAACATGAAACAAACGTATTGCTAGTGAAATCAGGATCAGGAGCTGTACCAGTACTTGTCGCCAATCTCCAGCAAACAAGAATACAGTTCTTTTGGTTTAGACATCATTACCATATGATCCGAACCCTTGATCACTTTCACGCCGTCTGGTGGATTATTATCGATCAGCCACCTCTGCATATCTTCCTTCATGGATTTGTCCTGGTCACAGACAATGTAGATGCGAGGAACTGAACCATAATTTTCTGTTGTCAGCTCAGTTTCTTTTGAGGAGCGACGAAAATCATCAAACAGTGGAGATGGTCTTATCGAGAATGTTGCAAGAGTCAAATCCTGTTTCAATTTGTAATTGTTTAGGCTTCAGATCAAAACAAGTTATAAACCAAAATACCAGATAAAATGTGGACAAACTGATTGTACCAACCTCCGGTGGTGAATGTTGATATAAGTTTGTTGCCAAGAACTTGGGACCGAAGATGAAGGAGGTTGGAGGTTTGTCTTGCCCTTTTCCATAAAAATACTGGTTGTCCATAGGAGAATCTGATTGTTCCTCAAACTGTACAATGTATATGAGCTAAATAAGTGATTAACTAAATGGCATAAGTAATTTATTTCTCTTAATTTAACACATAGGACTACGACCTTTGTATAAGAATCTCAATATATGTAACAGAAGAACTCCGAAAAAGTCATTATACTGTCAATTACGAAATGCAAAAAATAGTATCACATTATCAAAATACTCTTGAGAACATGTTAAAAAATAATTTGATTGTAACAAGCAGTAAGATTATGTATGCGTGTTTTTGCCTGCCTAAACCAGTAAAGCTCTGTAGTTACCTAGCGAATTACATCTACATGTGCTATATCTCACATGAAATCCACGACCTCCTGCGGATTTAGGACTAGTAAACGGTAGAAACCATCAAAACTGTCTTAAATGCTTCCATGACTAGATTAGTCAGGCAACTGATCTTGTACATCACAATGCCATATAGTTATGCCGGTTATTCGTTAACTAGTTCACAATGTATTCTTTCTCCAACACAAATCCATTTTTGCACAAATAAAAGGAAGAGTACCTCTTTAGAGATGGTCGGAAAGTCAAGATCAGGTCCAGGCATCGCAGCAGTGACGAAGACGGCTGCAGCAATTTTCTTAGAGAATCTCTCCATAGCTACAGAAATGTCATATCCACCCCTGCTATGACCAACAAGGACCACTCTCTCCTCCATTGTTAGCGCTTCCATGAATTCCATTAAAGGGTTGAAGTAGTCGCTTATAGTGCCAACATCTTCGATTTTCTTCGGGTCCGATCCACAGCCAGCCATGTTGAGGGCCGTGACCTTGTGACCGGCAGCTTTGAGCAGAGTCGCCACTTTGTACCAACACCACGCTCCATGGCAATCTCCATGAACCAGAACAAAATGGTATTCGTTTTTAAGCATCGATTCCTACTATTGTTAAAATGTGCTGCAAACTCTCATTGTTTCCACTTTCCAGTTATTTTGGGTACTGATTTTAACTATTGGATTTATAAGAGCAAACTCACATCAAACAGTTGTGTGCTTGTGATAGCCTTCTTAAGATTTTGATTAATACAAGGAGAACTTAGTTTATTGAACGACAGAGATCACCCCGAGGATCAAATGTTAGACTACAATCAACATATATTCTTGAGCCTTACTGATATAAATCTGCTGGATAAAAGGTAGAGTTGATCAACAATATTGCAAGAATCTCCTCATTCGATACAAACGAAGTGTAAGAAACAAGCATGAAGCATCCAAAGATGTATAATTGATGAAGCAAAACAAGTGCTTAAATCCCAAAAAAACAAATTAAAAAAATTAATAGGAATGAAGCAATAATTACCTCGGAGTATATGTAATTGTGAATTGATAAGATGATTCAGTTCATAGCTGTGAGTGCAGGGTATGTAACTTCTCTTTGTATTACAGTTAATTAGAATTTTTTTTTTCGAGAAGTGAATGAACAAATATAACAAAGGAAGTTAGTGACTATTATTTTATGTAAGCCGAAGAAGTATCATCAATCTGATATCTTTTCGTTAGTCAATGAACTAATAAATAAACCAAGTTAATAACTAATTATTTTATGTTAGCCAAAGTCGAAGGTATGCTCTGTCACATCATCAACTTCAAACCAACGCTAAAAATGAGATTGGGCCTCACGTAGTTTAGCTTTAGCAAATTGAAAAATATAACGGGCCACAAATGAATAACATCCGTCAGACTCAGTAATATATGATCTGGAGCGGACCTGCACTAGGCCCGGATGGGCTGTTTTTTCTTCTTCTTTTTTCTTTTTTTCTCTTATAAACTAAGTACTAAGTACTGGTAAACTATGCTCATAAAATTCAATAAAAGAATACTTTTAAAATTAGTAAAAAGGTCGTACTGTTTCTCTCTTCACTGCTGCCAACATATTCTAGCATGAACAAAAGTTAAACAAGATGATTGATTGTAACTATTTGGTGACATAAAAATTAAACCTTGTTGTAGTTTGATATTTTTCAATACCATACAAAATATAACCTAATTTATAAAACTATAGATTTCTGACGTAAACATGTAAAATTACTTATAATTTACCTCTATTTTCTAATTACTTTGTTGAGTAATAATGATTAAACTAATCATATTTAATCATGTTATGCTTTTAACTTTTGTATTATATTATTTACTTTAAATATATTAAATAGTTGAAAATGAAATTAAAACTGAAGAAAACAAGAGAAGGAAAATTATATTTTTGTCAACCCAAAACAGCATAACTCAACAATAAAGAGCATAATCGGTCGAATAATAATACCCCATAAAATATAATTTTTTCGTGAGCTTTATATATATATATATATGTTAGATAATATTTACTTTATATATATTTTTTCGTGAGCTTTATATATATACCTTTAATTTAAATTTAAAATTAAGTTGATTTATGTTAGATAATTAATTCTTTATTACCTATAGATTAGTCAGGAAAAGATAAATTACCGAATCTGCTATGGTATATGAATCATGATACCCACTACTATACTCCAAAAGAATATGAAAAATATCAAAGGAACGAGAAGAACGGCAACCAAATCTATTTCAAGTCAAGTCAGCTTCAACTTTTCAATGGGCACCTAGTAGTTGTCATTATTGAATAACTTTACTTATTTGACGGGAACTGTAGCATAGACTGACTCCTAGAATACAATACATTGACAAAAACAACAAACTTAGGGACAGTCTGAAACGGTACATATCCAGTGACAAAAATAGGAAAGTCTTTTGGTTGAATGTTTATTGTATACATGATTGTATACTTTTCCTTCTTCAAATGACATTTAAAACTGATTTAATTACAGAAATGCTGTTTAAAAAGTAAATAAATAGATAAAACTATAATTAAAAAATTGCAACCAGACTCTCTAAGAATTTGAATATTTATGAAGCTTGTTCACCCCATAAATTTGGAAATATATTATAAACAAAATTTGATATTTTAATGTTTCTAAACTTTTCAGTCATGAAAATATACACTGGAAATCAAGACTTCGATCCATGATTATCATAAGTAGCAAACCACAGTGCTAGTAACTTACATAATCAAGCCTCACAGATAATCCATCACAGTGATCAGCAATACTTTTGTGCTAAATCTATAAGACACTCACATAATTCTTGTGGTTTAGAGAACATAGGCATGTGATCTGCACCTGAGATCCTCTTCACCTCATCCGTCGGATTATTCTTAATCATCCACTCCTGACAACTCTGCTTCACCAAATCATCACTCTCACATATCACATACACACGACGAACGGAACCGTAATTTTGCTTCGTTAAAGCCTCTCTTTTCAACAACTCCCCTTCTCCATACAAGCTCGTTGGTCTCACTAACAATGTCGCAAGTGTCAAATCCTGATCCAATTAAATCTAATCGAAACATTAGCACAAATCATGAATAATAAACAATCAGATCGTAAATTACGATCAATTTAGCTAACCTCTGGAGGTGAACGCTGGTACAAATAAGACGATAAGAATTTGGGGCCGAACAGGAGTGAGGTCGGAGGTTTATCGTAACCGTTACTGAAATTCAATTTGCAATCGAGAGTATCCTCTTGTTGACTCCGATACTGTACACATAGATCAAAATTTCTAAACATTAGAAAGCATTTCTACAACAAGTATTAAGATATTTCAATTGTTGACTATATGAAAACGAAACATATATTATACGTCATTTTTAGTAATAAAATTTACGAATTTTCTGAAATAAATTGAAAAGATTATAAAGCATTGCAAAAAGTTTCTAATATCTGGTCTACCGAAACATATGATATAACCTAAAATTTGATCCATTATTGCACGTAGATTTTTCGAGAAGAAAAATCCGATCAATTGCGATAGAATCAGGGCAATTTAAGACGAGATTAACACGAATTGGTATGTATTTACCTCTCGCATAGCAGATCGTAGTGATAATTCAGGTCCAGGCATGAAGGCGGCAACAAAAACGGCGACGGCTATTTTGATCGGAAATTTTTCCATGGCG
This sequence comes from Misopates orontium, assembly GCA_946800315.1. Lineage (NCBI taxonomy): Eukaryota > Viridiplantae > Streptophyta > Magnoliopsida > Lamiales > Plantaginaceae > Misopates > Misopates orontium. The sequence goes on along the minus strand of OX326952.1, from coordinate 31,273,596 downwards.
ACGGATATGTTAACTCCGCCCATGCTATGTCCCACGAGAACGATTTTCTCGTCCGTCGGCAAATTCAACATGAATTCGATCAACGGTTGACAGTAATCGGAGAGAACTTTGATCTCTTCAACAGGCTTAGCGTTTGCTCCGGCGGCCGCCATGTCGAGGGCGGTGACGCGGTGGCCTTCCGATCTGAGCTGAGTGATTACTTTGTACCAGCACCATGCGCCGTGACAAGCGCCGTGGACTAGAACAAAGTGGTGGGGATTGCTAATTTTGTCATTTATCATTTTTGTAGTAGTTTGTGTTTTTGTGTTTGTTACTTTTAGTGTGTGTGATTTTTGATATATGTCCGTTGCGTCTACAAGGCTGATTCTTTGGGGAGTTGGGAGACTTGGTTGGATATGTTTAATCATGTTTTGGAATTGAAAAAAATCTAAAAGTTGTCTCAATCTATGCATATATAGATTATATATGTGTATGTATGTGGGTTTATTTAAAAAACAAAGCTCTTAATTATATATGTATGAAAGAAAAATATGTAGTTTTGTTTCAAGCTTTTATATTATATATATAAGAAAAGATATGTTATTGTAACCTTCACATTAGTTTACTTTATTTCTTATTAAATAAATAAATAAAAAAAATTAAATAAATTAGAATATTTGCGCAATAAGCTTTTTAAAAACTAAAAAGTTTTGTTTTATATATTAGCTCAAATTCAACATAAACAATAAAGACAAATAAAATCGAAACTTAATGATGGATTGAACCAAGAGAATCGTTTATACAATGCGACCTCGATGATGGATTTGGGGTTGAGCAACCTACCTCATGTGGGTAATTTGACTACGATCGATTTATCTCACTCATAATTGAAGGTGCCCCATCACCTATAATTGGTCGCATGATTAATTCTTGAGACAATGCCCAGTCCACATGTAATATCGTCCTAACATTGCTCGCAACAGGCGATAAGAGACATAATTCGAACATCGCTCAAGCATTGTTGGTCGAGGTGTCGGGAAGGGTGTTGTTAGGGAGTTTCAAAGGTAAAGAGTGCTGTTAAAATCATAATTCGACATTGCGGTGCCATTTATCATATCTCCATTCCTTAATGATCCAAAAAGCATGTAAACATAGATGTGTGTGAATATAGATATATATATATATTAGTTTTATTGTAGTGAAAATACCAAATTACTATGTCAATATCACATGCAGTGATCAATAATATTTGTTTGCTAAATCCTGGAGGATCACACATAGTTCTTGTGGTTTAGAGAACATAGGCATGTGATCTGCACCGGAGATCCTCTTCACCTCATCCGTCGGATTATTCTTAATCATCCACTCTTGGAAACCTGGCAGCAACACCTTATCTTCCTCACATATAATATAAACTCGACGAACTGAACCGTAATTTTGTGTCGTTAAATCCTCTTTTTCCAAGCCCTCTCCCTCTCCAAAAAGTCTTGTTGGTCGCAAGAGCAAAGTAGCAAGAGTCAAATCCTATTTGAATTTATGAATAATTACAAATTAGTAATGTAAATCATGATTCATGAATAATTAGAATTTCGTATTAAATGTGATGAATTAGCTAACCTCTGGAGGTGAGAGTTGATATAAGTGAGTGGCTAAGAACTCGGGCCCAAAAAGTAACGATGTTGGGGGTTTGTCGGGTCCATTGTCGAAGTTAAATTGGTTGTCCAGATTGGAATCCAACTCACTTTGGGACTAGGTATAGATGTTTATCAAAGAAATAAGTCCGAAAGTTACAAAATATGTAGTATATGTAGGGCTCAACTGTAAATATCACTTGAAATCGACAAAAATGTCTAGTAAAATTTATCATAGAATATACAGAATCATAAATTCATTCCCAAACAATTTTGGAAAAGATTTCAACTCGTTTATCAAAGCGTAGTTTGGAAAGATATACATATGAGTTAATAGTAGATCCAACATTGTCATGCTTAGTTTTAACATAGTTAAATAAATAGAAATTTAAATTCATTTTCAAGTTATGCATTTCAATATTAATTTTACTTTGTGTATACCTTTTGATAAGCCGCGGCGAAACTAAGTTCGGGTCCGGGCATGAAAGCTGTAACAAAAATTGCAACGGGGATTTTATGCGGGAATTTTTCCATGGCGACGGATATGTCAACCCCGCCTACGCTATGGCCGACGATAATAACTTTCTCGTCCCGTGGCAAAGCCGACATGAAGTCTATCAACGGTTGGCAGTAGTCGAAGATTGTCCTAATATCTTCCAAACGCTTAGGATTGATTCCAGCAGCAGCCATATCGAGGGCTGTGACGCGGTGGCCTGCCGATCTCAGCTGTGTCGCTACTTTGTACCAGCACCACGCGCCATGACATCCCCCGTGAGCAAGGACAAAATGCTGCATTTGCTGTTGCTCGCTTAATACCATTCCTATTGTTTGTTATAATTATCTTTCAGATATAATCAAATTCTACGGATTAATGTATCATTTATATAGACATGGTTCGCGCTCGTAAGGCCACCATGGGGCTTTAGTGACATCACGTTCCACTAAAAATTATCTTTTCTTGTTTTGCAGTCACCTATTCAATATATCACGATGTTGCATCTAGATAGTTTTTTTTTTTCCTTTGGCAGAAATCTAGATAGTTAATTTTTAGCGTTTGTGTAGATTTGTTTTTGTCTGAATATACCAGTAACTAGCGATATATGTGCATAGTATTTTGAGATAAAGATTCGCTATTGTTATATTTAATAAGAAATGAGAATCTCGATTGATTTTAAATTTAGTAAATAATGTAACAAAGAGCTATTTGATGATGTTTATTTTAGTGGATTGTAAAGTGAAAAAAGACCTGTTCAGCTAATGTGGATTATACATAAATACAATATGTTAGCTTAATATTTTATATTAAATTATATAGTATAAAAACACATCAGCAGATAAAATATCAAATCTTGGCGTGTGGTCCTTTTTCTTCGGTGCAGTTTTAGCCGGAAATGGGTGTTTATTGCCTTAAAGGCTTAACTATTAGTTTTCTAGATCTAGAGCAATTTCTGCAAATTTTGCAGGATTAAATTTATAGTTACACGAAATTGCCTTTATCAAAGGCTTTGATTTGACAGCGAACAAATATAGCATTACAAAGTTCAGACAAACATACGAGAACTTCAAAACGGGAATTAATTGGTGGATAGCAACAAAAATTGCTCAGTTCTAGAAAACACGATGGTGATCTCCTACATAAATTTCAAGAGGAGAAGCAAGTTAAATAACGTGTTTTAGACATGATTCTTAGTAAACTAAAAGATATTTTTAAGTCGAAATTCTCGAGATCTTATAAAATGAAACTGAAAAGGCATAATACATTATATCATATATGACATATTTATGTATTAAGTTTTACAATATCTCGTAAAACAGTTATCAAAATCACGACGTTAATCAAAAGGTGATCAACTATTCCAACCATAATATATATTTATCATAGTGATGAGCAATATTTGTGTGCTAAATCTTGAAGACACGCGCATAATTCTTGTGGTTTAGAGAACATTGGCATGTGATCAGAGCCTGAGATCCTCTTAACCTCATCCGTTGGATTATTTTCAATCAGCCACTCTTGGAAACTCCGCTTCAACAAATTATCCTTCTCACATATCACATACACACGCTGGATCGAACCGTAATTTTGTTTGGATAAATTTTGTATCAATAAATCTGCCTCATCGTACAAACTTACAGGTCTCACCAACAAGGTAGCAAGAGTCAAATCCTGTTCAATTTCACGGATAATTACAAATCTAGCTATGTAACGTTTGTTAAATCATTATTCATGAATATTTAGATCGTAATTATGATTAATTTAGCTAACCTCTGGAGGTGAGCATTGATACAAGTGAGTGGATAAGCATTTAGGGCCAAAAATAAGTGATGTTGGAGGTTTCTCATATCCGTTGTTGAACTTGAATTGGCAATCCAGATGATTATCCAGTTGACTCCGGTACTGCGTATAGATTGCAAGTACTGTAGGGCTCAATTGTAATAATCATCAAATATATAAGATAAGATTCACACGATTTTTTTTCCTTTTTTTAATGGATAACTGCAAAAACTACTCTTATAATTTTTTTACTAATTGACTAATAACACGTGCAGTTATTACCAGATATTCTAATGTATTAATGTAAAAATCAGCAAATATATAACACATGCCATTATATTTTAAGTTTACTGAATTAATAACTAATAACTTTTACACAACTGTGATTTTATTTTAAATACGTGTCCATTTAACTAAATATTATAACCTTTTCTAATTTTACAGTTTTTAGTATGATTTAAAAAAAATATTTTTTTCAAAACATTTGATGAAAACTATATACACTCAAGTTGAACGATATTAAATTATTAATCATTTAAACACCAAATAAGTACGATACATTTAGAATTGCTATCAGTTTGAGTACATACAGATCCATTAGTGTAGTATGAGAGTATTAGCTAATTTTTAAATTTCGCATAGAAATATTTTTACTAAAAATTAAGTACGAGTTAGTTGCTAATTATGTAGAAATAACACATACTTTTGCAATTTATCTTTTACCTTTTGCATAATGTCCTGCAAGGCTAAATCAGGTCCGGGCATGAAGGCCGTAACAAAAACGGCAACGGCGATTTTGTCCGGGAATTTTTCCATGGCGACGGAAATGTCGACCCCGCCCAAGCTATGGCCCACTAGAACAACCTTCTCATTCGACGGCAAAGCCGACATGAACTCTATCAGCGGACGACAATAGTCAGAGAGATCAATAATCTCTTCCAAACGCTTAGGGTTTACTCCGGCGGCCGCCATGTCGACGGCGGTGACACGGTGGCCTTCCGATCTCAGCCACTTTACCACTTTGTACCAGCACCATGCACCATGACATGCTCCGTGAACAAGCACAAAATGTTGGGGCAGGTTTTTTCCTTCTACCATTTTTTATGTTTCAGATTTATGTCACATTTCACGGACGCATGTATCATTTATATGTTTTATACATACATGGCACGCACAACGCTAATATTAATTTCCAGTGATTTTGTTATTCTTTTTCGGCAAATTTTGTAGCTGATTTGATATATCTAGACTGTTGCATCTAGAAGGCTTTCGGGTTAGTGGACATGTTTTGGTTTTATTTGAAAACGTTGTGAAATTTAAGAGAAAAAAAAAAGGATATGTGCAGATTCTCCCAAATTGGCGAATGAAAAGTAAAATGTGTTAATAATATCTTATCTGAGAAGAAAAATAGTTTAAAGATCCTCTCAGTCGTATATGAATTAAGAAAAGAATACGTGTTTGGATTAATGTTGAATTTTAGTGAATTGTGTAACTTTCAGATATAATAACATTCATAAGATTGAGGAATGTTAAAACAAAAACAAATAAACAAATGATAAGCTAATATGGAATGTATATATATTTGAGTGAACACGTCAAGATATTGGTGTCAAATAGGCAATC